>OY776291.1:31787582-32987582 GCA_963675345.1 Trididemnum clinides
GATGCCAAATAACAATGCTTTCAAAACATTTGAGTCAAAATTTAACGAATAACTTAGTTTTTCTACAATTTGCCACTATCTGAGACCCATGAACTTGTCTGTTAACCGGTACTAAACTTTGTTATCTAAATTTAGGCCAAAAACTTGATTATTTATCATCAGCTAGAGATTAGCCCAATGCATCCAACATTGTACTTCCTGCAAGATTCAGATGATATTAAGCTTAAATTGAATATTCACTAACTAATCATTGCACATAAAATTCTGCAGTAAAATAGCTTACCAATTGTAATCACTTGCGTAATTTCTTCTCCAACAAGACCTTGAAACAAAGCTGAGACACTTATATTATACTGAACACCAAACGATGCATTGGTAACAGTAAACGAAGTCCGGGTGGTTGTATTTTTCAAAAAAATTTCGCCAGTGGTTCGTTTTACTGTGTATTTGTAAAAATCCACCATTCCTTTAGGAGGTTTCCAATTCACAACAAAAGTAGAACTGCTTACGCTTTTAGGCAAAACAAAATCAACCACAGAACCAGGATCTAAAAAAGATCATCATTCACATAAATCGTTTTGTACTTTTAGGTCAATGTCAAGGTTTCCTCCATTACATGGGCCCACACACTAGTTCTATCGACTGAAATTTAACTGCGCGCAACTTCAAAAAACCTCTTTCGAAAAAGGGTTTTGCGAAGATATGTACAAGGCAATATTTAAAAACTGATTAAATATAAGCCACGATAAAACATCAAAACACTACTTTATTGTTGGAAGCCTTCCATACTTGCGTACTTACTTGTTGCAACATTTGTTGATTCTGCAGTGGAGTTTTTGCCAGCAAACACAACTATGATCGTAACTGTATAGGTAGTGCCTGCAGTTAGTCTGAAGAAACCTGTGTCATTTCTATTTGAAGTCAAATTTTTACATGTATCTTTAGTAATGCAAACTATAAACCCATCAACCCCTGACTGAGGGTGAGTCCACTTTACTCTCACGGCTCGCTTTTTAGGGGAAAATGCATGGACTCTTTCAACAGGTTTAGGATCTAAAAACAAATAACAACATCATGGAGTTTGCAGAGATACGGATAGTGCAACAGTCTCTTGAAAACAAATTTTCAAAAAACTTCAACTCCAAAAACACAAACGCAAAGCAAAGAATGCTAACACACATAGGTGTAAGACTAACAATTTAAACATAAACTAGCTACATTAGCGACTGTACCCTCCTCGCTTATCAGATATGCAGAAGTAAACGGAATTTAGTTTAGCTGGCATCGTCCAAATACAATGCGAAAGGAACTGATGAGCATTAATCACTTGACGATCTGTGCTTTCATATTGGGGGAAGGTACATTCCATCACTGCATTACCAATCCACATGCGCCACAAAGATTTTCTATAAGACTGTACTTGAGTCGTAAAGAGCCAAGTGCTGTACTATGAAATTCTATGCTACTTTATGCTGATCACATCAGTCTATCTACACAAACACAACCAATAACACTTTGCCACTTACTGGTAGCAACGTTTAGTAGTTCAGCCACATCACTTTTCTTTTCATTAAATAGAGCATGAACTCGTACTGTATGATAAACACCAGCAGTTAATCCTTCCCAAATATATGAAGTTATATTACGATTAACAGTTACTGGGCTACGAGCTCCAGACATCAATTTACCATCGGAACGTAGCACAAGTAGAGTATATTCATCATAACCGCCAACAGAAGGCGCTTTCCATGAAAAAGTTAACGCAGTAGTGGAACTTGCATCAACATTAAGATTTTTGACTCGATTAGGCACTAAAACAAAACCACACATTTCACTGCCAGTCTACAAACAGGTTTTGAAAAACACTTTGTTACCAAACCTACTGCGGGATCCATTCATGAGTAGCAGCGTTGCATCAGCTGGAATCTCTTGCTATTTGATACAATGTCACCAATGATGACAGTACGTTAACATCTTTTTTGATTTTAATATTCTTAAAACTTTTTTTAATTTTAAAAGTTGTTAATTGCCAATGCAATACTCTTTTGGCGATTAAATCACTTTTCCATGCAGCTAAACGCAGCACCGTTGAACCTCTAAAAATGTTTACGTTGTTTTGTTTCACAATCCATGTCGAACTTACCTCGAGAAACACGATTGGTGGAAGTTAAACAGGTGATGATCTTTTTTTTTGGAGAACACCTACATTTCGGGCAAATAACATGGACAGCTAAGATAATGGCAACAAACATATGATGGCACTGCCTGCCAATACATAGCAGGGTGGACATGAAGTCCGGGATTTTGCTGTCGTTGCGATAAGTACGTCCCCACTATGATCAGTTTCCAAAAAAACAGCCTGTGGTCCAAAAACTTGGAGACCCTTGCAGAAAGCTAATCAACCACATACGCAACTGATGTTATTTTTACAAAAATATGTAAAAAAGTCACTTTTAAAGTAATTTTTTTCACTACAAACACCAGGTCACTTACAAGTACTAACTGTGCTTGATATTCCTTCCGATATTACTCCAGCAAAACGAGTGTAAACTTTCACCGTGTACAATCTACCGGCTGTTAAGCCGTTCACATCAGTAGTTTTAGCTCTTTTAGAAACACTTTTACTAGACACCACTTTATCGTCATCATCAAACACACGAATTTCAAAATAATCAAAGTTACCAACTGGACTAGTCCATTGAACACTTGTGGAAAAATTGCTGCTGGAGCTTGCAGTAACATTTACGACTGGGTTTGGCTCTACAACGTAAAGCATCACAAAATTATTGCATTTAAACAAAAACAAACAATGTTAAGTTTATCAGGTTTCAACAAAACTTTTACAATTAAGAACTTGAGCTTTAGGTAGCCAGTACTGTTACCACAATGCACTTCTACTACATGCACTGCACTTAACAAGGTATTGTTTTAACTTGTTTTTACTCAAGAAACAATAATGCAGAAATCACGCAAAACGAAAAACACGTCTTTACGATCATAAGTCGGTGATGCATCAAGCCGATCTATGTTCAAAAGTGTTTAATTACTTTGGATGAACCTAGAGATACATGTATCATAAGCAAAAACGAAACTGGAATAAATTGTATAACTGTGGGTTGGTTGATTGGTTAATTTACCCCTACTCTTCCTTGGGATGGAGGTATGGTGCAAACGGCAAATTAGGTTTACGCAGTCAATCTAATCGAATTAAGCCAGGGGAAACTGTTTGTATAACCGTTTGTTTTCAAATACGACTTGCCCATACTCACAGAGAAGAGTCTGCTAAGATACCATTACACGTTTAACGATCTAAGCCCAAACACAGCGGAAAATAAAGGCCCAGGGTAAATTCAAAAGCCAACAACATTACTTATTACACGGAGAGTTATGTTCGAATGGCTGCTCTATTAAACGGTTTATCTTGACTTGCTGGTGGGAACCAGAGGCTTCATTTGTTTACTTTATCTAGAAGTCTTCGTTCGAGTTTGTCATTGAACAAACTTTCGATGCTGAGTTTGAACCTGATCGTTTTCTCTACAATGTCATTAGAAATTTGTTATTTTTTGTGCAAATTTGGAACCGCTTTACATAAAACGTTGCGCAACGTATGAGACGATGCGGATTGGTGATTTTTTTTATACAGGGTGTCCGTAAAGTTACTATACAGTCTTACAAGTTACTATACAGTTTCATTGTATTATATGTAATAGTTTTTGTTACTATATAGTTTTATTGTATTATACTGTATTTAATATTTATTTTTTTTACAGGCCTATTTAATTAAGCATTATTTATTGTATTATAGTTGTAGTTTTATAGCATTATTTAATTAAGCATGCAACGCAAGCTAACTTTGGAAGAGCGCAAATTTATTTTGAAGCGATATTGGAAAACAGAAAACGCACAGGATGTAATTCGTGATTGGAATCATTATTTTAATACAGATCCTCCAACACGTTTGGCTATTTATAAACTTCGAGACATATTTGATGATACTGGCTCAGTTGCCGATGCTCCGCGTTCTGGTCGGCCAAGTGTGTGCACTGAACAAAATTTGACTACAGTTGCTGAGGCATATGCCTCCAATTTGAATATTTGTCATAGAAATTGTTTGCCTTGATTATTACAGTCTTTTCGGATGTAACACATGTCATAAAGGTGTTATTTCTTTTGTTACAAATAAATATTGTAATACAATATCTTACTGTACTGTTAATATATTACAGGGTGTCTGTATAGTAACTTGTAAGACTGTATAGTAACTTTACGGACACCCTGTATATCTTCTCAAATATGTTTTTGCCTAACTCCAAAAAAAACAACATATTTAAAAAAACTTAAGTCATTCGCGTATTTTTCTTGAAAAAACATGCTATGTCAAGTACAACCGATTAACAGAATCACCTATAACAGTGAAACACTGTGTTTTGTTCATGATCAACTTTCCAGAAAGTTTAATTAACAATGTTTCGCTATTGAAAAAAGAGATGATTTTACTTAATCAATATTTAAAATACCCAATTAAACATCAGATTGTATCTTCGCCAACATCAAGAACATATATGAAGCTAAAAGAAATTGTGAAGAAGTGAAAAAAGCCCGACGAAAGAGCGATGGAGTTGCTAATCATTAATCTTGGTTTACGCTCCTACAAATGTACAATTATCGAAGAGCGTGTGTTTTGAGGGAAGTACACCGTGTCCACATATTATCGCTTCAATTACAAATATTCAACAAAGATTTATGTTTAAGAGATATTTTCATTCGGCTTGTTTTATAGTGACGGAATGCTTGAAAGTTTTTGGATGTATTAGTACATCTCTACGTGTGCACCATCGGTTGCACAAAGGATATTCAGCCAGTGTTCAAATTTCTTGCCACGTTCTTGTCAACATATCTGCAGCAACCATAGTAACTGTTTTGGTTATTGGATGCTCTACACCAATAATGTCTCGGGCTTTGGTTTGGCAGACCATATCTTTCACATAACTCCACCAAAAAATCCAACGAGTAATGTCAGGGAAATACGGAATAGCCAAGAGATGGCACCATCACATTCAATCGAACGATCTGGAAATATTTCATTTCGAAATTTAAGAAAAGAAATTTAAGGTCAACTCCCTTTCTTAGTAAAACACTACCAGTCTCCATGAACATTTTACGAGGTGGCCAAACGATAGATATCGCATGTGGGTTTCTTCCATATTTGTGTCTAAAGTTTCGCTGGCTTGGATGTCGGTCTTTGTTTCTATAAACCAGCAAACGCACTGAGCTTTTTCCTGCTGGGTGCATATATTCATTAACCCCATTTTTTCTGCTAAATACTAAAGATTCTGCATAAGCATTAAAAGAATTACGATTTTAAACCGGTACTTCAAAATATACCTGTCAAGGAAAAAAAACGTTTCGAGTATTTCCCGTTAATACAAAAGAATCCAAATGAAAATATCTCAAAACACAAAATTTTATTGAATTTTTAAATTGTAGGCACTATTTTGATTTAATTAATTCAAAGCAGCAGCGATGATTTGACATCGGAGAAAGTATGAAGAGTGAAAGTTTTTTTTGCGTAACTTCAGTAACAAGTGAAGTTCTGTATAATGCTACCACTGAAAACTGCAAGAATATACTGCAAAATATTTATTCATTAATGGCAGATATCACCGCTCAACACTGGCAAAAATCGTGGTTCAATCAACGATTGCAGCAATCTCGTATCCAAAATATAAGAGATTTTCGTTTACATCGTTAAGATGGTGTTGTATTTTTAAATATATATGATGACAACTTTCCACAGAAGGTTTCAGTTCAACTCACAACGATACATTTAAATTACAAGAACGTAATAGAAATGATTGAAAACGCCCAGATACCTGCTTAACATGTAGTGCCATTTTAATTGTAATTGCGTAATCTGGACCTGTTGTTACTTTACTTGATGCATTGCGCCAGAAGCATGTGCGCTTACGGGATTTGCACAATTCAAGAAGGCGAGTCGTGCAAGGCGCAAAGCGGTGTTTCCAGCATAAAATAATCATACACATAATATAACACAACAGATGGGAAAAGCATAATTTTTCAAATTTCTCGATCGTAGTCGGCAAAAATCATACTTGTAATGTTTTCTTACGTTACTGTTGGGCATTTAGTGTATTTTTGAACTGCATTTTCCAACGAATACACCAGAGGCTTAAACAATATATACGAGGCACATGTGCGTAATACTTTCCTTTGAAAAACGCATCCTTCAGCCGATGGACATACGATGGAGCATTGACTAAGACCCACAAACAATTTTCTCACAGCTTTGTCGAGCTCTTTTCACAGCAGAGTTTCACTTCTCCACATTTTCTTTTAGCTTCGTATCTATTCTGTTCTTACTTATTTGAGCAAAGAAACAACCGGCACATGTTTTTTAATCATGAATCTTAAATATTGATGATGTAAAACCACTCATGGCCAAACATTGTTTTTAAACTTTTCCTTTCGACAGTTTAAGCTAGCTCAAAGTTGGCTGGAAATTTATTCATATTCTTTATGTAATTCGCTTGCTAACTAGTCTATCCACAATCCATCACAAGTCTACTGGTAGCAAAAACAATCTTTACCATACAAATACTATTTAACATTTCTACTGTGTGATTGGCACGTTGTTTTGCATTTTGACATTAGCATATTTTTTTAAGATAAAAACGCAAAAACGTAAGTTGCTTCAAGTATCCCGCTTTCCTTTGCAGATAAGTGAAAACATTTTTCAAAACATGATAGGAAACCAACCACTCCACATCCTTTAATACTTTTATTAACGTTTAGGCAAAGTGGTTCAAAAGCCTACGCCTAAACCAGCTTCCACTTGTGCTCAATTTCCTTGTGAGTTTTCTCTACCTAGTTTTGCGAATCATCTCGCCTCCTTTTGCCCTGCTCTCTTACAAGCAGGCCACTCATGTACAACTCTCTTTTTCTTTTCAGCCTTAGCTAAACACAAAATGCTTTTAAGATACTCCTAGAGACTTTTCGGCCACTACCATGCTTTCTCTATCTGTTTGTCTACGCCAGTGGTTCTCAAACTGTGCGTCGCGACGCCCCGGTGCGTCGTTTCAATTTTCCAAGGGCGTCGCGGGATAATTTGGTTTTGTGTCATTAAATCTAGGTTTTATTGCGTCAAAAGAACTCTGATCGTAGATTCCATTTTTACTTTCTTCTGACATTCATAATCAATTATATTTTCACAATAGTGTTTTTGATACACTGTTGTAATTGTTGACTTGTGATTCATAAATAACATTGCAGAAGTTTAACTTAAATGACGAAAAATATATAAAGAATAAAGCATTCAGTTGTATGTTCGACGAAAACAGGAACGATGAGTTACAAACTTAGAAGAGCGTAATTTTAAGATTGAAGATGACCGACCAATCCAAAATCTCGGAAGCATAAGAACACTTATTTGTGTGGATTATGGGTCACATTTATTTTGCAGTACGGCAAACTAAACTGTAGGATGCTGTTTGGTGCGTCGCAAAGTCTCGTAAGCTTTTTTAAATGGGTCGCATCGAAAAAAGTTTGATAACCACTGGTCTACGCAAAGTCGTCTTGCCTGCCTTTCTTCTCTTTTTTGATCCACCAAACATGGCTGCTTTTAGCGTGGAGCTTACTTTTTCTACTCCATGATCTTGCTCTGATCCTCCTCTCTCTCACCACGGCGCTCCTCTAGCCCATTTTGACTCTCTTTCCAACAACACCAATTACAATTTCGTGATTTGGACAGATGGCTATGCGTCTTCTCCTTGCGGTAAAAACGGCTCCGACGATCTTGCCTACTGCTCACTAAGTGGCACAGAAGCCGCTCTTTCCTACTCGGCAGACTCAGACAGTTTAAGTTTTTCTGCTCAAATTTGAGCCATTTTGCAAGCTTTTCGATGGTATTGGAAGCAGCGACCAATCTGTCACTTGTATTCTCTTTTTCTCAAATTCTTTATGTGCTTTTGCTGGGCTTTGTTCCATTTGATCTTTTCTTCTTTTTCACGCTCTCTAGATCAGAGGTTGTCAACCGGATTTATCGTACATCCTCAGATGTACCAAAATTTTTCAAGAGTAAACTACCTTAGAGATGAGCCAAATGTTTTTTCTTCACAAATTCAAAACTAAAGATTCTTTCTTTTTTTAATAGAAATCCAAAAAGTGCGCCGCTTTTCTGGACTTAACTCAAAAACACTTTAAAATAAGTTTTAGTAATTTATGTCAAAAGGTGTGGTATTTTTGAAAGATATGTTTTTGGAGATCAATCCCATGAATAAAAGAGATTTTAACTTTTTTCGGAGATCAATTAAAACATGATTTGAGTGTACAGATATTTTGGAATGCAAAATTAGGTGCGCCCAGGGCCGGATTAAGGCGGGGGCTGATGGGGCTGTAGCCCCAGGCCCACCCAAAAATAGGCCCACCACTATACCAAGTCAATGAAGTCATAAAAGGTGCTAATACGATCACTTTCAAAAAATAGTGAAAGTGTCATTTAAAAGTATCTTGGGCAAGGCGTTCTCCATTAGAGGCCTCGTCATCGTGCAAAGAACAAGCGAAACTGTGTCATAGTAGGAAATACTATTTTAAATGTGTTTTCGTTCGATAAAACATTGTAACCAAAACGTAAACACATTTTGACGTCATAATACAAAATATAACATTATTCCGAAACAATGGCTTTTTCTAAGACTCTGGCATGTTCAATTATTGCCAGTTATTTCGAAGTTTTGAAAAAAAATGCCGACAAGTTTATGCTGGGTAAGAAAAGTGAAGCTAGAAAAAGTTTAAATAAAAGCAAGGATTTTTCTATAGTCCGGTATTTGAAGAAGGAAGCAGACAAAATTCTATCAAATAGTTTGGACCAGAAGGAAGCAGATGGAATTTTGAGTGAAATCCCAATTCAAGGGAATTTGTTCCTTGAAATATCAAATAAAAAATTACTTCTAAATTAATTTACTATAGCTAAATGAAATTCATATTAATTGCACAAGACATTTTCTATCAATATTAAAAACACAAAAGAAAATAATTAATTTTTTTCTCTTTTGTTATTGAAAAATGTATCAATATTGATATACAATCGAGGCACATTTAGAAATGGTTATTTGCAAATTTCAACTTTTTTTAATTTCAATATTTTTGCATTTTAAATAATTAAAATGGAGTAGATACAATTTTGTGGTATTTTTCTCTTAAGTAGTGCACCGCAAGTAATTTTAACTTTTCAAGGACGCCTTTAATAATAATTAATTCTCGGAAACTACTTCTTAAGAAAAAAATATTTTAGAAAAGTATATTCAAGGAGCAAATTCCCTTGAATTGGGATTGCACTTAAAACCAAATTTCAAGCATACAAATTGAGACCATTCTTGAGCAAACGAAGGTTTAAATTTTGCAACAGATATTGATTGGAGGATTCCTATCTATCGAAATTAAAAAAGTCTGAAATGGCTGTTTTAAAATCGACGGAGAATAACCACTTTGGAGGGAGGTAGCTAACTACACTTTTACCAATATTAACTAATCTAATCGTTTCTAATCTTAAAACTTTAGCCAATTTAAAAATAAAAATGAAGAAGTATAAAAGGGGTTGAGAAAAGGAGAAATCGAGAAGAGAGCAGAAGATAAGCTGAAAAAAGTTGTAGCAAAATGAAAAAAGTGACCGATTATTTTCATACAAGCGAACCAAAAAGCAACATTGTAGAAACGACGTCCAGTAATGCAACTGCTTTGTGTTCATCTTCGAGTGACTGTATTGCAGCCAGAGCCAAATATAAAAATTGTTTCATCGGAAACAAATTTACAAACCAAGTCATTTAATGGGCAAAGCGCATAGCGTATAGGGTAAAAGAAACTATTTAACACCACATGGATGTTGGATGCTAGGGAGTAATTTCTGACCATCTGAGAGATTACTGCTGCCAAGTAGTAAGTTTAGAGTTTCAACATTTTGATGCAGATTTTTCTACTTCAGAGACATGTTTTACTGGCGATAAATTCAAACGACGTGGTTCTAAATTGCTATTTTGACGACAACAATTGAACGGCAAAAAAGTGAAACGCGAATGGTTGTGCTAATCACCTTTATCAAAAAAACTTTACTGCTTTGTTTGCAAAGTTTTTGCACTTGATTCCAAAAAAATCATGCTGGCTTCAGTCGGTTATGGCGACTGGAAGCATGCACCACGCGACCTGGCCAGACACGAATCTTCTAACAAACACTGAAGTTATCTTTCAACATATGTCTCTTGAAGAGCAAAAAAAGTAAGCATTTGCGAAGATATGGAAGAGCAAATATCTGACAGAAAAAATTGGTGCAAAGTATTGGCTCGAGTTTTAAGTGTGATAAAATTCCTATCATCAAGAGGGCTGGCCTTCAGCGGAAGTAGTGAGTTGGTTGGTTCTTAACAAAACGGTAACTTCCTCAAAATTTTGGAGTTGTTGGCAGAATACGATACTTTCCTTGCTGAGCATATTCAAAAGAGAGTGAACAAAAGCAAGGAACATGTTTCGTATTTCTCATCGACTGTATGCGAGGAATTCATTGACGTAATTGCAACAAAAGAGTTAGATATTATTATTTCTGAAATAAAACAAGCAAAGTAATTAGTAATGTACGTGGACTCAACATCTGACATCACAATTTTTGACCAGTTAACAATAATTTTTCGGTATGTTTTACCTGATGGTTCCGTGGACTGATTTGTCAGGTGTATATTCACCCGAGGACACACTGGTCACCAATTGGCTGATTTATTTTTCGAGTTTATAGAAGACAATGGGATCAGTTTGAAAAATCTCAGAGGGCAATCTTATGACAACGCTTGTAACGTGAGCGGAAAATATAAAGATATGCAAGCTATAATAAAAGAACGCAACCACCAAGCAGAATATATTCTTTGTGTAGCATATTCCTTGAATCTTGTGGGAAAATGTGCCGCTGAGTGTTGCTAATCTGCAGTCCATATTTTCATGTTTGTTCAAGGACTCTATGTGTTCTTTTCAGCTTCAACACACATGTGGAATCTCCTTACTGATGCACTGAAACCACTTCAGTGTCAAACAATTAAGCTTTTATCTGATACACGTTGGGAGGCGCGATATGATGCTCTACATGCACTAAGAAAAAAGTTATCAAGCGGTTCTTCTAGTCTTGAAGGCAATGTGTGATGACAATGATGAAAAATATCAAACTAAAGAAACAGCCAGGGGTTTTGTTTCATCAATGGAAAAGCGGCATGGTCATGCATAATGGAGTAGTTTCATAAGACCAGTCAGGCTATGCAGAACAGCAAAATGACTTGGAATAGGGCAACAAACTTGCTTTGAGGTCTACATAACTTTATTCAACTTTTATGATCCCAATTTCAAAAATTCAAAGGAAGAGGTCAAGTATTTAGTGGCTGTCGTCTTTACACTGCAGAAATTTCAAGAAAGAAAAGAAGAAAAGTAAGGTTGGATAGCAAAGGTGAATCTGAAGACACATCGAGCAGATTCGAAGTAGACACATATTTGTCGATCATCAACTAAATTCTTTGGTCTGTAAAAACCCGAATGGAAGCTTACGACCGTCTTCAAAAAATTTTTTTTTTCTGATGGAATTGAACACCATGTCTAACTGCAAAATTGAACCAAGTGTGAAAAAGTTACTTCAATATTATCCAGATGATCTGGAGGAGTCATTGCCTGAGGAGATGATTCATTTCTCTACACTGATAAACCTGTACCATTTTAACAGTGAATGCAAAGAAATTCAGATGTTTAGGTTCATAAATAAAAATGAATACATGCATGCATTTCCTAACGTATCTATTGTTTTCAGGCTGTACCTCAGTCTGATGATTTCTAATTGCTCGGACGAGCGCTCATTTTCAGTTCTAAAAAGTCTAAAGAATCAACTGCATTCGTCTATGGGCCAGAAAAGGTTGAATTTATTAGCTCTACTCTGCATTGAAAACGAACTCTTGAAAAAAATAGACACCGATGACATTATTAAGAGCTTTGCATTGCGTAAATCCAGAAAATGTGTCATTTGAATGTGTGCACACCAAGTAAATACTTTGTTTATGTATTTGTTTTTCGTTTCAATCGTAGTCAGTTTTTAGTACAACGAATAGAATGAAAAATAGGCCTCTGATTGTTATAGAGCCCCAGGCCCATAAAAAGCTTAATCCGTCACTGGGTGCGCCATAATATAAAAAGTTTACAAGCTCTGCTTTGGACATAAATGCCAGGAACGTTCAACCCTCTTTTCTTCCTCCACTATCAAACTCCAATGAATCTCTACTCGCACCTTTCTTCCGGGTAACGCCACGGTCGATGAACTGGCCAGACGAGGTGTGCTATTTCAGCTGTCTGCAGTCCTTTCCTATTCTCTGCTCAGAGCTGTTATAATCACTCATCTCTTCTTTGTGGACTGGAAGCAAAATATCACATCAAAATTTTTCGACGCGAAAACCACGGTAAACAAAGTAACGTTTTCTCTATGTTGCATAAATAGATTTTCTTTTGAACCAGTGATGTCAGGTGCGTTGAGTTCAAATCTGAACGCAATTCTCCTCTATTACACCAGCTTTTCAGTCATTTACTTTTCAGCAATAAAAGTCATTATCAATCCAAAAAAGTTGGAAACTGTTGTCAATGGATAACACCTTGCTTTTGCTTGTAACAATCATACTAGCATTTTAGAACGCAGCATTTTAGAACACGAATATTTCGCTGATTGTAAAAACGAATTTTTTGATTTCTGGGTGCCACTTGTATGAAGTGGTTCATCAGTAAGAATATTTGAATTACAAAATATTTTAAACAAACCTTTACATTTAAGAAGTAATCCAAGCACACTATACTAGACGCAACGACCCAAATAGCTTAAAAGCCCATATCACGCAAACCACACATGCTGGATATTTCAGTCATACATCAAAGATGAGAAACATGTGGTTTCATATCCAAATTTACTACATTTTACATCCCTAACTATTCTAGATTTTATGTTAGTTCAAAATAAACTGTATTTTCACTAAAGTTACTATGTGACAGAGTTCAAAATGCTCTTTTCCCAGCTTTACACCTACCTAATCCCATAACAAAACTTTTTAAAAAATTTCTGAAGCAGGCTACAACTACCTTCAATAAACCGACATCAAAAGTAAACACACTCACAGCAACGCTTATAAAAGCAAGATTAGTTCGGCAAAAGCAATTTGAACGTGTAACTATACTTAGATACTCACAACCATAAATCCATTTAAATACTTGCAACTACAGAAAAACTTTAAGCATGCCAAGCAATTTCTACATAAACTTACGCTGAATCACCTTACTTTGTCATAAACAAACCAGTTCAAAATCATCAAGGAAGAAGCACATATGAAAATGCAATATCCAATAGAATTTTCATTTAAACAATTGCAATGATTGCTATTTCCACAACGCAGTGACCAGAGCCTGTGATTACGACTACATAATGCTTTTTAATAAACGACAGCTCTCAATGTGCGTGTGTGTTTGTGTGTATAAATAATATTGTTACGTGAAAAACACTCGCAATGCACCATACCATGTATTCATACAAACACTCACTGGAAACTCTTTCGATCTACTTACGCGTAGGAAGTTGCTCGACTGCTGGTGTGCTGTTGGTAACTCCTCTGCTTACCAATGAAACATTGTACAGTGTTCCCGGTATGAGACCAGTTATAGTATATTCCATCAAGTTGCTTGATATTCTACATGCAAACATAAGCACGATCAATACATGTAATCTGTTTGAAACAGGACAAACTGGCTCTATGCTGATACTGTAGTTACGTTCATCTTAAAAAAATAAAAGAAACTTTTTTTCTTTTAGATCTCAAAGAAAAATTTCAAAGGGTCATTAACAAACGAGTTACAGTTTAAAATTTTCACGAAAGGAAGAGTTAGATTTCACTCTTTGCTAATCACAATGACGTCATCAATGTTAGAACTAAATTTCAACCAACAATCTGAGGTAAAAATAACGTCTCTTACTTTTACTTCTACCCTGACTACGCTGCTGCACTATGGTTTCATGAATTCATGCTGAGAATGCAAACACTTGAGAAAGTTTAGGCTGCCAAGCCGACAAAATAGATTTGGTTAGCATTTTTTTTTCATACAATCATCACCACTGATGCGGGTATAAACATATGACAAAACTGATTTTTTGTCACTTAGCAAACCAATTTAGATGCAGTGATTTGCTACAATTAACCATATTATAGAGCTACTTTAGATTTTATTGGTGCAATGCTTCTTTAAGGTAATAACAGCTCAATTTCATTACAAGACCTCAAACCGCTACAAAAGCTGCTAATAACATGTTGTTGTTTTTGTGGTTAATCCCTTCTCTACTAAAAACGCTCAAAAACCGACATCAAACAATTATCTAAGCGCACACTAAAAATCGATAACATTAAGCCAGGAGAAAATGGTATCTGTGATAAAACTTACTCAAATTTTTGTTTTAACTTGCAATCTTTGCCAATTTGTACGGAAATACAGATTGCGACATCTTGTCACAATTAAACAATTGTGGTGCAAGTCGTGCAATAATCAAAGTCAAACGAAATTATGTGCAACTGTGTTGCAATTAAATAGTTGCGACAATCAGGAGGCGAAGCACTGTGTATTTGTTACGTAAAAACGTTTGCAGTATAGCAAAGAAGCGCATCTATGATGGTAGTTTAGAATAACCAATTAAATTACAATTTATGCAGCTGTACGGTTTCTTGCAACAAACGCTTTCTTCTGGAAAGACATCGAAATACGTCCAAATACCAAACAACGTCAAGCAGGAGAGCCGTAACACCGATTTTGTGGAAAAAGTAACCAAGGCATTTTTGTCTGATATTGCTTTGTACAAGCTATTCAACAACCAAAACCTATTTCACGACAGTGGTCACAGTTTGCCATCTGAAACTACTTGTAGAAAAACAATGTTGCTATTAAACGCAAATGAGTTACAGCGGATAAAAAAGCGCTGTACATGACAAACACATTTGTCTGGTTGCTGATGAGAGCACTCTATCTAGTATACTTTTTTTAAGTATTGCAGTTGAAAGCTTAGAAACACCTCACCTTACCTATTTCTACGACTGTCAACCTATACCATGTGCGCCAAATAGCAACAGCATTGATTAAGCAGTTGACGATGCAGCTAGATCTCTTAGAATCAGCAGAAACTCTCTGTCTTTTATCGACTGATGCTGCAAAATATTAATATGTGGTGGCTGCAGATGTAATACTAACATCTCTGTATCCCAACATGTTTAATGTGACGTGTGTAGCATATTTATTGCACAACTGTGTTATGAAAGTTAAACCTCATTTTGAAGATCTTGATCAGCTAATCGCAAAAGTCAAATCAGCAACAGTTAAATACCAAATCAGACCAGCCAAATTCGCTACCATTGGTTGCCCCTGACTCAGACTGTTATTACAATATGGAATAGTTGGTTAAATGCTGCCTTACATTATGCAAAGAATTTACCTGAAGTGAAACCGATTGTGGAGAGTTTCAAGGGTCTAGTAATTTAGTAACTCAAGCAAAAGTTAGCTTGCAAACAATTGGTTTAGCTACTCAACTTCTCAAAATCAAAGACCAATTTGAATGTCTAATTAAGCATATAGAAACGATCGAAAGTGCCAAATACACCATCAAGGAAACTGTGCAAGCAATGCAAGAACGTGACTTCGGAGAAGACACTTGCAGCATTAACGGTTACAATCAAACAAGAACGCAATACTGATAAGACATTTCTAAAATAATAAACAAGAAGCGGCCAGACATTCCATCGCCTGTTAACAGTTTTATCAACATTTTCAACCCACAACTACTTATGTAGAAAGAAATTTTTCCATGCTGCGAAAACTGTTGCTCAACAATAGAAACTTTAAGGGCGAAAATGTAAAACAGCACATGATTTTACATTTCAATTCTAGCACCCGATAATTGCAGAGTTGGCTGGTGATAAGGCGGGCATATTGCAAGTTTCGTTGAGGATTTGCATGTTTTCGTCAATTAAATGTTCGTTTTGAAATAGAAACTAAACAAGCATTTATTTATTTGGTCTAAATTTTGTTACGTCAATATAAACTCGCCCTACTTATTACCAGCAAAAAAACTCCCGTTGGATGCCTATAAGTAGTATATAACTACCTTTTGAGCCCTTTCTTGTGGTGCAGTTGTGGTGCACTACGTCATTTCCGAACGTGCTGATACGTCATTTCCGAACGTGCTGATAAATCATTTCCGAACGTGCAAGTACATCATTTCCTAACGTGTTGATACATGAACTTAAAGGTACATTTTACTTGTAACGTTGTTTGGATTTACAATTGAAAATGTTTTATTTGAATTCTAATTTGTTTGAGTTCTTTTTAGGAATGGTTTTATTTGTTTTAGAAAATATTGTTTCTTGTTTTTAGGAATGATTATATTTGTTTTTGGAAATGATTTTTATTTGTTTTTAGGAATGGTTTTATTTGTTTTTGGAAATGATTTTTATTTGTTTTTAGAAATGGTTTTATTTGTTTTGCAAGTTTATTTGTTTTTAGGAATGCTTTGAAAATGTTATTTGTTTTTAGAAATGGTTTTATTTCTTTTTGGAAATGATTTCATTTATTTTTGAAAATGACCTAATTTGTTGTTGTACCCTCGCTTCAGAATACCCCCACTTCAAAAGTTCTCCAATTAATTTCACTTTTCAGCTCGTAAATGATTTTTTGTCTTATTGTAAGCACAACTGCTGTAAAACGGAAACATTAACTTTAGGTCGTGACTGAAGCCTTTGATACTAAATCATAACAACTTCCTTTCGAGCGTAAGCGTCAATCACACGTAATCGTTCACTTCTTGAAATTGTTTATAAAATCATAGAGCCTCTGATCGATTTCTCCTTTTGATTCCCTAGAATGTTGTTTCTTTACTCTTCTAGATGTGTTTATTGGAGGTATTTTCCTTTACTCGTGATATTTCTGCAGTTGGTTGGAATTAATTTACATCTATTTCAGTAGAACTAGGTAGGTAATGGATTTAGTCTTTCTTCAGTCTTTTTGTCAATAATTTTCTGACCACACATAGCTCTCTCCATTCTCTTTAAAATTGCGTTTTCATTTTCTTTTAAACACCATACCTCACTTAAATCACTACTGTTTACATCGTAAAACTGAAAAGATTTAGCTTTGATTGTATGCAAATCACAAAACATTCACCTCAAATTCACATTCATTTTTCTTACAACTAAAAGCCAAAATTATATTCTATCATCACACTGTTTTAAGATTTTTCCGAAATTTAGCAACTTTAAAACTTACTAACACGAAATTTTTACTACCTTTCAAAGTCTCCTTAGCTCACCTACATAGAAATAAGCACAACTTTTAACATTTATCATAGGACATTAACATAAAATTCAGGGTTTTCACAGTCTCCTCAGCTCACCTACATAGAAATAAGCACAACTTTTGACATTATTCGTAGGACATTAACATAAAATTCAGGGTTTTCACAGTCTACCTAGCTCACCTACATAGAAATAAGCACAACTTTTAACATTATTTGTAGAACATTAACATAATATTCATAGTTTTCACAGTCTCCTTAGCTCACCTACATAGAAATAAACACAACTTTTAGCAATATTTCAAGGACATTAACACAAAATTCATGGTTTTCAACATTTACGTTTATTACAGCTAGTCGTTAGTTTTAGAGGAAAATAACCAACAGTTTTCTAGATTATCAGGTTTGTTGGAGAAAAATCACAGGCAGCGACGTTGTGAGTTTGGTGAAAGAAACACTATCAAATTTGACACAATTTTAGTCAAAAACTTGTACCGCTAGCCGTTAGTTTTACACTAATTAAATTAAAATTTTAGTAGATTGACCAGACCTTTGAGTGAAATGTAGATTTGTTTTACATACGACAGTGAGGTAGTTAAATTTTTATGTTAGTTTTACACTTTCTTGGAAGAAAAATTTTAGTAGATTGACCAGACCTTTGAGTGAAATGTAGAATTGCTTCAGATATGATAGTGAAGTAGTTAAAATTTTAGTACAGTGGTGGAAACATTTTGAAAAAGTCACAACAAAGAAGTTTGTTTCAATTCAGCACTTTTTAATCACTACTAAATATTGTTAAACCAAGAACATTGAACCTTTATTGTGTTTGGAGACTACTTCAATAATTGTTCAACTTTGACTTGTAAACATTAACCATGCATCTAATTTACAATATCTTTTCATATAACTAGAAAACAAAAATTGTATCCTATTATAACTCTGCTTTATGTAAAAACTATCAAATTCCAAAGCCACCAACATAAAATTCATATTTTTCAAAGTCAGGAAATCAGCTAAGATTACTATCAACAAAAATCTGATGCAAACGGAAACATCAACATAACGTCAGCAAATTTTTAACCAATCACAATCGATGTAGAACTTCAAAAATGGTTTACTATCAACAAAAAATCCGATGCCAGTGGAAGCATAGACCGTACGGAGATGATTACGTCTTCAAACATCACTAGTTATAAACATTCTTACCTCTTATTTGACCAATCACGAACCAGCAGGTGTTTTTATATGTACTACATCACGAGTTTTCATTGCACAATTGTTGGAAAGAACAAGACAGGTCTAGGCAAGAATAGTGATTTTTCTTCTTTCTTTGTTAACATTTCTCTATAAAAGTCGTATGGTTTTGCGAGAAAATTAGAAGAAGAACAATGGAAAGCTGCGACGAGACACACACTTCAATTGCTGACGACTATGAAGAGAGAGCAAAAAATGTTGACGTTACAACGACTCATCCCCACTCCTCATGCTACGACGGGTTGATGGAGCAAACAGAGTTGTTGAGACGTGCAAGAAAACATCAAGAAGAAGCAAGAAAAATATGAAAAATCTTTCTCAACATTGACAAAGAAGGAAAATCAATACCCGCAGACGGTGAGATGTTGAGAAAAGGTGTGCTGACTGTCACAAGAGGAAAAGCTCTCTTTTCAACCGATCAGCTTATTCAAGTGTGCAAACATATGTTTGAGGATCTACCGTTTGTGGCTTTCAAAGGCCCAGCAGATATGCGTCCTTATGTGGTGGTGATTTTCTCAGCTGACTGTCAATACGGTGATGTCTGTGAAGTGAAAACAAGATTGGAAATTTTCAAAAAAGAGGCAGCTGTAGAAAACTTTCTTATTAGATTTAAAGTGGAAGCTATCTTTTCACCCGAGAAATATTTTCAAGATCGATCATCCGGATTCATCGTTAGAAACGAAAACTGTGGTATCAGCAAGAAGTTAGCTGCTGTTGTGAAAACCTTGAAAGAGGTGAAATGCACAGCCGGGAAGAAAAAACGTTCTAGTAGCCTGCCTAGAAGTGCTGAACTTTATCAAAAGAAGAGAAAACCTTCTCCAATTAATATACAGTACTGGAAATAATTAACTGGGACAGTGATTATTGAAGTAGAAAATGGAATATAAACGTTTCAGGAAAATCCTATAGATGGCGAAAGAGACTCGCTTGTTGTTGTTTACATTTAGATACATCCGTTCAACGTTTTTCATTACATTTTAGCTATATTTATTGAGTATTTTGCCAGTTACAAGGGAATCATTTGATACTGTACTGGAATTTTGCTGATCTATCAGATTTGTGAAACCTCTAAGATATATAATATCAAACATGTTTTTAAAGTTGTGTAAATTTGGACTAAGTGAGATGTTTCATGGGCGATATTGGACACATTTAAAGGTTATGAAATTTTATATTTTTCCAATTTATGATTTTAAAAATATTTATGGCACTTTAAAGCATGACTTTTAAACAGAACCAGATTAATCACAAATTTTCATAGTTTTAAATCCAGTAAAGTGTATTTTATTTGCTTGATATGCATTTTTATGTGATGTTTGATGATTGTGGTTGTACTTTATGATCTTCCAGTATAAAATTATAAATATTTCATGATTATAAAAATATTTAGGTTTTTTTTTAAATATTTCAGGAAGTATGACGGGTCATCACAGATTGAGTGAAGAACACCGACTCGAGGTTGTATTTTAACACAAAAGTGGGAAAAGCATTAGAGATATAGCCAAAAAACTTGGAATAAACAAGAATACTGTGTCAAACATTGTTAAGAAACATAAAAGCACAGGATCAGTGAAGGATCTGCCTGGTAGGGGCAGGAAGAAATCTACAACACAGAGACAAGACCGTCGTTTGATCCGCAGATCCTTAAATGACTGCCGACTCACCTCAAGTGACCTCAAGAAAGTGTGGCTGGAAGAGTGTGGTATCAATGTGACCAGCAGAACTGTCCGCTCACGTTTGAATGAGGCAGAACTTAAAGGATGTGTGGCAGTAAAAAAACCTTTGCTGTCAAAAAAGAATCACAAGGCGAGGTTTGATTGGGCTCGAGCCAATAAAGACTGGACTGTTTCAGACTGGAGCCGTGTTCTGTGGTCAGATGAGAGTTCCTTTGAACTCTTCAATCCGGCTAAGAGGGTATTTGTGAGGAGGAGATCAGGAGAGAGATACAAAGAAGAATGCATAGTCCCAACAGTGAAGTTTGAAGGGGGCAGCCTTATGGTCTGGGGCTGTTTTAGCGGTATAGGTACAGGGTCCTTGTATCGCGTTGAGGGCATATTGGACTCAAAAAATACATTAGACTATTAAATAATGCTATGTTCCCCTCTGTCGAGAAACTATTTCAAAATGGGGAGTATATCTATCAGCAGGATAATGCCCCATGCCATAAGGCTAAGAGGGTGATGGAGTTTTTCCAGAGGAAAGGAGTATCCGTCATGGTTTGGCCTGCGCAATCCCTCGACCTCAACCCCATAGAGAATTTGTGGACAATTCTAAAACAAAAGGTCCACAATTCGAAGCCATCAAGTTTAGATGTGCTGTGGGAAACCCTAAATGGTGTTTGGGACAACATTGAGGAGAGTACTATTGAAAGTTTGGTTGCCTCAATGCCAAAAAGAGTAAAAGCAGTCATTGCAGCTAAAGGAAGGACAACACGCTATTAACCAACCTGTTTCATTTTATGAGAACTTTGGTGCTGTTTATGGACTTTTGGTGCCCTATTATGTTTATTTAGCTTATTTGCTAATAATTTCCAGTATTAAAATCGATTTTTATATTGAATTTATGTGTTTTTGTTTGTAAAGACTGTAAAAATATGGTGAAAAGTAACTGTCCCAGTTAATTTTTTCCGATACTGTATAAAACAATAAATGTGTGATTTTCAGTTTTTAACGCATGTAACCGTCTTTAGATTTGAGTAAAATTTGTTTAAAATGCTGTGCCCTTCTTTCGAATCTGAAGAAACGCGAATCTTATCCTTCTCAGACAATTGGCCTCACCGAGTCGATAATTTAAACCCTGAACGAATGGCTAAAGCTGGATTTTTGTATAGAGGCAGTGACGATAGAGTAATTTGTTTTTATTGCGGCTGATGTCTTTATCAGTGGGCGGACACGGACATCCCAGAAATTGAGCCCGCAAAATACTGGTCCGCGTGTGCGTATCTAGAGAGAACGTTTGGAACTGGTTTTATCGCCCAACACAGTAATTACCGCATTTCAGAAGAGGAATTTTTGTCGGGAACGAGATTTGGGTTTGCTACTCCTGAAGAAGCAGCAGATCCAACACTTGTGAGAAACCCTCCAGTTGAAAATGAAGAACCGAACATAACCCCCCTATCTGAAGCAAAAGAGTGTGACACATCTCAAGAACTTGTGTGTAAAGTGTGCTTCAATGCTCGAGTTAATGCTTTAACAATGCCTTGGGCACTGTTTTGAATGTCTGAACTGCTCGGCTAAGCTTTATTCAAAGGAACGCCCCATCTGTTGCGTGGTTATTTTGGGTGTAAATTGTATTTATATTGTATAATAAAAAAACACTCGATTGTATTCAATTCTGTTTATTTCAACATTACACGTAAAACAGTTACAATTTCATTAAATTCTGAATAAAGCGCTCAACAGTTTTATCATTTAAACTAACATTGCTAGAGAAATGAGTCAATATCTTGGATAGAGAGCAACCACGCGAGCGAAATAAGATGTAGTACACGGTATAATGTCCATAGACTTCAGATATCAAACTCTGTAGAGTCTTTGAGTTGTAGGTCCAGGATGAGGAGTGAGAATCTAAAAAATCTGTCAAACCATAAACAATTGGATGTAGACCATAGCTATCAAAAAACTCAGCAGATCTTTGATTGTTGAAGAACATAGCAACCCAGTGTTCTCCAGGAGCAGTGCTCGGATCGGTGTTAACAACATAACTCCCAGGATACTCCACAGTAGATAGCTGATTTTTAGGATAAATGGCCTTAAAAATCTTTTTTGCGCAGGAGTCATTCCTCTCAATCTGTAGTGTGTCCATCAGAAAATCAGTCAATACGTTTCTATCAATCAGCCAATTCTGCATGAATTATGACATTGCTTCTGTTGGAGGAGTGTTAAAGTGTAATTCTAGACGAATGTTTTTCATCAACTCCAGATGCGTACAAGAAACCCCCAGATCTGGCGCAAGAATTCAAAACTTTTCATGGTTTACTGACAAGAAAAAACTCAGGCTTATCACTGCCAACAGACATAAAATTCCATCATCTCCGCAAATTTAGGTAGAAATCTGTACAGTAGGGTTTATTTTTCCAATCAAAATAACTATTTGGGACACTCCAAAACTATTATGCTGCAGTCATCACCACACTCATACAAAATAAGTGCCCAGACCCGGGTTTGAACCGGGGACCTTTAGATCTTCAGTCTAACGCTCTTCCAACTGAGCTATCGAAGCAGTAATGGTCAGTACGGGGCTCGAACTCGCGACATTAACACGACACTATAACCAACTGAGCTAACTGACCACTTGTTGAAATCCCAGAAATTTCTCTATTAAGTGAAGCAACTGTCTTTGATGTTATGCGTTTAACGTCTGTAGGAAATAATAATTGTAAAATTTTCTTGAAAAAGTATTACAGATTTATCTAGTTACAATGCTTCGCAACAAGTCTCCCGTTTCAAAATCACAATTTCTTTTCCTTTTTTACCTACTTATACTGCTTGAGGGGTTGCTGATAGTTATTGTTTTAGGCACTGTGTCAGATCTGATGTGCTAAAGTAACATATTCATGAAAACCGTAAGCTTTAGACCTGCAATAGTTTATAGGGCAATTAATAAAATCATATTTTCTTTCTCCTGGACAACATGAAATTAAATATTTGACAAGAAAATGCTTATGACAAAGACCTATGTATATCAATTTTTTAAATGTTTAAAGTTTTTCAAATCTGATTCTGGCTCCAACATTTGGAGATTCTTCAAAGCTTGTGAGTTTGTCGAGTGCAACATGTAAAGACAACAAAACAAACAAAAGTTTAAAGTGTAAAAGAGACTGTAGAAATTTTAAATCACTGGTAACGCTGAATGAAGATTAAATAACTTGGAAAATGTTTGGAAATAAGTAGTTTTTGTCTAATTTGCTTCACCACATTAAACTTTTTACGTCAATGCACTTGAATTCATACCAAAATTTTAAAAGCTAATATTCATTGGTTGAAAATGCAGTGGGAGACTTTAACATTTCTTTCAGATTTATTCACTTGTTAAATTCTCACCAAATATTGAACACGTTGAGACAACAAAATCTTTTTATCTGACACCCTTGTGAAATATTTCAGTTGAAGTCCGCTAAGCTACCTTGTGCGCGCTCAATGTACTGGTTTTCGATTTTACCACAAAACAGTTCAGCGGTCAATGAACGGACTAATATTTTTCAATCATCACGCATTATTTTCGCACTATGTAATACTTTTGCTGTTGCAAGTTAAATCAAAAAATTCTATCTTATAGTGTTTTAAAACTTAAATTTTCTTACTCACATTATTACCTTTGTACATAGCAGTAAAATACAACTTTACCTCAACTACTCTAAAAAGTTTATGTATCAAGACTAATATTTGACACTACAGATTACCGAAACAACATCAATTTTTGATTATCTTACAAGTTATTTTATGAAACTAAAAATCAAACGAACTTTTTGTGGTGGGTTCTATACGGTGTACCAGCTGCAAACTTTTAGGAATCAATGAAACTTATATCGCCACTACATCTAATTTCAAAAACCACATGTCTTCAATCCACACCTAAATCATTCTATTGCTACTTTTCATCTCCTATTTCGTTTTATTTGCAGTACAAATTGATATCTTTCTAGCGATTGTCTCTAAGATATTGTTGCATAACATCCAGGTTATTAATCTAAGAGTAATTGATAATATTACCTTGACAGATATTGTTCTTACAGCTGAGAAAGTAACTTTTCACTAAACTTTTTGAGAGCATACTACAAATTTGATTGGGGTTATCACATGATGTTCACTTCGAGAAAAGTTTGTGCTCCATAGAGATGGGTTATTCTGAACAATTAAATCTTATTTCTAAATTAAGCTTTGCTAATACTTAAAACTGCAAGGGACTTTAATAAATAATAAACATTTTAAATTTCAAACGTTTTCGACCTTTTCAAGAATTAAAATCTGTAAATGAAATAATTTCAAATAATGAAGATATACAGTGTGTCCAAAAAATAGGTACCGTTCAAAAAATTTACGTATTTTCCATCCTTTTTTCACAATAAGTCGGTACCTTTCAAAGTATCTACGTATTTTCCATCATTTTTTCACAATAAGTCGGTACTTTTCAAAAAATCCACATATCCTCCATCATTTTTTTTTCACAAAGAATGTTTTTCACAAAGGTTTATTCCCTAAGTCGAGTCATATCAAAAGACTTTAAAAAATGGTATCCACAGCTTCCCTGCTTGGCGCTCAGCATATAAAGGGGATAGTGTGGAGAACAAGCCGGCAAGCTTGCTTGTTGTGTCCTTGGGCAAGGCACTTAACGGGACGCCTTCACCTTTATGTGGCAGACAGGTGGCCCACCCGTACTTCACCGGATTACAATTGTGAAGTTGCCAACCCAGCATATCACACGGCTCTTGGGTACCCACCAGTGGCAGTCCGCCTTGGTGGTGGGGCTACCAGTCACTCAAAACTGGTTCAACATGGGCTGCCATCTTTCCCCTAGCCTAATTTCAATTAGGTTGACGGCATGAACCTGAATTGCCGTTCATGCCGTACCTCCATCCCGAGGAAGAGGAGGGGTAATTACAACAACAACAACCCATAGTTTGAGAAGTCCTGATGGAACGACCACATATTTCACCACCTGTTTACGCTTTACATCAACTCACAACTGCTTCTGCAGAAAAGCTAACTAAACCAGTATTTATTCATTCGGTCAAAATTTTGTAAGGTTAATAAAGTCAATTTTTTTCATTTTTAAAATCAATTAGTGTTAGTTTTAGGTCAACAAAAACTGGCTCTACTTACTATCAACTAATAATCCCATTACCAGCAGAAAAACTCCTGTTGGGTGCCTACAAACCGCTAAGGCTGCGTTCACACAATAGCAGTTTTCGCAATCAGGAATAAAACCTCTTACCGATATTTAGAGCAGGTTTTGCGACGAGGTTTCGCTGCTTGATACTAAGTGTGAAGATAGCATCGCTCTGTTTGCACACAGTATGAAGCAGTGAAACCTTGTCTCAAAACCTCCTATAGACGAACGCATCCATACATCAGGTTAGGTACAAACCGCTAACTTACTCTTGCACTTCCTCCTTATTAGGAATCGAACTGGTTCTATACGCAATAAGATAGTGTTCAAATGTTGCATCAGGTTTCTGCCATGTGACTGTTATGCTATTGGTAGTTTGACCAGATGACATAACATTGCTTGGTCCAGCTACAACTACAAACACAAACCAAAAGTCAAATCATTGAAAATAACACAAACAGCATAATAAAAAATAATTACTATTACGTTTTATTCCTGCGTTTTTCCAGGCTTGTACAAGCTGATTCGGTGGATTTCTACCACAACATCCTCGCTTTCGAACCAGATTATTGTTGGAGAAACACAGCGTTCTAATTTCTAAACGCCCTTTCTAACAATTGCCACGGTATTTTCATGGAGTTTTTAACTTTAGACCTTTCGTTCCCAAGTCCGAAACAATTACCACTGCCCGACAGCGGCTATTATGCAGCACATAATCAACACTTAGACAAAACAAATATGGATGTGAAGTTGTACTCACACAGTGCATATCATTACCATTCATTTATATGTTGTTATATCGATTACCATTTAAGCTAACTGAACAAAAGCAAATCAACTGTTAGGTCCTTATGTGCTTTCTTGATGTACAAACTAATACCGTGTTACATTCGGCCATTAGAGTAGACCTGAAAATGCCACTTCTTTAACTAAAATAATCTGCTTGATTATATTATAACTAACAACTTAATTGCTCAACCAAAAGTGTATTCATACAAGCACTCAAACCCACCCGTATGGTTCGTGAAACTTTTCCAGGTGCTATTTTGATTTTTGCTTTGTTTGAAGACATAAAATGTGAATATTTCTCCAGATGCTAATACAGTAGCATCGTGCGAATCGGTGCTATTGTCTAAAACGATCTCAGTTCCATTTTGATACACCACAATCTTAACATAAAAAACAATTAAGTAAGGTAGTAGTTTGGCAAAAACGCATAAGTTGATACCTATTATCTGAGATTCAACACCCTGAAGTCACGTTGTTAACACTTAAAGACAAATATCTTGGCTCTTTGCTTTGCCCAACAGTAAATACGAAGTGAGAATCATTTACCATAAGCATGAATACGCCCAAGTTATAACACGAGAGTGCCACGAAGTTCCTAAAGTCTCGAGAAAGCTAAAACTTACGCTACATAGCATCAGTTTAATTCAATTAATAAATATTAAAGACGCAATTTATGTACATGTACTTCATGTAAAGGTGACTACTCTCAAAACAAAATGTTGCCTGTATTTTAAACACAGTCAACAATCAACAAAACAGAAAGCATATCTAAAAAATGATCAACACCTGAGCGTCAAACACTCCTGGTGACTCTGGCTGACGCCATCTTATTGAAATGCTGTTTGTAGTTGACGTAGCATCAACCATTTCAACTGAAGTTGGAGCTGTAAAATGAAAAAATTGTTTTAACACGACCAAACACCACTTTGCGTTAAATCTTTTTCAAAACTGATTTGGGCAGCTTGCGGTGCGATCTTGGAAAACTTGCACATATTAGCATAAATTACTACATAACATTACATCACCATTCATATATTATCGACTGCACGCAGCATTCGATCAGTAATTAGTTTACTTTTATAGCAAAACTGAGCAATCGTGACTGCTCCGTAATCGCGACATTGTGAGTTTGATGCCCGCATCGGCATTTTATCGTTGTGTTCTTGAAAACGGGACTTTCCCGCAAATTTCTCTAGCTTCGTTGCAAGCTTGTGACAAAAATGAACCTCGCCAGCAATACTGGTAACTACGAAGTACGTCTAAAGACAATAATGTTCTGTGGACAACTGCAAAGAATTTACATGAGCGAGGGATAAAAATGTCATTATTAATTATAAACAGATAATAAACTCTCGCATTCACGTTAATACAGCACGGGCATTTGTATAGCTATACAAAACGACAAACATGATGCACTACATTACCATAGAACTCACCGAGAGTGATTACTTGGTCATTACTACTTTCACCCGCTACCTCACCAACAAAAGCAACAACAGCGACTGTGTACGTTTCACCAGGCATTAATTCAGTCGCGACAATAGGTGATGTGGTGTTAATGAATTCTGGAGAATTTATGCCACTACCATCATCAAAACGAGCTTTGTACCAGATATTGTCATCACTATTCATCATATTAAACGCTACATTCACCTGCAAAATAAAACTAATTACAAAAAAATTCTCAGACCTCGTGTTTTCAAGTTACGAGGAAAACTAACAACCATATTTTTCTAATGGTTTTCAAATTTCTGTGCACATAATCTTTCAGATGCCAGTGATTCTTACGTAATATGTAAATAATTTGAAACGTAAACAAACAGTAGAATCTCTGTTGTAAAAAATGTATTGACCATCGCTAACTGATAACTTGCAACAATTTGAATTTTTTTCCATAACCAACAATTGCTTGATTTAATGATTTTATGAACTGCTAGCATGTCATATGAACTGCTAACTGATCTCAGTGCTCATCTGATCTCCGTGCTTTCATTCCTAGGACAAGCACTAGGCCAATGGGGATGGGCCTGCCCAGATCATCATGGGTCAGGCTCAACCGCTTGCGGGCTGGTGTTGAGTGCTTTCAGTCGTTCATGCACAAATGGGGCCTTGCTCCTACATCGAATTGCGAGTGTGGCGCTGCAGAACAAACCGCAGAACACATTATTCTGACATGCCCCGTACATCGGGCACCTACAGGAATACGTGGACTGACGGTTTTGAATGTCGACACACGATGCTGGCTGAGTGCCATCACTGCCAGCATCTGATTTCGAAACAGTGGATGATTCAACAACATTGCTGTCTCACTGCTGTTTTCGACGTGGATGTGGATCGCTTCCAAAAGAAGAAGATGTCATATGTTCGTCAGCCGACTTATTTCAGTACATCATCTATCAAATATACAAAAATATCTGGAGCACTGTGCTATACTAAAAACCAGCTTACTCATATTCTTTCAAATACACCGATACTTACTATTCGATCAAACTTTTAAGAAAGTAACTTGCTTAATTATGAAAAGCCTGATCAAAGTAAAAAGCTTTCATACAAAAAAACTATTTCTCTTTGACCATTTCTTACCTACTCCAGCTGCTACTTTTCAGTACCATTTCACTTCATGAAAACTATTGCTGTACACTGCACATACTAAATAATAAACTCTGCAACTAAAATTAATGCATTACCGTTACTCATCATACTGGTCATGTAGCACTTGTCCACTCGTAAAGCACGGTATTATAATACTATACAAAAACAATGTTAACAAAAAACAGTGCTAAACAAAATCCAATACAAAAACAGTCGCCATATGCACTACACCCACGAAAATCTAAAACAGCTGAAAAAAGTTGGCTTCTGTAAGTTAACACCTAAGCTCAGATTCTAAATGGTTTTAGATAAAATTCCACTCACATCTTCAATAAAATTATGTTGCACAGTGTCTTTCTTCCTAAGGAACTACTACTTGCGCGACATGAAATATAATGATATTAACGCACACTTTAAGAAAACTGAAAAGTTTCGCTGTTTGCTTGCATTTTGTTTCATGTCATGTTGCCAGCACACTGATGGTGTTTTCTAGTGAAAGGCATACCTGATAAATTTTTAAACGAAAAGCAATATTATGACATACATTCTTAGGCTTGGGTTGTAAGAAACCTTTCGTTAATTGCACAAAAAACAGAGTAGTGTTGTTAAGACCCGCAAAGAAGTTACTTATGCTGCTGAGACAGGGCAGTTCTACTAAAAGCAGTGCAGCCAGGTACGAGCAAGGAAATTGTTTTTACGTGCTTTTTCACGGCCGCAATATACTCAACAAATCAAAGCGCATGATCATTGTCACCATAAACTTCGCTTTAATTCCCTCCCCACGTCGTCAACAAATGAGATTTGATCTATAAGCAATGCTAGCTCAGAACAATAAGTCAACAACTAACATTTGATAAAGAAAATGCGTTTAATGCCGATGTTAGTTGTGTGTTGCTGTGCTATTTAAAAAAGCATTTTATAACACTTTCTTGTGTTTCATAGCAGTGTTTTCAAAAGAAACACACTATGCCAGTAGTACTGCCAACTTCACACCACACACACAACCTTATTTAGACAATAGAAATACGCAATGTAAATGTATATAGCACCTGAGTTGTATTATCATTTCCATGAGAAAGTACCACATTTGAAGGAACTGGAGGCAAATCTAAACAATAAATCTTGATTGAATTTAGTAAAACAGGATTTTAAAAACAGCATGTAAATATTTAGGTCACGTTTCTTGTTATCTACATGTTCAGCTATCTGACTTCCATGCGTTCATGGTTTGGAAAATAAACAAGTCAACTACTTCACCAGTGGGAAAGACTTGATCTTTCAAAACTATTTGAAAACATTATGAAAACATCATGAAAACAGCCGCAGACTACTATTTGGTAAGCATATTAACAAATGGGGTGGTATAAGATGTCAGCACTAACACTGCTTTTTGTAACTGATTTGTAAAAACTTACTATCACATAATTTGAAAATTTCCGTCACCTAACTAACTAGGCGTTTACATGGCTTCAAATATTTCCATCCTTTACTCGATCACCAGCCACAATGAGTTTCTGTTTCATTAAAAATAAATTGGGTTTACACACAAAACAGGCAAATGTCCAAAGACCGGTTAACTCAAAAAAATCACAAAAACATTAAACACAAGAGATATGGCTAATACGGGACACTGCTAAGTGACCTTTCATACTTAAGAGTCAGCAGCCATTCATAGACTTCATGTCACTGCCTGTTTTGTGTGTCTGTCACCGATCGAAAGCGGCATAAGCCATACTTTGAACTCTGAACATGAAACTTCAGCTTGACCACGCCTTACTCATGACTCCAAGTTTAACGTACCACACTGCCAATAATTTTGCATCATACAGCACAACATCGAGACCCAATAACATAACAGTACAAACCAGTTTCTCCAGGAACACAATTCGACATTTGAGATTTAGTTTGAAAGCTTTCTTCTGTAACTGACTTCACAGAAAAATAATATGATGAATTTGCGTTCAAATCCTGAACTTGATAGGTAGTCACAGAAGCATTGACAGTGACATTATCTTGAACAGGATATCCACAATTTGAGCCATTATGTCGATATATCTCGTAACTCTTAACATTTTTTTCTGATTTATTCCAAGACAATGTTAATGACGTCAAACCGGTATTGATTACTCGTATATTACCAGGTGCTGTTGGCTCTAAAATTAATTAATTTTAGTACAGTGATTTTCAAAGAGAATAAAAACCTAATAAAAAGTATATTTACTAACAAAGAAAGTTAAATAAATACACTTCTCAATTTCAGAGTATCGTCTTCACATCTAAACCTATTCCAGCAGTGTTTATTTTTTTCAAGAAATTGCATCTGACGAACATTTTCAGCAGAATTCTTTCTTTCAATGTTCTTACACGCATTGAACAACAGGGTAAACAAAAGAGAAAAAGTAGGCCGTCCTAAATAGTCTTGAAACACTTTTAAATTAAAATCAAGTGCTACATTTAATGCTTAATAAAACCTTATAAGATGTTGCAAATTACAATTGAGTGCGTCATCAACATTTTACAAAATAAAACGTCTCATTTCTTGATCATCTTTTCTGATCTTTACTGGATCAGCTAAGCTTACCCAAAATATATCTATACTAAACTTTATTAATGCGTCTAATTAAAATATCATGAAAAAAGACTGCAATAGATGAGGCATTGCATTAAATGGTTTCCTGTAACTAAGAAACTGCTTTAAAGTTGTAAACTGTTTTAAATAAGCATGGGAAACTTGGTTTAGATGCTCAGGTCTCCTTGATGTATGTTATTAAATACAGAACTAACCCATCACTACAATGATGTTGTTCTTGTTACTCAACCTCTTCGTCATAATAAAAGGACATGGCGATAGACATGGAGCCTAAAAAATGAGGCAACTCCCCTACGCCTGAAGCAAACGTCTTGAATAGACAAAGAGCCGAGAAAGACTAAGAAGTGTAGAAAATCCGTACCAAGACAGGGCAGAACGAGATTTCAATTACGATGATGTTCATGATCACCCAACGGTTGCAGTTAGAAAAAAGAAAATAACACCATACACATTTTACTTATTCTAACATAATGATAACATAGATATAATGTGACACTGTTTCTCTTAGCTATCTAAACATGAAAAATAACCAAACCACGCTTCTAAATTAATCACCCACATCATGAAAATATTAAATTTGACAAATTCTACGGTAGGATTTTTCGCACACGCACACACACAATGTAGCAACTTAATAAACAATGAAACGTAAAATACCTGTACGAGCTTGAACAGCGACTGATTCGCTTTCTACATCCCCATTTTGAGCAGTAATGCTGAATTCATACAAAGTTCCAGGTAACAAATTTTCAACTTTTTCACTGTAGTCATCTCGATTTTCGATATGCTCAACACAAGCAGGAGCCTTATTTTCCTCAGCAGGAATATAAGTTATACAATACATGGAAGTATCTTGTTCACCATCAGGTTTTTTCCAAGAAAGATATACAGCATCAGTGCCATTCGTGGTTGCCACCACATCTTTTACTCGTCTTGAAACTTAACAAAATTTAAATTTAAACAAGCAAATGCTATATTGAAATGATAACAAATATCAAGTATTGTCCATGATAATGTTACCTAAACTAACTAAAATTTAGACTTCTACTGACAAATATATAGATATTAATTGCCAACCTTTTGATGGCATTCACTGACGTTATCTGCAAAAGTACGTAGGACATGCCCCGAAAAAAAACAAATAAACCAAGACTATAATACCAGATCAAAGCAATAATTAATTTTACGTCTAGATCTGATTGAAAATAACCTGCTAAAATCAAAGATAGAAGTGAAATTGAATCCACATTCACACCATTTTATCAAAAAATAGCCACATGCTTACATGGAAAAAGTTACCGAAATTACCGCCTCAACCACCTTGGCCCAAAGTCAATCATTCGTAACATAATTGATGCGACGCATTTGTAACAATGCCGCCACCCTCATTCAATGCATGGTAATATAACCCAGAGCTTCTCAAATTTCTTTGTTCTGCGACCCCATTTTAGGAAAAATATTTCTACACGACCCCTGGATGGGTAGCCTACTCGTTAATGATATTTAAGCAATAAACGTCTCATTACAGGCAATGGCGTGCTTTGTTTTGAGAGGGGTGCGAAGCATTACGTAAGCTTAATCTTACTATCAAGCAATTATATAAAATACGTGAACTCGATCTTTTTTTGGAGGGCGAAGCATTAAATGAAGAAAACCTAGCAAGACTTTTGCATATTTTGGTCACAAAAAAGCTGCTCTTTTACATTTTTTGCTTCTCTCATACCCTTTGAGAGCTATCTCTGATGTTTCCCTCTATAATTACACCACTGATTACAAATCTCAAGTATCTTTTTCTAGGGCGAAATTATGCAAATGCGCACAATCCATGAAAGTGACCACACAATAACAAAAAGAATACACGATGGAAATGGTGAAGCAAACGAAAAACTAACGAAATAAAGTCATTTTTATAAAATTTATCAAGCGCATCTAACGGGTTGGACATTGCGCATGATGATTTATGAAAGAAATGAACTGATACAACAGAACTGCTTGCTCTTGAAATAATGTCTTTAGATGCATATTGAAAAATGTCAAGAATTGACGCAATTGTAGCTAACATAATTAGTTTTTAAATTCTCGTAAAAAGGCCAAAGCAAGGGAACATGAAACTTCCTCAAAATACGTTACTGGTGTGGTAAGCAACTTGCATAGCTTACACACTTTACATTGGCTTCCGCCTGGCTCTACTTAAACAAACCAATCTTCCCAAGATTAGTAGTAGTCGAAAGCTATCTTGTCAAGCTTGAAAAATACCATTTCAAATCACAGATAAAGCGTAAACATTTTTCTTTTCGTTAAAAGTGTTTGGATCACGGAAAATGTAGTTTAGCAGCGCTTTTTCGCAATATCTGTATTTCTACATGGCATTTTATTTTACACTATCTTTTTTGTAAAACATAACGTTGCAATTAATTAATGGATATTAGGGCACATAGGCTAACTGCAATCAGTTGAATAAAATACCACTTCCACGGCCGGTTACGTTCCTATTAGAACTCGTCAGGTGGACTCAGGTATGGAACCGACGGTCACATGAATTGCTTCAACCGCATGAAATTATGTTAAACCCACATTGTCACAACAGTTTCTGTCAAAATAACTGGAAAGCCTTCAGCCCAAAACAGTGATAGAAAAAACAAATTTTAGTGTTTGGTTTTTTTCAGGCAGTGGCTATTTTGCCATCAATGACATTTTACCCCTGCACTCTATTTTCCGTTGAATGTTTGTGATGGTCAATTTCAGTGACACATTAAAAATGTGACTTTTAGTCGTTTGTGATCAGTAAATCTCTATAAATGAATTAAAATTGACACAAAGTGACAAAAAAGTGATTTGACAAAAACGGAGCTGTTAGCTTACACTCCCACTTATATCCACAAACTGCCATCCCCTCCTTAATGTATACTGCCTCTGTTTAAGTACCCTGCCTGCAAAGATTCAAACTTCTAAACATTTTATTCGTAGTTAATATCACTATCCACAATACTGTGAGTACGCCAAAACAATACTATGAGCACTGCACCAAATAAGCCAATTTTGAAGACACACAAACATTGAAAGGCAAAATAGCTTGCAAGGGTAAAATGCCGTCAAAGGCAAAATACCTACTTTTAGTTAGCACTTACACATCTGTTGAGACCAAGGACCTATTTGTAAATGCCGCAAAATAGCCTAAAACTGCACATGCCATTTTTAAGAGGGGGGGCCCCTCGACAACTTCAAAAAGGGGGGGGGCTGAGGCAGCTGCCTCATTCGCCTCACCCAATATCCACCACTGTCTGCAGAGACATAGCAGCCGCCTCCCAAACCCCCCAATTGGGGGGGGGGCCAGGCCAACTTTGGGGGCCCAAGTTAGTCTGAAATTGCTTTTTGGCTACGTGACTATTTTCAGTTCAGCAGACTTGTTCACAACCGATTTAAACTGTAGGAAGAAATTGGCTTGTGACATCATAAGTGAATGCAACGTCATTTTATCTCGCAGAATCTAGAATATTTCGATTGATTTTCTGGTAGAATCTTGAATATTCGATTGACGTAACAATGCCGTTGTTGCGCAACAATCATAGAATGGTCTGGAATTCTGTTTGGCTATAAATACCGGGACAATGTACATACACTGCAGAGTGCAGATAAAGTATTTTATTGACATTGTATAGAATGAAACGTTCAAAAAGTGGTGCTCAAAAGAGAAAAGAAGCAGCCACTGCTCGAGATGCTGTAGCGAAATTGCCCAAGATGACAGATTTTTTCAAGATTACTGAGCAGAGTAGACCTGGCACTAGTACCGAGAGGGATGAAGAAAACTATAGTGTACAAAAAAAAGAAGACTATGACGATCAGCATCAAAGTGATTGTGAATTTCCAGAAAATGTAAGTTGTGATTTACCTGCCAATACGCAACCTTCAATATCAAAAATATCTGAATCTCAATTTACCCCTATCCCTGATGACCCATGTAAATGGCCTGAAAGTATTTCTGATGCTCAACGATGTGATATAGTAAAGCGTGGACCACATCAACTAATAATGAATTTTCCATATAATAACACAACCCAAGGCGACGTTTTTCCTCCAACCATTATAAACGTGTGTTACCTAATGGTGAAAGTGTTTCACGGTCGTGGCTAGTTTATTCTGGGGAATCAGATCAAGTTTTTTGCTTTTGTTGTAAGCTATTTGGAAAAACACTAAGCCCCTTTTGTAGTGGTATAAATATATGGGAGAGTTTTTCGAAAAAACTGAAAGACCATGAAAACGGCATTTCCCACCAAGAATGCTGCAGTCAATGGTCAATGTTGCTAGCTGAAGGGATAAGAAATTCATCCACTATCGACAAACGCGAGATGAATATTTTTTTCAATGAAAGACGTTTTTGGAGAAATGTTTTAGAGAGACTTATCGACATTGCCTTGTTTCTATCGGAAAGGAATCTTGCTTTTAGAGGATCTCAAGAAGTCTTAGGATCTCCTCACAATGGAAATTTTCTGGGTATATTTGAGCTTTTGGCAAGAAGAGATCCGATCCTAAAAGAGCTTCAAGACAGAATCAAGAATAAAAACACTAAAGATCACTATTTGAGTCCTACCATACAAAATGAACTAATTGAATTGCTAGCGACAGAAGTTGAAAAAGAAAATTTACAGCAATTGAAATTGGCAAAATATTTTTCTATAATTTTGGACTGCACTCCAGATATGTCACATCATGAACAAATGTCTGTCATTCTCCGTTATGTACTATGTAATGAAGAAGCTGCTGTTGTTAAAGAAACATTTTTTGGCTACTTGAGAATAAGTGACAGTACTGGGAAAGGCTTGTTGGTCTGGGAAAGGCTTTCTTAGAAAAAGCGACCGAACTGCAACTCGAATTGTCTGATTGTCGAGATCAGTCATATGATAATGGTGCTAACATGAAAGGAAAACATTCTGGGGTCCAAGCAAGAATGCTAGACATCAATCCCAAAGCTGTTTACGTGCCCTGTGCAAACCATACCCTTAACTTAGTTGTTGTTGACAGGGCTAATTCATCGACGGAAGCATTGACATTTTTTGGAGTACTTACAAGGTTGTATGTGCTGTTTTCTTCCTCTGCTCAGCGTTGGGAAATTTTGAAGAAACATGTGGAGCTGTCCATAAAGTCACAATCTGATACTCGTTGGGAAAGCAGAATTAAATGCATCGAACCTCTTCGATACAATTTAAAAGAGGTGTTGCTGGCACTGAAAGACTTGGAAGCCATTTCCATAGAAAGAAAAGATGGAAGAGCTGCCTCAGAAACAAAATCGTTGATAGCTCATTTATCAAAATGGAGTTTTCTTTTGTCGGTGTTTATTTGGTATGATATCCTATTCCAAGTCAATAAAGCAAGCAAGATTCTTCAATCGTATGGACTCTCCCTTCATACAATGGAAACGGAAATCCAGGCAACTGAAAAGTTTTTGCAAAACTATCGCACAACGGGTTATGACAGTGCCGCAACATCTGCTGTTGAAATAGCACAGGAATTGGATATTGATCCTTCTTTTCCTCCGTCAAGAAGTGGAAAGAAAAGAAGATTGTTTGATTACCAAGGTGAAGAGGAACAACGAGCTACTCCTGAACTGAAATTTAAAAGCAACTTTTTCTATCCATTAGTAGACCAGGCTATTATGTCAATAAAGGAGCGCTTTAATTTGTTACGTGAGGTTTCTTCCGCCTTTTCGTTTTTGTACACACAAGACAAACTTTTGCTTGTGCAACAAGAAAATGCTCTTCTTACTTGCTGTAAAGAGTTCCAAAAAAAGTTCGGTGACATTGATTCTGATGAAATGAGCGCTGAGCTACAGCGGTTTGTTTTAATTTTACAAAAAAACGCAATCTCAATACGGCTCAAGACTTTCTGAACTATCTTCTAAAGACTCATTTATTTGAATTGTATCCGAATGTGTAAATCGCACTTCGAATCTTACTAACTTGCCCCGTGACTGTTGCCAGCGCTGAGAGAAGCTTCAGCAAATTGAAACTGATCAAAACTTTTAATAGAACGTCTATGACAGACAGTAGACTATCTTCATTAGCCATGTTGTCAATCGAAAATGACTGCCCCCGATCTCTTGATTATGACAATGTCATAACAGCATTTGCGAACAAAAAGGTTCGCTCCAGACTATTTAAATGATACTGTGTTTTTATAACTTTTTCATGTTTTTCAGTGCCATTGCTTTCGTTTCGCAGTGTCTGCATAAATGTCCTACTGAACTCTGGCATCGGTGCCGAATTTTTTATGACTTGCACCTTCGGTATCGGCATGCTTTATTCTGACATTAGCCTGTTTACTTATGTACAAATTGTGGTGTATTTTCTTAATGCAGCTTTTCAATTTTACACCTCTAAAGTGATATGACCTGTGCGCAGGAGCTCTTGCGCTTACTTAGGGGGGGGCCGAAGTTGGAGTGCTACGGGACTGACTGTCTGTCTGTACATGTTCAAGCCAAATCTAGACTCCATAACTTTTTTTAAAAATTTGATAAATCACGAGGTATTCTGCTCTCTCATTCTAAAAAACAAAATTGCACTTCATTGACTACATAAATTCACTTTAGCTATGTGACTTACAGCAAGAGCATTGACATAAGTAAAACTTTAAGATGTAGGAGGTCTTTCTGCTCTACCTTGTACTTCGAGAAATTTTAGGTTTATGCCAATCATACACTATACGTAATAAAAACAATGCAGGGACGTGGCATAATAGGGGAGACCGGGGAGAAATGTGACAAGGCAGGGTTGTTACACTCCTTATTACTTCTTTAAAAAAGTTTTAAATCGCTGCAATTAAGATCATGCTATTTCTAACATCATTTTCTTTAGTTTGAAAAGCATCTTAATGAAAACTGCCAGGTAAAGGAAAGATAAGAGAGAAAAAGTATTTTTGTATGTCAAAAGTAAATTTTGAAGATTTTATTCAAAACTAGCTGCTTTCAAGGTATTTTTGCGTATGTTTGAACGGACTGCATTTTTCAGAGGTTTGGTTATTGTAGTTTCAAGCAGAAATAGAAGTAGAGTCAGTTTGGTCAAATGTGCGAGAGAATATTAGGGTTTATCTATGTCACTGGGGGTAAGGAGGCTTGATACACTGTGTAACAAGTCACCCCATCATTCCTACGCATATTTTTAGTTAGTTTATATTTTCAGACTATTTTATTACTTTCCATTTATTCGCATTTAGAAGTATAGCGCACTGGATGGCTATTCTATAGCCTAATTTTATAGCACTCTAGAACCGACGCGATGGCGTAGTGGTTAGGGCGTCCGCTTCGCAGTCGGTAGACCTGGGGTACATTCCCCTTGTCGAGTCATACCAGAAGACTTTAAAAAATGGCATCCGCAGCTTCCCTGCTTGGCGCTCGGCATTTAGGGGAGGTTGTGGAGAACAAGCCGGCAAGTTCGCTTGTTGTGTCTTTGGGCAAGGCACTTAACGGGACGCCCCACCTTTATGTGGAAGACAGGTGGCCCATAAACCTCGAAAAAGGCAACTTCCAAGCGAGTGCGGACTTCCCGTCCAAAGTATAGCGATACAATTCGCTTTCTCGTGAATGAAGGATAAATATGGCAAATAAAACAAAAACAAAAAAAATAGATAGGTACCGGTACATAAAAATACTAATACTAGTTCTGGTACCTGTAAGTTTTAACAAAGTAATGCTCTAGTTCAGAATGCAATTGCACGTTTTTGTTCTAATCAAGCAATACTGGCAGACTATTTACAATTAACCAACTTGCATGATAGCTAGGTACGATAATCAATATATATCTGTTTTATGTAATTTCTCTCATTGTTTTGAATATTGGTTTACTGAATTTTTAGCTTGCGTATTCAATATTGCATTTACTGTAAAAATAATGCCAAGATATCACAAAAGAAAAACAAATTTTGGAATTATGCCACTGACAACATATGAAGCTGAAGCAAAACGAGTCAGAGAACACAAAGAATCATACAGAAAAGTAGCTGCAGATTTTGGTGTACTGTAAGTGTATATGGATTGGCTATAGCATCAACTAATTCACATAATGGCTATCTTTTGTGATGTGCTGAAAAAGCTGATGTGCTAACATCACAGATTACCGGTATATCTGTTTTTGGATACCTTTTTTCATTTGATTTCATTATCTTACTAGAAAGTAGTAGAACCGAAAATCAACTTTGTTTATCCACTTTTTTTTTGCAGATAAACTTCATGACATTGCAACGTTTTTGCAAAAGGCTAGAGAAAGGTGAAATGCCCACAGTGGGTTACAAGTCAACTGGACTTGTATTTATCAAAGATCAACAGAAATTACTTGCTGATTATGTTGTGAATGCAGCTAACATGTTTCATGGACTTTCACCCAGAATAATAAAACAACTTGCATTTGAATATGCCAAACCTAATTGTATAAACTACCCACATTCATGGGATACCAACGCTTGTGCAGGACCTGATTGGTTTAGGGGATTTATGAAAAGGCATGATGATCTATAAGAAAACCAGAAGCATCTAGTTTGGCTTGGACCACAAGTTTTAATTTAACAAATGTAAATCTTTTTTTTAATAATTTAGCTCAAGTGCTCAACAAATATAAATTTAAACCATATGAAATTTATAATGTCGATGAAACAGGGTCACAACTGTGCAAAGACCTCACCGTATTGTGGCAAGTAAGGGAGTAAGGCAAGTTGGTGCTGTAACTTCAGCTGAAAGAGGACAATTGGTAACTGTAGCAGTAGCTGTGAGTGCTACAGGAACACTGATACCACCCCACTTTGTATTTTCTTGAGTTCGATTTCGAGAACATTTCATATCAAATGGTCCTGTTGGCTCTATTGGAACTGCGAACCCTAGTGGTTGGATGAAAGCAGAAGATTTTATGGCTTTTATGAAGCACTTTGTCACAGTAACAAAGTGCAACAAAGAATCACCAGTTTTGCTAATTTTAGACAACCATGTCTCACACTTATCAAATGGCTTAATTGATTACTGCAGAGACAAAGGAGTGGTTATGCTGACTTTGCCCCCTCATTGCTCACACAAACTGCAACCGTTAGACCGTTCTGTGTTTGGTCTGTTAAAGAAATATATCAACACTGCTTGTGATGACTGGATTACAAATCATCCTGGAAAAGTAATGACTATATATGACATTCCATCAATAATTAAAAAAGCTCTTCCTGCAGCAGCTACATGCAAAAATATTTACAGTGGTTTCAAAGCATGTGGAACAGTACCATATGACCGATCAATATTTTCGGATAGTGATTTTTTTCCAGCTTATGTTACAGACAGGCCTAATCAAGAGAATGGTATTACTGATATAGTAGCTAGCCCTGGATCCGTTGATATAAGCACAGCACTTGCTTTAACACATGAAGTAGCGTCTTCGTCATCATCTAACAACGCAGAACTTGTATCAGCTTTGAAAACCTCCAATCTTGCAACTAATGATGTGCGATTAACTTCAACTGATAGGTAACGATTTTGCACAACTGATAATATTTTTGAGGAAGAAGATTTACCTGTAAGCGTGGTCAAGTCGCCGCGCATTGTGCAACCTATAAAAAAGCTGCACCAAGGCAATCAAAATGTTCCTCAAAAAAGCGTCGCTCAGCAGTGATCACTTCAACTCCTGAAAAAAAGGCTTTTTAGAATTATATTTTTCATTGGTTTTTGTGTATGCATCACCTTTTTACAGTTTTGTTTTTTGTTGTTCTTTGTTTGTACAGCTTTGTTTTTTATTGTTCTTTGTTTGTACAGCTTTGTTTTTTAATGTTCTTTGCTTGTGTGATTGTTTTCTAATATATTGTCATAACTTTCAAATAACTTGCAGACAATTATCATAGCAAACTTAAATTGAAGTTTGATAAAGCTACAGGCCTAGTATGCATCTGGCCCTAATCCTCCTCTCCTCTTCCTCCTCCCACCACTGTTCTTTTCCACCCATCCAATGGTTAATTAACCTCTCTATATTGTCAACAAAATTCCTTTTACCCTTTAACTTACTTATATTAAAGCGATAGATCTGTGTAATATTATATTTAGTACTATGCAACAGATCACCCCGCTACTGGGGTAAGTTGTTACATTCGACAACTACTACAAAATTTGTAAATAGCCAGTAGCCCCGAAGCGATAAAATTTTGTTGATAATGTCTTTGAGTAGGCAAGGAGTTTGGTTACTTACTATGAAAATATCAGATATTTTGCTCGTACTAAAAGGAAAATTTTCTACGTTTTTGTAAAAATCGTTACAACCCTCCCCGGTCTCCCCTATTTTGTTATAAGTGCTTGAGCTGTGATTCTTAACCGATAGGTCATGAATCACGAGGTGGGTCAAGGAAGTAATTTTTATGGGTCACAGAAAGTCGACTCGGTAAAACACAACGTATGACTTTCACGCACTTTATGTTACATACTTTTGAAATAATGAAAAAATTGTTAGTCATCAAGGTGCAATCATTGCGTTATTCAAATGGATTTTATAGGCTACTACCGACTAACCCGGCTACGGAATACATAAACTCTTGTTTGATGGTTTGTGTACAGTAACGCCATAAACGGCATGTGATCGTGATGAGTACAACACACTTAGAGTGTCATGATGCGAACTGGTGTGCATGAAGAAAGTAAAGCTAGTTGTTTTTGCCTTCATTTTGCTACCTCCTTAATCTGATAGCACAATTATTCCTTAGGACTGGGCCGGGGGTTAGTAGACTACATTGCTGAGATTTTAATTAGAAGTGTAAGAAGGTTCTTGTTTGCTGATAATTGATTTGTTTCAGCGTAGTTAGTACCTAGTCGGTAGTGCTTTCTAGATAGGTATGTTAGTTGGAGCGTAGATTTTGTATGCAACAATGTTTTTTAGCTTTACCCTTATTTCATATATTATGGTTCATAGGTCTATGCTTTTGAGTTGTTTTTCTGTTTTTCTGGAGTGTTTCAACATGGCAACAAAAACTAAGAGAGGCTGCAAAGACAAGTTTGTATAGTATCGTTTCACAAAGTTATTGAGAAAATTGTAGTACAAGACTAGTGCATGAGTTGTAATTCCGTTCTTGCAAATGAACGTTTGAGGCCATTTAAGCTGCTAACGCACTTCAATAACGTGCATGGGGGAGTGGGAACAGAAGAGGAAATGAAACGGAAGCGAGCGCGTTTTGATCAGAAGAGAACGCTTCTGGATTTCGGATTTGTGAAACATCAAAAACCAATTTTGGAAGCATCATATGAAGTTATTTACCTAATTGCAAGAGAAAAAGTTCCATACACCAGTGGAGAAAAGCTGATCAAATCTGCTGCACTGAAAATGTCGCAAGTGGTTCTCGGAAAGAAGCAAGGAGGAAACTTAAAGATGTTCCATTATCAAAGAATGTTATTATTAAAAATCAATGAAGTAAACGACGATGTCCTTGCACAAGTTATCGCAGGCATAAATAGCAGACCAATAAGAGTTAGTTTACAGCTGGACAAATCAACGGACGTCAGCAACATAAGTCAGTTACAACGCCCCCTCCACAACATTGTTTTAAAACACTTTTTCCTGAAACCTACCTGATTTTTATAATGCCTAGGCCTTCATCGCTTTAAAATGCCTGCTACTGTAGCTTTGCAACGAGACATATTTTTCTAGGTTTAAGAAAAATATAATTGAGCTTAAAGAAAAAAACCTACATTTTTTGTGAAAACAAAACTTTTTTGTCAATCCCTTGCAAAATCGTTCCATCATCTTGTTGACACAAAAGCAAAGTCATTTTAATAATTTACTAATACAATTAGATAGTGATAGCATCTACGAAACGAGCAAGAAGTCTATACGATCTCTTATAAATTTGCTGCAAAATGTCATTTCCCGAACCTATTACATAATCATAAGCGCTTTAGCAATCGCCCTAGCAGAGCTACTTACAGTAATTCGATTCGTTCGCCTTCCGTTCCAAATTGAACACAATATCTATAAAATATAAAATACTAAATTGCGCAACGTCGGCCAACGTTCACTAGATAATCCATAGATTCAAAACTCTTATTGTTGCTAATTTTTTTCAAAAAACTAGTAGTAAAAACTCGTTAGCCAGAAACGCCAGGAACTCTGAAGTCGATGTGGACTCTCATTTTCCATGTAGTGTACATCGATGGTCCACCAGACTTTCTGATGAAGAGAGGATCAAGGTAAGTTTCAAATATACATTATTATTTTCATGTGATGTTGTTAGCAAAGGTTAACAAAGGTGCAATTTATATCATGAATGCCACTGCATGACGTTTTCGGAGTTAGGCTTCACCACCTCACAGTTACTTTGCTTATATTAGTGTTTGAAATTGAACTTTACATGTACGTAACGTGTACAGGTATTCTTCTGATCTCACTGAAAATGTAAGAAAGTCTCAAATGTCACTTTAGGTCTACTTTTACTTTCGATTTGTTGGAAGTATTATTTGAGAGACTATTGATTAACATTTGACAAACTTTTCGGTTTTGTAAGCAAAAAGCCTTTTAATCACATGCTGCTGGTTACGAAAGTTTGAGATACATTATGTTTGCAACGGTGCTCCATTGCGTATCACACTTCACGCACTCCATGGCTAGTTTTTTGATGTAGAATACGTTCTTGATAAACTTCTCAACAAAAGGTCTGCTTCAATCGCTGCAGAATGAAGTGTGCTCCATGTTGGAGCAGTTTGACAATTTTTAAGTTTTAATCTTAGTGCAATAAAATGGGGGACTGACATATTTTCGCCAGGCACTGTTTTTGCAGAATAACTTCAACGTCAATTGGCGAATCGCGAGCCTAAGGATAATGCACTAACAAATATTCAAAGAAAGTCTCTGAGATAGTTCCTAAAGCGAAATAAAGGAAAATATAATAGCAACTTTAAGAACTTGACTCTTTTTTTGAATTTACAGCAGTTTTCAAATTCCTCATCAATGTCATTCAGGTTTTTAAAGAACAATATCATAATTGTGAAACAAGCACGCTCACTCTTAACAATCGTTGTTGATATCACTTTACGCATGCAAGCCTAACAAACAAAACCCAAACGTTACTTTTTATTTCAGAAAGCTCTTTTTTCAGTTGCTTCACTTCACTGAGATCACACAAGCATGTTCCATCTGCTCCACCATCTTCTTGATTGATCTGAGATCCCGCAGTTCCATCTGGACCACGCAGACCTCGACTGATTGTTAGGTTAGATTGAATTCCTTTGTCTCGAACTAAAGATTAAATAAAAACGCAATACTGCAGAGCATTCTGACTTAAGACAGCCTCGCAGTAATCAGCTCAGCCAAACAATATGAATGTAAAATTTTCCATTTATTGAAATTATTGATGCTAAATAAAATAAGGAAGGCAATTGAGAAAAGAGGTAACAAAAACCCCTCTGCCCTTCTCTTAAAATATCGATTTCCAAAATTAGTTTCTTCTTCTACCAGTATCAAAAAGGAATAAAACAAGACATGGCTGATCACCATAAAAAGATCTCCTGTGACTACAACGAATGCAAACCTCATTGGTCAAACCTAAGGCGCACACTTTTTATTAATAAAAAAATTGGAAGATCAAAAAAACAAGTGGATATACGCTCTGCTACAAAAATGTCTTCATTAGAATTAACATAGACAGCGCTAGGCATTGCCAAACCTTCACTACTTGAGTAATTTAATTGTTGCTCGATTGCCAACACAATGCAAACTATAGATATTAACTGATTGAACTAAAATTGATCGAAATAAATGATGTAGCGTATGTAAGAAAATTGTTTAAGTAATTACGAGCTAAACAAAGATATAAATCATTACTTGACGCCGTTAATAAAACCCAAAGCGATCTAAATCGTCCTTCGCGACCGAATAAAAGTCATTTCAGCAGGGGACTATCGCATCGAGTTTTAGCAAAAACAGCGGCTCTTGTAGACAGAGGTTTGAATTTACAGATTAGAAAATAAGTTTCAATAAGTTCAGTAACAAGGTCAACATAAAATGCACGACCATCATCCCCCTAGTAAGGACATCACCTATGTAATTGTATTACTCAGATCTTTCAATTGGTAATATTATGCGAGGGTGAGGGCATAGCGGCAGACTATGAAACTTCAAAAGTCAAGCAACTCCCGACGGCCTGAACCACGGGTGGTAGACAAAGAGTCGTCGAAGCGCGTGCGGCGGAAAGCGTTGATAGCAGTACTGTGCTGGTTAAAACCGAGAAGAACTCTGAGTCCTGAGACCACATGTAAGCATGAAAACTTCTTTGTTCCACCAAAATGTAGTCAATAAATAGCTTTGCCGTTGCAGCGGAGACAAGAGAGAGAACACAATCAGCGAGACAAGCATAAGCTTTTTAGTAAAAACTGTGGAATCTTGCAGGTCAAAAAATTTTGTTGAGCAATACACCTTCAATCCAAAAGAGACGAGTGAATACAAAAAAAGAAAAACTACAAAAAGACTCTAGATGGCTGAAGTAGCCTGTTTTCTCGTATTTGTTTATTGGCGGTGTCGCTACCCGTAAGAAATTAATAACCGGAGACCCATTGCATTTTCATAATAGAAAAAAAACAAAAGGTTTTGCAGAGTTTCTGCCACATGTCCCCAAGAGTGTAAGAAAGTAGGAAAGACAAAGAAGAGGAAAGCACAGTAAGCGCTGAGAAGAAGTTAGAGAGATAAGGCGGTAAAATGGCAGACTTATCAGAGCTGCCGAGACAATTGAAAAGCTCGCAGAAGGGCAAGAGCCTTCGCAACAACAGATAAAACATGCCATGCTGAGATGTAACCTGATGTTCTCCTCTGTCAACGAAAGCTCAATCCTTGAGTCTTTTAATTACCACTTCTTCCAGATCAAAAGACCACTTCTGTTAAGATTGCCATTTGATGCGACCAATAGGAAAATATTGGTTGCATTTCGCAACGGAGAAATGGAGAGCAGCTGCGAAGGACAAAACTAGAGAGAAATGTACCTTTGCAGAACAGAGAACATAGCCAGCGTGACAAGCATAAGTTTTTTAGTAAAAACTGAGAATATCTGTAGGTCAAAAAATTATGTCGAGACAATATGTTTTTAAACTAAAAGAGGAGACGACTAAGTACAAAAGAGAAACTACAAAAAGATTGTAGATGGCTGAGGCAGCTCATCTCCTCTGACCTGTTTGTTGGTCGTGTCGCTACTCCTAAGAAATTAGTGACCGGCGACCCATTGCATTTTCATGATAGAAAAAAACAAGGAGTTTTGCAGAGTTTCTGCCACATGTGCCAAAAAATGCGAAAAAGAAGACAAAGAAAAGGAAAGCACTGTGAGTGCTGAGCAAAAATTAGAAAGATAGAGAGGAAAAACGGCAGAATTGTTAGAGCTGCCGAGAACGTCAAAGAGCTAGCAGAAAGGCAAGAACCTGGGCCATAACAGATGAAACATGCCTTACTGAGATGTAACCTGGTGTTCTCTGTCAGCGAAAGTGCAGCCCTTAAATCTTTTCCTTACCGCTTCTTCCACTGCAAAAGCTCACTTTTGTTAAGGTCGCCATTTGATGCGGCCAAAAAAAAAATATTGGTTGCATTCAGCAACAGAAAAACAAAAAGAAGCTGCAAAGGATGAAACCAGAGAGAAATGTACCTCTGCAGAAGAACAGTGATAGTGTAAATAGACTGCAAATTCGTCCCAACGAGCTTTGCGAACATGGAAAGGACCGTCATTGGATAGGAGACAGACAGAAAGTAGAAAGAAAAAAAAGTCAGCACTAGAGCATAAAAGCATATCCCAAGGGCCAGAGAGGGCAAAAAAATGTAGGAGGAGCGGCAGCGAGAGGAGCCATGAAAAGGAACAGGGTGGTCTGCTTCTAGGGAGGAACCAGATAAAAAGAGATGACCCAAGTAAATATCTTGTTTTCACAAGAGTTTGGTAAACATCTTGAGTCTTAGAGAAGATGGTGGCAATCGTCCCCCGAGGATAACACGATTTCTGAAAAAAAGAAAAATCAAAGGATACAAACTCGGTTCTAATATCCTGACAAGAGCGAGTTGACGAAGCATTAACGGAAGAGAGTTAGGTACAAAAATGTTGATCTTCTCGTAATCAGCGAATAAGGTTAAAGAAGTAGATAGTTTGCCAAACGAAAAACTCTGCACCACGATTGTGATGACAATATTACCAGCGTCCTAGCCATCGAAAGAAAGAGCCAGACCGGGAGTGATTGCAATTAGATCGAAGAACCATACATACAGTGATCTCGGAAAAAAAAGATACACTAAGGTTGGCTTCTTCGCGGCAGATCAAATCAATAGGGAAGAACGAGACAACAGGGACAACTATCACTCTTTTAACTTGAAAACCTCCGGTATTCCACTGAAAAATTCTCAGAGTATCAGGTAAAAAGAAGGAAGAAGGAGATGAAAAAGAAGCAATGTGTCAGGAAGAGGATTGAGAAGATTCCAGAGGAGTAAAAAACAGGAAAAAAGGATGGTAAGAGGTCACCAAACAAAAGCAAAATGGAAAAACTGCCCTGGTAAGAAAAGTATTGGGTGAGCTACAGCCCAGAGCGAAAATAAAAATATATATCCCGGAGAACATCGAAATATAAGTTACAGAGTTAGTTAAATAAGGATTCTAGGAATGGCCGAATAGAGCAAGATGAACTACTCTCACACTAAGAGGGAAAAAGAAGTTGTATTCCGAGAATGAATAAAAAATACATTTTGACGGAACCATTTGAAGCAGGTAGAGCACTGCACTAACCTGCCTTTACAGGTCGCAATGTCGGCGATCATAGAACAAGGAAAGATAGTGCCAGCGTTAGGATGAATGTTGCCGCTCATCACAAGAAAAACGAGAAGGTAGCAAACGACAGCCAACCGCTTTAGAGCAAATGGTTGCTTTTTGCGGTGGTTCAGAGAGCAGAATCGCAAAAAAATAATTGACAGACTAGACGCTCCTTGGGAAACCAACAGCCATTTCGACCCAACTCAACGGAATCGAGAACCGTAATTGCTTGTTGAGGCGACTGTTGATAGGTTTTCGTTGTTGTAGCTGAAAAGCACGGACAAGTTTTTATAGTGTTTGCAAAAATAAAAACTCGTTAATTACTTCAAAGTCTTGTCTACTTTAATGCACAAAATCACAAGTACAATCTTTAGAAGAGCTTAGACATTATTGATCTTGCTTACCAAAATTTGCATATTTTTTCTTATTGATGAAAGTGTAGATCTCAACTTGTAAGTGTAATTGATGATTGTTAAAATCAAAAATCGATTATGTTGAAGCACATCAAGCATACAAAACAATATCAACCTTGACAATTAATACCAGGATAACACCAATAAGAAACGCTTACCGGCACTGTAACTACGATGTCTGTTGAGAATCATCGGACCTATCATCTCTCACCAAGAATAAGGTCTTACGAATTAATGTGTTGACGCATTGTGAAGTCACTATTATTGCGCAAATGTGAACCGTTTTAAGCCGATTGATCATGTCATCCTCTCTATGTTAAGCATTCAGTGGAGACGTAAAGTACGTGCTCGTCGATTTTTTATTTTCTTACAAAATTGCATCTCAACAACAAAACGCATCAAACAGTGGTATTGTACCAAGTTTTGCAAAATGCTTGGTGATAGTCAAGCTGAAACAATCCGAAAGATTGTAAAAGGAACCTTAAGCCCAACTCGGATAAAGGAAAGATTAAATTGTTTTAAGAATGACCGAATGTCAAAGGAGAGTGAGCCACACTTTGGGAGGCCATGCACAAGCTGAAAGGAGCAGGCAATTAACAAGTTTGGTCGAAAAGTACTGGAAGATCGCCATTTAACAGTAGGAAAAATTGTCAACAAGCACAGGTTCATTTTATTCCAATGACTGTAGATTTGTGCCTACAAAAAGTTTCGGCAAAACTCATTCTCAGAAGAGCCAGAATGTGGGCAGCAAAGAATTTTTAGCTTCACCACGACAATGTACCAACTCATTCCGCCCATGCAATCCAAGCTTTTCTGCCTAAAAACAGTACACCACTAGTTCGACAGCCTTCTTACTCTCTGAACCTGCCACCATGTAATTTTTGATATTCCTAAATTAAAAACCCAATTTGAAAGAAACGAGAATTCACTCACGAGAAGACATTATGTAAAAATCAACAAAGGAACTGAGAAATATTCCAGAGGAGGAACTCAATAGGTGTTTTCCGCAGCAGAAGTCTTGGGAAAAGAGTGTAAAGTCCAAAGGGACTATTTTCAAAAATATTGCACAAAATTTGTGAACTTCATTGTGTTGGGAATTTTATACTAAAAAATCAAATATTTTTAAACAGACCTTGGATCTGATATCTATATATCAGTGCAATAGACTCGAACTTGTAAGAACTTCCTACTTTTACTAAACTCAAAAATAAATACCTTCCTACTTTTACCAAATTCAAAAATAAAAACCTATGTACAAAAAGTGTGTAATCAAAAAAATCTATCGGTTAAAGTTTCAAAGGTAACTTTGAAAACTATAAACTTATTGAAGCTTCACACAGTAAAAAATACTGAAAGCGAGAGTGTCGCGTTTCAATAGAGTTTTGAATCTATCTCAGTCTTAATCTACTTCTTAAAATTGACGCGACTTGCAGTATCGACCGAATAATTAAGTTTGGTTGCAACTTAATAGCTAGGAAAAGATTGGTTTCCACAAAGATACTTTAACCCACGCACTTTTCGATTAAGAACAGTATATTCACAATAACAATGTATTCACAAACCACTTTACAACTACGAATTCCTTCGCTTGCCAAAACGCAGAACTAAAGCACTTTAATAAATAAATATCAGAGACTAACGAAACTAAAAACTACCAAAATAATCGCTTAATTCCTATCACAACAATCACCCCAGAACAACGCCTTTTTACTACACTCTGCTGTCTTTCTATAAACTGCCTCTCTCTAAATAAATAAACTCCCGCCGCTTTTTATATACGACAAAAAATAATCTAGAAATTGCTAGAACATCACATGACACAAGACGAACTCCGTTGATAAATTACGTAATCGGTAGTAATAAAAAAGAGAAAAAATCTCGGAGAAGAAACAAGAATCACTAGAATACGCTGGAAAACTAAGTCACGTAGACAGCCATTGTGACATCAGAAAGGCGTGTGAGTTACAAATCTATTTATAAATCCGAAAGAAAAAGGGTCTTTTTTTTTGAAACAGTTTAGCAAGTTAGGGCTACACACAATTCAGATTTACAAATATAACAATCACGGCAAAACAAACAGATCACAATTCTATACATGTGTAAAACTATTCTTCTAGCGCAAATTTACTTATTCGTGGCAGAGCGGAAGACAAGAAGTATAAGACAGAAATTAAATTTTAAGAAGCTCTTTGATTGTTTACTACTAGTCCTATTTTACGCAGGTGTTATTCGCCTGTAACTGTAACAAATGTCGAAAAGTTCTTCGGGTTAATGCAAGTGCAAAGAGCTTCAACGAAAAAAAATTTGCCGAACTCGAATTTAAAAGCGAAAAATCTCAAATGCTAAACATGGGACCTGTAAAATCACTTTAAACTTGAACTAGACTCAAATAAAAGTTGATCGAGTTCGAAGCTAAGCCATATACTGCCTTAGAGAGGTTATAATACTTCAGGCTAGAGATAGTAGCTGGAATCCTACAGTATAAAGTCAACTGCTAATACTCCTCTTTTTTGGATAAAGCAGCGAATTTTTAAAAGCCTACCGGTATCATGTAGCCTAACTCTACCTCAAAACAGCTATAGCTTGTAGCACAACAAAACCATAATTTCTCTTGCGTAAATCACCGTCTAAAACGTTTTTTCAAGAACATTGTTTCGTGGCTGAACAAGAAATAGTTATTCTCAATTACAAACTTTTTGAGCCTGCAAATGCAAGATTCAAAATTTAAATAGGCTTGAGTGCTACGGCCTAGGAAACAACCCGAGCAAAATTTTTTGGTGGGGGTTTAAACCCTGACCGAGTTATCATGTCTGCCGTGGCCAAAAAATCTAAGTTAAACTCTTTGTCGTGTTGATATTATTTATAAAATTTTCTGATAGTGAAATGAATTGTGGGCCTTCTTATAGAACAATAAACTGGCGTTTAGAAACTTCAAAATAATATTTTATCAAACAGAAAAACTGTACTGTAGGCTATCAGCATCAATGCCAAACAATAGCTTTTAAATCATTTAAAAATCCCTTGACTTCGACCGCACCCTGACCACTGCTAAAATTACCATCCAAAGCAGGTGGACTGAACCATCAAGCTCACTAATATTTTAGGCATGCTGATTGTGCATTTTATGTAACCTCGTCACTAAACTCATTCATACAGATTCCTTTTAGTAGAAAAACAAAATTTCAATCGCCCGCATATTTTCTTTCCATTTGTTTTAAAGTAAAAAAGCCGTTTTAGCAAAACTTAATACACAAGCACATTGCAGAAATGGTTTATATCCATCCATAAGGTTTCGATAAACGTGTTTGGCATAACAACGCATGGTAAAGATATTTTAAAAACTTTATATACTTACTAGTTTTAACGTCTGCTGATTTTACGGTAGAGCTTTTTCCAGAAAATAAAACAAAGATTGTAGATGTATAAATAGTGCCCGGTGTTAGACTACTAAAAACAGCTTCACGGCGCTTTAAATCAACATCATGGCAATTGTCCTTGGTAATACAAACTTTAAATCCATCAAAACTTGACCGAGGGGTATCCCACTTAACCTTTACAGCTGTCGTATTCAGAGCTACTGCATCCACGAATTCCACAGGTTTGGGTACTGCAAAAAAATTTCAACATTTTTAGCATACTAAATGCATGCTCAGCTTCTGCAATAATGACTTGAAAGTAAATTATAACGTTATCACATTTGGCCTCCACAAAAGAAAAATTAAGGTGGATGTAAGATCATGCGTAATTTAGCATATACTATATAGTATACCTTAACAAATACATGTTATGCTTGATCTTACATCCACCTTTAATTTTTTCTTTTGTGTTGGCCAAATGTGATACCTTTAAAATTTACTCTCAAGACACTATTGCAGTAGCTGTGCATGTATTTAGTATCCATACAGTATATCTAAATAAATACTCAATATCCGTACGGATACCGTTTTTACATGTATTATAAACATAATAAATGAAAGAGTAAAACGAGAATTCACATCAATACACTAAATAACAAAACTGCATCAGTACGATACTACGACCATTTTTGTCAACATAGTTTCAAAGTGAAGTTACTCGCTTAGAATTGCTAAACAGATAGGTGCAAAAACAAATACCGGTAGGCAAATATACGATTGTACCCCAAACAGTATTCTTTAAGTCTACTGATATCCAACTTCCGAAAAAAGGTTATTGTCAACGGGAGGTGAAGCAATCACTACCCTTACAGAGATAAAGAGGATTACTTCTTTGTGGATTTTCTTATCAATAAATTTTTCAGTTACTCTAATGATACTGACCAACTTTTTTCCAAAAGCTATATTTCTAACCAATACCATTGATATCGCAGAACTGTTTAAAGTTTTTGTAATGACAGCATTGATGATGTCACCGCAATACAACTATTTTGTAATAAAAACTTTTTGATAAAATGAAGTTAATAATTTTATGTTCTAGGCATTGAAGAATGAAACATATTAAATCAAATCACCAGCAGTTAAACCAATTCTTTATAGACCTCTCGACAATTATTATGAATTTACCGATAAGATATTAGTCTACAAGTTCTATAGTATTCATCAGCATCATCATCACCTTGGCGTTTATCCCGCCGGGGCAGGACCCACTCTGCTGGAATGCGAACGCCACTTTTTTCTGTTGTCAGCAGCTGATTGTTTCAGTCCACTTATTTTCAAGCCAATATTGATAGTATCTTGCCATCTTTGTTTTGGACTTTCACGTTTTGGACTTCCACGCGGTCGGCGGCCATCCATATTCATTGGTGTAAGCAATACTCGAAACTGTTAATGTATTTGCCCGTAATACATGTCCATACCAGCAAAGCCTGTTTTCACGCATCTTTTCTGTATTTGGTGTCACAACCATTTTCTGTCTTTAGTATTCCTGATTCGATCAAAGCGGGTCAAACCAAGGGCCCAACGTAGCATTCTCATTTCCGTTACATGAAGTAGATTTTTTGTCGTTTTGTTCTATTTTCTTTAGATTTAGGCGAAGGCCATATTGACTAAAGCGGTTTTTTCAGAGAATCACCAGTGTTAGTAAATTTTCTCAAATGGTATTGGCAAGCATGACATCATCGGCATGCAGTAGTGCCCATGGAATCGGTTGCTGCAGGTCACGCGTGATGGTGTCCATAACAACAATGAAAAGGAGAGGCGATAAAGCTGAGCTCTGGTGAGCACCAACTTTATAGAAAAGTGGTCTGACGTACCAGCAGAGCAGTGAACATGACTACTGGTATTGCTGTATAGCATCTTGATCCAGTTTATCAGTTGTTCTGATACATGGTAGTCGTGCAATGCAAAACAGATTTATTGGTGTGGTACTCGATCGAAAGCTTTTTCCAAGTCCAGAAAGGCAATTTGTTAAGACTTCCATTTCTAACGTTTTAGCAACCTAGCTCCTAGCTAGGTCCATGAATCGCATCAGTGGCAGCACAATCCTTCACAAATACATGGTTGTTGCTCAAAGTAATGATTACGATGTTGCTCAAAGTCGTTCATCAAAAATTCTTTCAAAAATTTTTAGTGTATGTGATAACAATCGAATTGGTCAGTAACAAGAAATCGCTGGGTGTTCTTTGTTTCTGATGGTAAGTATCGTTGTGTTTGATGACCAGCTCCTTGGTGCTTTCCCTCTGTCGACAATTAGGTTGAAAAAGAATGCCAGCCACGTGGTTGTGAGCTTCCAAAAGTTGGCGGGAATATTATCAGGACCTAGGAATTTACTATTTTTCGTTGCACTTATTGCTGTCGTGACTTCAGGTGCTGTGATGAGAAGAATTGGGCCTGCTATAGAGTTGTTTTCTGGTATTGGTGAGCGAGGAAATTCTACATTAAAAATATCAGTTAAGTGTTGTTGCCATCATTTTAGGATGCCTTCATGTGATAGTTTCTGTCCTCATGAGTTTTAATCCAAGTATAGCACTCAAAGTCTTGGGACTCCTTGCTGCGTGACTTAGTCAATTTGTAGATCAGTTTTTTACCATCCTTCGAGTTTAAACTTTCGTATAGATGATTGTGATGAGCTTTCCGAGCACTGGCAACTGCCAGCTTTACTTCCTACTTTGTTTGTTTGCACTGACGTCAGTTTTCTTAGGTTTCCTGTGTGAGCCAAATCTTGTAAGCTATTTTTTTCTTGTATACTTTCTCTTGGGGATCGTCAGTTCAGAACCATGCCTGTTTATCTATTTTTCGTCGGCCCGGTTTTGTAATGCCCTGACTTGATCTTTCTGCTGTTGTGATATTGTTTCAGAGTTGTGTTTAAATGGTGTCTACAGATGAAACGTCCAAAACTGGGAAATCAGATTTAAACTGGTTGAGAAAATCTTCCTTGCATGTGGCTAGTTTCCACCATTTGAGTTTTTCCGTACTAATAATTATGGTTTGTGATTTTGATTTCTTTAGTTTCAAGTCTGTCACAAGTAGTTTGTGTTGTGGGGCAAGTTCATCGAATGGGATGACTTACACATCGCAGACAGAATGAAAGTTGCGTTTTCGAGTTGAAATAAAATCTATTTGGGTGGCGTGCCTACCACTGTAGTACGTAATGAGATGAGTCTGCCGCTTCTTAAAAGAGGTGTTGCTTTTGATCAAGTCATTTTCTTCTGCACAATCTAGTGTTTGCCTTTCGTTGTCACTTTGCGTTCCAAACCCGTGGTCACCATGGCATTGGTATCTATCGCTGTTTGCACCCACGTGACCATTGAGGTACCCGCACAGAAAGAGCATGTTTTCCTCGGGGCCTTATGTAAAAATCTTCCTTTTCATTGTTAGTGCAATCCTACTGAGAAGCGTAGGCGGAGAGAACATAGACAGTTGTTTTGTGATCAAGTTCAATACAAACGAACATGAGTCTATCTGTGAATCTTTGCACTTCAGCAATGCTTTTCCTCAAATATCTGTTGATTGCAATTGCTATTCCATTCTTGCTGGTACCTGGTTCCATGACAGATGAGTTTATATCTACCATCAATGTTGCAAGATTTTTGGCCTTTCCATCGCGTTTCCTGTAAGCAGGTAATGTCTACGCGTCTTCTGTCCAAAAGATCTGCCAGTTCTCGTCTTCGGCCAGTCAGAGTTCCGATGTTCAGAGTTTCAATTGGATTTTAACGAAGCTTTGTTGGGCTTGCTTCTTCAGACGACTTCGCCCATCAGTCGGTAACCCTTGCTCATCTATCACGTTGGTTGGGTAGAACGGACGCGCGTTGCTTGTGGGGGATGCCCTTGCTTTATTGCCAGCATCATTTGTGTTCATCATTCCATAGGTTTGTGACAGAAGATTTCCTCAGCGGCTTGTCACGACAGCCTGGCGTTAGTAGGTCTTGTTCAGCTTGGCACCCTACATGGGTGCAGTCTTCAGTGGCACCACTAAGAGGAATAGACCACACCACCTACAAGTTTTATTTATTATGTTATGTAGAATAAAACAACTAATCTTACGGAGTGAAGTAAATTTATAGTTTGCCAACAGATTGATATTTAAAACTAAGAATTCTAAGACAGCGATCTCGCTTCTGCACGCTCCCTTTGAGAAGTGAAGTCTTTAGACGATACTTTATACTGGTGTTGTACCTTTCACACTAGTTTCTTGTACAACAATTTATTTACAAAACTTTTATTCCAAATTTATCTGCATTTTACATTTTTGCCAATAAAGTTTGCACGAAGCGGAAAAAATCCGCTTTCAATGTTCTGTCTGTTACGTTTAGTGAAATTCTACCTGCAACTAGCTTTGGTGTATCAAAATAAAAACAGTTTCCTTTTTTTGATATTTATTTGAGGGAGGGTAAGTGAATCTTTATATATTAACTGACCCGAACCTGTACTTTTTCAACAGAGCTACCATCTATAAAAAATACATGATTCTACAGAAAACCAAGCACACATCATAAGTTTTTGAACACGGATGTTTAGTTTCTGCTTTGTTATGATACAATGTTTTGTAATTTTAACCGCCGCTTAACGCTCTATAAAGAATTTTTTCTGGTGTTACGCCACTTAAACTTCATTTTAAAAATACTCAAAATTCAGCCATCTAGTACTGAGATAATTGCAATTGTGGAGCAGTTTATCGCTCCCGTAGTCTTCCACGAAATTAGAATTTTTAAGATCCTCATTTTAATTTTGCTGTTCTGACTCAAACAAATGGTTTCATGTTCAGGCCTTTGCAGAAGACTAGTTGACACTTTTATAATCATAACTGATTGCACCAAGTCAAAGTTACGATCGGCTGATATTCATTAACATCCATCCTGACCCACAATTAAAATTGCTCACATTTTTGTCACAAAAACTCGTTTTGCAAGCAATTAATCACAAAACCAGAATTAAAATAATTATGCATAGTGTTAAGCAGGTACAAAGGTAGGTTAAATTAAGTAGAAATACTGATCATAAGCAGATTCGTTATCGCCTAAGAAAAGATTAGCCTAGGGGAGGCTTCAACTTCGCATATTAAAAACAGAACGATATCTAGAAATAAAAATTTGAAAAAAGTGCGTTTTACGTGCCGTCAAGTACGATACCACTAATGCTAAAAAAACTGACATTATCATTGTACAAAAGCTAAATAAAAAAAAAAATATCACAACGCTCTGAAGCGTTATTAACAATGTTAGATATTTTCTACACGTTGGATCTGAATTGCACTGACCGCGAGCCACTTAATCAGCGCTGCGTTTTTTCTTGCAGAGCTGTTGACTCGCGGCCATTTCTTTTGCTGTGACCATTTACTTTGACGAGCTTGTAGATGCAGTAATGATTTGGTTCTAGCGTTTTGATCAAATGAGTAGAAACTTTATCTTAGTTCTCTTACAAGTTAATAATAGCATGCTTTTGTTTCTACGAATAGGTGATAAGTTGTTCGGCAGTTAAGCGCATGGTGGTGTAGTTTATGCGATAAGTTGCATGTCGGTCCACTTATTCATTTTTGGAATATTGAAGATCTCGCTGGGAAAATAGTTCTGGTATGTGTTGATTGGCCCCCGCCCCCCTATAGTGTGGTAATTCAGTGTTTTATTTTTGTAGAAACCGGATAATTCAATTGGCCTGAAATTTGAAAGAATTCACAAATAAAATCAACTAAAATCCGCGTTAAAGACTATTTACGAGAAACGGAGAAATCTAGCATTCAGTTCTGTTAACGTTCCTAAGCGTCCCAGCCGCCATTAAAAGAAGCGTTAACAAACAATATAAATACAAAGTCAACAGTAGCTCTCCATCAAGAAACAACACAATTTCTAACGTTTATCTCGCTGAATCAAACCGACATGCACTCATCAATCACACTGATAAATTTCAAATACCAACACACAAACGAAATAAAAACATCCAAAATCAATGCATTGCAGCAACCAGTGCAAACAAAACTACTTACATGTAGGAATGTTGGCAACTGAACTTGCTTTACCGAAGACATCTGAAACTCTTGTCTCAACTGATATGTTGTACAAACTTCCAGGTTTTAAACCGTTCAAAATAGTCCATGTTTGACCACTTGGAATATAATACATTTCAATCTCTGGAACTGCACGCAGTATGTAAAAATCAACATTGCCAACAGACGGAGCCTTCCACTCTACTCTAATAGCACTACTATTGATGGCATTAGCTTTCAAACTTACGGCAGGATACGGATCTAGCAAAACACAAAGCAAAATTACTTACAATCACAAACAAAACAAACACTATCAAAATAAATGACATATTCACTGACAGCAATTGTCACTTATTAATCGGAAGCAACAGAACTCGGGAAAATTGCTACGATTCAACTTGCAACCAATAAGTGATTACTCTTTAAACGCATCGAAATAAGTTCAGAAAGACAATCTCACAAACAACACACAACAAAACAAAACTGCTTTAAAGTTAGGAGACTTAAAAAAACTTGATGTACTTACTAGTTGTAACATTGAAAAATTTCGCAGTGGAGTTCTTCCCTAAAAATCGAACTGTGACACTAACTGTATAGTTGGTGCCCGGTATTCGATTCCTGAAAGCCGTTGAATTTATATATGAATCACGAACTTTACATTGAACTGTTGAACTGATAATGCAGATTTCAAATGCATCATGACCAGACTGAGGGGCAGTCCACTTTATGTCCACAATTTTTTCATTTCTAGCAACCGCATTCAGGCCTTTTACAGGATTCGGATCTACAACAAACACAGTTACGACATTCTGCAAGACGATATTCACATACGGCTACTGTAAAAAAACTGAATGAACTTCAAACGATATCAATTACAGGGTGCGGACAAAGTCCTTGGACAACGTAAAAATTTGATAATTCTGTAAATCATGAATATAACTACAAACAATTAATTTTTTTTATTTGGCATGACTTTCATGAACAGTAGTACAAAATGTCATTCAATATGTCCCCCTCTGGCCTGAATTACACGCTCAAGTCTGCCGCGAAAGCCCTCTGCTGCTTTACGCAGGGTTTCTTGGGGTATTTTCGCCCATGCCTCCTCAAGAGAACTCTTGAGGGCTCCAACTGACACATGAGAAGAAGCACAGGCATCTGCCTCCAAAAGGGACCAAACACAAAAGTCCATCGGGTTGAGATCTGGTGATGAGGGTGGCCAAACCTCCTTGCTCCAAAATCCTGGAAAATGGTCTTGGCACCACTTCTGTGTCTTCTTGGACGTGTGTGATGGTGCACCGTCTTGTTGGAAGATGAACGGCTTGTCTTTGAAGTGCTTTTTGGCTGCTTGAAGCGCAGGAGTCAAGATTGTTTCAATGTACGCTTTTGTATTCACTTTTGCTCCTTGTGGAACAAAAATGAGGGGGACTTCCATGTTTTTGAAATGGCAGCCCACACCATGACAGAAGAAGATTTCTGTCGCCTGAAAACGCTTCGCGTAGAGTCAGGAATGTCTGCAGAAGACTTCACTAGGACTCTGTTATTTTGTCGGTTGCAGATTGCCTCGACAGTGAACAATTTTTCGTCAGAGAAAATGATCTCGCTCGTGTCCGTACCTGCCTTCAACTTGTTAAGAAGAATCTTCGTTCGAGCCTCGCTCGTGTCCGTACCAGCCTTCAACTTGTTAAGAAGAATCTTCGCTCGAGCCAGTCTTTTTTTTTTGGAGGTCTGTGAGGTGCTGACGAGTTTGCATTTTAAAAGACGACATCTTCAAATCGGTTTTAACAATGTTTCTGATCGTCTTCTCACTGACATTCATGTCTCGGGCCATTGCCCTCATGGATCTTTTGGGATTGCGTCGGATTCTGGCTCTGACAGCATTAATCATCTTTGGCGTCCGAGAAGATCGTGGTCTTCCACTTCGAGGACGATCTTCGGTACTTTGAAGTTCTTTACACCTGCTAACCGTGTGGTAAACAGTTGATCTCGGAGCTTTAAGAAGTTTCAAAATCTGAGAATTTGTCTTTCCCGCGCGATAGAGCTCAATGATGGCTGCACGTTTATCGCTCATACTCGATATTAAAGCTAAATTTTGACAAATATATGTTACAATCTGAAAGAGGAGTGATGAAATTATTAATATTTAACAGTGTGAAGTTAATGCATATGTTTAAGAGCTATTAAATTAAGTATTATATTTTGTCCAAGAACTTTGTCCGCACCCTGTATAAAACAAAAGAATATTAAACAATGTCGAAAATAAGTGCAATACCAACAAGTTATGTATGAATTAACTACAGTAGGTTTCTGAATGTATTGGCATAACATAAGCAGAAAGCGAATGCCTTTTTACAGTAGTTAACTGACTGTGTTGATTCATTAACATACGACGTGCAAAAAACACGGGTGAACATTCCACAATCAGCACTTTAATGTTGAAAGAAAGAACATCTAAACCAGTATCATAACGAGTCACATGAGCAGCAATAATCTTTTTCATCGATAAGCTGGACTCTTACAAGTGAAAATACAAACCACAACGCATCAATAACGACCGAAACAACAGCTATTTCAAGCAATCTCTAAAAAGGCTCACAATATCAAGACTTACTGGTGGGGACATTTGTCAAACTTTCCAGTGTGCTTTTTCTTCCAGCAAATATAGGATACACTTGAACGTTGTACTTAGTTCCAGCAGTTAACTTTCCCCAAATATAAGAATTTTCAGAGATATTAACCGATTCTCTGTTATTTCCAGATGCTCCACCGTCGCTTGCCACAACAGAAACTTCATAACTGGAAGCACCGCCAATAGCCGGTGGATCCCATGTAATATTCAAGGCAGTAGTATTGATAGCATCGGCAGAAAGCTTCCTCACAGAAATTGGATCTAAATACATTCACACTAAAAATACAGGGTGTTCCAAAAGTCTTGGGCACATTTCAAGTCCTCATTTCTGCTCATCTATGAGTGGTAGTTGAATGAAACTGTTGTCATTTTAATGCTAAATTCATTGAGTTTTTTTGTCATGCTGATAATTTTTTCATATATTTTCAAGTAGCTTAAATAACTAAGATAACCTAGATCCACCAATGGCTTTCACTCAACCAGAAAAAGCGTTTTGTGTCCTTGAACTTTCAAAAACTGATTCAGCGACACCTGATGATCGCGTTCTCTTGCCCTGATATCCTAGATCTCCAAATGTCACACCCTGCGACTTCTTTTTGTGAGTTTCGTGAAAGCACTGGTCTATGCGCCTCCCCCTTTCCAAAAGATGTAGCTGATTTCAAGGCCGAATAACGGAAGTTGTTGCAACTTGCAACCATAGACAACACAATGCTAGAACGCATTTTAGCAGGAATTTGACTATCGGCTTGATGTGTGGCGTATGACTAACGGTGTTCACATTGAACATCTTTGAACATTCTATAAAAAACTTGAGACTGCAAGCTTTCAGAATATATCAGAAGCATTGTTATTTCCTTAATAGTTTTTGACATATTCCACGTCAAAATGTGCCCAAGACTTTTGGAACACCCTGTAGTTTACAGCTACGAAACACTGTTTCACCAAACATCTGGTGGTGCATTCAAATGTGTCAGTACCGCATCAAATCGATAAAAGCTTTCAGCAAACATAGCGCTTTATACTGCCTTAAGTTCATAAACAAGTTTAACAACAGCAAGCAGTAGTAAATAAGTTATCGGCATAAAAAAATACCAAATAAATAGATATCATTGCCCATTTATAAATTTCCACAAACATGTAACCAATATTTTACTAGCGCCTTCTATCCCTAAATAAATTGCTGCACGCTTCTTAACTTTTTAGTTATAAACTACGGTCGGTTTTCGGCAACGCTTAACGCCCAAAATGACACCTGGACGCGGTTTTCACCGAAAAGAAAACCGTTCGAGCCGCAAATGAGATCATCTTTTTCAAAGCTGATGTTCAAAATTTTGTTTTTGCATCAACTTTTTCAGAGATAATATTTCTATTTTTGTATCGTAACAAAGTTGAAGGCCTTTTTTTGTTTATGGAGAATAATCTTTAAACTTGACTTTTCTAATTTGTGTCCCTCTACTTTTTCACTTACGCCTTATAACAGCAGCTAGCAAACTTGAATGCTATTTGTTAAAACTCAGGATTGCCGCGAGACGTGGCATTTTGCAAACTTGCAGGTCTGCAATTAAAAACTCGACACTAGTCTAAACATACCAATGAAATTCACCGTTTCCCGCTCTGGTTCTGACATCAAAACTGGCCACGGGTCAGCCTATCAATGGTGCTATTCATATTTGTAAGTTTTGGACAACTCGTTTCTCGCAATTTTTGACAACTTGGAATGAATAAAACAAACCGCCAAGTACAGCCATAGTAGTAAGCAAGATTTAATCGCCAAATACGTAATGAAAGTTATTGTAATTGAAGACTTCAACTCAATTTATAAAAGTTTCAACACAATACCAACAATATCTCAGACTAAAGCAATTAGATATATCATTACTCACTGAAAAACAATTGTATTTATACATAATGCGTTACTAATCGTTTAGATTTACTTTATATTATACAAAGCACAGCGCATTTCTACAATCAAATCGACGAGCGGTTTTAAAACTCTGTATAAATGCGCAACTCGCAATATTTTAGCATACTAAATGCATGCTCAGCTACTGCCATACAGTGCCTGGAGAGTAAATTTTAAAGAGTTATTCTATTTGGTCTATATAAGAAAAAAAATTAAACGTGGACGTGCGACAATGCATAATTTAACATATACAAATCTATACAATGACTCAAGTCTCCAAACTGATTCGGTTTCTACATACATAATACGTGTGACTAACCGGCTTTACCGGCGTCGCCCAGCAATGTCACCCCATCAGCAATGTCAAGGTCGTCAACCGGCAAGCCCGACTTGACCCAATAGATAGTTGTGAAAACAGTAATAAAAACTTTGTTGTTTCACATAGCCAAATCTCGTTCTGAAACAAAACTATCGGTTTTTGAAACCCAATTGATAAAAAGAAACATTTGCGGGGAGTTGCGCATAGCCAATACATGCCTCCAAGTTTCTCAAGCCCCTTGAACATCCTATTTGCCCTCTTTTTGCCACAAGCGACCTGTAACATAAACTTTTATCCGTTAATCTGAGCAAGTGCTTGAACTTAAAGCATATCTAAGTTGTGCTAGGGTGCCAAAGTAACTGATAAGATTTTCGGGATTAAGTTGCTAAATATTATGCCCACTACTTACAACTATTTGACAACTGTAGAATATTTGCATGAGCTAACATCTCTGGCTGGGTGCACGCACAGCCAGGCAGAGACCAAAATACCCCAAAATCAAACACTTGCGGTAAAGTAATTACAATAACAGAGCCCCCATCAATAACATCGAGCACAAGAATATTGGTTCAGCCGTCTTCACTCAATTGATATTAGTGAGAACAGCAATAAAGAGCTAATGTGTTGTTGACATAACCAATTGCCGTTCCAAAATCAATAGTACCGTTTTTTTAAAAAAAATCGATTAAGCCTAAAAAAACATTAGAGATAGTTGCGCAAAGCCGCCATCTTTATCCGTAAGTTTCTGGAGTTCCTGGCTGCTTCTTGCTTGCGTTGTTTGGAACGTAGGAACTGAACTTGCTCGATATTGTAACAGCCAACAAATATCAAAAGGTTTTTATTTGTTCATTATGTAAAGTGCATGGAAGCAAAAATTCAAGGTTATGAGTAGGAGAAGCGCCAAAGTAATTTATATATGTATTTTCAGGAATAACCTATTAAGCATTAAAACCACTATTTGCGACGTTTTCGTAACTGAATGCCTCTGTGTACGACCTAAAACCTCTGGCTACGCGCATGTGACTTGGTCCTGGCATTAACGCAGCCCGCCAAAAAACAAATTAACCCGAAGTTATTTACCCATAGTTAAATTGTTACAAGACCAGCGTCCTGATTTGTAATCTTAAGGTTTAAAATATCGAATTAGACGGCTGCGTCGGCTTCAACTAATTGCAAAGAAAATGGCGTCACCATTTAGATAATATGTAGCATGAATCTAATATTTTGTTGCAAAAGGTAAAACAGAACCATCTTTACCTCCGTGTTTTCCTAAGGGAAATCACCAATTTGTTTGCTTGGGGTAGCTTACTTTCTAATGTTTAATGTTTTTGAATCTTCTAAAAAATTTTGATAGATAATGCCTAAGAGCCATGCTTTTGAGAAAAAACAGTGAAAATGTTGTACAGAACTAACTTATTCTAGAAATTGCAATTTTGTGAAATTTAACCATCAAAATTTTGGGTGTTTTAAACAGATAGGCTACATTTGTTTATAAATCTTTCTGCAAATTTAGATACATAATGCCAAAAGAACCGTGCTTTCTAGGAAACTAGTAAAAATGTATCAAAGAACTAAGTTTTTTTTAATTTCTTGTTTTTTAAGTCTAGTAGCAAAATTGTTTAACTAAAAATGTACCATAATATATGGTAAACTATTGTTGATCAGCAGTTAAACGCTAAGTCTTAACTAATTAGATTAACATATTGCTCGAAAGCAAATCTCTTCGGCTTTCAGACGACACTGATTGCTTGCACCTTATCATAACCTTTATACGTTAAACTTGCCTGTTATTACTAAGCTTACCACTTTTTGGGAAAATATAAAAGTTGCACTGCAGGTGTTAAAAATTCATTTTTGTAGCATAAAACCGAACACCGAATGTACATGTTACATATCGATTCATTGAGTTACAAAGGCAATCTACGCGCTTTGTATGCATGTTCACACGAATAACGTGGTTATTTTACAAAGTAATAGTGTTGCAAATAATAAAAGCCTCCTCCCATAATTTGACGAGGCCATCCCTGGACTCATCACAGGGCTTGTTCCGTCATCACCAAAAACCAAAACCCCATATTTGCAATAATATGAAAAATGTAGTATCATTCTATTATTACAAATTCCTTTGCACATATCACGCGCGTGGCGCATGCTATCACTTTGGTACGGGGATCTCATCCATATTGAAGATGCAGTGTACCATTCAAATTGTTTATAGTAAGCGAGATCTGTTTTAAACCCTTACCTTTATGAACATAGCATTTGATCACCATAACCGTATCATACATCGATTCATTGAGTTACAAAAACAATCTACGCGCTTTGTATGCATTTTTACATGAATGACGTTGTTATTTCACAAAGTGATAGTATTGCAAATAATAAAAGCCCCCTCCTTTAATTTGACGATTTTATTATTTGCAATACTATCACTTTGTGAAATAACAACGTCATTCATGTAAAAATGCATACAAAGCGCGTAGATTGTTTTTGTAACTCAATGAATCGATGTATGATAAGGTTATGGTGATCACGTGCTATGTTCATAAAGGTAAGGGTTTAAAACAGATCTCGCTTACTATAAACATTTTGAATGGTACACTACATGTTACATATTGTCTGAATTGTGTTCAAGCAACCTTTAATTTTTAAAACAAATTTTGAAAATCGGTTGAAAAATAGAATCATAAATCAATTTCTAAGTAAACTGATTTTGTAAAATGTTGCAATTTTTGAAAAAAATCATGAAACCATAATCTCGGTTCACAAAAGACTGTGTTGATCGTACCCAGGTAGTCAAACCATTCAATATATCGCTCCGGTTCATATTCGGGTTCAGCAAAATTTACTTTCAGCGGTTCAAGTTCGGTTTGGGTTCATCAGCGTCAATTTTTAGAGGTTCGGGTTCAAAAATAACAATAATTTGAAAGTGGTTTTGGTTCAATTTTTTTTGGTCAGTTTTTATTGCATGTTTCAACGGTATTTGTTGCATATCCTTTTTTCGTGCATTGTACAGCTTTTATAAACGAATAGAGCAATAAATTTAGTTGGCTACAAAAATATTGTGCAGTCTTGTACAAAAGCCCGTATTTTTACAATGACTCACGCAATTTAGTTATACATAGAACCGCAAGAATACAGAGAGATTAGGGTAAATATAAATGGACCCATCCCGATTTCCACAAATTAGTCTTAAAAGCGAAGGGAAACAAATTATATGGTAACATAAAAGCAATTATGTCAAGTCTAAATAACAAAAAAAATCTTAACAGCCAAGATTCAATCTATTTTGCTTTCTAGCTCTAACCAGAAATATAATTTTGGTAACTTATCCTATTTTTCGAAATCGTACTTTTCGATACTTTTTTCTTTCAACTTCCTCGATTTTTTTTAGGGGACTGATTATTGATACACGCTAAGGCAGAACTCTGTAAAATATTAAAAACCGAAGAAAAAAAATTCGAAAAAATTTATCTTAGCCTAGTAGGCAGCGTTTTAATTATAATTGATGATGCTTTCATTATAAAGCGAAACGTTTTGACATAAAATGCTCCCTAGTCAACTGGTTATCAATTTATCATATTTCTACTCAGATTAGTAAAGAAAGCGCATTTTCATGCTCGAAGAAAAAGTTTTCGCAAAGTGCTATAGGTTATGTCATTTTCAATGGAGAGCCATACTACTAGCTAGACATGTAATACAAATTCTTTAATAAAAAAGATTTTCTTACCGCGTATACTAAATAATTTATGAGTCAATATTTGAATTGTAGCCTAATGACAATATAATTTTTACACTATACAAACTACAGGCTGTACAAACTACAGGCTTTTTATTTATTTCGACTTTCCTTAACAGTTTACTTCAAAACTTACTACATGACCTAATATTATGTTCAAATGCTTAACGTCCCAATCTATCAGAATTACGATACCGGCGCGGTGATATAGAGATTAGAGCGTCCACTTTGCAGTCGGTAGACATGGCTTTAATTCCCATTTCGAGTCATACCAAAGACTTTAAAAACGAAATTCATAACTTTCCTGTTAGACCCTTAGCACAAAAGGGATAGTGACGAGAAAAAGCCAAAAACTGTGCCTATTGTGTCATTGCACAAGACATTTAACGGAATATCTCCATCTAGATGTGGCAGACAGGTGATGGGGTCAAGCTATCTGTCGCCGTGGTGGCCTAGTCTGACTAAAGACTTGCACACCTAGCATAACCTCATTCGCATAAAAGGTCAAATCTGCCATTGAAAAACTATGAGCAGACAGCCATGACCATTTGTGATCAATCAGGAATGTTTGACGGCAAAATAGTCTCCAAGAAAAAATGCCATCGACAGCAAAATAGCCACTGCCTTTTGTTTTATACTACACCGTAATGTATTTTTCAAATATCGGTGTATTAAAACTCTTAATAAACTTGCTACAACTGCAACTTTTGTTCTTTTTTTAATGCAATCAGCAACAAGTTTTAAGCTTAAGCTCTCTTATGTTAATATTGTAATTAGAAGGTGTCGGTGCCTGAGCTGCCTGAAATTTATCAACGTTTCCTAGATATTGATCAAAGCAAAGTGTATTTCTTGGGTTTGCCGATTTTTCAAAGTAATTAATAAAATGCGAGAAACTGCATTCTTGCTTTCATGTCGCTCTTCGAAAAATGTGTTGTAATAGACAATAATCGCTACGTAAGGTCGTGAAACTCAAAGTTTGCGCAGTGTAAATAGTTACTGCTTTACTTGCTACATAAATTACAATTTAGAGGTAATCACGCAAAGTACGCACAACATCATAATACGCAATTCGAGTCGCCAGTGTTCTGAATAATCTGTAAAACTATTTGAACTGTTTAAATAATAACGTTCCAGTTTGGGTTCGGCAAAATTTAATTTTCGTGGTTCAGTTCAGGTTCACTGCGTTCTATAAATCGAGGTTCAGGATTCGGTTCGAATTTACCAGTGTATAAGTTTCGAGTTTACCAGGTTTGGGTGTGATTCCGGTTCAGCAAAAATAAGCGGTTAACTCCAGTTGTTGGTTTCGGTTTGGTTTCACGCCCTGATTGTTCCAGGCAACATCATTGCATCATAGAGCCGAGTTGAAGCGTGCAGAAAAAAGAAAGTTGCATGCTTAAAAGGCTGAAGTCCTAATATATTGGGTGGCGCAAAAGAACAATAACACTCTTCATTTTTTAATTTTTCAAAAACTATCTAAGCTATGGTTTTTTATTTGTTGCACATCATAAGAGAGACATTTAAGATTTTTGTTGAAAATTTCAGCTTTGTAAGTAAAAAGACAAAGAAACGCCATTGCTTTTAATACAAGTTGCCAGAAAATGCAGTGCCGAAAATGATTACAAAGCCATTGACATATCCTGGCTAATTGAACAGGTGATTGATGTGGTTTCTGCTTTCATCACAAATTGCTCGCAACCGTTTTTTTCAAGACAAAATTGCCCTTTGAACTTCATCCTGAGATATTTCTCTCCATTTCTGTATGATTGCGTCCTTTAGTTCCTCTTCGTTAAAAACAGTCGTCTTTCCGCTGTAAACTTACTTTGAAAGTGAGTCCCATACACTGTAATCCATGGGATAGCAATTTGGAGATCGGGGAGGCCATTCATCTTTTTCAATAAAACTCGGAGTATTGTCTTCCAGATAGCTGATGGACACGGCTGGTATGTTATGTGGCTCCATCTTGCTGAAAAACATAATCCTCATTCCGGTGCATTCTGCGACAGTCGGGTAGAAGTCCCTCATCCAGTAATTTCATGTAACACTCAGAGTTAACCTTAGTGATTTTTGTATTTATAAAGTAGATGTCAGTTTAACATTCCAGCAAACGTCAGCGGAAACCATGACCTTTTTTGTAAAGCAGCAGGATTCACGATAAAGACAATTTGCAGGGATGTCCTTTTTACGTGTACCATAGATCATGTCATTCTGTCGGTTGCGAGCAATTTCCAGCGTGAAGTCCTTCTCATCCGTGAACACGACTTTTTTCACATCCTCATTTGAATATCGGTTATAGAGGCTCCCACATCGAGTTTTGCGTTTTATTCTAACTTTTGCATCCCACCGTAAAACCCTGGTTCTTTAGAATGCTTTGAAGCCAACATCCTTAGTCATTCTTTGCACTGACCGCCTGCTCACCTGCAATTGTGCCGCAATTTGTTGTTGGGTTTTCTGTGTTTCAGGGCATTCTTCTTGGAAAGCAATAATTTCCTCAACATATTGTTTGTTTTCTCCAGTTGTAACATTTCGCAGTCTCCACCTCCAGTCTTTCTTTCAGTAGTGCCAGTTTGTTTTACCTTATTGATTGGTCGATACACTGATACCACTTTCCATCCTTTGCCAGAAAACTTCCTAACAATATTCCTAGCTGCCTAACCTTTCTCAGTCCAACACGCCTGAATGACAGCTTTATCCTCCTCACTAAAAACCATTTTGTCTGAAAAAATCTACAGTAGGCTAAGTCGACACACGCTCCTATGCGGTATCATTGACCGCGAGTCTTTCATGCGTGAATAGCATGGCAGACGGGTGATCGGGGTTGAACTTTTCGGTCAGAAATTTTTTAAATGCTACAATTTCAGTATCATTCAACCAACAAAACTGAAATTTTCAACGAAATTGTTAAATGTCTCGGTCATAATGTGTACCAAATATAACCACAGCTCTGATAGTTCTTGAAAAATTCTAAAATGAAGAGTGTTATCATTTTTTTGCACCACTCAATATAAAGCACAATTCTATCTGTACGTACGCTTTAACTCCACCAAAACTACTGGACGTACGAATCATCAAACTTGGCGCGATTGATCACCCCACCGGGGTAAGTGTCATAAGGGGGTTTGTGACGTCATGACGACATCATAATCAAAAATAATTTTTAACTTCCATTTCTTGACAGAGCGCAATCATTTTAAGCTCAAACGGAAACCAACCCCAACTTACCCACTGACAAACAATTTCATTGTATTGAGGTCTAAAATGACGTCACAATCAACGCTTGGTTGCACAAGTTGATCCTTGTATTTTCTCAGGCTATTTATTGATCGTAGAAACGCGATTAATAGGTTTGCAGGAGACAGTAAAAAGGTACTTTAAACAAAACTAACTCTATAAAAATTTAAGCTCGTTTGACGATGCAACGAGGAATTCTTTATTTAAGCACTTCGAGTCGTGTAAGCACGCTTCTTTTCTTGCACATCAGTACTTACTCTAAGATGTTATAGTGCTGTTTGGCACGATTAACACAGTCTTTCTCTACCACAGATCTTACCGTGACATCTCTTCAAAAACTGCACAGCTTTTCCAAAGTCGGTTTACTTGAAAACTGAATTGTCACCTCGTTTTTCGACCGATTTTCAAAATATATTATAGAGTATTTCATGGCAATTGCGGTATTAATAAAATGTGCATTTACTGTTTGTTTTTATTCCAATTAAATTAAACTTTTATAAACCTTTAAACCTTTTATAAACTTTCTACCCTTTGCAAAAAGTAGTAAGCCTAAGTAGTAACCGTGTTTTATTTTAGGTTAGTTTGTTCTACGTTTACGGCAGGACCAAGTAATATGCGCCCAGCCTGAAGTTCTAAATCATAGAAATAGGCATGCAATTGCGAAAAAGTAGTTACGTGGCGGTCCTAATACTTCACACTAACTATTCCTCCAAAAACATGCCGCATAAGAAGTAACAAGAAGATCAGGGCTAAGACACCATTCATGTAAAATATTTCTTTAATTCTTTGCTATTTTATTATTTTCACAAAGGGGAGGGGGTTTCAATAAGTGGTACAATATGCACAACACCAAATAACTGATTGGTGTTTTCGTAAAATAAAAGCCACTACTGCGCTCGTTCTCTCCCTAGTGTTTGTTTTTCTACACATCCTTTTAAGAATCTAGGTGAAACATATGTCCCATTTAGCAAACTGCAGACAGTGACACTGTTTCGACCTATCAGGTCTCTTCAGTGCAGAGAAGCTAGAGGCTTTTAATAAAGCACAGCTTAGACCGCCAAACTTGTGGGACCTGTACTAAATCCACTGTGGTGGATGATCTGTCAGTACTCTTGTCAGTAGCTTCTTGTCGGTCACCAACCGCACTGAAGAGACCTGATAGGTCGAAACAGTGTCACTGTCTGCAGTTTTCTAAGTGCATCGCTAGCCTCTTGCATTACTATATGTCACATTATTGTTGATTGTTCGATCATTTTATTGTGACGTGACAACTAATTTTTTGAAGTCCGTTGTATTTCCGTTGTAATCAAACGAGTGCGGAATTTAGGAGCAAACAATTGGGATCTTTTGACGAAACTCAGCAAAAAAAACAGAGCCAGTACATTGCTGTACATATCATAATTAGAATGTTTCGCTAAACGCTGCTAGACTTGTAGATCAAAATAATGCAACAGATTACTTTAACTCTTTCGCTCCCGCGAAGCAGTCCTGGAATTCTTTGTAACAGATGCAAAAAACGGCTAATTTGCATAAAAAAACCATTAATCATGTTTACTTTTATCATTCATTGGTTTTAGGCCATTAGCTATTATATCAATTATGTTATATCGCTGAAAAGAAAATTTCGTTGTGATTAAGAATATGCTATCCTCTAAAAAAAATTTTTTTGTCCAAAAAAATAATTTATGCAAATTAACCCCCCTTTTTGGTATCCAGATATCTTCGATATAAAAGTACTCAACTTCAAAAAATTCCACAGACTTTATGTTTGAAGTTATCTTTTTGAAAATGGCGGTTACATCATGTCAAAGAGCCAGAATCTTGAGAAAAAATAGTCAAAAAGCGCCAAACCACTTCATTTTTCTACAATTTGAAATTTTCTCAAACCCATCACCCAAGTGGTGAAAAATTGTTTGGCCGTGTGCTGAAAAAATGTGTATTGGAACAGCGTTTTCGATCAATCAACATGAAACCAAGCCTTCATCAAATTCTCTAGTGCTTAATATCATTGGAAAGGAAATTTCATCCACATTCTTTTGAAATATATTTTAGAAACAAGATTTTCTCGCTCAAAATAAAACATAAGCATCTTTACACACAACTATTTTATTGGGGGGGAAGCAATTTTTGCTTAAAGTACCCTATCTACAAACCTTGGTACAGATTGCAATTTTCGATAAATCTTTTTGAAAACGGTCGCCAGATGATGTCAAAAGACCAAGCTTTCGACAAACAATAATCAAAAAGTAGCAAAGATCTCTGTTTTTCTAAAATTTCTAATAGTTTGATTTCCAGCACACTAATTTTGGAGAGTTTTGGAGGTGCTGGGACCTATTTTATTTACATTTGTCATCAATCATAATCAATCAACTCTCAGCTCAAACTATCTAATATTACATGTTTTTGAAAAGCATTTGTCATCAATATTCACGTGGCATATGGATTGGAAGGATCATTTTGTTGCTAAAGATAAAATACAAGCATCATTACCCCCCGCTATTTTGTTGGGGGGTAACAATTTTTTGTTTTCATTAGCTTAGCTTTGAAATTGTTTCGAAACTTGTAGAGTAAACTATTTTCTTGCAAACTTCACACAGTTGAAGTCAATGAGCCATTCAACCGTGGAAAAGTTTTCTGAAACTTCTAACGGGTGTACTTTTTCTAAAAATTGCACTGTTCTGAGGCCCAGCACCCTAATTTTGAACAGGAACCGTTAGCAACAGCGCATGTAGTGTAGAAGTTGTAGAGCGTTAATCCCGTGCGAGAGTACATATGCGGTCTCTTTGATTTTAAATATCAAAATTTTTATTATCCAAATATGTATTTTCTTTACAAATTTCTGGGTACAATGTAATTATCTTTATTACAGTCAGCCACAAATATTTTAGCTCAAAATATTTAGAAAAAAAATCGCCCGTCGTTTAACAAACCCACGCGCTTAACGAGCCCAAAATTGTCCGGTCTCGAGGCGGGCTTAACAAGCGGCGTCTACTGTGTTTGCAAAAAGTCGTAAGTAGTGGCCCTAATAGTTAATTGGTTATAAATAGTTAATTGGTTATAAACTCCAATCAACTAATAGTTAATTGATTATAAACTTCAATGCTCGTGTGGAAATACTGGCTCAAGAAACTAATTGGCGAAAATTACGTATTAAGGAAACGTTATACAGGGTGTCCACAAAGTCTTTAGACAATTTTATAAATTCATTAAAAAATTTTTGAAAATGCTATCAAAATAATTCTTTTTGCATATTAATCAGTTGTTATTAAAGTTTTTTATAATATCACTTTTTTCTATTTCAGAGATGAATTAGCTAAATAAAATAATTGATTTCCAAACACGTTAAAAATGACCAGGCCACAAGAAAAAGCAGAAAAAGCACAATGTGTTTCTTGGTTTATCAAAACGAAATCTGATATTCAAGCACAAAGAAATTTTATAGCTAAATATGTAAAACGGGCCCCAGCAGGTAAGTCGATTCGCAATTGGCATAAGCAGTTTGTGGGAACGGGAACGTTGCTACTAAAAGCGAGGTGTGGATGGTCAAAAACTTCTGAAAATGGCATCGAGCGTATTCGTCAGTCATTTAGTCGTAGCCCAACAAAGTCCATCCGCACTGGTTTCGTTCGGGCTACGTGAAAGATGTTGTGTACCGCACCAGAGTAAAAGACATAAGCGACCTTAAGGAAAGAATAATTGCCGTTGTGGAGACAACTGATGAAGAAATGTTAAGAAGGACGAGGACTGAAATTTAATATCGTTTAGATGTCCTCCGTGCTACAAATTGGGCTCATATAGAAATTTATTAATGCTTTGAATAAAAACTTGACTATTTACTTGATATTAATTGATCATTTCAGAGATAGAGTTTATTAACGTTTTAAGTAAAAACTTGACCATTTAATTGATATTATTAAAACATTTCAAGCATTTTCAACGTCAGTTGTAATATCAATAAATTTTTTAAATTGTCTAAAGACTTTGTGGACACCCTGTATATTCAAAAGCTGCAGCCACAATTAAACTCAAATGAAGCTTCACATCCACTATATCTTTTTAATGTGTAAATTTTGTTTTAATTTTGTTCCTAGTTATTATCTCACCAATTTAACACGAAATAACTTTGACCCTAAAGTATGTAATAGTTATTGTTTTCTTCTTTTATGATTGAACTGTCACATCATAAATGTTACACTTGACCATAGTTTATTAAATTTTAAAGTAATCAGTTGCACTATTTTAGTTGACAATGCTAGCAGCGTTTAGCGAAGCGTCCTAATTAAAATATGTACAGCAGTATACTGGCTATATTTTTTTTGCTGAGAATCGTCAAAAGATTCCAGTCGTTTGCTCCTAACCTTTTATTGTATTTTTCATAGATATCATTTTTCAACGAGAATTGTTTATGTCAATAAACATTAACTTTTTATTGCTGTTCTCACAAATATCATGTGGGTAAAGCAGGCGCAACCGACTAAACCGATATGCTCAACCTCAAGGTGAAGCCGGCGCAGCTGGCTAGTAAAACATAAATGAGTTTTACGTTAAAACGAAGCCAATCGGCTACTTAAAAAGTAAAATATTTTGGTTTACAGTTTCATTTAAAAAATGCAAGTTCGCTACTTTTGTCGTATTACACAATGGTTTTTGTTACACCTACTTGTTTTGCGATGTCTTTGCATCTTTAGGTAGACAAGTTCAAGCACAATGGTCGGCCGCGTATCTTAGCGCTATTGTTCGCTGGTTCGTAATTGTGCATTCGTCAGTTCAATACCAGCAACGGCTTAGCATTGTTGCGCTTTTAGAAAATAACTTTACGGGACTTTCCTCTGCTTGGTTGCACTGCTTGTCATAGAAATGGGCTGAGCCAGCAGTTTTTGACGCTTCAAAACGGGTGTGAATATAAATGTTCTATGCGTAATCGCAAAAATATTCTTGTTAACTGAGGATAATATAATAATACTGGTTTCGCAATTTCTCGTTGTATATCCAGATAGACATGAGCAAGTATAATTGTTTAAACCATCCGTGCAATTTCCTCCATTCAAACATGGATTCGATTGGCAATCATCAATAACTAGATAAAAAGTATATGATAAGTTACCTAAACTTGTAGGTTTCATAAACTGATGCAGCAACACACCGTGGTTGGTCAAAAATTTAAATATAGCCCTCATTGCAAAACCAACTACCACCAATCTATGTCTGTGGTTTGACTGGTTCAGATCTCAAGCCGGGTGCCATTGAAAAAACTCCAACAACGCCAAATTTTGAAAAGTGGTAACAGTTTTTCCGCTTCATCACAAACTGAAAACGATAGAAGTCGATCAATCAAGATTTGCTGCTTATTGCAGCGGGAAGTTCAAGCTTCTTTTTTGTCGGCAACGCGTCGGATGAATTTAGCGTCAACTTTGAACTCTAAAATCTGCTAGCTCAACGTTTAAAGTGCTACCGAGCTTGTGCCAGAACAAGAGAAACTGATGCTTGCTTTCGAGCTTAGATGTCAGCTTTCGATTCAATTTGTAGCTCGCGTGGACAAAATTAACATCTACGCGTGGATTAAACTTTGTTGATTATCACAAAAATTTGAGAATAGGAAATAGCAACAATCTTGCATTAATTCAATATGCGGTCATACTAAAGCCTATAACGAGCCATAAATTTGCTATTCTTTGTTGTATATTATCAGATTTTAACGTGTCGCAGGCAAACTTAAAGAACACAAAACAAATTGTTCATTTCTTTGATATCGGAAATGATCTTCTTACTTTAACAAAACTGAATAGTAAAGCTGCTCATCCAGGATGTTGTAAACCAGCAATATCATATTGGCTGTAAGCTTAATTTTTGATAACGAGGCAACTATTTTACTACAAAAAAATGATAAATGGATCGAAAAATCGGCATACTGGTGCTTTCAAAACCTAAGACTTGTTGTATAGACCTGAAAGTTCCGTTTTATTTTTTGCTTGCATAACATGAAAGAGGTAAAACACTGCAAACAAAGCCACGCCATCAAAAAAACTTTGTCAACTTTAAGATTGCCAAGAAAATTGCTAAGTTTTCCATCCTTTAGCAACTTGACCTAGAAAAGTACCTCTGTACTTGCGGATTTCGCGGATGAGGAAGCTGTCCATAAACTAAAAAATCTGTCAAAACAGTCGAATAAAGCTGCTATGATTCCGTCATCGCCCGTTTGGTCTTCACCTCAAAATGCTGCCCGAAGCAGGCCAGAATCCTTTATCTTTCACTCAAAAATGCTTGTTCATAAATGAATAAAAGTGCTTCTGGGTTTGTCGATACCAAGAGTATCCTCCAGATTGATTGACTTAGCAAGATTTTTTGACCATTTCTTTATTTGAAACTGCAAAAACACACATGTATCGTCCATTCTGGCCAGTACTGTATATCAAGACCGAACGTCCAGTTTTGTGCTGATAGAAAGGATTTGCTTTCACATTCAAGCTGTTCAGATAATGAAATCGCTTTTAATTGGCCTACTCTGTGCTTTCTTCCAAACATCACATTTCGCAATTGCGAAATATCTTTCTGTGATCCAAATCATTGGTTCGTTTTGATTGCCCTCAGCCAGAATTGTTGAGATAGAAAAACTTGCTAATTCTAAGACCCCTTTTGACGCGATCCGCCATTAATGGGAGTGTTACGAAAATCTCATGGCAAAACAGCTTTTTTCAAATATATAAAATATAAAAGTTTTGTGCGATCAACAAAATGTTTGTGTTCTGTCAGCACTTCACGAAACGTTGAAAATAAACAAAATCACAAGATGGATTATTCTAATGCAAAAATGCGCAGTAAAAAATTCCAATTTAGTAGAATTAAAAACGAATAAAGATTGATGACAACAAAATATTTACCGTCACCACAATTCGTTCCTTTATATCCCGGGTTACATATGCACATATATTTTCGAAATTTGTCTTCACATTCTCCATGCAAACAAGGATTTGACTGGAATTGATTGGGATCCGAAAGAAGTTAACAGTGATAACTAAGCACGAATTGTAGATCAGCAATTGAAAGATAGCTAGCTCATTCCTGGTTTGAAATTTCCGCGCGCTTGGGAAAGACCAGTGACAATGAATTTTGTTTCTTTGCAGAACACGACAACCAGTTTTTCTTGACATATGGCCTCTTTGGATATTAATCTACTGAACACCATGATGGTATTAGTCTCTCAAGATTTGACTAGCTTCTTGGGATAAGCTTGATAAATATTTATTTGTAGTTATGCTCTGTGTTCATTCAATATGACTACAATGGCATTCCGGATTTCGATAGCCATCCGGCGTAGAGATGCAATGTCAGCCGAAAAATTAAAAAAGCCGCAATTTGAAAGTGAAACGACTAATACTCATTTGTTTTCAAACAAAAATGCAGGCATAATAGTAAAGATGGCTTAACCTATTAGCCCTGGAGCGGGGTCGATTCGACCCTAAGCAAATCAAAACTGCTGTAACTTAACGACCATTAAAGCTAAGTGTTTGAAATATTTGTGTATGCGCAACAGCAAAAAAAGATGATTAAAATTGACTTAGAATATATAAACAAGGTAGCATGGCTGGTGTTGCATATTGGCAACAAGCTTGCCTATGCGTGAATCTGTTGTTGGCACAGCACACCTTTAATATGGCTCTGCTATTAGTTTAATTCTAGCCTTGTCTTTATTTCAAGTAATGCTTAAAAGCCAGCCTTGCATAGCCAAGTCAACGAAAAAGGCACCAGCAGTCGATAGGCTTCTCTTGCAGCTCTGGAACATAAGAATATCATGGCTGACCAATAGGCAGACAATGTCTTGTCTTGAAGTTAAATCATTTTTTAGGGTTATAAACTCGTCTTGGTTATTATCAACTCCGTTCAAAATGCTGACAAGGTCTGTGCCTGCGACCAGATACGGATTTCTAACGAATGCCAAATTATCTATTGATATGTTGGGGAAATGCTTGGCCAACTCACAGCGAGGAAATTGAAGTTTGTCACTAATTTCTATCATTGTCATCATGCCGCACGTCCTCGGTGTCTTCAAGAAACTCATTTAAGGTTTAAAACATTTCAATTCTGCTCGTTGTCATCTTTCCCAAGATTCAAGCTTCGCCTGAAATGCTGACAGTACGTTGATGAAATTAATGATTGTTTTGTCATGTCTTTGCAAGAAAGATTTAACACATTCAGTCTGCCAAAAATGTCACAAGGTAAGCCAATGATGCCACATCTTGTTCCAAATTTTGCCAGCTCTTCCTTGTTTTGCTGAATAAAAAATCCCACAGCTCAATCTGTAGTGCAAAGATCTGCTTAAGCATGATGCGCTTAAGCAGTCATTGTCCCTCGTTGTGGCAGAGAAGATTATTGTGATTTGCATCCACCTGTTTATAAAAATATTGGAACAAGCGAGTATTGAGAGCATCTTCATCAACGCAGATCCTAATAATTTTGAAGCTAGGATCTCATTGTGTATCATGCAATGCATAAACGTACAGTCGGGCGTTGCACTCTTAACATATGCATAAAAGCCTGAGCTATGGCCTAACATGGCCGAAGCGACATTTGTACAAAGTGCGCTCAGCGGTTTCCATTTGATATCATTTTCCTCCAAAAAGTATCAATAGTCTGATAATTATCTTCTCCACGTGTTATGGACGGCAGATTTATAATGCACAGAAACTCATCCTTGAACTCACCATCGTAAATGTAACGCACGAGTGCAGTAAGTAGTGCGCAAAAAACATCTGTGGACTCGTCCAGCTGCACGGTGAACGGGCCATTTGACTTCACTTGATCAATGACTTGCTCCTTGATGTGCTCAGACATCAGTGGAATCGTATGTTGTACAGTGTTACCCGAGAATAATAGTATATTCAATTTGCTCTCTGCTTCCTTTCCACTGGACATGTAATTAATGTTTTTCACGCATGACAGTATCAACTCTTCAGGAATTGGGTGCGGCATCTTGGCTTCAGCAATTCGTAATGATACATGAATGGGCGCTTCAACAAAGCTCAATTTCGTTGCTGGAGTACTCCAGAGGAATCCATTTGTGATCGCTTCACACGATTTGCCTTTCGCTTAAAAAATGACAAGTCTTTCTTTACAGTCATTGCGTTTTGATTCTAAATGTCTTTTGAATTTGATTGTTTCATGGATTAAGCCGAAAGAACTTGCACGTACAGTACATACTGTGCGTTTTCGGTGCACTCATAGGCGATGGGGAAAATTCAAATTTTAGAAGTTATTCTGAATAGCTTCGTTTTTCGCCATCACGTTGTGAAGTTTCACCAATTCTACTTTAAATTTTAAGCAAACGATAACACGAGTTTAAAGCTGCTAAATCGGTTACATGCAAACTAAGGCTTAGTTACCTAGCTAACAGGTATCTGCAGATATAATGATGCAGTAAAGGCTCTACCAAATATCATATGGCTTTATTTCAGTCATATTTGAACCATCGCTCATATGACAATTAGGTTTAGCCTTTCATACTAGTAGTTTTGCGCTTTTCTAACTAAGCTCGCTATTTTACCATTTAGTAGAGCTGAAGAACATATGGACATGTTGGGGATGAAGAAAACTATAGACCGGTTAGCAACAGCGAATGGAGTAAGATGGTGTGGACATGTGCTGAGAAGGGATGACGATAGTGTTTTGAGGGTTGCTCTGGATATTGAATTGAGTGGGAAGAGAAAGCGAGGACGACCGAAGAAGACGTGAAAGAAGCAAGTGGAAGAGGTGACAGAGAAGATTAGAGACAAGTGGAGTGACGGAGTGCGAACAATTGCAGAAGGAATTGGGTAAATCCGGCTCTCTCTTGTAAGGAGAAAACACCGTATAAAAACTGAATAACTATTACTAGACTAGGATCTGGCTTTAGGCAAAGGGGCTAGGAGGAAGGATCTAAGCTAGCCAGCTCTTTCAGCTTTCTTACTCCATTTTGTTAGCCAGCCACACCCTTAGGGCACGCTCGACCAGTTCTTCACAACACGGCTACAAAAGAACTTTCTTGAAATTAATCCATTTCTTTCATTCTCAATAAACTTTTATCTCTAGAAGTACCATTGATGTCGTTTTGACCAAAGGCCGTCATCAATTTTTATACTGCTGTCAATATGATTTGAGTAGATCTTTTAAATTTTCTAACTTTTTAATATATTTGCTACTAGTTACTCTTTTAATAAAAAGGTTTTTTTCATATCTAGTTTTTACATACGAGATGCTACCCCTAGAAGTACCAGAACTGGTCATTTTGACCGCTGCAATTTCCAAAGGTTTACTGAATATTTTAATACATGTATTGTTGCTGATAATTGGAATTATTCATGCTGAGTTTTCATTTCAATGGTATTTTTAAATAATGGAAAAACGCTCGCTGAGTTCTCACTTCAGAAAGCGTCTGCCTGTTGCAGGAAAACTCACGAAGACATATGACTTCACACTACTTTCTACGAGTAAGTTAAAATTTTATTGTTTTTTGTTGCATTATTACGCAACAAACATAAGCTAACAATAAGTTACTCGCTAGGTGGTAGCAGTCAAAAGAGATTTAGCTGATTAGAACATGTTATTATTGTAAACAGCCTGGCTAACACTACTGCTGCAGTCGCAGTAACAAGCTTAAGTAAAAAGTAGAAAACATTTTTACGTGATTTATATTTCAACAACTACTACTAAGACTAAGAAGCAAGCGGGCAGGCTAAACTTACACTTTTTTTTCAGAATCAAGAGTATAATTGTTCTTCATATTTTGAGATCTTCTAGCTAGCCTATAAACTGTTATACACCTAAATCCTTGGTCATTTCTTGTACACATTTAAGAATGTCAAAGCAGCGTCAGTATACTGCTGAAGAGTCGTAAGAAAGGCTTCAAAACATCGAAAATGGACAATCTGATGGAGAGCCTAACGACAGTCAGATCAGGGGGCGGCCTTCACTTGTGATCAACTAAAAGTTTTGTAACAATTCGCGATCGACTAATTGGAAACAAAGTCACAACTTGAACCGCGATTGGCTGAGTGGTTCGAGCCACAGCGTTAAAAGCGGTAGACCAGGATTCAATTTCCTAGTCGGGTCACACCGAAGACTTAAAAATCGGTATTCACTGCTTCCCTGCTTGATGTTCCGCATGAATAGGACAGTGTGAAGAAAAAAATCAGATTGAACAGCTGAGACGTCGAAATCGACCGGTCGATCGCAATGGACGTGTTGCCCATCCCTGGCCTAGATGATGATGCAGAAACTAACGTTGAGGACGATGATGAGAAGTCTGGTGAAACAAAAATACCATTGTAAACCTTGTAACTAATTGGCAAAGCAGCATACGGGCCTAAGGGGTTATCCTTAACGTTATCCTTAAAAGATTTAAGGATAACGTTAATGAGTGGGAATGAGTGGGTTACTTTTGCTTGTGACGGGGCGAGCCCTGCTGATGAGTCCAAAAGGACGAAACGCGTCTAGGGATGGTCTCGTCTAAATTGGTTGGGTGGTATACTCATTATTGTTTCCTGGCATATTCATTTTAATAAATTGTTAATGCCCCTTACACCCGTATGCTGCTTTGCCAATTAGTTGCAAGGTTTACAATTTCCTTCTTCGCTTAATAATTTTCAAATCTAAAAATACCATTGGAAAGTCTGGTGAAACAGAAAGCTAAGCTGAGACGATGAATCAGATTCAGAAAAATTTTACCTAGAATCTGATGATGAAAGTAGTGAGCCTACAAATGCTATTGTAGCGTGTCGCGCCTCGCACCTCATCGAGCTGCCATGCCAAACACCTTTTTGTATTTTTTTTATATTTTTTGTTAGTTTGCTTTCGGCGGCTTAGCACCTCTCTCCCGCTGATGTGTGTGATTCTAGTTGTTTGCTGCAAGAGCTGTGTTTGCTAGTTTGCAACTTCGTGTGTCCCCAGTTTGACGCCCAGCTCGCACACCGTTGCTGCTTTACCTAACGATTTTGCTGACGAAGTATCTACCGCCAGGTTTGTAGCTGCTCAGCTATCTCCGTTTAAAGTATATCGTGCTCCTATAGTTCGCACGCCTGGCGATGTAACCTCACGCCAGGAATCTAGCCTGCATGGCTTTCCGGCCATCTAGCCGTGATATTGCAACGCTTATTCGTTTATTATTATTGCTTGTGTCTAAAATCACACATCTATTTTTCTTTTTTTTATTAGGGCGAGATATGTTTATGTTTTTGTCCTTTCATGGTAGCTCGTTGATCGGCTTGCCTTTCCCGCCATTAGGTTGTTTACCCGTTGTTTCCATTTATGTGACGTGTGCAGCGATCTAATTCGTGGTGACGCGTGCAGTATTTTGTGACCAATCATGTGGTCAGAGATTTTATGCTCTCTTTCTTCGTCGATCGCCGTGGCAGACAGACGTGTTCTGGTTGTCTGTCATTTTCTTGTTGGTTGTTGATCGTCCTGGCAGGAGGACGTGATTTTTGATTATCTTCCACAGCCAGTCCCGTAGCACTCCAACTTTGGGCCCCCCCCCAAAGTAAGCGCAAGAGCCCCTGCGCACAGGTCATATCACTTTAGAGGTGTAAAATTGAAAAGCTGCATTAAGAAAATACACCACAATTTGTACATAAGTAAACAGGCTAATGTCAGAATAAAGCATGCCGATACCGAAGGTGCAAGTCATAAAAAATTCGGCACCGATGCCAGAGTTCAGTAGGACATTTAAGCAGACACTGCGAAACGAAAGCAATGACACTGAAAAACATGAAAAAGTTATAAAAACACAGTATCATTTAAGTAGTCTGGAGCGAACCTTTTTGTTCGCAAATGCTGTTATGACATTGTCATAATCAAGAGATCGGGCGCAGTCATTTTCGATTGACATCATGGCTAATGAAGATAGTCTACTGTCTGTCATAGACGTTCTATTAAAAGTTTTGATCAGTTTCAATTTGCTGAAGCTTCTTTCAGCGCTGGCAACAGTCACGGGGCAAGTTAGTAAGATTCGAAGTGCGATGTACACATTCGGATACAATTCAAATAAATTAGTCTTTAGAAGATAGTTCAGAAAGTCTTGAGCCGTATTGAGATTGCGTTTTTTTTGTAAAATTAAAACAAACCGCTGTAGCTCAGCGCTCATTTCATCAGAATCAATGTCACCGAACTTTTTTTGGAACTCTTTACAGCAAGTAAGAAGAGCATTTTCTTGTTGCACAAGCAAAAGTTTGTCTCGTGTGTACAAAAACGAAAAGGCGGAAGAAACCTCACGTAACAAATTAAAGCGCTCCTTTATTGACATAATAGCCTGGTCTACTAATGGATAGAAAAAGTTGCTTTTAAATTTCAGTTCAGGAGTAGCTCGTTGTTCCTCTTCACCTTGGTAATCAAACAATCTTCTTTTCTTTTCACTTCTTGGCGGAGGAAAAGAAGGATCAATATCCAATTCCTGTGCTATTTCAACAGCAGATGTTGCGGCACTGTCATAACCCGTTGTGCGATAGTTTTGCAAAAACTTTTCAGTTGCCTGGATTTCCGTTTCCATTGTATGAAGGGAGACTCCATACGATTGAAGAATCTTGCTTGCTTTATTGACTTGGAATAGGATATCATACCAAATAAACACCGACAAAAGAAAACTCCATTTTGATAAATGAGCTATCAACGATTTTGTTTCTGAGGCAGCTCTTCCATCTTTTCTTTCTATGGAAATGGCTTCCAAGTCTTTCAGTGTCAGCAACACCTCTTTTAAATTGTATCGAAAAGGTTTGATGCATTTAATTCTGCTTTCCCAACGAGTATCAGATTGTGACTTTATGGACAGCTCCACATGTTTCTTCAAAATTTCCCAACGCTGAGCAGAGGAAGAAAACAGCACATACAACCTTGTAAGTACTCCAAAAAATGTCAATGCTTCCGTCGATCAATTAGCACTGTCAACAACAACTAAGTTAAGGGTATGGTTTGCACAGGGCACGTAAACAGCTTTGGGATTGATGTCTAGCATTCTTGCTTGGACCCCAGAATGTTTTCCTTTCATGTTAGCACCACTATCATATGACTGACCTCGACAATCAGACAATTCGAGTTGCAGTTCGGTCGCTTTTTCTAAGAAAGCGTCCAACAAGCCTTTCCCAGTACTGTCACTTATTCTCAAGTAGCCAAAAAATGTTTCTTTAACAACAGCAGCTTCTTCATTACATAGTACATAACGGAGAATGACAGACATTTGTTCATGATGTGACATATCTGGAGTGCAGTCGAAAATTATAGAAAAATATTTTGCCAATTTCAATTGCTGTAAATTTTCTTTTTCAACTTCTGTCGCTAGCAATTCAATTAGTTCATTTTGTATGGTAGGACTCAAATAGTGATCTTTAGTGTTTTTATTCTTGATTCTGTCTTGAAGCTCTTTTAGGATCGGATCTCTTCTTGCCAAAAGCTCAAATATACCCAGAAAATTTCCATTGTGAGGAGATCCTAAGACTTCTTCAGATCCTCTAAAAGCAAGATTCCTTTCCGATAGAAACAAGGCAATGTCGATAAGTCTCTCTAAAACATTTCTCCAAAAACGTCTTTCATTGAAAAAAATATTCATCTCGCGTTTGTCGATAGTGGATGAATTTCTTATCCCTTCAGCTAGCAACATTGACCATTGACTGCAGCATTCTTGGTGGGAAATGCCGTTTTCATGGTCTTTCAGTGTTTTCGAAAAACCCTCCCATGTATTTATACCACTACAAAAGGGGCTTAGTGTTTTTCCAAATAGCTTACAACAAAAGCAAAAAACTTGATCTGATTCCCCAGAATAAACTAGCCACGACCGTGAAACACTTTCACCATTAGGTAACACACGTTTATAATGGTTGGAGGAAAAACGTCGCCTTGGAGTTGTGTTATTATATGGAAAATTCATTATTAGTTGATGTGGTCCACGCTTTACTATATCACATCGTTGAGCATCAGAAATACTTTCAGGCCATTTACATGGGTCATCAGGGATAGGGGTAAATTGAGATTCAGTTATTTTTGATATTGAAGGTTGCGTATTGGCAGGTAAATGACAACTTACATTTTCTGGAAATTCACAATCACTTTGATGCTGATCGTCATAGTCTTCTTTTTCTTGTACACTATAGTTTTCTTCATCCCTCTCGGTACTAGTGCCAGGTCTACTCTGCTCAGTAATCTTGAAAAAATCTGTCATCTTGGGCAATTTCGCTACAGCATCTCGAGCAGTGGCTGCTTCTTTTCTCTTTTGAGCACCACTTTTTGAACGTTTCATTCTATACAATGTCAATAAAATACTTTATCTGCACTCTGCAGTGTATATATATTGTCCCGGTATTTATAGCCAAACAGAATTCCAGACCATTCTATGATTGTTGCGTAACAACGGCATTGTTACGTCAATCGAATATTCAAGATTCTACCAGAAAATCAATCGAAATATTTTAGATTCTGCGAGATAAAATGACGTTGCATTCACTTATGATGTCACAAGCCAATTTCTTCCTACAGTTTAAATCGGTTGTAAACAAGTCTGCTGAACTGAAAATAGTCACGTAGCCAAAAAGCAATTTCAGACTAACTTGGGCCCCCAAAGTTGGCCTGAGCCCCCCCAATTGGGGGGTTTGGGGGGGCGGCTGCTACGTCTCTGGCCACAGCTGCGTCAATTGATGGAATAAAATATTACTGTCGTGCTTTCTTCTTTGTGACTGCCATAGTTGCCAGCAATTGGGGTTCAGTCAGCACGCTCTTGACCAAGGAACTTATTTCCTACATTATGCATTACTCAACAGCTCATGGCATTACGTTTTTGCGAAGTGATTGTCAGCAGATCACTCCCGGAAAATTCTCTTCTAACAACATAATCGGAGAAACTTCTGACCTCAGTACCTGGCACAGCATAACATAGCAGGTGGTGTAGTTCGTTGTGCAGGGATCTGTGGATGGACAAAGGCATGCGTCACATTCAATGCTGCACAGAAGGAAAAGCCCGTTGAGATTTGCAGAATGATGACTGCTCCTTGTCTCTGAATGAATTGGACGCATTCATTTCGACCATCTACGCTCGTTGTGTGCATGGAGCTATAAAGCTAAAACTGCATGAACTCTGGAATAGGTTGTGGGGATCACTATTCTTTGCTGAAACGATATCTCGCAACAGGTTTTTTGAAATAATGAAATTTTTGAAATATGACTTCAAACAAACACGTTCCCATCGACTAGCTGCTGATGAATTTACCCTTGTATCGAGCGTATGGCATTCAATCTTTCATTGAAAACTGTGTGCAAAACTACAAACCCGGGGCGAACATTATAATTGATAAGCAGTGGTGGATATTGGGTGAGGCGAATGAAGCAGCCACCTTGGGCCCCCTTTTTTGGAGTTGTCAAGGGGCCCCCCCTTCTAAAAATGGCGTGTCTAGTTTCAGGCTATTTTGTGGCATTTTGAAATGGGTTCTTGGTCTCAACAACTGTGGAAGTGCTAACTAAAAGTGGCTATTTTGCCTTTGACGACATTTTGTTCTTACAATCTGTTTTGCCGTTCAACGTTTGTGTGTCTTCGAAATTGGCTTATTTGCTACAATGCTCATAGTATTGTTTAGATAATAATACTAACTATGAATAAAATGATTAGAAGTTTGAATCTTTGCAGGAAGGGTTCTTAAACAGAGGCAGTATACATTAAGGAGGGGATGGCAGTTGTGGATATAAGTGGGAGTGTAAGCTAAAAGCTCCATTTTTGTCAAATCAATTTTTTGTCACTTTTTGTCAATTTTGATACATTATAGAGATTGACCAATCACAAACGACTAAAAGTCGCATTTTTAATATGACTCTGAAATTGACCAATCACAAACATTCAACAGAAAATAGAGTGCAGGGGTAAAATGCCATTGACGGGAAAATAGCCACTGCCTAAATAAAAATCAAAAACTAAAATTTATTTTTTCCATTACTGTTTTGGGCTGAAGGCTTTTAAGTTCTTTTGACAGAAACTGTGGTGACAATGTGGGTTTAACAAATTTTTTAGGGTGGAACCTCATTTTACTGATGTCATCAGAACAACTTATATTTATAGCTGTTTGAAAAGACCATAGTTTGCTTGTGAACTGTGATAATTTATTTATGAGGTCGGTCCAGTTTTCAGTTGTATCAAAACGTTAATTAATCAATTCATCTTTAGAAGAGCAGTTTATTGATGCTAGTGAGATACTGGTGAAAGCGGAAATAAATTTGCTTTGAAAGAATAATCGGTCAGTTACGTTTGTGGTGCAAAATAGTATTAGAGATATGCAAGCATAAAAAGTTTTTGCAAGACTTAAAAACATTAAGTTTTAGTTGTTTGGCATCTTTGTACTTGCTGTGTTCTGCTTAAGCCAATGATTCGACGGCAAATTTGCTACATTCTTATATTTAGCATTTTAGAGAAATTTGTGAAAGGAGAATTAGTTAAGTCATTATTCATGATTGGTATTCACTATCTTTGGTTATGATAGTAAAACAATAAAAGATTTTAGTGGCTTTAACGCTTCTTGTTTGGTGACTCATCCAAACATGAAGTCTACTACAATTATGTTTATGAAAAAGGTTTGTTTATTCAGATTCATTAGTAAATCATCAGTTCAATTAAGACAGTAGTCCTTGATTTGCTGTATACCTTACCTTATACCAGACAGTTTTAGTGCATCGGTTGAATAGAGAGTATGAAAGTATGCATCAAAACGAAGGCGAAATGAAGAAGGTAGGAACATTGATGATGCAAAAGTCTAATGGATAGATTTATTATAATAAACAGTCCTACCGCTACTACTTCAGAACTGAGAGATAAAAAGTGCATTTTCAAGCATCCAAGTTATGTGTATTGATAAAACAGAAAATGATACCAGTAGCCCTATGTAATCAAGCGTCAGCGAGTTCAAAGAAAATAATGTAGGGGATATTGTTATTGGTGAATTGGTTGCTGACCTGTGCTCAGCAAAAAACAAGGCAACAACCATTGCAACTAAACTTTGTGGGTTTTTTCCAATAGACCTAATGCAATTAACCACTGCCAGCATTTAAAATTTTAGCTATATAACTTCTATCTCAACGCATTACTATTAAATTTAATGGTTTTTTACAAGCATAAGGTTTATAAGCATGTGAAGACTCGTATTTTTAGGAAGTTTAAGCTTTGTTTAGCAATACACTAGCTAAGCATATTGTCAGCCCTTATCTCACAGTAGGCTGTGGCATTGTAAAAATTGTTAGTTTTTGATGCATTTATTGGCGTATTCGTTTGTGAAGTTATACTTCATATGATTACTGTACAATAGATCTATGTGGTTTCAGATGTTTTGACAAAAAAAATGGCCTATGTTGTTACATAACATCTGAATATTCTGCACAATTCTGTTTTGCGATGTGCTTTATGACAATTAAGTCACACCAAGTTTTAAAGGCACTTGTGTTGCAGCAAATCATTTGAATATTCCCTACAATTGTGCTGTTGTTGTAATGCTTTCGATAGCAAATTACTCCAATTTTTTTGAAGGGTGATTAACTGTGTAAAATGCGGTAACTAGTCACTGCAAAAAAGCGTTTCAACATTTCTAACGTATAGTTTTGATTATGAATATATCCCAGTGTATCTTCATCAATTTTTTTGCAGCAATCCATAGCCTACTCTGTAGCGTGGTAGAAGGTAGCGTTGTTTGATCGCAATTATTTATAGTTTCATCAATTTTTCGGGGCCCCTTATTAGAATTTTGCCTCAAGTCCCCAATTTTGAATATCCACCACTGTTGATAAGCAACTGTTTCCATCCAAGACAAGATTCACATTTACGCAGTACGTGCCTAACAAATCCGATTAATTTGGCCTCAAGTTTGCGCTGATGTGGAATCAAAGTACATGCTAAACGCTTTTCCTTATCTAGGCAAAGATGAATCAAGACGTGCAGATTTCATGCTCGGTAAGCATGCAGTTCTGCGTTTGCTTCAACCCTATACAAAAACACGAAGAAACGTTACGACAAACAATTTTTTACATTACTGCATCTGGCTAAGTTGTTGAAACAACAAGACATAAGCATTGTGGGGGCTATACACCGAATGCGAAAAGAGATTTCGAAAGAAATAAAAATGATGAAAGAAGATCTTCACAGTACCATAGTGTTCAATCATGATTGCTGTACTTTGGCAGTGTATCAAAGTAAAAAGAACAAAAACGTCCTACTACTCGGCACTATGCATTCTGCGGTTAAAATTGGTGATGATAAAAAACTGCTACCTAAGACAGTGGCCTTTTGTAATGCCACAAATCGGGGAATTGACATTGTTGATTAGATAGCTAAAAATTAACCCAGCCTCTTAGGTTGTTCAAATCAAAGCAGCTTTGGTGCCGGTCCCAAGCCCGGATAAATGGGGAGGGTTGCGACAGGAAAGGCATCCGGCGTAAAACCTAGCCAAATGTTTTCAATGCGCGTCGTATCTGACTTTATACCGGATCGGTCGAGGCCTGGGACAACAACGACCGTTACCAGTGACTGGGCACCAAGGACCACTGGCGAACATGCTACTTGGATGCAAAGAAAAGGTGGAAAGCAATGGAGAAGAAAGAAGGAGAGAAATGAAGAGAGGAAGAAAGCTAAGAAGATCAAACTGAAGGTTGCAGCATTAAACGTTGGAACCATGACCGATAAAGGAAGAGAAGTGGCGGACCTTATGGAGCGAAGACGGGTGTACATACTGTGTGTGCGGGAAACTCGCTGGAAGGGAGAGAAAGCACAATGCATAGGTGGAGGATATAAATTGTGGTACTGTGGAAGCGAAAACAAAAAGAATGGCGTGGGAATCATATTGAAAAAGGAGCATGTGGACAGAGTAGTGGAATTGTGGAAAGTAACAGACAGGATAATATGCTTGAAGATGGAACTAGATGGTGTTATGTTGAATGTTGTCAGTGTGTATGTGCCGCAGGTTGGGTGCATACATGAAGAAAAGGAAGCATTTTGGCTGGATCTAGATGAGACAGTGGAAAAGATACCAAAGAATGAAAGAATTGTGGTGGGAGCAGACCTGAATGGGCACGTAGGTGAAGGGAATAACGGTGATGAAGAATGCATGGGCAGACATGGATTGGGAAAGAGAAATAACGAAGGACAAGCAGTGGTGGATTTTGCTAAGAGAATGGAACTAGCGATTACTAACACCTACTTTGTAAAGAAACCAGCACACAGAGTCACCTACAACAGTGGCGGACGCAGTTCGCAGGTGGAATACATTATGGTGAGAAGACGAAGAATCAAGGAGGTGGTGGATACAAAGGTTATTGTCAATGAAAGTGTAGCAAAACAGCACAGAATAGTAGTAAGTGTGATAATCATCTGGACGAAGTGGAGGAAAGCACCAAAACAAGTGAAGAGAATAAAATGGTGGAAGCTGAAAGACTTGAAAGTGAAGAACAAATTTAAAATGGAAGTGATTAAAAGCGGAATACTTGGTGGAAAGGAAGACTGGCAAAGAGTAGCTGAGATGATACGGAACATTGCCAGAATGGAATTGGGTGAAACATCGGGAAAAGTTAGCACGGCAAGTAGACTGGAGACGTGGTGGTGGAGCCAGGAAGTTCAGGAGAAATTGAAGGATAAGAGAAATGCTAAAAAGTTATGGGATACCATGAGAGATGATGCAAGCAAGTTGGCCTATAAAACTGTAAGAAACAAGCTAAGAGAGAAGTGGCAAAGGCAAGAAACAAGGCATACGAGGAACCGTACGAAAAATTGGAAACAAAGGAGGAAGAAAATGAGTTGTTTAAGATAGCAAAGCAGAGAAACAGACAAAGCAAGGGTACAACAAGTAAGAGTAATCAAGAGTAAAACTGGGGAGATGCTGATAGAAGAAGAGAAAGTGAAACAGAGATGGAATGAGTATTTTGACAACTTACTCAATCAGGAAAACCCTAAAGAGAGAAGAGAAATAAGAACAGAAGAGACAAAAAAAGAAGTGGAATATATCTTTGGAGAAGAAGTCAGGACTGGGTTGAGGAAGATGAAGAAGGAAAAGGTGCAAGGACCTGATGACATACCAGTAGAAGTATGGATCGCTCTAGAGAATAAAGGTGTGTAGTTTCTAGTTAACTTCTTCAATAGACTCCTACAAGGGGAGAACATGCCAGATGAATGGAGGAGGAGCATGCTTGTACCTTTGTACAAAGGCAAAGGAGACAGCAAAGAATGTGAAAATTACCGGGGGATCAAGTTGATGAGTCACTCTATGAAACTGTGGGAGAGGGTAGTAGAAGCAAGGATAAGGAAGGAGGTGACGATCGCTGAGCAACAATTTGGGTTCGTGCCAGGAAGGAGTACCACCGACGCAATCTTCTGTCTAGGAATGCTGTTGGAAAAGTGGACTGAAGGGCAGAAAGCGGTGCACTGTGCCTTTATTGACTTGGAGAAGGCATACGACAGGGTACCCAGAAAGGAACTGTGGTAATGCTTGCGGTCAGCTGAAACATCAGAGTGCTATATAAGGATTATTAAGAACATGCATGACGGAGCGACTACAACAGTGAGATGTGCAGCAGGGTTGACTGAGGAATTCAAGGTAGGTGTTGGACTTCACCAAGACTCAGCACTCAGCCCATTCCTTTTTGCCATCATCATGGACAAGTTGACGGAGGACATCAGGAAGAACGCACCATGGGATATGCTGTTTGCAGATGACATAGTGCTGATTAGGCAAAATCACAGGGAGCTAGAGGATGATCTGGAGATGTGGAGAAATGCACTGGAGAGAAGAGGCCTGAAAGTGAGCCGGAGCAAGACCGAGTATTTGAAGACTGGGGATGTGGATGATGGAGAAGAGTTGAAGCTGCAAGGAGAAAAGCTAAAGAGAGCAAAAAACTTCAAATATCTGGGCTCGACAGTTAGTAGCGATGGAAGATGTGAGGAGAAGGATCCAAGCAGGATGGATAAGTTGGAAGAAGGTGTCTGGAGTTCTGTGCGACCGGAAGTTATCAGCAAGGGTTAAGGGTGAAATGTACAAGAGTGTTGTCAGACCAGCCATGCTTTATGGAATGGAAACGATGGCAGTGACGGAAAGACAGGTGGGAAAAATAGAAGCTGCACGGTTGAAAATGGTGAGATGGGCACTGGGCGTGACAAGAAAGGACAAGACAAGAAACGAATACGTGAGAGGGTCTGCGAAAATCGCAAAGCTGGGAGACAAACTTTGGAATGCAAGGCTACGCTGGTATGGACACGTGAAAAGAAGAGAAGAGGGCTACGTGGGAAAAAGGATGATGAAGATGGCGGTGCCAGGCAGAAGGAAAAGAGGAAGGCCAAGGAGAAGGTGGATGGATTTAGCAAGAGAAGACATGGAAAGGTTTGGAGCTAAGGAAGGAGACGAAGTTGATTGGGAGAAATGGAAAATACTGTGACGACCCCGAATAGGGAGAAGCCGAAAGAAGAAGAAGATTAGAAAAGCTAAAAATTATACTGTAAATGCAGCTTCTCGAAGATGGCCTGTGAAGCATTTTTACAAAATTAAAAATTTAGCAGCCATTTTTACTTACATTCTTTACAAGAAAGTATCAGGGGTAAGTATAAAACAGCAATGGTTTGTGTTACAATTAGCAGAAGAGCTTCGCTTCTAGTATGTGCAAGCACCAGGAGAGGCTTCATCTCAAAATGGTCCTGGCCCTGTGCAAAGAAAGGGACAAAACGAAAGCACTGCCACACCAACCACAATGCCAACAAAACATCCGACATGTGAAGCATCTGCACAAAACCCGTAAGTAGAAAATACCTAAAAAAAGGTACAAAAGCCATCCACTATAAAAAGCTGCAGCTGCCAAAAGCTACTTCATAATGTATGATGGCTCTTTGAAGAATTTATAAAAATAGAGTGTCAAGTTTTTACTATTTGTGACATCGTTTATCGTCGTTTCTTTATTTGATGTATGTTGCATTGAGTAACTCTAAGCGTCGATATATTCCTTGGGGTCATTTTGACCACTCTAGGCACTTTTTAGGTAGTGCAAAATCGGCGGTACTTCTGGTGTTAATAGCCAATTCTTCTGTTTTGTTAGCGGTAGCAATATGCTGACTAGAATCTTCTCTTTTGGTTCAATTGCATCATTTCTGGTTTTTGAATGTGAGAACTCTGCAATTTTAGTGCCTGTTACGACGTTCATTTGCCCACACCGCTTGTGGCAATCGTATTGATCTAATGATTTTCTGTATAGTCGCGCATTAAAGCATTTAGATTTAATTGTAATGGTCATAACCACACTCGAAACAACTATAAATAAAAAAGTATGATTTTTGTCAGGTGGTCCTATCATTTTTGCCGCGACTGAAATATGGATGTCTACATAATTCTAAGTAAATTCTAAGATAATAATTATGAATATTATTCTGTTTAAATATTTTATTTTTTTGTGGTTTATCAAAAGCTTTTACGACCCTTAGAAAAAAGGCTAACGACCCCCAGGTTGAAAACCACTGTTTTAAAGCGACGCAAACCCAATAAAAGTTTACTGTTTCTCAGAAATTTAAAAGTTGTGATTGCGAAACTGGAAAAGCAGAATCTTACTGCTGTGAAGATCAATAACAAGTTGACAAGCCAAAAATCATCAAATTGTTTTCGAAATAACCACGTGCGCTGCTACCTTTGTAGTTTTTCATCATAAAATTGTTTCTACTTTAACGTTAAACAATGAAGCAGGAATAAAATAATGAGAGATAGTACTTATAACTTTCATTTCTGACAAATGCAACTATAGTTATGTAAATAGAAGTGGAAGGCGACACGGCTTTTGCTGCAAAAAGTGAGGTGACTTAGTCTGTGGATCGCAGTGGATTCTGGAGCCTCATTTTGCAGCAAAAGCCCGAGTGTCTCCATCAGGTTCACCATCTGTCATGAACATACTTGCGCCGCTTGTCCGACGCATGTTTGCTATTGCATGTGGAGAAAACCAGTTTATGTTATTGCAAATAAAGGGTTTGGTTTAGCGGACGGGACAGGTCCTGCTGAGGAGTCCAAAAGGACAAAACGCGTCCAAGGATGGTCTCGTCAAATTGAGTTGGGTACATTGTTTGCAATACACTGTAAATTGTTTTCAATATAATGTTTGTGGTTTATGTCGGTATGAACCTTCAAACCATTAACTAACCTTGCATAACGTTATCTTTGGGTTGTGGTATGGTAACTATTCCAAACCACAAAATGTTGAAACCGAACCACTGTTCAGCGTTCACTTTAGGTTGAATTGATCGTAGAAGAGGAGAACAGCATGATGTAAAAATTTTTGAACTTTTGCTCTCTGATAATAGACAATAACAAATCGCTTCTATGCGAACGCTAAACTGCGGCGTCGATTTGTTTTTGTGACAAAAAAAGAGTGGCTGCGAGGTGTTTCTTTGTTTTCAATTGCAGTCAAAATTTTGAAAATCAATGCTGCGTAATTAATTGCAATAACTACACGCTATTAACCTGATTTTCACGAAAACAAGTAGTTAGATAAAGAAATAAATTCTACATCTTTCTAAATAAAAATTCGAACGTCAGTGCAAGCGGTTGCAAAGCCTTTAAATAGCAAAGAGCTGGCGTCGATTTGATCCTATCCGCCTCTAACAAGCACAAGAAAGCCTGGCCAGATAGGGTTGGCCTCATAGCCACATTACTTTAAAGCTATGAACTAAAAAATCAACCCTAAAAGTCAAATGAGAAACTTTTTGAAAAATACCAATAAAAGACTTCAAAATGTCATAAAAAATATTTTTTCCGAAAACTTTTAATAAAATTTGTTCCTGGTCCAATAGCACATAGCCAAAAGCACATTTTGCGGGGCCAAAAATTTATTTTTCGGTCGTTTTTTAGTTTTGTTATCGTCTAGTCTCTACTACTCCGTTCCGTTGACAGGTATCTCACATTTGTTCAATGTTTATTTTTTAAGCTCAACGTATCTGATGCTTAAAAATATTTTTCTATCTTGATTGGTTTAAAAAGTTGGGGGCATGACCGTTGTTGTTCACCCTATCCATGCCAGTGTTCCTAAAACGTTGTATAGATTTCATTCAATGATTCTAGGAAGCTTCTGGGCGACTCCACGCTTCCTCACAAAATCCTGCTTACTATGCCTATTCTAGGATATCAACTTGCAGAGTTGATGTAGTAGGCCTACCAGCATCAAAATCATGGTCTGATTAAACATTGAGTTTAAAAAGAAAACATAAAAATTCTTTCAGATATTAAATCAAACTGATTTCTTTTCTAGTTTTGTTGATACTCAGATCAGTACTAGTGACATGTTGACCGTTTATCAAGCCTATCATTGGTAGCATCGGCTATGAACCACGAATAAAAAGCTTGAGCAACAGCCGATATAAATATCAACAGCACTCAATGTGAGCAATTGGCTATTCTGAGCGGTTGATCGCTAATCATGAATGCATTTGTTTGGCAATATTCAAGAAGTCAACAAGGGTAGTAGAGCATAGTTTGCTTTAGCTTGGCATAAACTGTTGTTGATACAGCCTATCTAGGGATACAAGGGTAGGTTTCGGCTGCGCATGTAGGCTATCTCGGTCATTTTTTTATTTACATTTGCAAGTGGCAGTTACCTGCCACAGAAATCTTTCCATAAATTTTGCAAGACAAAAGAGGATGGTGATGCACATGACTCCCACTTGTTTAGCATCTCATTTAGTCTTGCAACTAATTACTAATAATTTATAATTTCCGATCTTCGCTTATGATTTTCAGACTCATGCAGTCTATTACTTAAAAATCAAAAATGTAAACTTGTTCCTACCTGATAAGATGATTTTCATTATATTTCTCAATCTTTCAATCCAATCTGTACAACAAAGAAAACAATCAAATTAAAAACAAAAACACTCTTAGAAAAATAACATTAATATTGATTGTTGTCAGCATGCCATTTACGAGAGGTTAACCGTTACTAACATTTTAATAAGCGTTTTTCAAGGATCAAAAGTGGAATGATAGTTAAATTTGGTTAATTCAATAAGCGTTTTCATAGCTACCAAAGACTAAACAGTTGTGCGTTCAACTGGTTTCAATGATTGCCTTGTCGCGCTCCCGCCAAAATTTTTTATAATGGTTGTCAATGTTTGGAGGATTTTAGCACGAACAAATAAATTGAATGCAATCAAGTGAAACACGGTGTACATAAAATCTCCCTGTAGTGCAGGACAATATATACTTGATGTGGTTGGTATTCTTTTGATAAGCTGCAGAACATAAATCAGTGTTTTCCAAACGGATTCCGCGGAACTCTAGTATCCGCCGTACAGTTGAATGGATTCCGTAAACTTTGGAGTTCTACAACAGCTCCTTTGTTTACATTGTCAAAACTTTACCTTTTTCTAATTTTTCTAGAATAATTTGGCTTAAAAACTGTAGTGAACGTGCATTATGTAACAATAAGCATACAGTAATTGTGCGTTTTGTTTGATTTTAAGCGCAACCCTAATTATTTCAAGTAGTATTGCATCACAAATACAAAACAGAGCAAAGAGTTGAAAAAGCAGTACAGTAGATTCCGCTTAATCGGATCACATCGGGACTAGCACCATTTGACTCGATTAAGCGGCTGACCCGATTATCCGAAGTTAACACGACGCCATTGTCTTGACGGCAATAAACAAACACATGCGCATATACAAGCATTGTGCACATTGTTTGGAGGTTGTTCTCTAATTTTTCTGGCAACAACAATTTTTTCAGCAATTGTTAAAATTTTTCGTGGCATTTCTGCTTAGGTCTTGACAAAATTTGCAACAAAGCACATCAATTACTATGTCCAAAGGCATGAAATCACAAAATAAGTTGCCCCTGTATTGTTCAATTGTCACATAATAAAGTTGGCTTTGTGATATTGAGTACAATTACATCACAAAGGCGGTTTTGCAATTACACAGGTGTATGTCTGGCTACAGTTGTGGCCCGATTATGCGGATATAGCGTAGAGTATTTTCTTTGATTGGATTTCGTTCTTCATAATTTGGCCCAATTAAACGGCTGACCCTATTAACCGGCGGCCCAATTAAGCTGAATCTACTGTAGTTAGATTTTTCCTATTGGTGGCCGAATACGATACGCAGGGCTTCCGTCAACCTGGAACCAAACTTGAGGAAAACTTGAAACAAATATTTTTTCTACGACTTTATTTAAGATCAATCAAAATTTTTTGTCAAATATGAGCATTTATATGCAAATACTGGGTTCAATACCCTTTTTTAGGGATTTCAAAATAGTTTTCCTGAAGCCTATAAGCAGCCAGCCAAGTTGGTTGGGTAAATTCTACTTGCCAATTCCAATTTAGAATGAGATAAAAAAGTTTACATTAAAATAGAGTAAAATAGATGCATATTGCTGAAAACAACACAAAAAAGAACATGTTGTCAAAAATAAGAATATTTCTTTGAAGAAAAATATCATTTTTAAAATGTAGCCTTTTAAGATAAGGACGGTATGGAAACCCTAATAATACGACGAGCTGTTCATTTCCCCAACAAGTTATGATGCACCTGTATAACTTAAAATTGGTTTGGGACAACGACAAGGGTTTTCTAATTTTGTTTTTTAAAAACTCGTTAACTAGACGTACTCCTGAAAAAATATAGCATTGCGAAAAATTGATTTGATAAAGATTACCAAAGAAAAAGCTCTTTAAAAGCTGAGAAAGAGCATAAGCAACGAAACTTCTGAAAATATACTGTTTTCATGACACAAGTGGACAAAATAATCGCTTTGGTAAGTAGATCTCAAAAAAGACGACATCAAATAGAAAATAGGCGATAGGCAACAAATAAGAATCAACTTTAAGCAAACTTCAGACGGTAACACTATTTCTACTTATCAGGTCTCTTCAGTGCAGTTAGTGACCGACAAGTAGCTGGAGGCTTTAAATAAAGCATACCCTAGACCTTGTCGTCACCATCTCCACTGAAGAAACCAGATAAATCAAAACATGTCACTGTCTGCAGTTCGGTCAAAGTGCGTCGCTGATCTTTAGTATTACTTTAAGCATAAACTGTTTTCAAAAATCTTTCATGCGCCTCTACAAGAAACTGGTTTTTGTACCCGAAAAACTTCTCATCCTTATCTCAGTTTGAGAAAACTTGAACTAACGTTTTTATGTAATAAACCTGATCCAGCTCTAAAGAATTTTAAGTGAAAGTAGTTTTATGACATTTATAAAAATATAGCAGGGTTTCCACGACGCCAAAAAAGCTGAAGAGCACTAATCTACAGTTTATCTGTTACAATAAGTTAGTTTATGATTTAAGTGGATGACAAACCTATCAGCATTTTGTGCTACAGATAAGAATAATTTTTTTCTAAATCTTGCAAGAATTCACATTAAATCTCAGCATTTTTTTCCACTTAGCTACACGTGATAAAAATGTTTCAGGAATTAAAAGTAACTTACTCAGTGGCGCAACATGACTTTACTGCAAAAGGATTCTAACTTGAAGCCACCGACAGTTTAGTTATCATATTTTTTGTGCTTGCCATTGCATTATTAAAAAAACTGATTTAAATCAATGCGTTAGTGCTGCAATGTATTATTGTATTTTAATAAACAACTAATCAAAAAGAGCACTTAATTTTTACATTTACTCTCAAAATGAAAGTGGATAAAAAAAACAGCTGCTGTCCGCTGCTATTTGCAATGAAGTGGGACCAATGAAATAGTACTAGACAGCATCATGACGACAACTGACTTCATGACAAAACAATGCTTTTTTAAAGCGTTGAATAAAAACAAAAAAGTAAGCTAAAAAACGCTGAAATACTTAATCGCTTGTTGTTCTGCAAATTCAGTTTAAATTGTTAGGAAATTACTTTTATTGGAGGAACCTTGTTTATATCTTTCAGAAGAGCCTTCAACCGCATTTTCACGGTGAGTATTTTGTGAAAAAATGAAGAAAACAAACTTTGCTATCAATCGTTAACTATAACAGCATCTTAGTTTCCAAACCGATGAAAGTTCTTGAGGTTATTAAGTCGGGTGCTAGCGTTTGTTGAGGTACAAAACCACTATATTTTGTCAAAAAATACAAATTCAAAAACTTTTTGTTCCAATGTGAAATCATGGCGTCATCACCAACCGCTTTATGACACTTATTTCGGAGTGGGGATCAATTATGCCAAGTTTCATGTTCATACGTCCACTAATTTCGGAAGGATTAAAGTATACAGAGAGACAAAAATGTGCTTTATTGTATAAAATAGCCGGGGTAGAAAGCAGGCCTCTCTTCTTCGGTTATTGTGCCGAGGTGAAGAATATCGGTTCAGACGGTTGCACGGCTTCACTCGATTGGATAGATGTGAAGACAGTAATAAAAAGTTAATCTTTTTATGGCATAACCAATTCTCGTTCCAAAATCAAAAGTGCCTTGTTTCCAATGGGATTCGAGTTGAAAAACATTATGGAGGATTCTCCATTACCGCTAGATTTCTCCCAAAGTTTTTGAAGTCTCTAGCAGCGTCTTATTTGTTCTGTTTCCTGCATCGATCTAAAAGCTGGACTTACAATTAAAACAGTCAATCATATTAGACACTTCTATCCGTTTATTTTACCACATGTGTAGAAGCACAAATTCAAAGTTGTTGGGAAGGGGAGCGCCAAAGGGATTGTTATGTAATTTCAGATATAAGCTTTACAAATTCGGCGTACTATTTTGGACTTTTCTGTAATTGTATGCCTATTAGTATTATCTAACATCTCTGGCTGCCGGTGTATTGCTAAGTCCTGGCATAATCGCAGCTAGGAGAAGTGCAAACTAACCCAAAGTCAAGCGCTTACAGTTTAGTTATTACGATAGTCTATGGTTTAACAGTATAAACCATGGACCATATTTTTGTGGTGAAAATGAAAATAATTGATCTGATTCCTGCGAGATTTAACGTGAAAAATCGTCCATTTGTTCAATTTTGCAGCTTTTGATAACTATGTTTTAGAGGTTAAGATAAGTCAGTCTTGAGACATGACTGGGCAGAAATATTGTAACTTGCCATTATTAAATGACAAGTTTTTAGTAATGGCTATACTAATAATGTAACCTATCATTCTTTTTCAAAAAGCAGCATATGAATTCTTTGCTTTTGAAATAACAGTAAAGAAAAGCTTTACGCGTAGCTGCTGCCTGCTGTTTTTTTAACATAATGGTACCTGAGAGCATCATTATGACATTGCTGTGCGTGTTTGAAGCTTTCAAGTAAAAAGAAAAGCACGCTCTTAAATGTTTAAAAACATATGTTTTTGCATCGTCAATTCAGCTTAGATTGTTGCAGAATTGTTATTGTCAGATCACCTAGATAATATCTCCCCAAAACGCTTTTATTTGCATTCCTACAGTAAATACTTATTGAAAAAATACACTGAACAAACTATACAATCATGTGCTAATTTTGACGTCATCTTAACTGATAGCGATGAAATTTATGCAAATTAGTAAGTTGAGGCTGGCTCTTGTTTAAGTAGAAAATGGTTTTGCTTTGTCAAAAAACGCAAATCAAAAATATTATCTTCGATTATGACGTCATCATGACGTCACGAACCCCTTTCCTACATCCACATTGGAAGGTGATCGATCGTGCGAAGTTTGATGCTTGTACGCTTAGTAGTTTCAGAGGAAGTAAAGCACACAGACAGAAAATTGCATTTGTTGGTGCAGATTGTTATAGCTACAGGTAACTCACTAGCCAATCTTGCTTTGTACTCTTCAAGCATCGTCACTTCTTCTGTAAAACAAAATTAGTTGTTTAGTTCATAAACCCAATAAATCAGCTGATTTATAGTAAATAACGAACGTTTCTTCATCCAAATTTTTCATAATAAAACAAAGATTTTGGTGGGCTTTTACCAAACCCAAAATATTGAATTATAGCTAATCATTCTTGCTTCACAACAAACTGTTACTTCGGTAGCTTTTTTGTAAGCCTTAGAAAAATAACAGCAATGCTTTTTGCAAAGTGTAGTGCTGTTATCGGTGGTATGTAAACAATACTTTTTCCAATAAGATGATTCAAGTGGAAATTCTGATATAATTTGAATATGCCCGCAATCTATTGGTGGCTGCATTAGGTTGGCTACATCCGCAATAGGTACAAAAAGGGTCATCCTCGTTTTCATACATTGATTTATTGAGTTATAAAGGTAATCTACGGCATTCTACGCGCTTTATGTGCATGTTCACACGAATGACGTGGTTATTTCACAAAGTAATAGTACTGTATTGCAAGCAATAAAAGCTCCCTCCCATAACTTGACAAGACCATTCCTGGACTCGTTCTGTCCTTTTGGACTCATCAGCAGGGCCTGTCCCGTCATCACCAAAAAACAAAACCCCCCATTTGCAACAATCACGCCATTGGTTTGAACATGCATATAAAACGCGTAGATTACCTTTATAACTCAATAAATTGATAAATGATACGGTTAGGATGATTACGTACTATGTTCACAGAGGTAAGGACTTTAAATAGATCTCGCTAATTATTAACTCTTCGAGTAGTACTCTGCATCTTCGACACGGATAAGATCCTCGAATCAAAGTGATAGTATGTGCTGCACGCGTGATGTGTGCGTGCAAAGGAATTTGTAATATAGCTTTGAAAAAAGCTGTTTGAGCCACAAGCTTTTCGTGACGCTTTCATCGGTGGCAATATCGCCTCATAAGGGAAAATCTAGAGTGAGTAAGTGTTTTATGTGGTTAATTTGGACGTTAGGCAATCAAGACGAGCCAATGATAGCGCTTGTATTGTAAAGCGCGCCAACACTGGCTTTACAATACAAGCGCTATCATTGGCTCGTCTTGATTGCCCAACGTCCAAATTTACCTCATAAAACACTTACTCACTCTAGATTTTCCATGTTGACGTGATTTTGCCACTGATGAAAGCGTCACGAAAAGCTTGTGGCCCAAACAGCTTTTTTCAAAGCTATATCAAAATTTTGTACCGCCAACAAGATTTTTGTGAATTTGTAACAGGAAGATTCTACATTTTTCATATTATTGCAAATAGGGTTTTTTTTGGTAATGATGGGACAGTCCCTGCTGATGAGTCCAAAAGGAGGAAACGCATCCACGGATGGTCTTGTCAAGTTATGGGAGGGAACTTTTATTATTTGCATTGCTATTAATTTGTGAAATTACCACGTCATTCGTGTGAACATGCATATAAAGCGCGTAGAATGCCGTAGATTACCTTTATAACTCAATAAATCAATGTATGATACGGTTATGGTGATCACGTACTATGTACATAGAAGTAAGAGATTTAAATAGATCTCGCTTACTATCAACTCTTCCGAGTAATACACTGCACTTGGTTTTCAAAAATACATATTCAGCAGCCAACAACTGTCAGTGAAGATCTTTTCAGAAGTCGGTCTGCCGAAGCATCACCTTTTTAATTTGGGACACTGCATCCCTCTCTCCTAAGTGACGCCACAGCAATCTACTCAAACATTCTAATTATGGAATGCTATCCTTAGCGAAGTGTATGAGTTCGCTATTTTTTAAAACGCATGCTACTGTAGGAAGCAGTGGTAGATTTTGGGTAAGGCAAGAAAAGGAGTTACCTAAAGCCTCTATTATTAGGAGCACCCTTTCTGGAAAGTAAGGGACTTTCTCTTCATACATGTCCGACAAGCTATGTCAGTTTTTTGAGGTAGTGGTAATCTCAAAAAATAGGGTCTTTATCGAGAACTTAGGCAATTAGTGGACAAAACATGAATTCTTGCCTCAGGTTCCCAAAAGCCTTACTCCCTTACTGGTAGCAAGCATTTAGGTTTCATTTATAGATCAATATAAGGTGATGGTTCACAACCGATGGTACACAGCACAAATTTGGGTGGCCGCGGCTTCAATTTTTAATAGATCTATTGGTGACAATGGTTTTCAAGGTGGGTAAAAATCGACCTCCAAAATAGATCAAGGTCCTCGCTTACCATTTGGATAGAAAATACGAAAACCGATTAACGCAGATCTTTAAGAAGCAGGTTACGAAATAATTTACAAAATAAAAGTGAACAACAAATATAGAAAGGTTAAGAATTCTTTTATGTAATGCTTGCTCATAATTTTTACTTGAATGTAAAGTGATGTTTTTGTTACGGTTTGTGTAAGTTTGTCGATTGAAATTTTAACCCATCAAGCGCCATTGGCAAATTCAGTTGCCAAAGAGACACCCCTAGAAAAATTTCAATTGTTCTGCTACTGTTATTCATATTTTACAAGCGTTTATAGCAACAAAAATCTTATTTTTTGCAGAAAATATTACTGTATTGTAAAAAAAATCATTATTGCGTGGAAACTCTAAAATTTCTGAGTGAAAATGAGCAACTTGAAAAACAGCAATTATTGCGTCTGTGGTTTGGTAGGGTAACTAATAAGCAACAAAAACAGGTAAAACAGGTTTAAAATGGTAAAAATCAGAAAGAAATATGAAAGAAAAATACTTGCTTGCTTTTGCGAACCTGTTTTCAGAGAATTTTTGTATTTTATGACGAAATAAAAAGAGTGAGTTTGTTGCTGGCAACTAATGTTGCGAGTGGCTTATAATGAGGTCATAATTTAAATGAATGCTAAATGCAATTAAGAATTTAAAAAATAACAACTAAGCCAGTATACTCCCTTGTGTTGCTTATGTCAAAGATCAGGGTGACTGCCTTAATGTTTTTTATTCTGATTTTGTTTAGTTCTTATAGCCTAATAGCCAACCTTAATAGCCTGTTATAAGAGCCACACTAAATTATGGAAATTTACGAAATTACGAAAATTTTTCTTGAAATACAAAAAAAAACACCACTTAAGTTACAGAAATCGCAGAGATATAAAAATTTATCTAAATACTTAGTTTAATTCGTCTCAATTATTTACTATTGCGAAATTGAGTGGTTATACTTTTAGCGTTTATTGACCTCCATAAATTTCCGAATTCTGTAATTTCCTTACCTCTTTAGTTGATACCGGTAGCTTTTCTATATTTCCCTAAGTCAGTAATTCTTTTTATAAAATGAATTTCTGTATTTCAGTAATTTCATGTAGAATTTGGAATCTTTTGCTTTTCTGTGATTCAGTAATTTTATAATTCAACATAAATTTTTGCAAATTTTTGTTTTTAGTGTTATCCTGTAGTCGATTTAGACTACCGTGGGTTTGTGCTCATTACTAATTTGGTGTAAGATTGAGAAACTGTTTTGTTCAAAATGGCAAAACTTTAAATGTAAATGAAATTGTAACTGCAACCATTTTGTTTTGTAGGCATTGCAAAGTGCCTTATCGTGAACTATATTAAGCAGTTGTTCCAGAGACGCACAATGCGGCAGTGCCCAATGCAATAAGCCAAAAGCGAGTTAGAGATATTCATGTATTTTCAAATTTTCAATTGGCTAAAAATGCTGGAATAAATGCTGACCAATACTACAAGATGCGTTGTCTATTTGACATACTAAATTGCAATTTCAAAAAGCGCTTCAGCGCTAATAATCATAGCATTGATGAAACCATGATTCTATACCTAGGAAAACATGCAACCAAACAGTTCATATGCGGCAAGCTAATTCGTTTTTGCTTCAAGTTGTAAAGCCTTGTTTCAACTGATGGCTACTTATTTCACGCTGAACCATACTGTAGTGCAGAGCTGACACAAAGCTGTCAGACACAGGCCTCGGCCAAGGTGCTGATGTAGTGTAGGGTTTTGTAAAAAAGGGTTGTTTGTCGAGTTGTTTCTCCATTACCTTTGACAACCTTTTTACCTCTTTTCCTTTGCCTGATGAGCTTTCAAAGCGTAGCATTGAGATCTGGTTACTATTAAGTAAAATCGTTTGGAAAATGCAGCAGTTTAATCACAATAAACAATGAAGAAAACTGAGAAAGGGCTCCTATGACTGCAGTATAACAATCGCGTAAATGCAGTTGGAGCTTGGCATGACACAGCTATTGAAACATGCGCTTCAAATTATGCTGGTGCTGCACCAAAGAGTTTCATCAAACTGTGGTCGAAATCGGAAAAGAAGAAAACCAATGTGCTGATGACACACGCTCTGATGCTGTATAATTAAAAAATTGGAGAAGTGCATCTGTTTGATAAACACTGCGTAACAAAAAAAATTTTTTTGATTGTTCCCAGGTTCTAATTGATATTTCCCAATTGGTTACACCTAGAAACTAACACAAATAAATATAACGTGATCTAAACTTTGCTTTTGTAGTTAATAGAGCGAAATTTTGCAATCACACAATATACATTGAGATATAGTAGCCCAAAAGTATTTAAATAGCATATGGGAAGTTGTTGCATCCACTTTTTATCAACGGTTGGGCACAGTACGGTATGTTTTTAATTGTTGTTTGTTTGCAGGTTAGTTTTTACCATTACATACTTTTATTATTAAGCTTATTTCTTGAAAATAGTCATCATCTGCCTGGTATTTGTTGTTGAAAATGTCTAAGAGGGGTAGCTGCAAGCATTCTCCCGATGCATTTTGTTTCATATATGGAGAATTTATCAAAACCAGAGCAAGGAAACACTCTGTTCTAGCATCTGCAAAGATGTGTGAAGTTTATAATTCTTATTTTAGTATGCCTGTTGGAGACCAAGACAGGACTTGGGCTCCACATTTTGCTTGTGACTACTGCAAAAAAACTCTGGAAGGCAAGTCTTGTTAATATTCTGCTATTGAATTTGAACTGTTGTGTGTTTACTGTTTATGATAAAAAACCGAGACCTAACTAGTGACCACAGTATTTTTTTTCAGGGTGCTATCGAGGAGAAAAAAGAGCAATGAAATTTGCCATTCTAAGAATATGGCGTGAACCAACTAACCACACAAATGATTGCTACTTTTGTATGGTTGATCCGTCTAAACGTTGAACTGGAAAGAATGCTCCTGCAATTGTTTATCCCAGTATTCCTTCCTCAATTGCTCCTGTGCCACATTCTGATCTACTGCCAGTACCTATTCCTACTCCTTCTCAAGACCCTGTCTCAGCTGATGAATCCGCTACTGATGAGGATGATATAACAATTGATGACTATGTCCTGAATTCTAACTTAGAAGAGAAAAAACCTTATTATCCCAATCAGAAAGATCTCAATGATTTGATCAGAGATCTCGGTTTGACAAAATCTAATGCAGAGTTGTTAACGTCACGACTTAAGCAGTGGAATTTGCTTGATGACTCTGTTCAAATTACTGAGCAACGTAAACGGCACCAAAGCTTTTCCAGTTTTTTCACCATGCAAAATGCAATTTGTTTTTGCAACAATGTTAGTGGGCTTTTTACTCAATTGGAATTCCTTGTATCCCTAGTGAATGGCGTCTTTTTATTGACAGTTCATCAAAGAGTCTCAAGGCAGTTCTACTCCATAATGGCAACAAATACCCATCTCTTCCTTTTGCTCATTCAGTCCATCTTAAAGAAACTTACAAAAATGTAAAAAATGTGCTGAACGTATTGAAATATGACCAGTATAACTGGAAAGTTATTGGTGATTTTAAAATAATAGCTTTTTTGATGGGAATGCAGAGGGGGTTTCACGAAATATCCCTGCTACCTTTGTCTTTGGGATAGCAGAGATACCAAAGCCCACTATCAAAAGCAAGTATGGCCAAAACGTGAGGAATTTGTTGTTGGAGAGAAAAATGTCAAAAATATTCCAGTAATTAACCCAAAGAAAGTTCTGTTGCCGCCCCTTCACATTAATTGGTTTAATAAAACAATTCGTAAAAGCGTTGGACAAAGATGTTGCTGCTTTTAAGTATCTCCAGAACCTGTTTCCCAAACTTTCAGAGGCCAAAGTTAAAAGTGGCATATTTATTGGACCCCAAGTAAAATTGATTCTAAAGTCTGATGAGTTTCTCGAAACACTAAGTGCTGTTGAAAAGGATGCTTGGATATGTTTTGCTGCTGTTGTCCAAGGGTTCTTGGGAAATAACAAAGAGGACAACTATGCCGAACTTGTTGCCAACTTGGTAAAATCATATGGTAACATGGGAGGTAGAATGTCAATGAAGGTCCACATGCTCGATGCCCATTTAGATGAGTTTAAAGAAAACTTGGGTGCATATTCTGAAGAACATGGTGAACGGTTTTATCAGGACATTAAAGATTTTGAGAGTCGATATCAAGGACAATATAACGAAAACATGATGGAAGATTACATTTGGGGATTGATTCGGGAAAGTGATTTGGAGTATAGACGAAAAAGCCGGAAAACAACACACTTTTAACTAAATTGTGTACAGTATTTCACACAAGAACCATGGTCTGTGCTACGTGGATATTTTGATGCAGAACATTATTTTTAATACCAGAACATAACTTGAAATGTTAGATTCGACATTAATGACCTTCCATGGAATTAATTTTCATTAATATTACTAGTTTTTGATATTGCACAAGTGTAATCTCAGTTTGGGTTTCTATTCCTTGACTTCCTCCTCTCCGCACCCCATTTACACATAGTGTGCTGCTACTTTTATTTGCATGTGCTAAGATTTTGTACTTTGTGTGTCATTTCGTTTAAAAAATAACCGGCCTATTGGACCAAATATTTCATCTGTTATAGTGTGAGGTCAGCTGTTAGGCAACATGCCAAGCAATTACATAGTAATCACAGCAATTTTGAATAAATCGCTCTTCTGACACAAAATCAAAGTTTAGATGAAATTATGTTGATATTTCGTAGTTTTAGGGTGAAACCAATCAGAAAATATCAATTAGAACCCGGGAACAAAAATTGTGTTACACGGTGTAATTTGTAGCTACCATTCGCTCAAAAAAGTGATGGTGGCAGTTTTTTTCATGGAGCCTCCATGCTGCCATGACCAATACTTGGTTGCTGTATTAGAAAATTGACAATTTACTAAAAAATATCTCAATGCTTGCTTAAATAGCGGTCATAGTGTTGCTTCATCCAGGCGAAAAAGTTGCCTAGCTTGCAATATGCTTAGCAAGTGTTGGAAAACTTAGGTACAGATAAGTTCGACCATGTCGTGATTAAAGGCCAGTCAAAATACAGACACGGCAAAGTTTGCAAATGTCGTTTAGTCACCAGTGTATATGGCAAAAACGGCAAAGCGATCCTGCACTTTTCAACCTGTTTTAAGTGCTTTCATGAAAGCAGTGCTCTGTGACATTATTTTTGCAAACTAATTACGGCAAATGATTGTACTAAAACCGATCTCTGGCTCTACAGAGGCTTATGTGCAAACAAATGTGCATTGTCGACAGGTTCCGCTGTCTTTGTTCACAATTTTTTGACGTTTGCAAAATAAATGCTATTCAGCGTTTATATTTGTAGTGACTTGTATCAACAACTTGCCACTTTTATACGTTGTAAAACAACCATGAATGTAAACGACAGTCATAAAAAAAAACGGTTCCTGTACATGCGCCCCACGCGAATGATTGATTTTTGCTTGGCAGCGTATTTTGTGGCGCTCTAAACCATTCAACAAAGTTATTTAATTTTTAACTACATTAATGGCCATTGGCAACTTAAGTTGCCATCAAATAACAAAAAAAGTACCCGACAAAAATATTTTATTTTTACGTTTTATGACTTAAGAAGAAATAAAAAATCACCTGGTTAAAAGGATTTGAAGTTATGATGATTTTTTGATTTCGGCGTTTGATTAATTAAGATGTTTTAAAATTATTTGCGAGAATATTTTATGAAATAGGAAAGCTGTAAGGGTAGTGATGCTTTGAAATACACCGCACGAGTTAATCAATTTTTTATTTCAAGCTGTTTTGTGTTGATGTGTCTAAAAGCTTTGTGTCGAATTGTGCTTTGCTGTTCCTACATTTACTGACTAAAATTTCAGAGCTTTTGTATACTTAATCTTATTTGTTTGATTCAAAGCGAATTACAATTAGTGAATATTTCGAGCTGATTTTCTCCAAACGATTCATCTCAGCAAATAAACGAAATGCCAACTGCGTTTTGCACTTTTTTTCAGATAAAACTAAACCGTGAAGTTTTCTACTAAATGCCAACAACGCCAAATTGAGGAACTATTAGTTTTCACATTAACTTTGATTTACGATTCTTTAGTCAATCAATTTGCTTTTGATTCCAACTTGGTGCAGCAAAAACTAAATACTATATCCAATTGATTTTGTGTATCGTGCATGCAATGCAATCAACGTTGCAAACGTGGCAGGCTAGCAATTGCCAAGGGCTTTAAAGCTATCATGCAAACAATGCGCTTTACATGATTTAGCGGTAACAATAAATTAAACAACTTGACACCAAAGGGAAGCAGTGAGCCAACAATTAATATATCAACATCTAGTCGTTAACAATATCTTACAAGTATTTTGGCCACTAACCAAACTACTAGCAAAAGAATTGCTGACTTTGGCACCAAAGCCCGCTGAACAACTTATGGTATCAAGTGGCCACAGTGCATCAACAACAAGGAGCTCTGCATCACTGAAGACCAGCTGCCGATCACACGACATGTTGCCCGCCGGTGCTCAGCGGTGTACTCCGCTTTTCATCAACTCACCCAACATGAATCATGCTGCGGTGCAGCCCAAAGTACACAAACTGTGAGGGCCCCACGGCGTTCCCCGCACGCGGTGAATGAATGCCGCACTTAAAAATCTCAAGAAACTGGACCTGGTACCAAACACTAAGCGGAAGGCCATGCTTAATAAAAAGCAATGGTGTCTCTGATAGCCTCTGTATGCTGGTGTCTCATCACTGGTTACCACGAAAGAGAAATGGTTCTGACAAAACGCCAATTACGACAACTCAGTTACGAAAATATCACTGAAAACTGGGGTACGTAGAATTAAGATTAAACCCAAAATATTTACAATAATACGTGCAATCTTATCTTTCACGAATAAAACAAATTAAGTAATGGAGCTACTTGGCATCAAAAAAATGTGGGGTAATAAACAATGAAACTCTAAGTAAATCATCATCTTTGCGTCGACGTACTATAGTGCAATCGTACATAGTCGATGTACTAAAGTAAAATTACACTTAGCAAAACTGCAGACAGTGACACTGTTTTGACCTATCAGGTCTCTTCAGTGCAGTTGGTGACCGACAAGAAGCTAGAGGCTTTTAATAAAGCATAGCTTAAACCGCCACACTTGCGGGATCTATACTAGATCCACTTGGTGGAAGGTGTGTCAGTACTCTGCAAAGCCGTACCACTCGTGAATGAGTGGCAGTTGTCGCAGGTGCACTAAGTCTAACAACTGCTAGAACAATAGTGCTGTCACAGCCTAGTGGCCACAAGGTCTTACATGTATAGTAATGCAAGAGGCTAGCGATGCACTTAGCAAAACTGCAGACAGTGACACTGTTTCGACCTATCAGATCTCTTCAGTGTAGTTAGTGACCTGATAGGTCGAAACAGTGTCACTGTCTGCAGTTTTGCTAAGTGCATCGCTAGCCTCTTGCATTACTATACATGTAAGACCTTGTGGCCACTAGGCTGTGACAGCACTATTGTTCTAGCAGTTGTTAGACTTAGTGCACCTGCGACAACCGCCACTCATTCACGAGTGGTACGGCTTTGCAGAGTACTGACACACCTTCCACCAAGTGGATCTAGTATAGATCCCGCAAGTGTGGCGGTTTAAGCTATGCTTTATTAAAAGCCTCTAGCTTCTTGTCGGTCACCAACTGCACTGAAGAGACCTGATAGGTCGAAACAGTGTCACTGTCTGCAGTTTTTCTAAGTGCATCGCTAGCCTCTTGCATTACTAAAATTACACTGTTTATTCAAAACGTAAGGCCTACTTTCGTATTTGTAAAGCATGTTTATAAATGTCACCAAACTCTAGCAAATCATTTATTTTACTAAACTCTAATACCAAGGTCATATTTTTTCGTTTTATCAGTGTTTCAGTTGCTTCTTCTATCTACTGTGTTGTTGATGTGTTAAGCACTTATGAATTTTAAAGTGCATATGACATTGGAGAGGTAGTTCTAATTGACTTCAAATAACGTTTAAGGTGAAAGTGAAATTTTTTAATAGAATTTATTGAAAGCACGGAAGTAGTATACAATATTACTTTCGACCCCTTTTTTGTGGTGGAGCCGTGGAGCGCTTTGCGGAGCGCTACGTCATTTCCGAACGTGATTTCCGAACGTGTTGATACGTCATTTCCGAACGTGCGGCTACGTCATTTCCGAACGTGTTGATACATGAACTTGAAGTACATTGTAACAGCTTGTAGATACAATGTGTAACAACTTGAAAACAAATGGTAATACAACTTAAACAAATATATTTGTTTTTAGGAATGGTTTTATTTGTTTGAGTTCTTTTTAGGAATGCTTTGAAAATGTTACTTGTTTTTGAAAATGGTTTTATTTCTTTTTGGAAATGATTTCATTTATTTTTGAAAATGTCCTAATTGGTTGTACCCTCGCTTCAGAATACCCCCACTTCAAAAGTTCTCCAATTGATTTCACTTTTCAACTCGTTTACGATTTTTTGTCTTATTGTAAGCACAACTGCTGTAAAACGGAAACATTAACTTTAGGTCGTGACTGAGCCTTTGATACTAAATCATAACTACTTCCTTTCGATCGTAAGCATTAATCGCGCATAATCATTCATATCTTGAAATTGCTTATAAAACCTCTGGTCGATTTCTCCTTTTGATTCCCTAGAATGTTGTTTCTTTACTCTTCTAGATGTGTTTATTGGAGGTTTTTTCCTTTACTTGTTATATTTCTGCAGTTGGCTGGAATTAATTTACATCTATTTCAGTATGTAGGCAATGGATTCAGTCTTATTACAATACAATCTTGGAGGAATATAGACGTAGTTGCTGGTGTCATGAAAGACAGATGTTTGAGGGGGAATTTCGTGTGTCTATCACTGGCTGAAAACGTACATGAGAAAATATTATGCAATCTCGGAGGAATATTGATGTAATTACCACTGTCATGAAAGACAGATGTTTGATGGAAAATTTTACGTGTCTATCACTAGCTGAAAACGTACATAAGAAAATAATTTTCAATCAACAGTTTAGAACTAGCCGCAGATACGATGTTGGGGAGCATAGATTTCAAAACTAGGCCAGACACAATCTTGGACGAGTATTGATTTCATTACTGGCCGCAGATAAATCTTGGAAGAGTATAGATTTCATTACTAACCGCAGATAAATCTTGGGGAGTATAGATTTTAGAACTAACCGCAGATACAATGTTGGGGAGCATAGATGTAGCTACCAGTATAACGAAAGACAGATGTTGAAGGAGAAAAATCTGCTCGTTCATCACTTATTGTAGGCTTACAGAAGAAGATAATATACAGTTTTTCTAGATCATACAGGTATTTCAATCAAAACATTTACCTTTATTACAGCTAGTCGTTAGTTTTAGGGGAAAATAGCCAACAGTTTTCTAGATTATCAGGTTTGCTGGGGAAAATCACAGGCAGCGACGTTGCTTCCAGAAGAGTGCGGTGGAAGAAACAATTTCAAATAAATCTTTATCGTTACTTTTACACTTTTAGATTAAAATTTCAGTAGCTTGACCAGACCTTTGAGTGAAATGTAGATTTGCTTCACATATGACAGTGAGGTAGTTACATTTTTATGTTAGCTTCACGCTTTCTTGGAAGAAAACTTCAGTATATTGACCAGACCTTTGAGTGAAATGTAGAGTTGCTTCACATATGACAGTGAGGTAGTTGAAGTACAGCGGTGGAAACATTTTGAAAAGATCACAACAAAGAAGCTTGTTCAAATTCAGCAGTTTTAATCACTACTAAATATTATTAAACCAAGAAGATTGAACCTTTGCTGTGTTTGGAGACTACTTCAACAATTGTAAAATTTTACTTGTAAACATTCACCATCCATCTAATTTACAATACCTTTTATACAACTAGAAAACAAAAATTGTATCCTACTATAACACTGTTTTTAGTAAAAACTATCAAATTTCTCCACCAACATAAAATTCATATTTTTCAAAAACAGCTAAGATTACTATCAACAAAATCTGATGCAAGCGGAAACATCAACATCACGTCAGCAAATCTTTAACCAATCACAATCGATGTAGAACTTCAAAAATGGTTTACTATCAACAAAAATCTGATGCCAGCGGAAGCATAGACCGTACGGAGATGATTACGTCTTTAAAAATTACAAACATTCTTACCTCTTATTCAACCAATCACAAACCAGCGGGTGTTTTTATATGTACTACACCACAAGTTTTCATTGCACAATTGTTGGAAAGAACAAGGAGGCAGGTCTAGGCAAAAATAGTGATTTTTCTTCTTTCTTTGTTAACATTTCTCTATAAAAGTCGTACGGTTTTGCGAGAAAATTAGAAGAAGAACGATGGAAAGCTGCGACGAGACACACACTTCAATTGCTGACGACTATGAAGAGAAAGCAAAAAATATCGACGTTACAACGACTCATCCCCACTCCTCATGCTACGACGGGTTGATGGAGCAAACAGAGTTGTTGAGGCGTGCAAGAAAACATCAAGAAGAAGCAAGAAAAATACGAAAAATCTTCCTCGACATTGACAAAGAAGGAAAATCAATACCCGCAGACGGTGAGATGTTGAGAAAAGGCGTGCTGACTGTCACAAGAGGAAATGCTCTCTTTTCAACCGATCAGCTTATTCAAGTGTGTAAACATATGTTTGAGGGTCTACCGTTTGTGGCATTCAAAGGCCCAGCAGATATGCGTCCTTATGTGGTGGTGATTTTCTCAGCTGACTGTCAATACGGTGATGTCTGTGAAGTGAAAACAAGATTGGAGATTTTCAAAAAAGAGGCAGCTGTAGAAAACTTTCTTATCAGATTTAAAGTGGAATCTATCTTTTCACCCGAGAAATATTTTCAACATCTACAAGATCGATCATCCGGATTCATCATTAGAAACGAAAACTGTGGTATCAGCAAGGAGCTAGCCGCTCTTGTGAAAACCTTGAAAGAGGTGAAACACACAGCCGGAAAGAAAAAACGATCTAGTAATCTGCCTAGAAGAAAGAAAAAACTTTTGAAAAAATTCACATATCTTCCATCATTTTTTTCACAAAGGATGTGGTTCTCATATACATAACTGACATGTCATACTTTGTAGTTTATTCAATAAAGATGATTGATTCAAGTGACTACACGGTTGAATATAGAGTTCACGCCGCTTCATTTTTTATTGCAAGTGAGCAAACTAGACACGCCATGAAGCTTGTTAGAGACAGACTGCGTGTGCAATTTGATATTGAACCACCAGAACATCGCATAATCAAGGCTTGGAGTACCAAGTTATTGGAGACTGGTAGCTTGTTTGACAGACCAAGAGGTGGAAGACCAACCAAACAGAAGATGAAATCGCTGATGTGGAGAAAGATGCCAAAGATGAATGAAGAGGCTATCCAACGAACTTGATATTCCAAAGTAATACATGGATTTTTTGAAGTATGACATGTCAGTTATGTATATGAGAAATGAGAACCACATTCTTTGTGAAAAAAATGATGGAAGATATGTGGATTTTTTCAAAAGTACCGAGTTATTGTGAAAAAATGATGAAAAATACGTAAATATTTTGAAAGGTACCGACTTATTGTGAAAAATTGATGGAAAATACGTAGATATTTTGAACCGTACCTATTTTTTGGACACACTGTATATCTTTATTATTTGAAATTATTACATTTACAGATTTTAATTTTTGAAAACGTTTGAGATTTGAAATGTTTTACGAATAAAACCCTTCATTTATTAAAGTTGCTTGCAGTTTAAAGTATTAGCAAATTTAGAAATAAGATTTAATTGTTCAGAATAACCCATCTCTATGCTGCATAAACCTTGACCAATGTGAACATTATGTGATAAACCCAATCAAATTTGTAGTATGATCTCAAAAAGTTTAGTGAAAAGTTACTTTCTCAACTCTGAGAACAATATCTGTCAAGGTAAAGTTATCAATTACTCTTAGATTAATGACCACGAATTGTAAACCTGGAAGTTTTCTCATACACAAACTGGATGTTATGCAGCAATATGCTAGAGACAATCACTAGAAAGATATCAATTTGTACTGCAAATAAAACAAAATAGGAGAAGAGGAGTAGCAATAGAACGATTTAGGTGTAGATTGGAAACAGGTGGTCTTTGAAATTACATGTAGTGACGATATAAGTTTATGTTTGCAGCTGGTGCACCGAACCCACCACCCATCTGTAGATTTCAATCGTCATAAGTTTGATTTTTTTGTTGCATAAAATAACTTGTAAGGTAATCAAAATCTGAAATACAATTGGTGTTGTTTCGTTTCAGTGATTATGTAGTGTTGAAAGTTACAAATATTAGGGTTGATTTGCTGTTATGTACAGAGATATGTGGTGAGGTAAATTCACAGTAAGAAAATTTAAGTTTAAAAACCTTATAGGATAAAATTTTTGAATAAACATACAGCAAAAGAATTAACATAGTGCAAAAATAATGCAAAACATTACGCCACTCATTCACCATTTTTGATTTAGCTCAGAAATAATAGTTGTGAATCTGCGATGATTGATAACTTAAAATTAGAAAATACTGTACATTGAGTGCGCACAAGGTTGTTTAGTGGTCTTCACAAGGGTGTCAGATAAAAATATTTTGTTGTCTCAATGTGTTCAATATTTGGTGAGAATTTAATAAGTGAATAAATCTGAAAGAAATGTTAGTCTCCCACTGCATTTTCAACCAATGAATATTATATTTTAAAATTTTGGTATGAATTCAAGTGTATTGACGTAAAAAGTTTAATGTGGTGAAGCAAAAACTACTTATTTCCAAACATTTGCCAAGTTATTTAATCTTCGTTCAGCGTTACCAATATTTCTACAGTCTCTTTTACACTTTAAAACTTTTGTTGTCTCTACATGTTCCACTCGACATGCTCGCAAGCTTTGAATAATCTCCAAATGTTGGAGCCAGAATCAGATTTGAAAAACTTTTAAAAATTAATATACATAGGTCTTTGTCATAAGCGTAAAAATATTTAATTCCGTGTTGTCCAGGAGAAAGAAAATATGATTTTATCAATTACCCTTATAAACTGTTGCAGATCTAGAATTTACGGTTTTCATGAATATCTTACTTTAGCACATCAGAACTGATACAGTGCCTAAAACAATAATTATCAGCAACCCCTCAAGAAGTATAAGTAGGTAAGAAAGGAAAGGAAATTGTGATTTTTAAAGTGGAGGCTTGTTAGGAAGCACTGTAACTAGATAAATCTGTAATACTTTTTCAAGAAAATTTTACAATTATTATTTCCTACAGACGTTAAACGCATAACATCAAAGACAGTTGCTTCACTTAATAGAGAAATTTCTGGGATTTCAACAAGTGGTCAGTTAGCTCAGTCGGTTATAGTGTCGTGTTAATGTCGCGGGTTCGAGCCCCAGTACTGGCCATTACTGCCTCGATAGCTCAGTTGGAAGAGCGTTAGACTGAAGATCTAAAGGTCCCCGGTTCAAACCCGGGTCTGGGCACTTATTTTGTATGAGTGTGGTGATGACTGCAGCATAATAGTTTTGAGGTGTCCCAAATAGGTATTGTGATTGGAAAAATAAACCCTGCTGTGCAGATTTCTACCTAATTTTGTGGAGATGATGAAATTTTATGTCTGTTGGCGGTGAGTTTTTTCTTGTCTGTAAACTATGAAAGTTTTGAATTCTTGCGCCAGATCTGGGGCTTCTTGTGCGCATCTGGAGTTGATGAAAAACATTTGTCTAGACTTTAACGCTCCTCCAACAGAAGCAATGTCGTAATTCATGCAGAATTGGCTGATTGACCGACTGATAGAAACGTGTTGACTGATGGATACACTACAGATTGAGAGGAATGACTCCTGTGCAAAAAGATTTTTAAGGGCATTTATCCTAAAGATCAGCTACCTACTGTAGAGTATCCTGGGAGTTATGTTGTTAACACCGAGCACTGCTCCTGCAGAACACCGGGTTGCTATGCTCTTCAACAATCAAAGATCTGCTGAGTTTTTCGATAGCTATGGTCTACATCCAATTGTTTATGGTTTGACAGATTTTTTAGATTCTCACTCCCCATCCTGGGACTACTACTCGAAGACCCTACAGAGTTTGATATCTGAAGTCTGTGGACATTATACCGTGTACTACATCTTATTTCGATCGCGTGGTTGCTCTCTATCTGAGATATTGAGTCATTTCTCCAATAATGTTAGTCTAAATGACAAAACTGTTGAGCACTTTATTCAGAATTTTCTGAAATTGTAACTGTTTTACGTGTAATAAACAGAATTAAATACAATCGAGTGTCTTTATTATACAATATAAATACGATTTACATCCAAAATAATCACGCGACATATAGGACATTCTTTTGAATAAAGCTTCGCTGTGCAGGTCAGACATCCAAAGCAATATCCACAAGGCATCGTTAAAGCATTAATTCGAGCATCGAAGTACACTTTGCATACAAGTTCTCGAGATGTGTCACACTCTTTTGCTTCAGATAGGGGGTTATGTTCGGTTCTTCATTTTCTACTGGAGAGTTTCTCACAATTGTTGGATCTACTGCTTCTTCAGGGGTAGTAAACCCGAATCTCGTTCCCGACAAAAACTCCTCTTCTGGAATGCGGAAGTTACTGTGTTGGTTAATGAAACCAGTTCCAAACGTTCTCTCTTGATACGCACACGCGGACCAGTATTTCGCATGTTCAATTTCTGGGATGTCCGTGTCCGCCCACTGATAAATAGATAGACCACAATAAAAACAAAATGCTCGATCGTCACTGCCTCTGTACAAAAATCCAGCTTTAGCCATTCGTTCAGGACTTAAATTATCGACTCGGTGAGGCCAATTGTCTGAGAAGGATAAGATTCGCGTTTCTTCAGATTCGAAAGAAGGGCATAACATTTTTAAACAAATTTTACTCAAATCTAAAGACGGTTACAAGGGTTAAAAATCACACATTTGTTTTATGTTTAGCGGAGAGGATTTTCTCTTCTTTTGATAAAGTTCAGCACTTCTAGGCAGACTACTAGATCGTTTTTTCTTTCCGGCTGTGTGTTTCACCTCTTTCAAGGTTTTCACAAGAGCGGCTAGCTCCTTGCTGATACCACAGTTTTCGTTTCTAATGATGAATCCGGATGATCGATCTTGGAGATGTTGAAAATATTTCTCGGGTGAAAAGATAGATTCCACTTTAAATCTGATAAGAAAGTTTTCTACAGCTGCCTCTTTTTTGAAAATCTCCAATCTTGTTTTCACTTCACAGACATCACCGTATTGACAGTCAGCTGAGAAAATCACCACCACATAAGGACGCATATCTGCTGGGCCTTTGAATGCCACAAACGGTAGACCCTCAAACATATGTATACACACTTGAATAAGCTGATCGGTTGAAAAGAGAGCATTTCCTCTTGTGACAGTCAGCACGCCTTTTCTCAACATCTCACCGTCTGCGGGTATTGATTTTCCTTCTTTGTCAATGTCGAGGAAGATTTTTCGTATTTTTCTTGCTTCTTCTTGATGTTTTCTTGCACGCCTCAACAACTCTGTTTGCTCCATCAACCCGTCGTAGCATGAGGAGTGGGGATGAGTCGTTGTAACGTCGATATTTTTTGCTTTCTCTTCATAGTCGTCAGCAATTGAAGTGTGTGTCTCGTCGCAGCTTTCCATCGTTCTTCTTCTAATTTTCTCGCAAAACCGTACGACTTTTATAGAGAAATGTTAACAAAGAAAGAAGAAAAATCACTATTTTTGCCTAGACCTGCCTCCTTGTTCTTTCCAACAATTGTGCAATGAAAACTTGTGGTGTAGTACATATAAAAACACCCGCTGGTTTGTGATTGGTTGAATAAGAGGTAAGAATGTTTGTAATTTTTAAAGACGTAATCATCTCCGTACGGTCTATGCTTCCGCTGGCATCAGATTTTTGTTGATAGTAAACCATTTTTGAAGTTCTACATCGATTGTGATTGGTTAAAGATTTGCTGACGTGATGTTGATGTTTCCGCTTGCATCAGATTTTGTTGATAGTAATCTTAGCTGTTTTTGAAAAATATGAATTTTATGTTGGTGGAGAAATTTGATAGTTTTTACTAAAAACAGTGTTATAGTAGGATACAATTTTTGTTTTCTAGTTGTATAAAAGGTATTGTAAATTAGATGGATGGTGAATGTTTACAAGTAAAATTTTACAATTGTTGAAGTAGTCTCCAAACACAGCAAAGGTTCAATCTTCTTGGTTTAATAATATTTAGTAGTGATTAAAACTGCTGAATTTGAACAAGCTTCTTTGTTGTGATCTTTTCAAAATGTTTCCACCGCTGTACTTCAACTACCTCACTGTCATATGTGAAGCAACTCTACATTTCACTCAAAGGTCTGGTCAATGTACTGAAGTTTTCTTCCAAGAAAGCGTGAAGCTAACATAAAAATGTAACTACCTCACTGTCATATGTGAAGCAAATCTACATTTCACTCAAAGGTCTGGTCAAGCTACTGAAATTTTAATCTAAAAGTGTAAAAGTAACGATAAAGATTTATTTGAAATTGTTTCTTCCACCGCACTCTTCTGGAAGCAACGTCGCTGCCTGTGATTTTCCCCAGCAAACCTGATAATCTAGAAAACTGTTGGCTATTTTCCCCTAAAACTAACGACTAGCTGTAATAAAGGTAAATGTCTTGATTGAAATACCTGTATGATCTAGAAAAACTGTATATTATCTTCTTCTGTAAGCCTACAGTAAGTGATGAACGAGCAGATTTTTCTCCTTCAACATCTGTCTTTCGTTATACTGGTAGCTACATCTATGCTCCCCAACATTGTATCTGCGGTTAGTTCTAAAATCTATACTCCCCAAGATTTATCTGCGGTTAGTAATGAAATCTATACTCTTCCAAGATTTATCTGCGGCCAGTAATGAAATCAATACTCGTCCAAGATTGTGTCTGGCCTAGTTTTGAAATCTATGCTCCCCAACATCGTATCTGCGGCTAGTTCTAAACTGTTGATTGAAAATTATTTTCTTATGTACGTTTTCAGCTAGTGATAGACACGTAAAATTTTCCATCAAACATCTGTCTTTCATGACAGTGGTAATTACATCAATATTCCTCCGAGATTGCATAATATTTTCTCATGTACGTTTTCAGCCAGTGATAGACACACGAAATTCCCCCTCAAACATCTGTCTTTCATGACACCAGCAACTACGTCTATATTCCTCCAAGATTGTATTGTAATAAGACTGAATCCATTGCCTACATACTGAAATAGATGTAAATTAATTCCAGCCAACTGCAGAAATATAACAAGTAAAGGAAAAAACCTCCAATAAACACATCTAGAAGAGTAAAGAAACAACATTCTAGGGAATCAAAAGGAGAAATCGACCAGAGGTTTTATAAGCAATTTCAAGATGTGAATGATTATGCGCGATTAATGCTTACGATCGAAAGGAAGTAGTTATGATTTAGTATCAAAGGCTCAGTCACGACCTAAAGTTAATGTTTCCGTTTTACAGCAGTTGTGCTTACAATAAGACAAAAAATCGTAAACGAGTTGAAAAGTGAAATCAATTGGAGAACTTTTGAAGTGGGGGTATTCTGAAGCGAGGGTACAACCAATTAGGACATTTTCAAAAATAAATGAAATCATTTCCAAAAAGAAATAAAACCATTTTCAAAAACAAGTAACATTTTCAAAGCATTCCTAAAAAGAACTCAAACAAATAAAACCATTCCTGAAAACAAATATACCTAATTATTCCTAAATACAAGAAACAGCATTTTCAAAAACAAATCAAACAAATAAAATCATTTCCAAAAACAAATATAATCATTCCTAAAACAAGAACATTTTCAAAGCATTCCTAAAAAGAACTCAAACAAATAAAACCATTCCTAAAAACAAATATATTTGTTTAAGTTGTATTACCATTTGTTTTCAAGTTGTTACACATTGTATCTACAAGCTGTTACAATGTACTTCAAGTTCATGTATCAACACGTTCGGAAATGACGTAGCCGCACGTTCGGAAATGACGTATCAACACGTTCGGAAATCACGTTCGGAAATGACGTAGCGCTCCGCAAAGCGCTCCACGGCTCCACCACAAAAAAGGGGTCGAAAGTAATATTATGTACTACTCACGGATTTATTATTTTGGCAATATCAAATAAAATGTAATAGTGGTAGATGCATTGCCTCAACATGCCTCCATGTAGCTCCAAACAGAGTCTGCCTTTGTAAATTAAAGCTAGTTCCTGTGTAGACCCAACATTCCTCATGATCATATTGCTAATAAAAATTATCAAAAATAGATTGACGCATGATCAAACTTAAAACAAATTTTTTACCCTCTAGTTTTTCTAATTCTTGTTTATTTATTTCTCCAGGCACTCCTTTAAATCCTGTCATCCCACTTGCTCCTTTTTTGCCAGAAACTGCATGATATGCAACTAGAGTGGATTTTGTTTTATCAGTTTCAGCACAAATCAATTCTTTTGACTCTATCATCATGTTTGCTGCAAGTAACGTAAAAAGCGCAGAAAAAAACATAATCTGCATTTTTATAATTATCTGATTGACACTGTGCTCATAAAATGACTGAAAAATAGAAAAAAATTAGCCTATTTTTTTACAAAAATACGATAAATAGATCTACAAACAGCAATGATTTTGAAAACGCTAGCATGCACTGACGCAGAGTATAAGGAGCCATGAATATCTTATCCGTAGTGGAGCCAGAAGCACATGTTTTTTGCCGACCCAAAAAGCTTTTTACTTTTTTGATCAGTTTTCTGATCCCCTATTTTATTAATCGGCATTTACTTTTTTGTAGATCGATATTTTCTAACCTTCATTCTATCAATCTGCATCTCCGATTTGTGTAACGACTTTTCTTTGGAAATCGCCATTTTGTTGCCGTCGTATACCAAAAATATCTGTATTCTTTATCTAGGTTAGGTTACTATTACTATTATTATTATTACTGTTACTGTTTTACTATTTGCTCCAGGTTACGGCGAGAGAGGTAATGACATTTTTTTTGGAGATCAACGCCATTTCGGGCTACATCATACAATTTCCGAAGATCGCTACCCGGTCAACTGGTTTCCTGTGCCGATAGACAAAAAAGTTTGGGGACTACTGATATACAGTCTTACCTGCTTAAATTTTTTTCAACAGAGTCTGGCTCGCATAAAATCCAGGTATGTAAATGTGGCCTTCATCACTAAGTGAGTTTGAACCCCCTGCCGTAGCTGATCGGATACACGCTAAATATAGCAGGCATTCCTCGTATGTCGAGTGTAACGATATTTCAACCAGATCAATTCGTTCTTTCGACAATTTATTATTCAAATTTAACGTTTCGCTCCCATTAGTTACCGGGGAGCTTCTTCAGAAAAACGGTAGCTGCTAGTAATGTGACATACAAACTGTACAACATAAAAATATAAAGACTACCTGTATTACTAAACACTAAAAATTATTTATCAACAGGGCAAAAAGCTTTCCTCATCACTAACACTATAAACAGTCGGACAATTGGCGACAAACACATTATAAACAGTCGGAAAATTTGCACCATCATTGCGATTAATAACATTACATGAACAAGCCTTTTAATTTATCAAAAAACTTTCCGCAACGCGACGTCTGTATACATACATACAATCAAAAAACTTTACGCAACGCGACGTCTGTATGCATACAGACGTCGCGTTGCGGAAAGTTTTTTGATAAATTAAAAGGCTTGTTCATGTAATGTTATTAATCGCAATGATGGTGCAAATTTTCCGACTGTTCATAGTGTGTTTGTCGCCAATAAATAATGCCTTATGTATCTCACAACACTTTTCACTTGGCCACTCCTGTATCTGTAATGTAACGATGTTTTTGTTATTACGTGATTGCCTGCCCTGTGATAAATAATTTTTAGTGTTTAGTAATACAGGTAGTAGTTTGTATGTTACAATATCAGCAGCTACCGTTTTTCTGAAGAAGCTCCCCGGTAACCAAGGGGAGCGAAACGTTAAATTTGAATAATAAATTGTCGAAAGAACGAATTGATCTGGTTGAAATACGGATACACGCTGTTGTAAAACTTGTTTTCTGACCGGAGACTAAACGACAAAAAAAATTCCTTCCAAAAAAGATCACGTTACCCTCTCAATCATTAACTGGCTGCTTCTATGATTGTGCAGTCACTGCCATGGCAATATCGTTTTCTCTACAATACACTCAAACTACAAAATCAATTACATGACTCTATTCTTCTGTCAAAATTTCGTTTCCCTTTTGCGTTATTTAAAATTCCAAATTAACTAGGTAGAACTTCTTTCGTACGAAACATTGATTTATCTGTTCAAGGAAGCACTGATCGAGTTCATAGTTTGCGTTATAATATCGTGACATTTGTAAGCTATCAAAGTAACTACAAAATTAAGATATTTCAGAAACTATTGTAATATTACAGTGAAGTAAATTGCTGGGCTTAGAATTTTCTGCACAAATTTGCTCTATTTTACGCTATTCTAGTTTGCGTTTTTCTTTCTCTTTCTAATAAGTTTTCACAAAAAGTACTTTTAATATATTCATAGGAAATGTATGACGTAAGTTTTTACCAAACTAACGTTGTCCTCACGATTTCTACTTAAAAAAAATGCTCTGGATACAAACCTTCTAAAAATTGAGCAACATTTGTGATGATTGTTGTTGACAGTGCTAATTCATAAGACACGCTTATCCTCTGCATATTGATTTCTACAAATACTTCATGCATACAGCGTACATGTATTAAAATGCGTGCGTTACGAGAACATATAAAATTAGGTGCTTCACCTTACTTGACGGTGAAATGCTCAAAAGTTATTAGATTTATTCAAATTAATGTTTTTGTGCAATATATATTATATTTGACCTCATAAGTGCCTTGAAATCGAGTAGTTACAAAGAAAATATCATAATTTCTTTGTCTTTTAGGGGAATTAGCCTTTCGGTGTATGTCAAAACGTTTGTTGAAAAAAATTTTTGAGTAAGAAAAGTTTGGAAATCAGAATTTCGCATCATCTAACAAAAACGTGCAGGAAATAAGACAAAAGTGTTGAAAGGAAGCTGCTTCAGTTGTACAGCATTCGCATGTACAGCAGTCAACAATGTTGAAATCTCTTCCATATAATATAAAGCAGCGTTTTTCCTTTACGTGCCTGCTTACATACGTGCACTTTAACTTTTCCGAAAGTAGTGCGCCTGCAATCAAGAAACTTGGCACAATTAATCATTGCCCAGCACGGGTGTCATAAGGGGGTGGATGTCGTCGCGGTGAAGTAATAGCAAAGATATTTTTTAAATCTACTTTTCAAGATAGAGGAAAACCGCTCTTTGCTCAAACAAAAGCCAGTACCTGACTCATTCACATGTATAACTGTACAAGTTTAAGTAGAAAATTAGGGTAATATTAAAAATTGCTTCCGATGAATAAAAATCTTCAGCAGGTTAAGCTATTGGCAGCGCCATGAGCAATTCTTCGTTCAGCACACTTTTTCTTCACATTAAACACTCTTTCATCATAAGTATGTTGAACAGTAGCAAGTACTAAAATTGAAAATATTTTAAAATTTGCTTTATTGGTTTCATAGTTAGCTCGTACTTCTAATTTGCATCCTCAATAAAAAATTTTAATGACTTGGCAAATTAAATGTGATTTTGTTGAGCTGCAGCTTATTGGTAGACACTTTAATAATTTCCTCGGAAGCATAAATGTCAATTTCTCCTTCCATATATAGTTCTAATGGGCAGTATCATTTCATATGCCAAAGAAAAAAATTTTTGTCAAAAGTCAAAGGATATTGAATCGTTTTGGGGTAAAATCGGGGGGAGGCTTAGTCTGAAAATGCACTTAGTTTTGTCTCATTGGCTCTAGTTTTGGAGATATTTTTACTTTTATTTTTTATAACATTGCTTGAGCACGGTGCATTCTCAACCATGCGAAGCTTCTTTAATGTAATATTACTGGTTTCCCATTCAAAGTTTACGGTCCATTTACTCCACACAACCTATATGTGTATGGATTCGTATAAAAACAAGTCATAATGTTGATGATTCATGAAAATTTGATGGGGTTTAAAGCATTTCTATCAGCTAATAACCATAAAATTTACGACTTACTCCTATCAAAAATTTCCTTTCTTACGTTTATATTCCTTCTCACAGAAGAGTTATTAGTTTTTGTTTATTTGTCCTCCCCTGTGCGTTAAAACAACTATGCTAATGTCTAAAGGCAGCATAGTTTGGAAAGCATGTATCATTAAGCCAACTAAAATACTAGATTTTGTGGATTTAAGAACACAATAAACAATGAATTGCTGCTTTTTGCCAAACATTTTAATGGGTACTATACATTTATTTGCAGAAAAATTTAGTTACATTGTCTTGAATAAAGCTGTATATGAGAAAGTAGTAAGAGATGAGCACTTAGTGAAGGCAATGCCGAAACATTCCATACATATTTTGCTACATTTGTGGTGAATATATGATGGCAAAGTACCGATTCAATGTGAGAGATTTTACCAAGAGAGTTTATGAAGCCTACTTGGGCACAAAGTTGGGGGACCAAGACAAGTCTTGGACACTCCACAAGGTGCGCAAAAATTGTACAGAAACGCTGCACTTTTAGACCCAAGGCAAAGTCAGTTCGATAAAGTTTGGGGTTTTTATGGTATGGCGTGAGCCCAAAAATCACCAAGATGATTATTATTTTTGCATGGTGGATATGTCTGGATGGAATTAACAAAAGAAGAAAGATTGGTATTATCCTGATAATGAGCCTGCTTGACGACCCATACCACATTGCGCTGAAGTTCCAGTTTTCACTTCCTTGTCTGACCTTAGTGCAGATGAAATGCTACTGAAAGCGATGGGTGATATTGATAGCAGCAGTAGTAGTATTTAGCTCTTCCAGCACGGCTGCTGCAGCATCTTTGCTCAGTGAATAACCGAAACTTTTTAATCAAGGCCAACTGAATGATCTAGTTCGTGATCTAGACCTATCCAAGAAATCGTCTGAGATTTTGGCATCTCGTCTTGGTGAACATGGTATATTGGATCCGAGAACTAAAATTACATTCTACCCTGATAGGGATAATTTGTTGATTCGTTTTTTCACTATGGAAGATGAACTTGTTTATTGCAACAATGTCCAAGGCCTACTTTCAGAAATGGGTCTTTTAGAGTACAACCCAGATGAATGGAGATTGTTTATAGACAGCTTCAAACGAAGTTTGAAATGTGCGTTACTTCATAATGGCAACAAGTTTGCATATGTTCCAATGGGACATTCCGAGATCGTTAAAGAACACTATCTGAATGTGAAGATGGTTTTGCAGAAACTGCGCTACAGTGAGCACAGCTGGGCCATATGCGTAGACTTTAAAATAATTATTTTTTTGTTAGGACAGCAAGGGGGGTACACCAAATATCCTTGTTATCTCTGTTACTGGAACAGTTGTGCTACTGATCAGCACTAGGTAAAGAAGGATTGGCTGGCACGAAAAGATCTTGCAGTAGGCGACAAAAATATCATAAATGAGCCACTGGTTAATCGGGATCGCATTATCCTATCTCCGCTTCACATAAAGTTGGGTCTGATGAAACAATTTGTGAGGGTTCTTGATAAAGATGGTGATTGTTTCAATTATATCGCCAAAACCTTTCCTGGTCTCAGTATGGAAAAACTTAAAGCAGGTATGTTTGATAGACCCCAAATTCGCAAACTGATGCAAGATCAAACCTTTACTGCTTGTATGACAGTGGCTGAGAGGACTGCCTAGTGCTCATATGTCTCAGTGATACGAGAGTTTTTAAGTAACACAAAAGCTAGCAACTACCGGAACCTTGTGGATGAGATGCTCCAAAACTTTCAAGCTCTTGGTGCGAGGATGAGCATCAAACTTCATCTTAGACTAGCCATCTAAACTATTTCCCAAAGAATCTTGGAGATGTTGGCGAAGAACAAGGGGAGAGGTTCCATCAAGACATTAGGACGGTGAAAGAAAGATACCAAGGTCGTTGAGGCTCTTACATGATGGCAGCGTATTGTTAGACATTGATCCATGATTGTACTAAACAAAGCCATAGCCGGAAATCATATAAGCAAACTTTTCTTCAGGTGAACAGTTAAAATCTAATGTGACATGCTAGTTAATGTTTTTTTTAGGTCTATGAACATCTTCATGACACTGTTTGTTACAGAGGCTATGCTTTGCAAATGATAGACTCATACAATTCTTTGTAGATTTTTATGATGTTGAACATTGCATGTTCACTATATAGCATGTTTTATTCATTCCGTGAATTAAGAGCTTTGCTTGTTTTGGCTCAGTAATCATTCATGTCAGACCAAAATGGATTAGTTACACTGAAAACACATTTTATTCATTGACCAGCCCTATTCAAATGTCGATTTAAAAGTAGCCCTAATTACAGTAAAAAATAAATAAAAAATTCAAAATATCTCAAAAACTAGAGCCAATCTGCAAAAAATAACGCCATTTTTGAACTCAGCGCCCCCAATTTACCTTTAGACCGCTTTCACCCTACATACCAAAAATTTTTTGTCGGCCTGTGTTAACTAAGCTACTTAATTTTTTTAATAACAACTATGTGGCACAAGTAACCAGATGTCTTGGCACGAGTCGCTGAGCCGCTTTGTGAGATTCGGAATCTGCCTACGTCACATCATGAATAGAGCGTCGGCGCGGTGGTTTTCTGATTGGAACATTTGTTTTGCAGTCAGTAGACCTGGGATACAGATCCTTTGTCGAGTCGTTGCAAAGATTTTTTTGTGTGGTTTTCACAGTGTAGCGCAACGGCAGGCATCCGACTGTAATCCAAGTTAAAATGAGTGCACTCCATGTGGCGACTAGTCACTTCTCTCATAACAGCTACTGAAGGGAGATGGCGATCGATATAAAAAGCTAGGTGTTGTTGGCGACTTTTATATGTGGTTTGTAGTTGAAGTTGCTGAGGCTGATACAAAGCTTTCGTGCTTGGCATCAACACAAATAAGGATAGTGTGAAGGTAAAATTTTTTGATATTGTTTGTTGTGTCTTTGCGTTCTCAACTGCTATTCAATTTACAGCAAAGCAAGATTTTTGCGAATAATAATGACGCACGTTTTGACCTTGGAATAATCAAAGTTACAATATGCTTTCATTTAAATTTTATGTTAATGAATAACCACAGTTTTTGAAAATAAAATCTGCAAGAAAGGAAGTTCCTTATCGGACAAAAGATTATCAATCTTTGACAACGTATGATAGCTACGACTGCAATATATATACATAAAGTATGCTATTGTACAAGACTTGAAACAAAAGTACTCGTTACTCCCCAACCTACTAAATGCATCAAAAATTCCATAAAAATTTTTCTTGCTCCCCTTTATTTTTTATGGCTACGACCTTATTGTTTTTTACAAATTATTCACCACTCATCATATTTATCGGTTCCGTCACGTACACCAACTTAAGGCAAAATCAATTGTTCAAACAGTTTTCTTACTTTTGTTGGTCGAAGATTAGTTTAAAAGTTAAATAAATACGATGAAAAACGCAACATTTTTTAAACTTTTGCTATTTCAATGAACCCATTACTTTGAACTTAACCCTTTGACCGCCATCACTCATATACGAGTGCAAAATCTAAAATACTATATCTCGCAAACTACTTGGTGGATTTTGCTCATTGACACCCTTAAACAAAAGGTGAAGATGCAAGCAACTGCAAAATACAACGAAAAGCAGGATTGCCATTTTCAATTTTTAAAACATTTTAGGTCATATATCAACAAAAATTACCAACAGAAAAATCAGGGTATTGCTATAACTCTGAAAATTTACTACATATCACACTTCAGATTTACAGATTCATTTATTTACTTTTCTGCTAATCACACATACAATCAATGAAGAGTTATTTATTTGGTTGAAAATACAGCAAGCGTCATTGTTTCCAATTATTTTTCCAGATTTTTTTAAAGTTTTGTATCATAATATTGCTGAATCTGACAGCCTTCTGTAGTGAATTCCAAAGCATGGAAAAGCACAGTTGTATGTGTTATTACATTCTATTTATGAAAAATAAATTTATTGGCGTTTTCCATTTTGTTTACACACAACATATTCGCCTCTTCTTTGCTTTTCAGCCACACGGGATAGTGGCCGCTTTCCGTGCTCTCATTGCTCGCAGGTTCCACAGATCGAAATTTTGTGAAAGGACGAACAAAGCTCATAGCAATTTTACGCAAAGGGATATATTTCTGTTCGTGAAGAACATGAACATAGACAATTGTTGCGCTGATAAGCTTATTTAAATATTGGCATACCATCTTACTGATTGATGAGCAAAAAGATGTGCTTTCGCTAGAGCAAATCAACCCCACTCATGTATTCATTAAATGCGCTAGTGCAAAATGGTTTATGAAGCAGTCCCTTGCCACCATCATCTTTTTGGCAGTGATCTCTTTTGATACTCACCCATTATTTTGAACTGTTGAGATCATATGTACACATTTGGTGTCATGCCAGGCAAACACACTTACTTTTTCGACTTCATGTAGACAAGAGGATCGTTTAAGTGGATGAGTGTGTTGATTGATTTCAGTTTCGGAGACATATGTTGACATTGACTGCACTACACACACCCACTGTCAGTTTTTCTAAGGAACAAGCCAATGCTGATGAACTGTAAAAGCTATCCATGTGCACAATGTGACCAACGCCAAACTAATTAGACATCAAAATCATCAGCAGCTGATGGGTTTTTGATGCAGAATTATCCTCAAACTCATCATGATTCCCTGTGTACATCTTCCTTTCTAAGAAATAACCTGTGTGGGATTTAGCAATAACAAAACTTTGTAGCTTCATTTTAAAGGTTTGGTTTTTGTTGAATTTCTTGATGATATTTCTGCTTTCGAATGGAGTTGCATTTCATCCTATGAAAGTTTTTGCAGCCTGGTAATTCTCACCGAATTTCGAAAAAATCCACTGCATAATGGGTCAAATTTTGAGAAGGCAATTTTGTTCTATAAATGAAAGTACGAAAATAGAAAATTTAGCTTGAATGCAAAGGTTACGAAAATACGCTGGCCAGTGATATAGTCACACGGTTGACTTTGTCATGGTGATCTCATCACAGAAAAAAATTTTTTGGTTGAAAATTATGTCATTTAGGCCCGCGGAAATTTCGTCTTTTTTAGGTGATCTCGTCACACTAACGAAATGATTATTTTTTTTATGCTCTTTATAGTATTTAAGTGATTTGCACATGTAAGCTACGCTTTATTTACTCACTAAGAGTTCTAGCGTTTGCAGCGCCTTTCAGCTAACAGAATGCGGTATCAATATTGATCTGTGACCAGTCGCTGTCTGATAACAAAAATAGCAGATTAATAAAAAAAAAGTACGGGTGCATGCATAATCTGTTATTTACTCAAAAATTTTGAAAAATTGTATTAAATGAAATCCGACAATGGCTAACACAGCTCAATATTTCTTGGGACGGCTTGAACATCTGCATCCCGAAAGGAGTATTTTAGGCAGTTTAGTTTGCAAAACCGTTGTCAATCTGACTGAGGCTTGTTACAAGTTTTTGAAGAACGCAATCAGTTGCATGCGAAGACAAATTTTATCGAAAACTTTATCAAAAAATTTCAAGCCCGAATCTTAAAATTTAATAAACTATGGCCAAGTATAACATTTATGACGTGACAATTCAATTATTAAACAAGAAAACAATAACTATTACATACTTTAGGGTCAATGTTATTTTGTATTAAATTGGTGAGGCAATTACTAAAAACAAAAGTAAAACAAAATTTAGAGATTAAGAACGTAAAGTAGATGTGAAGCTTTATCTGAGTTCAATTGTGGCTACAACTTTTGAATATACTGCATAACGTTTCCTTAATACGTAATTTTCGCCAATTAGTTTCTTGAGCCAATATTAGTTGATTGTAGAAGTCAATTCTGTGGTCTGGATTTTCATGTAAATGATCTGTAAATTCGCTCTTTCCCAATGCAAAAGAGTCATGTTCTTCCAATCTTGTTTTTAAATTTTGTTTACTTTGTCCAATGTAGGTTTTCTACAGGAGCATTGAAATTTATACACTGTCACAGTGAAATGTAGTGGAGGCTGTTTGTCCTTATTTCTGAACAGGTTTCCAATTGTTGATAACCTGTGATTTAGGCGAAGGCAAAATTTTGCTTTTGTTTTATTTTCTAAAAATTGTTTAATTTTCTTTTCAATTTGCTGTGATCTTGTTTCTCCTATAAAGACTAAACAAAAAATAGCAAAGTTGGATTTTCATTAAAATATGCACTGCAGTATACTGGCTCTGGTTTTTTTGCTGAGAGCCGAATTGTTTCAAATTTTACGAATTAAAATTTTATAATCCTTACAGGGTTATTTGAAAGAACAAAAAAGAATTTTTGAAATGATAAGGATTTCTTAAGATCTCTCTTAATTGAAAGCATTGATACTACAATGGGTATTTGGGGCATATGGGCGATATTCCAATTAGTACCTATGTATTGCTTAAGATTTTAACAACCACATTTAATTCAAGCCAGCTGAGCCGGCTAAACTGATGTTACTAACCTGACATAACTGACTAGTATCCCGGCCGGGTGACGCCGGCTAATGCTACAAAAAACTGTTATTGCACTGCAAATTGAGCTATAATTGTTGTAGAGTTTCTTTTATGTAGAAAGCACCTTGCTAAGACTTTACAAAAAAGCTTTTAATTGCGTTTCTACTACCAGTATTTTTTCAATAAAACAAGAAAACATTTTTTAATGCTTAGTTAATTTTGACGGGATGTCACATCCCAAAAGAATTTCTTGAAGTCGGGTACTGGCTTTTGTTTAAGCCAAAAATGTGATTTTCAAAAAATTGTTTTGATTTATGATATCATCGCGGTCCCACAAAACCTCTAATGACACCCACCCGGAAAAGATGATCAATCGTGCCAATTTTGATGTTTGTACGTAAGGCAGTTTTCGAAGAGTTTAGACTGACAGACACACAGACGGCATTGCACTTATACTTGTATACTAGTCTATTGTACCATTTATTGTGCTTTAACTGCTTTAAAAGTTTTTACAAAGTCATCTGTATGCATATATACAGTAGCAAATAATTATTAAACTTACAGCGCTGTTACAACAAAATATCATAAACCTTTAGCCTTTGCTGATTCTAAAGATCTGCAGAACACCATCTGGCGCACTGTGTAGCAGAAGGTCTTGCCCATCACTTTGCGTTAAGTTTTGAGGTATAAAGGTTAAATATTGCTGACAGAGGCGGCCAAAGTCATCCAAAAATTGACTTGAGTTCAAGTGTCGTTGCTTACCCAAAAAATACTCAAATAAAACTGTAAAGTAAGGTTAGCTGTAAAAGAACGCCCGCAAATTATGCTTCTACAGGGAAGTTCAAATAAAGGCGTCTTGCCTCGCTCCGATAAACAAAAAAATCCAATAATAGTTAACCAAGATATATCGCAAACAAATGAGTTGATAAGGAGGACAAATTAAAATTGATGGCGAGAGAAACGGTTATTTACAATAGCAAAACATAATCACCAAATGCGCAACACGGCAACAGCACTTGAGTAAGGAAGTTATTGAGTAATATTAAGTAAGTTATCTAAATTTATCTAAACAGAATTATCCAGTTGTAGATTCTAATAAGGAAATAATTACTTTAATAATGCTTCATACAGCATGAACTAAGATTTCAGAACAATAAACATATTCGACTTACCGAACAATGATCAGACGGTAATAAAAATTAACAACGTCGTAATCGGACGCAATCTCCGTTCGGAACTACAACTTTGAACAGCATAAAACGCCAATAATTTAATGACAGGCAACTTGCACTGTCAAAAGCGTACGTTTCCAAACCGAGATCTTTGAATTATGTCACCAAGCTTATATATCAGCTTAAAACTACTTGCTAAATTGTTTGGGTTTTGGCTAAATTACACACAACTAAACGCGAGATACTCAAAACTTTAAACTTTACAAAACAGTGGTACAAAACAGTTGGCGTAAAGACTCCTCGCATTAATAAAACTCTTGATGTTACGACAAACGCAAAGTTAAGCACAATTAATCGGGCAGGTTTTTTTCTAGGCCTTGGTCTGGAATAAATATAACTACGTCGAAGCGTAATTTTAGTAGTAAACAAAAACTTCAGTGCTACAAGCCTAGTACTTAAAATACCGTTTTGCATAATCAATCCAGGCAGGAGGAACACAAATCGGAATGTTTTTAGGTGGACGCGTATTGAGCAATAATGCAATGGAATCATCAGAGATGCAAAGGCATCTGGAGACGAAACACACTGAAACTTTGGCTAAAATTTTAAATACTTTAAGGCAGGCAACCTTTAATCAATAAACTTATCCTAGTTACTAGATTGTTCTGTGTTTATATTTAAATAAATACTTATATGAAACTTTGCAAATACACTAATTCAAAAGCTTACCAATATCTATAGATTGTGTGTTGATGTTTCATTAATTTGAATGCCAGTAAAATTGAATCTACGATACCAAATCAAGTGCAATGATTTTTTCATAAGCTCTGCTTCGGAAACGACCATTAATGACTGCGTGTAGGTAGGATAAAATGTAGCTCTTAATCTGCTAATACAGCTTAAATCTCACATCACTAATTCAAATTTGTTTAGTGAAAATATTGCCAATACAATGTAACCGTAACACGGGCTAACATGCAACGTTGTAAATTGCTATTAAAAAAACTAGCAAATAGAGGGTTATTTGCTACTGGGCCAAAAATTAGCGGCTGCGCAGTAAGGTAGAGTGAAAAAACTTTTCTTTTATTTAAAATCAAACGGGGTCCAAATTATTGCCGAATTGTCTGAAACTAACATTTGATGTAATTTTGCCAGGTGGCTCTACTTATTGGCCAGTCCACCTCCCCCAAATATTGCCACGCACCTTCACAATCACTGAAGCAGCAGCAACGTTTGATACACCTAAACCAAAAAAGCAAAATTGGCAGGAAAAGATTTGGAAAGTAAATGTTATATCCCTTTTAAGAGGACAGTTTAGTCTACCTTATTTAAGAAAAAAGTTATTTCCAAAAACAAATTTTAGCAATATGTCGCGTTTCAATAGAAATTTCGTTCTATCTCAATTTTTATTTACTTCTTAAAATTGAAGCGACGTATAGTGTCGCTCCAATAACTAAGTCTGGTTGCAACTTAATAGCTAAGAAAAGATTGGCTTCCACTAGGATACTTTAACCCACGCACTTCTCAATGACGAACAGAACAAAGATATTTACAAACCACTTTGAAACTTCGAATTCCTTCGCTTGTCATATACAGAAACTAAAGCACTTTACTATATAGATATCACACAACCAAAATTAAAACCACCAAAATAATCGCTTGATTCCTGTCACAAAAATCACTACAGAGCAATGCTTTTTTTTTACTACACTCTACTGAACTACACTCTCTGAATGAATGAAAAAAATCTTGCTGCCTCATATATACAGCTGGAAAATAATCTTGAAATTGCTAGAACATCACGTGACACAGGAAAAACACCGTTAATAAATTATGTAATTGGTAATAATAAAAAAAGAAAAGTCTTCGAAAAGAAACAAGAATCACTTGAATACACTGGAACTTCGTCATGTAGTCAATTATTGTGACGTCAGAAAAGGCTGCGAGTTACAAATCTATTAATAAATGCGAAAGAAATAAAAGGTCTTTTTTTGAAAACAGCTTAGCAAGTTTAGGGCTTCAGACAGTTCAGATTTACCAATAAAACGATCACTGCAAAATAAAACAACAGACCACAATAACTATACATACGATATATAAAATTATAATTATATATATATATATATATATATATATATATATACTCGTATATAAAAACTATTCTCTCAGTGCAAATTTACGTAATATAGACACCTGCAAAATGGCCAATCGATAATCAATCACAACTAATCAACACAAAATAGTTCAAGTTTGTTTGTGAACCATTCCTCATCTATTTACTTTTTAATCCATTATTATATATCGTTGAAATCGCTATTTGTTAAGGATTTTAAATGGATCGATAAAAAACTTTTTTTTGAATATCCGAAATTTATGCCAAAAATTCCCTTTCATAGGTGTTAAGTTATCTTTGAAAGAAGAGCACTCGTACGTCAAAAATAACTATAGATCCTACTTTTAAACCAATTTTTTCAGAAACAGTTGCTAGACGATGCCAAAGAACAATGCTTTCAAAACATTTGAGTCAAAATTTAAAGTTTTTCTTAGTTTTTCTACAAATTTGCCACTATCTGAGACCCATGAACTTATCTGTTGACCGGTACTGAACTTTGTTATCTAAATTTAGGCCAAAAACTTGATCATTCATTATCAGCTAGAGATTAGCCCAATGCATCCAATATTGTACTTCCTGCAAGATTCAAATGATATTAAGCTTAAATTGAATATTCACTAACTAATCATTGCACATAAAATTCTTCAGTAAAATAGCTTACCAATTGTAATCACTTGCGTAATTTCTTCTCCAACAAGACCTTGAAACAAAGCTGAGACACTTATATTATACTGAACACCAAACGATGCATTGGTAACAGTAAACGAAGTCCGTGTGGTTGTATTTTTCAAAAAAACTTCGCCAGTGGTTCGTTTCACTGTGTATTTGTAAAAATCCACCATTCCTTTAGGAGGTTTCCAATTCACAACAAAAGTAGAACTGCTTACGCTTTTAGGCAAAACAAAATCAACCACAGAACCAGGATCTAAAAAAGATCATCATTCACATAAATCGTTTTGTACTTTTAGGTCAATGTCAAGGTTTCCTCTATTAGATGGGCCCACACACTAGTTCTATCGACCGAAATTTAACTGCGCGCAACTTCAAAAATTGCCAAGTAGTTTCCTGCAAATTTGTTATCACCGAAAAAACGTATTCCCTGCGTCAAACAAATCGCAGTCAGGTTAAGCAGGGCACAAACTCTCATCCTCCAATCCAGCTTTCAAGACGGAACAAAGCACAACAGACGAAGCAAAGCATGGTAACCTCTAAGGGGTCGCGTAACGATTTTCAAGGGCTGCAGAGAGTATACCAATTTTAGACAAACTACTACATATACCGTATTTTGAGTGAAATTGGTATACTCGAAGGTCGTTAAAAACTGGTGCAATTGTGCAAAACATCATTCTTAATTTAGCTGTAGATTCTACATAAATAGGCCAAGCTCTAGTATTAAATAGTGGGACTTTGTTAATAGACAGCGGATGGCCTTTTTCGCTCTCGTATCACGTGGCACAGCTGGATGCATAACTTTTTTGTTTCGGCACTTCGGCATTACGTGGCACTGGATGCATCACTTTTTGGTTTGTCACTTCGATTTATGATGTCTCAAAACTGTGCAGACGAGAGGACAGTAGCTAAATATTAAAAAAACCTGATCTAATCAATGAATAACTGGTTTAAAAAATCGAACAAAAATGGTAATAAGCCTACTGCAGATGATGCTGAAGTAACGGTAGAGGCAGATGAAGCACTTACTTTCAGATCGAAAAAGCAGAAGTTCAATGAGAAAAACAAGGCTAGTCATACGAAAAAGAGAGCGTATAACAAAAGTTTTTTTGCCGTATGCACTTTCACATCGAGAAACAATGAACACGGTTTATTTTGCTTGATTTGCAATAAAGTGTTGGCAAGTGAGAGTCTTAAGCCGGCCAAGTTGAGACGACATCTTTACACTAAGCATGATTCTCATCGCAACAGGCCTGTGGAATTTTTTCATCGCTTACTGCCAACATCGGATAGACAACGGCAATCATTTGAAAGTGAATTCGTAAATGAAGGAAAATTTAAAAGAGCTTCCTTGTTGATTGCAAAGAGTAAGAAACCTTACAACATTGGCGAAGGAACTTATTCTACCAGTTGCAATTGTTGACGGCAAAAAAGAGGCCAATGAAATGCGAAAAATTTCATTGTCAAACAATACTGCGTCAAAGCGAATTTCCGAAAAAAGCGAAGATCAACACGAGCAACTCATTCTACGAATCAAAGAAAGCCGTAAATTTGCCATTCAACTTGATGAGTCGACGGACATTACAAATATGGCATATCTTTTGTCATACAGTTAGATACATTTACAATAACCACATTGATGAGAATTTGCTGTTTTGTCAACCATTGTATGGACGTACTAAAGGAATGGATATTTTTCAGAAAGTTAATGATTTTTTTGCGAAAGTGAGGCTACTTTGGACGGACTGTGTTAGTGTGTGTACTGACGGAACTGCTGTAATGACAAGACATGCAGCTGGGTTTTGTACAAGAGTGCGATCTGCGACCGATACACCTATTACTTTTACACACTGCATGATTCATCGAGAGGCCCTTGTTGCTTAAATAATTTCTTCTAATTTAAATACCGTTGTGCAAGATGCAGAGAAAGTTATTAACTTTAGAGTCGCGCACTCAATACCCTATTTTCGCAAATTTATGTAGTGAAATGGAATTGAAGTTTATGACTCTTTTACTGCATTGTAAAGTTAGGTGGCTTTCAAAAACCAAAGCTTTAAAAAGGCTAATAATGCTAAAAAATGAAGTCGTGATTTTTCTAACGGAAAAAAATTCAGATTTGGTCCATCATCTTTGCAATGACAGCTGGCTGTTGAAATTATGCTATTTGTCAGATTTGCTAAAAAAACTGAACGAACTTAATTTGTCCTTCAAGGAGAAAACGCGAATGTTTTCTTACTGAAATCTAAAATTGAAGCGTTTATCAAAAAGATTAAACATCTGGAAACAAAAGGTTGAAAATAACCCATTTGAAATGCTCTCGTTTACAAAAGAGTTTTTGGCCAACATGTGGAATCAAACTTTATTACACCTCTTGTAATCGACCATTTGTCAAATCTGTTGAAACAATTTTAAAAGTATTTTCTTCCAGAATTGATCTTACTATTTTGTTTAATTTTTTCTACTATTTTGTTTTTCATTGCATATAAGCAAAAATAATTTTCAGAACATGATAGGAAACCGACCAATCCCCCATCCTTTTATACGTTTTTTTAACGTTTAGGCACAGGATTTCAAAGTTCCACGAAAAACAGTAAATTTTTAGAAAAATCACTGGAAAGCACGGTCACTAGTCAAACTGACATCATACAGATAGAAGAAAATCAGATTCAAACTCGGCATCAAAAATCCGTTTACATCAATGACCCCAAATAAGATTTTCAAAGATATGTTGAAAAACTAAAACAAATGACCGGGGACAATATACCAAACTTTAGTTGCACTTTGTACCAAGATTCAACATAAACGCATTTAGGATAAGTTTGATTGAGAATCGCAAAAAAAGTTTCTCGAAGGAGATCACTCATTAAAAAATTTGTTATCAAAAGGGAATCAAAGCCATAATAAGAAACCAATACTTTACAGGAAGGTTATTTCGAAGAACAGCTCTAGCTACTAATGATCCCTTGGATCTATCTAAAAACCATGGTAAACAAAGCAACGTTTTCTCTATATTGCATAAATAAATTTTCTTTTGAACCAGTGATATCAGGTGCGTTGAGTTCAAATCTGAACGCAATTCTCCTCTATTATACCAGCTTTTCAGTCATTTGCTTTTCTGCAATAAAAGTCATTATCAATCCAAAAAAGTTGGAAACTGTTGTCAATGGATAACACCTTGCTTTTGCTTGTAGCAATCATACTTCGATGATGTCACTGGTTTGATTATTAGTTCAAAAACTATTCTAAAACGCAGCATTTTAGAGCACGAATATTTCGCTGATTGTAAAAACGAATTTTTTGATTTCTGGGTGCCACTTGTATGAAGTGGTTCATCAGTAAGAATATTTGAATTACAAAATCTTTTAAACAAACCTTTACATTTAAGAAGTAATCCAAGCACACTATACTAGACGCAACGACCCAAATAGCTTAAAAGCCCATATCACGCAAACCACACATGCTGGATATTTCAGTCATACATCAAAGATGAGAAACATGTGGTTTCATATCCAAATTTACTACATTTTACATCCCTAACTATTCTAGATTTTATGTTAGTTCAAAATAAACTGTATTTTCACTAAAATTACTATGTGACAGAGTTCAAAACACTGTTTTTAAACTTCATTGAAACACCGCTGGTATTCGTCAGGAAGGGCATTCGGAATTTAGAGAGCTATGTTGCTCCAGTAAAAACTCTGGTTCAAAAGCAAGTGTGTAGTGGTAGCCATACATTGAATGAGCACGTCTGAGCCTGAGAAACGCGGGAAAAATAACGTAAAACCGGCTTTCTTTTTGTTTTAATCATAGTACAGGAAAAAGAATTAAAAGATCTATATTGACATTTACAAGACATAAAAATTTGCCACCTTAAGTGTTTCTTCGAAACGGTATTGCAATAAGAAACTCCGTTTCAATGAAAAAATATCAGCTTTCGTGCACAGCATCAGCTTCTTTTGCAAACAAATTTAAATGAAGCAAAGTAAAATTGTTAGCGTCAAATCACTAGCATCAAATATCAAGCTACCCTAATTACAACTAAATCTAGCAGAAATCTTCCGGCACCTGAATTGGTTTGAACTACTTACAGAAGTATTTTTTTTCCTTTTTAATTGTCCAACATTGAGTGATGAATCTCAGTTTTTTGTTTTTGTTTTATTTGCCATTTTTATCCTCCATTCACGAGAAAGCGAATTGTATCGCTATACTTTGGACGGGAAGTCCGCACTCGCTTGGGAGTTGCCTTTATCGAGGTTTATGGGCCACCTGTTTTCCACATAAAGGCGGGGGCATCCCGTTAAGTGCCTTGCCCAAGGACACAACAAGCGAACTTGCCGGCTTGTTCTCCATAACCTCCCATAAATGCCGAGCGCCAAGCAGGGAAGCTATAGATACCATTTTTTAAAGTCTTTTGGTATGACTCGACAAGGGGAATGAACCCCAGGTCTACCGACTGCGAAGCGGACGCTCTAACCACTACGCCATCGCGTCGGTTCAAGTTTTAAGTAAGACCGAAAACACACGTCAACCTTTAGTTACAGAATGCATACCCGTGACCTATGCCACTTAGCTGGACAGTATATTAAAAAGCTGAGTTGTGAAATAATTCGCTATATGCAGTTTGTTACTTCCGGATTTACTAAATTATGATCGAGCCGATAATAATTTCAACTTCTGCAATTCATTGCGCTTTGATTGTTTTAAAATTGTTTGCAACATTAACTATATGCCACATATCTTGGTGAGTACTTGCTTAATTTACAGCGCTGCTACTAACAAAATATCATAAACCTTAAACCAATGCCAATTCTGAAGAGCACCAAAGCACCGTCTGGCCAGCTGCATAAAGATCTTGCACATTGCTTTAGGTCAAGTTTTGAGTCACGCAAAGTTAGATGTTATTGATATTATACGTCTACAGCCAACTACCAGATTTTTTTGATTGGCAGACATTCGCACTTATTAACGATATAAACGAAATCTATACTTAAAAGATGTTTGGTGATACAAAATTTATAGATGACCTGAATCAGCATAATTTTAAGACTTCTCGTCAGGCAGCTCTTTAGAGGAACTCGTCATTTTCTTACTGACAATTTCCCATAAAAACCAATCAAACGGATGCCTCGGAAACATGCTATTTCACAGTTCCTTTAAAATTTGTCTTATTTTGTGAGCAGCAAAATTGAAAATGTTTATGTTGCATACCAAAGCAATTAGGCTGTACAGTTAATATGTAGAAAAATCAGGCCACGGGGTGATAAGAACAATACTTACATGTGGAGATAGGTTCTGTAGATCAGGGACATCAAACATATGGCCCGTGAGACGATTTAATGCGGCCCGCAGGCCAAATGTGGTCGGTGTGAAGATTTTGCGCAACAGTGCGAGTGCAACAGACCTCCAAGTTAGTCTGCGAAAGTTACGTGAACATAGTAACAGCCGACAATTTCTAGAAGTTGCGGCTGGCATGACGAGTTGCGGTGAGAGAGGTGATAACCTTTTTTCTGAGATCAGCACCATTTCGAGCTACATCCCATAACTTTTGAATACACTTTGATCAAGGTTTGGCAACCACTGATATACAGTCTTACCGGCTTAAATTATTTTTCAACTGACTCTGGTCCGTATAAAATCCACGTATGTAACTGCGCCCCGCAGCACTGATTAAGTTTCACATCCCTGCTATAGATGACAAGAACAACATTTACATGTGAGGATAGGCTCTGTAGGTTGATTGCTAGCGCTTACAGCACCATAAAATACGGTCACAACTTCAACAGTGTCTCAAGTGCCAGGTAACAATCCGGTCAAAGCAATGCTGGTTTCATTTCCTGTGGTATTGAATGTTACATCCGTTTTGTTCCTCGCCCTGGCTGTAATTCGATACTGCGTAGCTCCACCTTCATTGGGCTCTGACCAATATGCATTAATGGTCGAGCTGTCCACAGTTCCAGAAAAAATTGCGCTTACCTTGTCAGGCACTGCGACAAATATTGATAAAAAAATCAGCTACCAAGTGCAAGACAAGTCACCTACTGCATAACCGTAATTCTGCACTACAATAAAAGTTAATTTAGCTTCTTTATTAGTCAAAAAAGCTTTTTAGATCAACTGCACTCCCAAAACACAACCTTTTGATTTGTTTTATTACGTCAGTTCAGGCTGAAGTAACAAAAATCGTCAACATTACACTTGATGGTAATCTGGAGAACAAGATTAACCGGTTTAAACAGGTTTGAACTGGTTAACGCATTAGCTAAAAATATGTCTTTAATCATTATAAAAGCAGTATATTCAAAATTAACTGTTTCCAAATATTGGTCTTGTTGACCAGTAGTCCAGGGGTCGGCAACCTTTTGAACGCAGTGTGCCCGTTTACGAATAATATCAAGATGTAAGCAGCTTCGCGTGCCAAGCATTTTTATGTGTTTGGTTTGCACAGTCAACGATGTGAATAGCAAACGGATAAGAAACAAATTTGTTTATTGATTTTATTGGATAAGGTCGAATACAGTGAAAAGACTCTTTTTAATGAAACTACAGACAGACTCCTTGTCCTTGCTTTTCCTTTCTCAGCTCAGTAATATTGGACTAAATTTTGATACACTCAGTTGAACACACAATTTTCATTGATCTTCCGTAAGTCGGCTGCGATGAGCACTGAGAATAAACTTCATTTGGGAAAATATTTGTTCACACAAATAAATGGCTTGAAATGCAGACAGCAAAGCTATTGCCATCTTCTTCAGACAGCTAAATTTCTCCTGCAAAGATTTCCAACGTGGTAAAATGTTTTTTTGCTTGTTTTCAATCGTTTCCAGCGATTTCCGCAAATCAACAAATTTCGATGTCCACAATAAAGAGGCTTTGAAATCGATCAGCTGCAACTGGAAGTCTTCAATATCCATCCATTCAAATGCACATAAGTTCAAGTCTTCGCTGCTCTCGGGCTTGATGAGAAAAGAAAACAATGAACCAAAATGTTGAAAATCTTGAAATCTGGTGCAAAATTGAGACGTTGAACTCCTAATGTACATATCAATTTTAACCGAATTAACTTGGTAATCCACTGAGAAAGCCTTCAGGTGTTCAAAGTAGCGAAAAGTGGCGATTCGGATGTCCCGTGTGTAGACATCCAGTTTAGATGCAAATCCTTTGCATACCTCAAAAAGACACATCACTGTTTTTCCTGTACCCTGCAGATGAAGATTAACTTCGTTAAGGTGCGTGGTGATGTACACAAGAAACATCAGTTTTACAAGCCACTTTTCATCCTCCAGTTCGGGGTCGGCCTTTCCTTGTCCCCTGAAAAAGACCCTTATCTCGATTAGACATTCGACGAACCTCAAGAAAATCTTACCGCAACTTAACCATCTGACACTGCAGTGCTGCAGCACATCATGGTATGTACTTTCCATCTCTTCAAGCAAAACTGTCTGTGAGTTGTAGCAGAGTGTGCGACAAAGAAACACAGTGTTTTCGTAACTGTTTTAGTATTAGGCGTGTCTACACCACAATTTTTCATTCTTGCGGCGTATCGCATCTTTGTTTACTCTAATTTGTTTGTGCTAATGGGAAATCGCATGAACTGGATTGTTTTGAGCCAATTTTTTCGCTTTCACAGCAAGCCAGTTGTGAGTGTCATTGGCAGAACCACAACAGACATCGCCAACATAGAAATTGTCAAGTGAATTGCATGCTTGACAAATTTTAGGACTGTTGATTTCGTGCAGTGTAGACAGTTTGAGCTTGGGAGTGCGCCGCGCACGCTTATAGGGTAGATTTCGCATGCACGTCAAGTCACTTGGCGTGCCATAAAACATCCTCTCGCGTGCCACCTGTGGCACGCGTGCCAGGGGTTGCCGACCCCTGCAGTAGTCAACACACTCTTCTGCAAATGATATCAGAAACATCTCTTTAAAGACCGTTACTTGACTTGATTTAATGTTTCCTCTCAAGTTTTATAATCACACTTAAATTTAATTCCAAACTTTAGTAACAAATAACTACATTAATATGTTCTTGCAAAACGTTAAGCTTTCTAATCTTATTTTTAATGCACACCATCAAAAATATCGCAAATCATCAAAAGTTTGTGATATCATGCAGATGAAGCATTTACAATACCTACGACGACTACCTCCAATTGTTAGTTATTATCAGTCCCGTAGCACTCCAACTTCGGGCCCCCCCCTAAGTAAGCGCAAGAGCCCCTGCGCACAGGTCATATCACTTTAGAGGTGTAAAATTGAAAAGCTGCATTAAGAAAATACACCACAATTTGTACATAAGTAAACAGGCTAATGTCAGAATAAAGCATGCCGATACCGAAGGTGCAAGTCATAAAAAATTCGGCACCGATGCCAGAGTTCAGTAGGACATTTATGCAGACACTGCGAAACGAAAGCAATGACACTGAAAAACATGAAAAAGTTATAAAAACACAGTATCATTTAAATAGTCTGGAGCGAACCTTTTTGTTCGCAAATGCTGTTATGACATTGTCATAATCAAGAGATCGGGCGCAGTCATTTTCGATTGACAACATGGCTAATGAAGATAGTCTACTGTCTGTCATAGACGTTCTATTAAAAGTTTTGATCAGTTTCAATTTGCTGAAGCTTCTTTCAGCGCTGGCAACAGTCACGGGGCAAGTTAGTAAGATTCGAAGTGCGATGTACACATTCGGATACAATTCAAATAAATTAGTCTTTAGAAGATAGTTCAGAAAGTCTTGAGCCGTATTGAGATTGCGTTTTTTTTGTAAAATTAAAACAAACCGCTGTAGCTCAGCGCTCATTTCATCAAAATCAATGTCACCGAACTTTTTTTGGAACTCTTTACAGCAAGTAAGAAGAGCATTTTCTTGTTGCACAAGCAAAAGTTTGTCTCGTGTGTACAAAAACGAAAAGGCGGAAGAAACCTCACGTAACAAATTAAAGCGCTCCTTTATTGACATAATAGCCTGGTCTACTAATGGATAGAAAAAGTTGCTTTTAAATTTCAGTTCAGGAGTAGCTCGTTGTTCCTCTTCACCTTGGTAATCAAACAATCTTCTTTTCTTTTCACTTCTTGGCGGAGGAAAAGAAGGATCAATATCCAATTCCTGTGCTATTTCAACAGCAGATGTTGCGGCACTGTCATAACCCGTTGTGCGATAGTTTTGCAAAAACTTTTCAGTTGCCTGGATTTCCGTTTCCATTGTATGAAGGGAGACTCCATACGATTGAAGAATCTTGCTTGCTTTATTGACTTGGAATAGGATATCATACCAAATAAACACCGACAAAAGAAAACTCCATTTTGATAAATGAGCTATCAACGATTTTGTTTCTGAGGCAGCTCTTCCATCTTTTCTTTCTATGGAAATGGCTTCCAAGTCTTTCAGTGCCAGCAACACCTCTTTTAAATTGTATCGAAGAGGTTTGATGCATTTAATTCTGCTTTCCCAACGAGTATCAGATTGTGACTTTATGGACAGCTCCACATGTTTCTTCAAAATTTCCCAACGCTGAGCAGAGGAAGAAAACAGCACATACAACCTTGTAAGTACTCCAAAAAATGTCAATGCTTCCGTCGATGAATTAGCACTGTCAACAGCAACTAAGTTAAGGGTATGGTTTGCACAGGGCACGTAAACAGCTTTGATATTAATGTCTAGCATTCTTGCTTGGACCCCAGAATGTTTTCCTTTCATGTTAGCACCATTATCATATGACTGACCTCGACAATCAGACAATTCGAGTTGCAGTTCGGTCGCTTTTTCTAAGAAAGCGTCCAACAAGCCTTTCCCAGTACTGTCACTTATTCTCAAGTAGCCAAAAAATGTTTCTTTAACAACAGCAGCTTCTTCATTACATAGTACATAACGGAGAATGACAGACATTTGTTCATGATGTGACATATCTGGAGTGCAGTCCAAAATTATAGAAAAATATTTTGCCAATTTCAATTGCTGTAAATTTTCTTTTTCAACTTCTGTCGCTAGCAATTCAATTAGTTCATTTTGTATGGTAGGATTCAAATAGTGATCTTTAGTGTTTTTATTCTTGATTCTGTCTTGAAGCTCTTTTAGGATCGGATCTCTTCTTGCCAAAAGCTCAAATATACCCAGAAAATTTCCATTGTGAGGAGATCCTAAGACTTCTTCAGATCCTCTAAAAGCAAGATTCCTTTCCGATAGAAACAAGGCAATGTCGATAAGTCTCTCTAAAACATTTCTCCAAAAACGTCTTTCATTGAAAAAAATATTCATCTCGCGTTTGTCGATAGTGGATGAATTTCTTATCCCTTCAGCTAGCAACATTGACCATTGACTGCAGCATTCTTGGTGGGAAATGCCGCTTTCATGGTCTTTCAGTGTTTTCGAAAAACCCTCCCATGTATTGATACCACTACAAAAGGGGCTTAGTGTTTTTGCAAATAGCTTACAACAAAAGCAAAAAACTTGATCTGATTCCCCAGAATAAACTAGCCACGACCGTGAAACACTTTCACCATTAGGTAACACACGTTTATAATGATTGGAGGAAAAACGTCGCCTTGGAGTTGTGTTATTATATGGAAAATTCATTATTAGTTGATGTGGTCCACGCTTTACTATATCACATCGTTGAGCATCAGAAATACTTTCAGGCCATTTACATGGGTCATCAGGGATAGGGGTAAATTGAGATTCAGTTATTTTTGATATTGAAGGTTGCGTATTGGCAGGTAAATCACAACTTACATTTTCTGGAAATTCACAATCACTTTGATGCTGATCGTCATAGTCTTCTTTTTCTTGTACACTATAGTTTTCTTCATCCCTCTCGGTACTAGTGCCAGGTCTACTCTGCTCAGTAATCTTGAAAAAATCTGTCATCTTGGGCAATTTCGCTACAGCATCTCGAGCAGTGGCTGCTTCTTTTCTCTTTTGAGCACCACTTTTTGAACGTTTCATTCTATACAATGTCAATAAAATACTTTATCTGCACTCTGCAGTGTATATATATTGTCCCGGTATTTCTAGCCAAACAGAATTCCAGACCATTCTATGATTGTTGCGTAACAACGGCATTGTTACGTCAATCGAATATTCAAGATTCTACCAGAAAATCAATCGAAATATTTTAGATTCTGCGAGATAAAATGACGTTGCATTCACTTATGATGTCACAAGCCAATTTCTTCCTACAGTTTAAATCGGTTGTAAACAAGTCTGCTGAACTGAAAATAGCCACGTAGCCAAAAAGCAATTTCAGACTAACTTGGGCCCCCAAAGTTGGCCTGCCCCCCCCCAATTGGGGGGTTTGGGGGGCGGCTGCTACGTCTCTGGTTATTATTAAAACTTGTGATATAATTCAGATAAAGCACAACACTTACAAGTTGGAGTTGTTACATTAGGGGTAGGAAGGCTAAAAATCCCAGCAGATAAAACTTGGACTGTGATATTGTACAGAGTGCCAGTCATCAAACCATCAATAATTACTGCTGTAACATAACTCGAAACATATTTAAAAATTTTGTGTGAAGCAATAGCCAATGATTGGACTTTGATTACAAATATATCCACGCTCTCTGGTCTCTCCCACGATATATTCAAGGTACTTGTACTAACCGCAACAGCAACCACATTTGTAGCTGATAATGGAGCTGCAAACAGAGACAACTTTAATACAATTTCAAAAGCAAAAAACCAGCTAGTTTGAAGTTCGAAGCTGTGAGTTGGTGTCATCATAGTCGCAACAAAACGCACAAATAATAACAAACAACCTGTTTTGACGTTACCTAATGAATTCATTAGTTAATCATTGGATAGCAAAATTTACTATAGCTTACCAATTGTAATCAATTGCGTAATTTCTTCTCCAACAAGACCTTGAAACAAAGCTGAGACACTTATTTTATACCGAACACCAAACGATGCATTGGTAACAATAAACCAGGGCCGGTGCTAGGAACTGCGGGGCCCAATTAGAAATCTGATGGCGGGGCCCCTACTCTTTATAGTAAAATTTAGGGATGTTTATATTTCATAAAAAAAACATACATACAAAAAAAAATAGACATTAAATACTTGCTATAAAACAAATTTAAGGTAATGTGTAAGCTTTTATTGTTTTACTTTTAACATCAAGAAAGGCAAATTAGGCAATTACATTATACTTTTTCAGAAAAAGACTTTTCTAGCCTTTTTATTTGCAAAATCATTCAAAATATTTTCAAAGTCAATAGCTTTAGCAATCTCGCTTTCTATAGAAAGCATTGACAAACTGTTAAGTCTTTCTTGCGAGACCGTAGACCTCAAGTATGTTTTGATTAATTTCAGCTTTGAAAAGCTTCTTTCCCCTGATGCAACAGTTATTGGCATCGTTACATAAATCCTCAATGCAATGAAAACATTAGGAAATGTTGTAAATCTATTGTTTTCTATCAGGTGTTCAAACAGGGCATAAGGCTTAATTCTGGGTCGAAGGAAAGTTTGCAGAGCTTCAAGTTCTTCAGCCAACATATATCCATCAACATCTTTATTTTTTTCAGTAACTATCTTTCCTTCAGCGTCCTGTCTTATTGTGGTAATTGTTAAAGCAGCTTCAAGTTTTAATGTGTGTTCCCTTATTTCTTTCTTAGGTATATCTTGAAAACTATTTATAAATCCAAATAATTTTACGTGATTTTTAAGTTGTTTAAATCTACTTTTCAATGACTGAATAGCTTGATCTAGGACTAAGTTGAAGCACTGAACTCTGTACGTTTCTTTTGGATCATCATAAGATTGATCATTTGCCTCATACAAAAACATTCGCTTCCTTCGACGTATTTTTTTTTCATAAAATTTTCTAGACTCCGTTGGTAATTCAATCGATTCAGCCAGTTCCTTTGCACCTAGTAGAACATCATTAAAGCCTTCCTCTCTATAATTTCTTAGCCATAACAAGAGTTTTTCAAATGACTCCATGCCTTCATTAATATCTTTTGTTTCACCTTGTAGTTCCTTGCTCACTTAGTTAACTTTAAAAAGTACTTCATACCAAAATATCAAAGAAACACAAAATTTGTAGTCTTTTAGCTGGTTTGCTAAAGATTCAGCTTCTGCTTTTACCATCGGCTCATTTGTTATCTCTGATATTTCAACAAGAGCATCATATACTTCTCCAACCTGATAACGAATAGCTTTAACACTGTCAATGCGACATTCCCATCTTGTAATGCTCAAGGGTTTCACTGATAACCCTGGTACATACTTTTTAAAAACAGCCCACCATTTAGTTGATGCTGAGAACAATGTGTAGATCGCTTGCAAGATTCCAAAGAATGTTATAGCATCTGGACAACACTTGGCTACATCTCCGAGTAAAAGGTTGTAATTGTCACATGCACAGGGTACAAAAAACGCCCTTGAATTTTCTTTCAACAGTCGCGCTTGTACAGTTGTGGCCAAAAGTGTAGGACCACCCTTTCAAATTCTGATGAAAACACCATAACACTTATTCAATCGCTGATAAAGAAAGATATTGGCTTGATAAAGAAAGATATTGGCATGTTACGGTAAATTAACAATTCCTAGACGCACAAATCAATAGTTCAATTAAAAGTTTTCAAAAAAGTCAATATTTTGTTGGACCACCCTTGGCTCTGATTACAGCCTCCAAACGTCTTGGCATGCTCTCCACCAGATTTCGGCAATATGCCGGTGATATATCACGCACCCACACTTCTTTTATGGCTTGTTCCAACATCTTAGCATTAGTTGGTTGCCTTTCGGAAACTTTGTTTTTCAAAATGGTCCAAAGATTCTCAATCGGATTCAGATCTGGGCTGTTTCCAGGCCAGTCCAAAATGTTGATTTTTTGGGCCTTCAGGAATTGGGTGACGATTTTGGCACGATGGCATGGAGCACCATCCTGCATAAATACACTGCATTTATGAACAGCCATATGCAATTCCAACTTGTTTTTCAATAAATCTAGGTATTTTTGACCATTTATGATCGTTCCAGGTGGCAAAAAAAAGAGTCCAGCCGTTCCATTTATTAACATTCCCCCCCAAATCATGACACTGGGGGGGGGGGGGGGTTATGGTTTGAATGGTATATCTTTCACTAAATCTTTTTCCTGATGGTCTCCGGACGTAGCGCTTTCGATTGGTGAACTGCTGCACGGTAGATTCGTCGGAAAACAGCACTTGTTGCCACTGCTGAATCGTCCATTTCACGTGTTTCTTGGCAAACGCCAAACGCTTGCTTTTCATAGCCTGCGTTAGCCTCGGTTTATGCGCAGGTTTATGAACTTTTAGGTCAAAATCATCAACCAAACGCCGACTTACGGTTTTTGGACTAATATCGGTACCTTTTGCAAGCAGTAATGATCGAATCTTGCTTGCAGAACTCATTGGAGAACGAACTGCTATTCTCCGAATGGCATGGTCATCTCTTGGGGTGGTTTTTCGAGGTCTACCAGATTTTTTAGCTGTTGTATAAGTTCCTGTATTCCAAAATTTTGCCATTGCGTTGTGGACAGCAGTCTTGCTTTTTTTGATTTTTTGACTAATCAATCGTTCTGAATGACCCTCTTTATGCAGAGCCACAATTTGAGCCCGCTCAACTTCCGAAAGTAGCACATTTTTACCCATTTTCTTCAATTTTACCTCTATAACAATTTGACAATTATCAAAAAATTTTACTGAAATAAACTCTAAAACACAAAAAAACTATTAATAATGCTTGAGTAATATCTTGATTGACCAATAAAAGTGACTGCAACAAACTGGAAAATGAATATATCAAGCCATAGTTAAAAAATTTTAAAAATCCACTTTTTTACTAGGTGGTCCTACACTTTTGGCCACAACTGTACTCAAGATGTGTGACCTTTCATGTTGCTACCGTTGTCGTAGCCTTGGCCTCGAATATCTTGCACTTTTAAATCTATTTCCTTCTGTGTGCTTAATAGTGTTTTATATAAATCTTCTCCTGTGCTACTTTGAACTTGTATAAACTTAATAAAATGTTCATAAACACCTGGAGGAGCCAAGTTACCATCAGACACATACCTGATAATTAGAGACATTTGCTCTTGGTGACTTATATCAGGAGTGCAGTCTAAAATAATGGCATAGCACTTTGCTGCTTTTACACGTTTTAGTATCTCATTCAAAGTAGCTGTAGTCATGATATCTAAAAGTTCATTTTGAGTATCTTTTCCTAAATAGTGATTATGAATTTCGTGTGTCTTGATTTTTCGCAAATGTGTGTCAAGAACAGGGTCAAACTTTCCAACTAACTCCACAAGACCTAAAAAGTTTCCATTGTGAACACTCTCATTACGAACATCTTCATTTGTTCCCCTAAATGCTAAATTTTTCTCTGCAAGAAACTGCACTATAGCTACTAGCCTTTTGAATACTTGCTGCCAGTGCTTTGCTTACTCATTGATGATTTTTTCGTGCTTTTTATCAATTGTCTGACCACTACAAAGTCTTTGATGTAACTCCCAGTAACTACATGTAGCTTCCATATGGTTCTTTGATTTTTCATGCTCACATAATCTTGTGTGAACATTAGACCAATTGTTGAATCCACTAGTTGATAAGGCCGTCGATGCATTCTTTATGAAAAGTTTGCAATAAAAGCAATAAATTTTATCAGCAGACTTAGAGTATATAATCCAAGGTCTTTCAACACTCTCCCCATTCAGAAGTTTTCTCTTACAGTGGAACTTTGAAAAACACAATCCTTTCCCATTTCTTGGAAAGCTGTTCCCAGGAATATTAGGGGGACCTTTCATTGCTAAATAATCTCTGGCATTGTTATTCATAGCAGTTGGTCAATTTGCTGGGTCATCGTTCATGATATTTACAGCTGTACTTATGGATGATACATCATTGTATGATGCCTGGGCTTGCTTTTTTCCGGTTATGATTATGCTTTCTGTATTGGGACTGTCCTGTGATGAATTGAGATTGTCTTCAATTTTATTCACAGCTGTGTCATTTTTTTCTAATTTGCCATTTATGTCCAAATTGTATTGATCAACTGTTATTGGATTCATGGTTATATCATTTTCTGAATTGCTGTTATTTTCTTCATTCTCAATCCTTGGGCGCTTCAAAGATGGGGTAACAAGGAATTTATTGATTGCACTTCTATGTTTTTCATTTTCAGCTTCCTTTGCCTTCGCCAATGCTCTTTTCTGGTTACCACTTAAATGCTTGCGCCCTTTATCTCGATTTCTGCTAGTTTTTCCCATGATGTAAGGCCTTTTTATATCATATTTATCTTTTTTAGAAAACAGTACAAAAATGTAAATCTGAATTTCTGAAATAAAGCAGAACAAAAGAATTTCATTGCTAATCACGATAATTTACCATGCATAACAAATTAATATTATGAGAAAGATTATTTCACTTTTTATTTTACGTCTTCAGTAGTATTTTGTACCTCACAATACAGAAAAGGACCCCCACTAGCGCGGGGCCCCTTCAAGGTGCGGGGCCCAATTTGATAAAATCGGTTAAATCGGCTTGAAACCGGCCCTGCAGTAAACGAAGTCCTGGTGGTTGTATTTTTCAAAAAAACTTCGCCAGTGGTTCGTTTTACTGTGTATTTGTAAAAATCCACCATTCCTTTAGGAGGTTTCCAATTCACAACAAAAGTAGAACTGCTTACGCTTTTAGGCAAAACAAAATCAACCACAGAACCAGGATCTAAAAAAGATCATCATTTACACAAATCGTTTTGTACTTTTAGGTCAATGTCAAGGTTTCCTCTATTAGATGGGCCCACACACTAGTTCTATCGACCGAAATTTAACTGCACGCAACTTCAAAAAACCTCTTTCGAAAAAGGGTTTTGCGAAGATATGTACAAGGCAATATTTAAAAACTGATTAAATATAAGCCACGATAAAACATCAAAACACTACTTTATTGTTGGAAGCCTTCCATACTTGCGTACTTACTTGTTGCAACATTTGTTGATTCTGCAGTGGAGTTTTTGCCAGCAAACACAACTATGATCGTAACTGTATAGGTAGTGCCTGCAGTTAGTCTGAAGAAACTTGTGTCATTTCTATTTGAAGTCAAATTTTTGCATGTATCTTTAGTAATGCAAACTATAAACCCATTAATCCCTGACTGAGGGTGAGTCCACTTTACTCTCACGGCTGGCTTTTTATAGGAAAATGCATGGACTCTTTCAACAGGTTTAGGATCTAAAAACAAATAACAACATCATGAAGTTTGCAGAGATACGGATAGTGCAACAGTCTCTTGAAAACAAATTTTCAAAAAACTTCAACTCCAAAAACACAAACGCAAAGCAAAGAATGCTAACACACATAGGTGTAAGACTAACAATTTAAACATAAACTAGCTACATTAGCGACTGTACCCTCCTCGCTTATCAGATATGCAGAAGTAAACGGAATTTAGTTTGGCTGGCATCGTCCAAATACAATGCGAAAGGAACTGATGAGCATTAATCACTTGACGATCTGTGCTTTCATATTGGGGGAAGGTACATTCCATCACTGCATTACCAATCCACATGCGCCACAAAGATTTTCTATAAGATTGTACTTGAGTCGTAAAGAGCCAAGTGCAGTACTATAAAATTCTATGCTACTTTATGCTGATCACATCAGTCTATCTACACAAACACAACCAATAACACTTTGCCACTTACTGGTAGCAACGTTTAGTAGTTCAGCCACATTACTTTTCTTTTCATTAAATAGAGCATGAACTCGTACTGTATGATAAACACCAGCAGTTAATCCTTCCCAAATATATGAAGTTATATTACGATTAACAGTTACTGGGCTACGAGCTCCAGACATCGATTTACCATCGGAACGTAGCACAAGTAGAGTATATTCATCATAACCGCCAACAGAAGGCGCTTTCCATGAAAACGTTAACGCAGTAGTGGAACTTGCATCAACATTAAGATTTCTGACTTGATTAGGCACTAAAACAAAACCACACATTTCGCTGCCAGTCTACAAACAGGTTTTGAAAAACACTTTGTTACCAAACCTACTGCGGGATCCACTCATGAGTAGCAGCGTTGCATCAGCTGGAATCTCTTGCTATTTGATACAATGTTACCAATGATGACAGTACATTAACATCTTTTTTGATTTTAATGTTCTTAAAACTTTTTTTAATTTTAAAAGTTGTTAATTGCCAATGCAATACTCTTTTGGCGATTAAATCACTTTTCTATTACAGCTAAACGCAGCACCGTTGAACCTCTAAGAAATAGTTTACGTTGTTTTGTTTCACAATCCATGTCGAACTTACCTCGAGAAACACGATTGGTGGAAGTTAAACAGGTGATAATCTTTTTTTTGGAGAACACCCACATTTCGGGTAAATAACATGGATAGCTAAGATAATGGCAACAAATATATGATGGCACCGCCTGCCAATACATAGCAGGGTGGACATGAAGTCCGGGATTTTGCTGACGTTGCGATAAGTACGTCCCCACTATGATCAGTTTCCAAAAAAACAGCCTGTGGTCCAAAAACTTGGTGACCCCTGCAGAAAGCTAATCAACCACATACGCAACTGATGTTATTTTCACAAAAATATGTAAAAAAGTCACTTTTAAAGTAATTTTTTTCACAACAAACACCAGGTCACTTACTAGTACTAACTGTGCTTGATATTCCTTCCGATATTACTCCAGCAAAACGAGTGTAAACTTTCACCGTGTACAATCTACCGGCTGTTAAGCCGTTCACATCAGTAGTTTTAGCTCTTTTAGAAACACTTTTACTAGACACCACTTTATCGTCATCATCAAACACACGAATTTCAAAATAATCAAGGTTACCAACTGGACTAGTCCATTGAACACTTATGGAAAAATTGCTGCTGGAGCTTGCAGTAACATTTACGACTGGGTTTGGCTCTACAACATAAAGCATCACAAAATTATTGCATTTAAACAAAAACAAACAATGTTAAGTTTATCAGGTTTCAACAAAACCTTTATAATTAAGAACTTGAGCTTTAAGTAGCCAGTACTGTTACCACAATGCACTTCTACTACATGCTCTGCACTTAACAAGGTATTGTTTTAACTTGTTTTTACTCAAGAAACAATAATGCAGAAATCACGCAAAACGAAAAACACGTCTTTACGATCATAAGTCGGTGATGCATCAAGCCGATCTATGTTCAAAAGTGTTTAATTACTTTGGATGAACCTAGAGATACATGTATCATAAGCAAAAACGAAACTGGAATAAATTGTATAACTGTGGGTTGGTTGATTGGTTAATTTACCCCTACTCTACCTTGGGATGGAGGTATGGTGCAAACGGCAAATTAGGTTTACGCCGTCAATCTAATCGAATTAAGCCAGGAGAAACTGTTTGTATAACCGTTTGTTTTCAAATACGACTTGCCCATACTCACAGAGAAGAGTCTGCTAAGATACCATTACACGTTTAACGATCTAAGCCCAAACACAGCGGCAAATAAAGGCCCAGGGTAAATTCAAAAGCCAACAGCATTACTTATTACACGGAGAGTTATGTTCGAATGGCTGCTCTATTAAACGGTTTATCTTGACTTGCTGTTGGGAACCAGAGGCTTCATTTGTTTACTTTATCTAGAAGTCTTCGTTCGAGTTTGTCATTGAACAAACTTTCGATGCTGAGTTTGAACCTGATCGTTTTCTCTACAATGTCATTAGAAATTTGTTATTTTTTGTGCAAATTTGGAACCGCTTTACATAAAACGTTGCGCAACGTATGAGACGATGCGGATTGGTAGTTTTTTTTATATATCTTCTCAAATATGTTTTTGCCTAACTCCAAAAAAAAACAACATATTTAAAAAAACTTAAGTCATTCGGGTATTTTTCTTGAAAAAACATGCTATGTCAAGTACAACCGATTAACAGAATCACCTATAACAGTGAAACACTGTGTTTTGTTCATGATCAACTTTCCAGAAAGTTTAATTAACAATGTTTTGCTATTGAAAAAAGAGATGATTTTACCCAATCAATATTTAAAATACCCAATTAAACATCAGATTGTATCTTTGTCAACATCAAGAACAGATAGATATGAAGCTAAAACAAATTGTGAAGAAGTGAAAAAAGCCCGACGAAAGAGCGATGGAGTTGGTAATCATTAATCTTGGTTTACGCTCCTACAAATGTACAATTATCGAAGAGCGTGTGTTTTGAGGGAAGTACACCGTGTCCACATATTATCGCTTCAATTACAAATATTCAACAAAATTTTATGTTTAAGAGATATTTTCATTCGGCTTGTTTTATAGTGACGGAATGCTTGAAAGTTTTTGGATGTATTAGTACATCTCTACGTGTGCACCATCGGTTGCACAAAGGATATTCAGCCAGTGTTCAAATTTCTTGTCACGTTCTTGTCAACATATCTGCAGCAACCGTAGTAACTGTTTTGATTATTGGATACTCTACACCAATAATGTCTCGGGCTTTGGTTTGGCAGACCATATCTTTCACATAACTCCACCAAAAAAATCCAACGATGTAATGTCAGGGGAATACGGAATAGCCAAGAGATGGCTCCATCACATTCAATCGAACGATCTGGAAATATTTCATTTCGAAATTTAAGGAAAGAAATTTAAGGTCAACTCCCTTTCTTAGTAAAACACTACCAGTCTCCATGAACATTTTACGAGGTGGCCAAACGATAGATATCGCATGTGGGTCTCTTCCATATTTGTGTCTAAAGTTTCGCTGGCTTGGATGTCGGTCTTTGTTTCTATAAACCAGCACACGCACTGAGCTTTTTCCTGCGGGGTGCATATATTCATTAACCCCATTTTTTCTGCTAAATACTAAAGATTCTGCATAAGCATTAAAAGAATTACGATTTTAAACCGGTACTTCAAAATATACCTGTCAAGGAAAAAAAACGCTTCGAGTATTTCCCGTTAATACAAAAGAATCCAAATGAAAATATCTCAAAACACAAAATTTTATTGAATTTTTAAATTGTAGGCACTATTTCGATTTAATTAATTCAAAGCAGCAGCGATGATTTGACATCGGAGAAAGTATGAAGAGTGAAAGTTTTTTTTTGCGTAACTTCAGTAACAAGTAAAGTTCTGTATATTGCTACCACTGAAAACTGCAAGAATATACTGCAAAATATTTATTCATTAATGGCAGATATCACCGCTCAACACTGGCAAAAATCGTGGTTCAATCAACGATTGCAGCAATCTCGTATCCAAAATATAAGAGATTTTCGTTTACATCGTTAAGATGGTGTTGTATTTTTAAATATATATGATGACAACTTTCCACACAAGGTTTCAGTTCAACTCACAACGATACATTTAAATTACAAGAACGTAATAGAAATGATTGAAAACGCCCAGATACCTGCTTAACATGTAGTGCCATTTTAATTGTAATTGCGTAATCTGGACCTGTTGTTACTTTACTTGATGCATTGCGCAAGAAGCATGTGCGCTTACGGGGTTTGCACAATTCAAGAAAGCGAGTCGTGCAAGGCGCAAAGCGGTGTTTCCAGCATAAAATAATCATACACATAATATAACACAACAGATGGGAAAAGCATAATTTTTCAAATTTCTCGATCGTAGTCGGCAAAAATCATACTTGTAATGTTTTCTTACGTTACTGTTGGGCATTTAGTGTATTTTTGAACTGCATTTTCCAACGAATACACCAGAGGCTTAAACAATATATACGAGGCACATGTGCGTAATACTTTCCTTTGAAAAACGCATCCTTCAGCCGATGGACATACGATGGAGCATTGACTAAGATCCACAAACAATTTTCTCACAGCTTTGTCAAGCTCTTTTCACAGCAGAGTTTCACTTCTCCACATTTTCTTTTAGCTTCGTATCTATTCTGTTCTTACTTATTTGAGCAAAGAAACAACCGGCACATGTTTTTTAATCATGAATCTTAAATATTGATGATGTAAAACCACTCATGGCCAAACATTGTTTTTAAACTTTTCCTTTCGACAGTTTAAGCTAGCTCAAAGTTGGCTGGAAATTTATTCATATTCTTTATGTAATTCGCTTGCTAACTAGTCTATCCACAATTCATCACAAGTCTACTGGTAGCAAAAACAATCTTTACCATACAAATACTATTTAACATTTCTACTGTGTGATTGGCACGTTGTTTTGCATTTTGACATTAGCATATTTTTTTAAGATAAAAACGCTAAAACGTAAGTTGCTTCAAGCATCCCGCTTTTCTTTGCAGATGAGTGAAAACATTTTTCAGAACATGATAGGAAACCAACCACACCACATCCTTTAATACTTTTATTAACGTTTAGGCAAAGTGGTTGAAAAGCCTAAGCCTAAACCAGCTTCTGCTTGTGCTCAATTTCCTTGTGAGTTTTCTCTACCTAGTTTTGCAAATCATCTCGCCTCCTTTTGCCCTGCTCTCTTACAAGCAGGCCACTGATCTACGACTTTCTTTTTCTTTTCAGCCTTAGCTAAACACAAAATGCTTTTAAGATACTCCTAGAGACTTTTCGGCCACTACCATGCTTTCTCTATCTGTTTGTCTACGCAAAGTCGTCTTGCCTGCCTTTCTTCTCTTTTTTGATCCACCAAACATGGCTGCTTTTAGCGTGGAGCTTACTTTTTCTACTCCATGATCTTGCTCTGATCCTCCTCTCTCTCACCACGGCGCTCCTCTAGCCCATCTTGACTTTCTTTCCAACCACACCAATTACAATTTCGTGATTTGGACAGATGGCTATGCGTCTTCTCCTTGCGGTAAAAACGGCTCCGACGATCTTGCCTACTGCTCACTAAGTGGCACAGAAGCCGCTCTTTCCTACTCGGCAGACTCAGACAGTTTAAGTTTTTCTGCTCAAATTTGAGCCATTTTGCAAGCTCTTCGATGGTATTGGAAGCAGCGACCAATCTGTCACTTGTATTCTCTTTTTCTCAAATTCTTCATGTTCTTTTGCTGGGCTTTGTTCCATTTGATCTTTTCTTCTTTTTCACGCTCTCTAGAACAGAGGTTGTCAACCGGATTTATCGTACATCCTCAAATGTACCAAAATTTTTCAAGAGTAAACTACCTTAGAGATGAGCCAAATGTTTTTTCTTCACAAATTCAAAACTAAAGATTCTTTTTTTAATAGAAATCCAAAAAGTGCGCCGCTTTTCTGGACTTAACTCAAAAACGCTTTAAAATAAGTTTTAGTGATTTATGTCAAAAGGTGTGGTATTTTTGAAAGATATGTTTTTGGAGATCAATCCCATGAATAAAAGAGATTTTAACTTTTTTAGGAGATCAATTAAAACATGATTTGAGTGTACAGATATTTTGGAATACAAAAGTGGGTGCGCCATAATAAAAAAAAGTTCACAAGCTCTGCTTTGGACACAAACGCTAGGAACGTTCAACCCTCTTTTCTTCCTCCACTATCAAACTCCAATGAATCTCTACTTGCACCTTTCTTCCTGGTAACGTCACGGTCGATGAACTGGCCAGACGAGGTGCGCTATTTCAGCTGTCTGCAGTCCTTTCCTATTCTCTGCTCAGAGCTGTTATAATCACTCATCTCTTCTTTGTGGACTGGAAGCAAAATATCACATCAAAACCACGGTAAACAAAGTAACGTTTTCTCTATATTGCATAAATAAATTTTCTTTTGAACCAGTGATGTCAGGTGCGTTGAGTTCAAATCTGAACGCAATTCTCCTCTATTATACCAGCTCTTCAGTCATTTACTTTTCTGCAATAAAAGTCATTATCAATCCAAAAAAGTTGGAAACTGTTGTCAATGGATAACACCTTGCTTTTGCTTGTAACAACCATACTTCGATGATGTCACTGGTTTGATTATTAATTCAAAAACTATTCTAAAACGCAGCATTTTAGAGCACGAATATTTCGCTGATTGTAAAAACGAATTTTTTGATTTCTGGGTGCCACTTGTATGAAGTGGTTCATCAGTAAGAATATTTGAATTACAAAATAGTTTAAACAAACCTTTACATTTAAGAAGTAATCCAAGCACACTATACTAGACGCAACGACCCAAATAGCTTAAAAGCCCATATCACGCAAACCACACATGCAGGATATTTCAGTCATACATCAAAAGATGAGAAACATGTGGTTTCATATCCAAATTTACTACATTTTACATCCCTAACTATTCTAGATTTTATGTTAGTTCAAAATAAACTGTATTTTCACTAAAGTTACTATGTGACAGAGTTCAAAATGCTCTTTTCCCAGCTTTACACCTACCTAATCCCATAACAAAACTTTTTAAAAAATTTCTGAAGCAGGCTACAACTACCTTCAATAAACCAACATCAAAAGTAAACACACTCACAGCAACGCTTATAAAAGCAAGATTAGTTCGGCAAAAGCAATTTGAACGTGTAACTATACTTAGATACTCACAACCATAAATCCATTTAAATACTTGCAACTACAGAAAAACTTCAAGCATGCCAAGCAATTTCTACATAAATTTACGCTGAATTACCTTACCTTGTCATAAACAAACCAGTTCAAAATCATCAAGGAAGAAGCACATATGAAAATGCAATATCCAATAGAATTTTCATTTAAACAATTGCAATGAATGCTATTTCCACAACGCAGTGACCAGAGCCTGTGATTACGACTACATAATGCTTTTTAATAAACGACAGCTCTCAATGTGCGTGTGTGTTTGTGTGTATAAATAATATTGTTACGTGAAAAACACTCGCAATGCACCATACCATGTATTCATAAAAACACTCACTGGAAACTCTTTCGATCTACTTACGCGTAGGAAGTTGCTCGACTGCTGGTGTGCTGTTGGTAACTCCTCTGCTTACCAATGAAACATTGTACAGTGTTCCCGGTATGAGACCAGTTATAGTATATTCCATCAAGTTGCTTGATATTCTACATGCAAACATAAGCACGATCAATACATGTAATCTGTTTGAAACAGGACAAACTGGCTCTATGCTGATACTGTAGTTACGTTCATCTTAAAAAAATAAAAGAAACTTTTTTTTCTTTTAGATCTCAAAGAAAAATTTCAAATGTTCATTAACAAACGAGTTAAAATTTAAAATTTTCACGAAAGGAAGAGTTAAATTTGACTCTTTGCTAATCACAATGACGTCATCAATGTTAGAACTAAATTTCAACCAACAATCTGGGGTAAAAATAACGTCTCTTACTTTAACTTCTACCCTGACTACGCTGCTGCACTATGGTTTCATGGATTCATGCTGAGAATGCAAACACTTGAGAAAGTTTAGGTTGCCAAGCCGACAAAATAGATTTGGTTAGCATTTTTTTTCATACAATCATCACCACTGATGCGAGTATAAACATATGACAAAACTGATTTTTTGTCACTTAGCAAACCAATTTAGATGCAGTGATTTGCTACAATTAACCATATTATAGAGCTACTTTAGATTTTATTGGTGCAATGCTTCTTTAAGGTAATAATAGCTCAATTTCATTACAAGACCTCAAACCGCTACAAAAGCTGCTAATAACATGTTGTTGTTTTTGTGGTTAATCCCTTCTCTACTAAAAACGCTCAAAAACCGACATCAAACAATTATCTAAGCTCACACTAAAAATCGATAACATTAAGCCAGGAGAAAATGGTATCTGTGATAAAACTTACTCAAATTTTTGTTTTAACTTGCAATCTTTGCCAATTTGTACGGAAATACAGATTGCGACATCTTGTCACAATTAAACAATTGTGGTGCAAGTCGTGCAACAATCAAAGTCAAACGAAATTATGTGCGACTGTGTTGCAATTGAATAGTTGCGACAATCAGGAGGCGAAGCACTGTGTATTTGTTACGTAAAAACGTTTGCAGTATAGCAAAGAAGCGCATCTATAATGGTAGTTTAGAATAACCAATTATATTACAATTTATGCAGCTGTACAGTTTCTTGCAACAAACGCTTTCTTCTGGAAAGACATCGAAATACGTCCAAATACCAAAAAACGTCAAGCAGGAGAGCCATACCACCGATTTTGTGGAAAAAGTAACCAAGGCATTTTTATCTGATATTGCTTTGTACAAGCTATTCAACAGCCAAAACCTATTTCACGACAGTGGTCACAGTTTGCCATCTGAAACTACTTGTAGAAAAACAATGTTGCTATTAAGCGCAAATGAGTTACAGCGGATAAAAAAGCGCTGTACATGACAAACACATTTGTCTGGTTGCTGATGAGAGCACTCTATCTAGTATACTTTTTTTAAGTATTGCAGTTGAAAGCTTAGAAACACCTCACCTTACCTATTTCTACGACTGTCAACCTATACCATGTGCGCCAAATAGCAACAGCATTGATTAAGCAGTTGACGATGCAGCTAGATCTCTTAGAATCAGCAGAAACTCTCTGTCTTTTATCGACTGATGCTGCAAAATATTAATATGTGGTGGCTGCAGATGTAATACTAACATCTCTGTATCCCAACATGTTTAATGTGATGTGTGTAGCATATTTATTGCACAACTGTGTTATGAAAGTTAAACCTCATTTTGAAGATCTTGATCAGCTAATCGCAAAAGTCAAATCAGCAACAGTTAAATACCAAATCAGACCAGCCAAATTCGCTACCATTGGTTGCCCCTGACTCAGACTGTTATTACAATATGGAATAGTTGGTTAAATGCTGCCTTACATTATGCAAAGAATTTACCTGAAGTAAAACCGATGGTGAAGAGTTTCAAGGGCCCAGTAATTTAGTAACTCAAGCAAAAGTTAGCTTGCAAACAATTGGTTTAGCTACTCAACTTCTCAAAATCAAAGACCAATACAAATGTCTAATTAAGCATATAGAAACGATCGAAAGTGCCAAATACACCATCAAGGAAACGGTGCAAGCAATGCAAGAACGTGACTTCGGAGAAGACACTTGCAGCATTAACGGTTACAATCAAACAAGAACGCAATACTGATAAGACATTTCTAAAATAATAAACAAGGAGCGGCCAGACATTCCATCGCCTGTTAACAGTTTTATCAACATTTTCAACCCACAACTACTTATGTAGAAAGAAATTTTTCCATGCTGCGAAAACTGTTGCTCAACGCTAGAAACTTTAAGGGCGAAAATGTAAAACAGCACATGATTTTACATTTCAATTCTAGCACCCGATAATTGCAGAGTTGGCTGGTGATAAGGCGGGCATATTGCAAGTTTCGTTGAGGATTTGCATGTTTTCGTCAATTAAATGTTCGTTTTGAAATAGAAACTAAACAAGCATTTATTTATTTGGTCTAAATTTTGTTACGTCAATAAAAACTCGCCCTACTTATTACCAGCAAAAAACCTCCCGTTGGATGCCTATAAGTAGTATATAACTACCTTTTTGAGCCCTTTCTTGTGGTTCAGTTGTGGTGCACTACGTCATTTCCGAATGTGCTGATACGTCATTTCCGAACGTGCTGATACATCATTTCCGAACGTGCAAGTACGTCATTTCCTAACGTGTTGATACATGAACTTGGAGGTACATTTTAGTTGTAACGTTGTTTGAATTTACAATTGAAAATGTTTTATTTGTTTTGTTTGAATTCTAATTTGTTTGAGTTCTTTTTAGGAATGGTTTTATTTGTTTTTAAAAATGTTGTTTCTTGTTTTTAGGAATAATTATATTTGTTTTTGGAAATGATTTTTATTTGTTTTTAGGAATGGTTTTATTTGTTTTTGGAAATGATTTTTATTTGTTTTTAGGAATGGTTTTATTTGTTTTGCGATTTTATTTGTTTTTAGGAAGGCTTTGAAAATGTTATTTGTTTTTAGAAATGGTTTTATTTCTTTTTGGAAATGATTTCATTTATTTTTGAAAATGACCTAATTTGTTGTTGTACCCTCGCTTCAGAATACCCCCACTTCAAAAGTTCTCCAATTGATTTCACTTTTCAGCTCGTAAATGATTTTTTGTCTTATTGTAAGCACAACTGCTGTAAAACGGAAACATTAACTTTAGGTCGTGACTGAAGCCTTTGATACTAAATCATAACAACTTCCTTTCGAGCGTAAGTGTCAATCACACGTAATCGTTCACTTCTTGAAATTGTTTATAAAATCATAGAGCCTCTGATCGATTTCTCCTTTTGATTCCCTAGAATGTTGTTTCTTTACTCTTCTAGATGTGTTTATTGGAGGTATTTTCCTTTACTCGTGATATTTCTGCAGTTGGTTGGAATTAATTTACATCTATTTCAGTAGAACTAGGTAGGTAATGGATTCAGTCTTTCTTCAGTCTTTTTGTCAATAATTTTCTGACCACACATAGCTCTCATTATAGCTCTCTCCATTCTCTTTAAAATTGCGTTTTCATTTTCTTTTAAACACCATACCTCACTTATATCACTACTGTTTACATTGTAAAACTGAAAAGATTTAGCTTTGATTGTATGCAAATCACAAAACATTCACCTCAAATTCACATTCATTTTTCTTACAACTAAAAACCATAATTATATTCTATCATCACACTATTTTAAGATTTTTCCGAAATTTAGCAACTTTAAAACTTACTAACACGAAATTTTTACTACCTTTCAAAGTCTCCTTAGCTCACCTACATAGAAATAAGCACAACTTTTGACATTATTCGTAGGACATTAACATAAAATTCAGGGTTTTCACAGTCTCCTCAGCTCACCTACATAGAAATAAGCACAACTTTTGACATTATTCGTAGGACATTAACATAAAATTCAGGGTTTTCACAGTCTACCTAGCTCACCTACATAGAAATAAGCACAACTTTTAACATTATTCATAGAACATTAACATAAAATTCAGGGTTTTTACAGTCTCCTCAGCTCACCTACATAGAAATAAGCACAACTTTTGACATTATTCGTAGGACATTAACATAAAATTCAGGGTTTTCACAGTCTACCTAGCTCACCTACATAGAAATAAGCACAACTTTTAACATTATTTGTAGAACATTAACATAATATTCATAGTTTTTACAGTCTTTTTATCTCACCTACATAGAAATAAACACAACTTTTAACAATATTTCAAGGACATTAACACAAAATTCATGATTTTCAACATTTACGTTTATTACAGCTAGTCATTAGTTTTAGAGGAAAATAACCAACAGTTTTCTAGATTATCAGGTTTGTTGGAGAAAAATCACAGGCAGTGACGTTGTGAGTTTGGTGAAAGAAACACTATCAAATTTGACACAATTTCAGTCAAAAACTTGTACCGCTAGCCGCTAGTTTTACACTATTTAGATTAAAATTTCAGTAGATTGACCAGATCTTTGAGTAAAATGTAGATTTGTTTCACATACGACAGTGAGCTAGTTAAATTTTTATGTTAGTTTCACACTTTCTTGGAAGAAAAATTTTAGTAGATTGACCAGACCTTTGAGTGAAATGTAGATTTGTTTCACATACGACAGTGAGGTAATTAAATTTTTATGTTAGTTTCACATCTTCTTGGAAAGAAAAATTTTAGTAGATTGACCAGACCTTTGAGTGAAATGTAGAATTGCTTCAGATATGACAGTGAGGTAGTTAAAATTTTAGTACAGTGGTGGAAACATTTTGAAAAAGTCACAACAAAGAAGTTTGTTTCAATTCAGCACTTTTTAATCACTACCAAATATTGTTAAACCAAGAAGATTGAACCTTTATTGTGTTTAGAGACTACTTCAATAATTGTTCAACTTTGACTTGTAAACATTCACCATGCATCTAATTTACAATATCTTTTCATATAACTAGAAAACAAAAATTGTATCCTATTATAACACTGCTTTAAGTAAAAACTATCTAATTCCAAAGCCACCAACATAAAATTCATATTTTTCAAAGTCAGGAAATCAGCTAAGATTACTATCAACAAAAATCTGATGCAAACGGAAACATCAACATCACGTCAGCAAATCTTTAACCAATCACAATCGATGTAGAACTTCAAAAATGGTTTACTATCAACAAAAAATCTGATGCCAGCGGAAGCATAGACCGCACAGAGATGATTACGTCTTCAAAAATCACTAGTTATAAACATTCTTGCCTCTTATTCAACCAATCACGAACCAGCAGGTGTTTTTATATGTACTACATCACGAGTTTTCATTGCACAATTGTTGGAAAGAACAAGACAGGTCTAGGCAAGAATAGTGATTTTTCTTCTTTCTTTGTTAACATTTCTCTATAAAAGTCGTACGGTTTTGCGAGAAAATTAGAAGAAGAACAATGGAAAGCTGCGACGAGACACACACTTCAATTGCTGACGACTATGAAGAGATAGCAAAAAATGTCGACGTTACAACGACTCATCCCCACTCCTCATGCTACGACGGGTTGATGGAGCAAACAGAGTTGTTGAGACGTGCAAGAAAACACCAAGAAGAAGCAAGAAAAATACGAAAAATCTTCCTCAACATTGACAAAGAAGGAAAATCAATACCCGCAGACGGTGAGATGTTGAGAAAAGGTGTGCTGACTGTCTCAAGAGAAAATGCTCTCTTTTCAACCGATCAGCTTATTCAAGTGTGTAAACATATGTTTGAGGGTCTACCGTTTGTGGCATTCAAAGGCCCAGCAGATATGCGTCCTTATGTGGTGGTGATTTTCTCAGCTGACTGTCAATACGGTGATGTCTGTGAAGTGAAAACAAGATTGGAGATTTTCAAAAAAGAGGCAGCTGTAGAAAACTTTCTTATTAGATTTAAAGTGGAATCTATCTTTTCACTCGAGAAATATTTTCAACATCTACAAGATCGATCATCTGGATTCATCGTTAGAAACGAAAACTGTGGTATCACCAAGGAACTAGCTGCTGTTGTGAAAACCTTGAAAGAGGTGAAATGCACAGCCGGGAAGAAAAAACGTTCTAGTAGCCTTCCTAGAAGTGCTGAACTTTATCAAAAGAAGAGAAAACCCTCTCCACTTAATATATAAAACAATAAATGTGTGATTTTCAGTGTTTAACGCAAGTAACCGTCTTTAGATTTGAGTAAAATTTGTTTAAAAATGCTGTGCCCTTCTTTCGAATCTGAAGAAACGCGAATCTTATCCTTCTCAGACAATTGGCCTCACCGAGTCGATATGGCTAACCCTGAACGAATGGCTAAAGCTGGATTTTTGTATAGAGGCAGTGACGATCGAGCATTTTGTTTTTATTGCGGCTTATGTCTTTATCAGTGGGCGGACACAGACATCCCAGAAATTGAGCACGCAAAATACTGGTCCGCGTGTGCGTATCTAGAGAGAACGTTTGGAACTGGTTTTATCGCCCAACACAGTAATTACCGCATTCCAGAAGAGGAATTTTTGTCGGGAACGAGATTCGGGTTTGCTACTCCTGAAGAAGCAGCAGATCCAACACTTGTGAGAAACCCTCCAGTTGAAAATGAAGAACCGAACATAACCCCCCTATCTGAAGCAAAAGAGTGTGACACATCTCAAGAACTTGTGTGTAAAGTGTGCTTCGATGCTCAAATTAATGCTTTAACAATGCCTTGGGCACTGTTTTGAATGTCTGAACTGCTCGGCTAAGCTTTATTCAAAGGAACGCCCCATCTGTTGCGTGGTTATTTTGGATGTAAATTGTATTTATATTGTATAATAAAAAAACACTCGATTGTATTCAATTCTGTTTATTTCAACATTACACGTAAAACAGTCACAATTTCATTAAATTTTGAATAAAGCGCTCAACAGTTTTATCATTTAAACTAACATTACTCGAGAAATGAGTCAATATCTCGGATACAGAGCAACCACGTGAGCGAAATAAGATGTAGTACACGGTATAATGTCCACAGACTTCAGATATCAAACTCTGTAGGGTCTTTGAGTTATAGATCCAGGATGAGAAGTGAGAATCTAAGAAATCTGTCAAACCATAAACAATTGGATGTAGACCATAGCTATCAAAAAACTCAGCAGATCTTTGATTGTTGAAGAACATAGCAACCCAGTGTTCTCCAGGAGCAGTGCTCGGATCGGTGTTAACAACATAACTCCCAGGATATACTCCACAGTAGATAGCTGATTTTTAGGATAAATGGCCTTAAAAATCTTTTTTGCGCAGGAGTCATTCCTCTCAATCTGTAGTGTGTCCATCAGAAAATCAGTCAATACGTTTCTATCAGTCAGTCAATCAGCCAATTCTGCATGAATTATCACATTGCTTCTGTTGGAGGAGTGTTAAAGTGTAATTCTAGACGAATGTTTTTCATCAACTCCAGATGCGTACAAGAAACCCCCAGATCTGGCGCAAGAATTCAAAACTTTTCATAGTTTACTGACAAGAAAAAACTCAGGCTTATCACTGCCAACAGACATAAAATTCCATCATCTCCGCAAATTTAGGTAGAAATCTGTACAGTAGGGTTTATTTTTCCAATCAAAATAACTATTTGGGACACTCCAAAACTATTATGCTGCAGTCATCACCACACTCATACAAAATAAGTGCCCAGACCCGGGTTTGAACCGGGGACCTTTAGATCTTCAGTCTAACGCTCTTCCAACTGAGCTATCGAGGCATTAATGGCCAGTACGGGGCTCGAACCCGCGACATTAACACGACACTATAACCAACTGAGCTAACTGACCACTTGTTGAAATCCTAGAAATTTCTCTATTAAGTGAAGCAACTGTCTTTGATGTTATGCGTTTAACGTCTGTAGGAAATAATAATTGTAAAATTTTCTTGAAAAAGTATTACAGATTTATCTAGTTACAATGCTTCGCAACAAGTCTCCCGTTTCAAAATCACAATTTTTTTTTCCTTTCTTACCTACTTATACTTCTTGAGGGGTTGCTGATAGTTATTGTTTTAGGCACTGTATCAGTTCTGATGTGCTAAAGTAAGATATTCATGAAAACCGTAAGCTTTAGACCTGCAATAGTTTATAAGGGCAATTAATAAAATCATATTTTCTTTCTCCTGGACAACATGGAATTAAATATTTGACAAGAAAATGCTTATGACAAAGACCTATGTATATTAATTTTTTAAATGTTTAAAGTTTTTCAAATCTGATTCTGGCTCCAACATTTGGAGATTATTCAAAGCTTGTGAGCATGTCGAGTGCAACATGTAAAGACAACAAAACAAACAAAAGTTTTAAAGTGTTAAAGAGACTGTAGAAATTTTAAATCACTGGTAACGCTGAATGAAGATTAAATAACTTGGCAAATGTTTGGAAATATGTAGTTTTTGTCTAATTTGCTTCACCACATTAAACTTTTTACGTCAATACACTTGAATTCATACCAAAATTTTAAAAGCTAATATTCATTGGTTGAAAATGGAGTGGGAGACTTTAACATTTCTTTCAGATTTATTCACTTGTTAAATTCTCACCAAATATTGAACATGTTGAGACAACAAAATATTTTTATCTGACACCCTTGTGAAATATTTCAGTTGAAGTCCGCTAAGCTACCTTGTGCGCGCTCAATGTACTGGTTTTCGATTTTACCACAAAACAGTTCAGCGGTCAATGAGCGGACAAATATTTTTCAATCATCACGCATTATTTTCGCACTATGTAATACTTTTGCTGTTGCATGTTAAATCAAAAATTCTATCTTATAATGTTTTCAAACTTAAATTTCCTTACTCACATTATTATCTATGTACATAGCAGTAAAATACAACTTTACCTCAACTACTCTAAAAGGTTTATGTATCAAGACTAATATTTGACACTACAGATTACCGAAACAACATCAATTTTTGATTATCTTACAAGTTATTTTATGAAACTAAAAATCAAACGAACTTTTTGTGGTGGGTTCTATACGGTGTACCAGCTGCAAACTTATAGGAATGAATGAAACTTATATCGCCACTACATTTAATTTCAAAAAACCACATGTCATCAATCCACACCTAAATCATTCTATTGCTACTTTTCATCTTCTATTTCGTTTTATTTGCAGTACAAATTGATATCTTTCTAGCGATTGTCTCTAACATATTGTTGCATAACATCCAGGTTATTAATCTAAGAGTAATTGATAATATTATCTTGACAGATATTGTTCTTACAGCTGAGAAAGTAACTTTTCACTAAACTTTTTGAGAGCATACTACAAAGTTGATTGGGGTTATCACATGATGTTCACTTCGAGAAAGGTTTGTGCTGCATAGAGATGGGTTATTCTGAACAATTAAATCTTATTTCTAAATTAACCCTTTGAGCGTTAGTTATTTTTTCAAGGAATCTGTGGAAATAGTCTTATATCATGTAAAAATAGGGTATTTTAAACTTGATATATCAAGGCCCAGTTAATGAATATTGAAATTTTTTTAAAGTCTACCCTTAAAATAACATTTTCTCTTTCATTTGGTCAATGAAAGAAAACCAAATTTTAATGGGAAGTACGCGAAATTAAAAGTAGGAAATATATGGTTTTTATATATTTTTATGTAAAATATTGGTCTGTCGAGTTCATATTTTCTATATAGCATCATGCAAGGGGTACTTTAGAAGATTTCTAAGGATATTTTTTATAGTTTATTCTCACACAATTTGTTTATAGTAATACAATTTACGGTTCATAAATCGATGTATTAGCTACGCTGTCAGTATTCCTTCACACTTGATTTGTGTAACAAGTGATTTGTGAGAATTACGCATTTTTATTCAATTTGTGACAGACAGACAGTTTTTTTTTGTAACAAAATGGATCGTGATTGTGAAGTTGCTGGTCCATCAAGACCTAGAAAGAGGAGTAGAATGCAATTGGGTAGTGATGAAATACCTATGGCATTGTTTGATGAAGATACAGACCTAAGTTCGTTGAGTGACAGTGACACTTATCAATCTGTATCCACGGCTTCCCAAATGGATTCATCTGATAGTGAAAATGAAGTTGCAACACCATCAAATGTGACCGCAAATATCAATTGGCAGGACAAACCTTCAAATTATACACCTAAGGTCTATAATTTCGATTTAAGCAATAGCGGTATTGGTAGACATTTAGAATTTGATAAAAATTCTGTACCATATGATTATTTTAGAAGTTTTGTCACTGATGATTTAGTGTCGAAAATTGTGGATTACACCAACAAATTTGAATCAAAAACAAGTGAAACTGCTACAATAACTCGATGTGCTAGGAGAAAGAGATGGCATGATATAAATAATGATGAATTTCTATCATTTCTAGGCCTAACGTTATTGATGCCACATGTAAAAAAATCCAGAATATGTGACTATTGGTCAACTGATATAATAATTGAAACACCATATTTTAGACGGTATATGACTTGTGACAGATACCAACTAATTATGCAATTTCTTCATTGCTACGAAGAAACTGAAGAGACTAATAAGAATGATCACTTGAGAAAAATTAGGCCTATTTTGAACATTTTTCAAGAATCTTTCCAAAATTGCTTACAACCATTTCAAAATTTATTAGTTGATGAATCACTAATATTATTCAAGGGACGACTGATATTCAAGCAGTACATTCCCAGCAAGCGACATAGATTTGGCATGAAATTATTTATGCTGTGTGACTGCCAAACAGGAATTGTTTTAGACATTATTGTCTATACTGGCACCGATATTGATATTATCAGAGATGACGATTTAGGAGTAGCTGGTGCCGTAGTAAAGAAATTACTGCAGAAACACCTTGAAAAGGGGCACACATTGTATACCGATAATTGGTATACATCGCCCAAATTATCTCTTTATTTAGATTCCAAAAATACTGGATCTTGTGGTACGGTTCGCAGCAACCGAAAGAATATGCCTAAATTTGTGCAAAATAAACAAAAAGTTCAAGAATATGTATCCCCTCCTTTGCTGGCGATGAAATATAAAGATAAACGTGATGTGCACTTACTGTCTACAGTGCATGAGGGTAAAATCATAGCTACTGGAAAAACCAGTCACAGAAATAATGAGCCTATTACAAAACCAGATATTATTGTCGATTATAATAAAAATATGAGATTGGTAGATGAAGGAGACATGATGATTGGGAATATAGACTGCTTACGACGTACCACAAAGTGGTACAAAAAATTGCTTTTCCATTTATTTGATATATGCATGCTCAATGCTCATCACATGTATCTACTTCAAACGAAAAAAAACATGAAATTGAGAGACTTTAGTATTTCTGTGATTAGAGAAATGCTGGAAAAACATGGAACTGTTACAAAAACATTTAGTCATAGAATAGCTAGAGCTGATGCTTCAGATCGCTTGCAGGGTGCTGCCTATGTTAGTAGACACCATCTCGAGATGCTCAAAAAGGTTGGCAACAGACGAGTCCAAAAGTACTGTCATGTGTGCAAGAAGTCGGAAGAAAACCAGGCAAAAAAAGTTTCAATGTGGTGTGCAGCTTGCAAAATACCTTTGTGTGTTGATTGTTTTGTTGTGTATCACACTAAAAAAAATTATTAGTTTTCAAACTTTTTCTATAAGAAGGACTTTATTTCTAAAAAGACTGTTTTATTTATGACAAAAACTGCTTTTTTTTTAATTAAAAGGACACGTTTTTTTTAAAAGGAAGTGTTATTTTTATGTTATACAAGTGAAATGTGTTTACATTAGCAAAAAAGGAACTGTTTATTCATCGCCTCAAGTATTTTGCTGCGTCAACAGGTAAGCGTTTCAACTGAGTACTTTAACGTTCAGTCGACAAACAAGTCTTTGACTCAATTGAGTACTTTAACGTTCAAATGGGTTAAGCTTTGCTAATACTTAAAACTGCAAGGGACTTTAATAAATAATAAACATTTTAAATTTCAAACGTTTTCGACTTTTTCAAGAATTAAAATCTGTAAATGAAATAATTTCAAATAATGAAGATATACAGTGTGTCCAAAAAATAGGTACCGTTCAAAAAATTCACGTATTTTCCATCATTTTTTCACAATAAGTCGGTACCTTTCAAAGTATCTACGTATTTTCCATCATTTTTTCACAATAAGTCGGTACTTTTCAAAAAATCCACATATCCTCCATCATTTTTTTTCACAAAGAATGTTTTTCACAAAGGTTCATTCCCTAAATCGAGTCATATCAAAAGACTTTAAAAAATGGTATCCACAGCTTCCCTGCTTGGCGCTCAGCATATAAAGGGGATAGTGTGGAGAACAAGCCGGCAAGCTTGCTTGTTGTGTCCTTGGGCAAGGCACTTAACGGGACGCCTCCACCTTTCTGTGGCAGACAGGTGGCCCTCCTGTACTTCACCGGATTACAATTGTGAAGTTGCTAACCCAGCATGTCACACGGCTCTTGGGTACCCACCAGTGGCAGTCCGCCTTGGTGGTGGGGCTACCAGTCACTCAAGACTGGTTTAACATGGGCTGCCATTTTTCCCCTAGCCTAATTTCAATTAGGTTGACGGCATGAACCTGAATTGCCGTTCATGCCGTACCTCCATCCCGAGGAAGAGGAGGGGTAATCACAACAACAACAACAACCCATAGGTTGAGAAGTCCTGATGGAACGACCACATATTTCACCACTTGTTTACACTTTACATCAACTCACAACTGCTTCTGCAGAAAAGCTAACTAAACCAGCATTTATTCATTCGGTCAAAATTTTGTAAGGTTAATAAAGTCAATTTTTTTCATTTTTAAAATCAATTAGTGTTAGTTTTAGGTCAACAAAAACTGGCTCTACTTACTATCAACTAATAATCTCATTCCAGCAGAAAAACTCCCGTTGGATGCCTACAAACCGCTAAGGCTGCGTTCACACAATAGCAGTTTTTTCGCAATCAGGAATAAAACTTCTTACCGATATTTAGAGCAGGTTTTGCGACGAGGTTTCGCTGCTTGATACTAAGTGTGAAGATAGCATCGCCCTGTTTGCACACAGTATGAAGCAGTGAAACCTTGTCTCAAAACCTCCTATAGACGAACGCATCCATACATCAGGTTAGGTACTAACCGCTAACTTACTCTTGCACTTCCTCCTTATTAGGAATCGAACTGGTTCTATACGCAATAAGATAGTGTTCAAATGTAGCATCAGGTTTCTGCCATGTGACTGTTATGCTATTGGTAGTTTGACCAGATGACATAACATTGCTTGGTCCAGCTACAACTACAAACACAAACCAAAAGTCAAATCATTGAAAATAACACAAACAGCATAATAAAAAATAATTACTATTACGTTTTATTCCTGCGTTTTTCCAGGCTTGTACAAGCTGATTCGGTGGATTTCTACCACAACATCCTCGCTTTCGAACCAGATTATTGTTGGAGAAACACAGCGTTCTAATTTCTAAACGCCCTTTCTAACAATTGCCACGGTATTTTCATGGAGTTTTTAACTTTAGACCTTTCGTTCCCAAGTCCGAAACAATTACCACTGCCCGACAGCGGCTATTATGCAGCACATAATCAACACTTAGACAAAACAAATATGGATGTGAAGTTGTACTCACACAGTGCATATCATTACCATTCATTTATATGTTGTTATATCGATCACCATTTAGGCTGACTGAACAAAAGCAAATCAACTGTTAGGTACTCTTGTACTTTCTTGATGTACAAACTAACACCGTGTTACTTTCGGCCATTAGAGTAAACCTGAAAATGCCACTTCTTTAACTAAAATAATCTGCTTGATTATATTATAACTAACAACTTAATTGCTAAACCAAAAGTGTATTCATACAAGCACTCAAACCCACCCGTATGGTTCGTGAAACTTTTCCAGGTGCTATTTTGATTTTTGCTTTGTTTGAAGACATAAAATGTGAATATTTCTCCAGATGCTAATACAGTAGCATCGTGCGAATTGGTGCTATTGTCTAAAACGATCTCAGTTCCATTTTGATACACCACAATCTTAACATAAAAAACAATTAAGTAAGGTAGTAGTTTGGCAAAAACGCATAAGTTGATACCTATTATCTGAGATTCAACACCCTGAAGTCACGTTAACACTTAAAGACAAATATCTTGGCTCTTTGCTTTGCCCAACAGTAAATACGAAGTGAGAATCATTTACCATAAGCATGAATACGCCCAAGTTATAACACGAGAGTGCCACGAAGTTCCTAAAGTCTCGAGAAAGCTAAAACTTACGCTACATAGCATCAGTTTAATTCAATCAATAAATATTAAAGATGCAATTTTTGTACATGTACTTCATGTAAAGGTGACTACTCTCAAAACAAAATGCTGCCTGTATCTTAAACACAGTCAACAATCAACAAAACAGAAAGCATATCTAAAAAATGATCAACACCTGAGCGTCAAACACTCCTGGTGACTCTGGCTGACGCCATCTTATTGAAATGCTGTTTGTAGTTGACGTAGCATCAACCATTTCAACTGAAGTTGGAGCTGTAAAATGAAAAAATTGTTTTAACACGACCAAACACCACTTTGCGTTAAATCTTTTTCAAAACTGATTTGGGCAGCTTGCGATGCGATCTTGGAAAACTTGCACATATTAGCATAAGTTACTACATAACATTACATCACCATTCATATATTATCGACTGCACGCAGCATTCGATCAGTAATTAGTTTACTTTTATAGCAAAACTGAGCAATCGTGACTGCTCCGTAATCGCGACATTGTCAGTTTAATGCCCGCATCGGCATTTTATCGTTGTGTTCTTGAAAACGGGACTTTCCCGCAAATTTCTCTAGCTTCGTTGCAAGCTTGTGACAAAAATGAACCTCGCCAGCAATACTGGTAACTACGAAGTACGTCTAAAGACAATAATGTTCTGTGGACAACTGCAAAGAATTTACATGAGCGAGGGATAAAAATGTCATTAATAATTATAAACAGATAATAAACTCTCGCATTCACGTTAATACAACACGGGCATTTGTATAGCTATACAAAACGACAAACATGATGCACTACATTACCATAGAACTCACCGAGAGTGATTACTTGGTCATTACTACTTTCACCCGCTACCTCACCAACAAAAGCAACAACAGCGACTGTGTACGTTTCACCAGGCATTAATTCAGTCGCGACAATAGGTGATGTGGTGTTAATGAATTCTGGAGAATTTATGCCACTACCATCACCAAAACGAGCTTTGTACCAGATATTGTCATTACTATTCACCATATTAAACGCTACATTCACCTGCAAAATAAAACTAATTACAAAAAAATTCTCAGACCTCGTGTTTTCAAGTTTCGAGGAAAACTAACAACCATATTTTTCTGATGGTTTTCAAATTTCTGTGCACATAATCTTTCAGATGCCAGTGATTCTTACGTAATATGTAAATAATTTAAAACGTAAACAAACAGTAGAATCGCTGTTGTAAAAAATATATTGACCATCGCTAACTGATAACTTGCAACAATTTGAATTTTTTTCCATAACCAACAATTGCTTGGTTTAATGATTTTATGAACTGCTAGCATGTCATATGAACTGCTAACTGATCTCAGTGCTCATCTGATCTCCGTGCTTTCATTCCTAGGACAAGCACTAGGCCAATGGGGATGGGCCTGCCCAGATCATCATGGGTCAGGCTCAACCGCTTGCGGGCTGGTGTTGAGTGCTTTCAGTCGTTCATGCACAAATGGGGCCTTGCTCCTACATCGAATTGCGAGTGTGGCGCTGCAGAACAAACCGCAGAACACATTATTCTGACGTGCCCCGTACATCGGGCACCTACAGGAATACGTGGACTGACGGTTTTGGATGTCGACACACGATGCTGGCTGAGTGCCATCACTGCCAGCATCTGATTTCGAAACAGTGGATGATTCAACAACATTGCTGTCTTACTGCTGTTTTCGACTTGGATGTGGATCGCTTCCAAAAGAAGAAGATGTCTTATGTTCGTCAGCCGACTTATTTCAGTACATCATCTATCAAATATACAAAAATATCTGGAGCACTGTGCTATACTAAAAACCAGCTTACTCGTATTCTTTCAAATACACCGATACTTACTATTCGATCAAACTTTTAAGAAAGTAACTTGCTTAATTATGAAAAGCCTGATCAAAGTAAAAAGCTTTCATAAAAAAAAACTAATCCTCATTGACCATTTCTTACCTACTCCAGCTGCTACTTTTCAGTACCATTCCACTTCATAAAAACTATTGCTGTACACTGCATATACTAAATAAAAAACTCTGTAACTAGAATTAATGCATTACCGCTACTCATCATACTGGTCATGTAGCACTTGTCCACTCGTAAAGCACGGTATTATAATACTATACAAAAACAATGTTTTTAACAAAAAACAGTGCTAAACAAAATCCAATACAAATACAAAAACAGTCGCCATATGCACTACACCCTCGAAAATCTAAAACAGCTGAATGAAAGTTGTTGGCTTCTGTAAGTTAACACCTAAGCTCAGATTCTAAATGGTTTTAGATAAAATTCCACTCACACCTTCAATAAAATTATTTTGCACAGTGTCTTTCTTCCTAAGGAACTACTACTTGCGCGACAGGAAATATAATGATATTAACGCACAGTTTAAGAAAACTGAAAAGTTTCGCTGTTTGCTTGCATTTTGTTTCATGTCATGTTGCCAGCACACTGATGGTATTTTCTAGTGAAAGGCATACCTGATAAATTTTTAAACGAAAAGCAATATTATGTCATACATTCTTAGGCTTGGGCTGTAAGAAACCTTTCGTTAATTGCACAAAAAACAGAGTAGTGTTGCTAAGACCCGCAAAGGAGTTACTTATGCTGCTGAGACAGGGCAGTTCTACTAAAAGCAGTGCAGCCAGGTACGAGCAAGGAAATTGTTTTTACGTGCTTTTTCACGGCCGCAATATACTCAACAAATCAAAGCGCATGATCATTGTCACCATAAACTTTGCTTCAATTCCCTCGACACGTCGTCGACAAATGAGATTTGATCTATAAGCAATGCTAGCTCAGAACAATAAGTCAACAACTAACATTTGATAAAGAAAATGCGTTTAATGCCGATGTTAGGTGTATGTTGCTGGCTATTTAAAAAACATTTTACAACACTTTCTTGTGTTTCATAGCAGTGTTTTCAAAAGAAACACGCTATGCCAGTAGTACTGCCAACTTCACACCACACACATAACTTTATTTAGAACAATCGAAATACGCAATGTAAATGCATATAGCACCTGAGTTGTATTATCATTTCCATAAGAAAGTACTACATTTGAAGGAACTGGAGGCAAATCTAAACAATAAATCTTGATTGAATTTAGTAAAACAGGATTTTAAAAACAGCATGTAAATATTTAGGTCACGTTTCTTGTTATCTACATGTTCAGCTATCTGACTTCCATGCGTACATGGTTTGGAAAATAAACAAGTCAACTACTTCGCCAGTGGGAAAGACTTGATCTTCCAAAACTATTTGAAAACATTATGAAAACATCATGAAAACAGCCGCAGACTACTATTTGGTGTGCATATTAACAAATGGGGTGGTATAAGATGTCAGCACTAACACTGCTTTTTGTAACTGATTTGTAAAAAACGTGGTATCAGATAATTTGAAAATTGCCCTTCGAATTTCCATCACCTAACTAACTAGGTGTTTACGTGGTTTCAAATATTTCCATCCTTTACTTGATCACCAGCCACAATGAATTTATTTTTCGATAAAAATAAATTGGGTTTACACACAAAACAGGCAAATGTCCAAAGACCGGTTAACTCAAAAAAAATCCCGAAAACATTAAACACAAGAGATACGGCTAATACGGGACTCTGCTAAGTGACCTTTTATACTTAAGAGTCAGCAGCCATTCATAGACTTCATGTCACTGCCTGTTTTGTGTGTCTGTCACCGATCGAAAGCGGCATAAGCCATACTTTGAACTTGAACATGAAACTTTAGCTCGACCACGCCTTACTCTGACTCCAAGTTTAACGTGTCACACTGCCAAAAATAACATTGAGACACAATAACATAACAGTACAAACCAGTTTCTCCAGAAACACAATCTGACATTTGAGATTTAGTTTGAAAGCTTTGTTCTGTAACTGACTTCACAGAAAAATGATATGATGAATTTGCGTTCAAATCCTGAACTTGATAGGTAGTCATAGAAGCATTGACAGTGACAGTATCTTGAATAGGATATCCACAATTTGAGTCAGTGTGTCGATATATCTTGTAACTCATAATATTTTTTTCTGATTTATTCCAAGACAATGTTAATGACGTCAAACCGGTATTGATTACTCGTAAATCACCAGGTGCTGTTGGCTCTAAAATTAATTAATTTTAGTACAGTGATTTTCAAAGAGAATCATAAAGGAAATCTGAAACCTAAAAAAAAGTATAGTATTCACCAACAAAGAAAGTTAAATATGCTTCTCAATTTTGAAGTATCGTCTTCACATTTAAACCTATTCCAGCAGTGTTTATTTTTTTCAAGAAATTGCATCTGACGAACATTTTCAGCAGAATTCTTTCTTTCATTGTTCTTACACGAATTGAACAACAGGGTAAACAAAAGAGAAAAAGTAGGCCGTCCGAAATAGTCTTGAAACACTTTTGCATTAAAATAAAGTGCTACATTTAATGCTTAATAAAACCTTATAAGATGTTGCAAATTACAATTGAGTGCGTCATCAACATTATACAAAATAAAACGTCTCATTTCTTGATCACCTTTTCTGATCTTTACTGGATCAGCTAAGCCTTACCCCAAACACAAAATATAACTACCGGTATACCAAATTTTATTGATGCCTCTAATCAAAATATCATGAAAAAAGACTGCAATAGATGAGCCATTGCATTAAATGGTTTCACGTAACTAAGGAACTGCGCTAAAGTTGTAAACTGTTTTAAATAAACATGCGATACTTGGTTTAGATGCTAAGGTCTCCTTGATGCATGTTATTACCTACAGAACTAATCCATCACTACAACGATGTTGTTCTTGTTACTCAACTCCTTCGTCATAATAAAAGGACATGGCGACAAACATGGAGCCTAAAAAACGAGGCAACTCCACAAAGTCTAAAACAAACGTCTTGAATAGACAAAGAGCCGACAAAGACTATGAAGCGTAGAAAATCCGTACCAAGACAGGACAGAACGAGATTACAATTACGATGATGTTCAAGATCACCCAACCGTTGCAGTTAGAAAAAAGAAAATAACAGCATACACATTTTACTTATTCTAACATATTGATAACATGGATATAATGTGACACTGTTTCTCTTAGCTATCTAAACATGAAACATAACCAAACCACGCTTCTAAATTAATCACCCACATCACGAAAATATTAAATTTGACAAATTCTACTATAGGATTTTTCGCACACACACACACACACAATGCAGCAACTGAATAAACAATGAAACGTAAAATACCTGTACGAGCTTGAACAGCGACTGGTTCGCTTTCTACATCCTCATTTTGAGCAGTAATGCTGAAGTTATACAAAGTTCCAGGTAACAAATTTTCAACTTTTTCACTGTAGTCATCTCGACTTTTGTTATGCACAACACAAGCAGGAGCCTTATTTTCCTCAGCAGGACTGTAAGTTATACAATACTTGGAAATATCTTGTTCACCATCAGGTTTTTTCCAAGAAAGATATACAGCATCAGTGCTATTCGTGGTTGCCACCACATCTTTTACTCGTCCTGGAACATTACAAAATTTAAATATAAACAACCAAATGCTATATTAAACATAATAACCTATATCAAGTATTGTCCGTGATGATGTTACCTAAACTAACTAAAATTTAAACTTCTACTGACGAATATATATATATTAATTGCCAACGTTTTGTTGGCGTTTGCTAAAGTAATCTGCAAAGGCACGTAGGACATGCCCTGAAAAAAAGACAAATAAACTAAAACCATAATACCGCATCAAAACAATAATTAATTTTACGTCTAAATCTGACTAAACATAACCTGCCAAAATCAACGCTGGTTCTTTGTGTTAGTTTGTTTTATAAAAGTCAACCTTAATGCTATTTGGGGGACCTCTTGGCTTTTGGCAAGCCCTGCTGATGAGTCCAAAAGGACGAAACTCGTCCAGGGATGGCTTTGTAAACTTGTAAATATCTCTCAATAGCATTGCTTCCTTCGGAAGCCTCGCGCCTTCAGCACTCGCTTTGTTGTTTTGTTTCTCGGTTATAAGACGCTCTCTATCGATCGTAACCTCTTAGAGCTAGCAATATAATATCGCTCGCTATGTATGCATCCCCCAAGCTTAATATCTAGGCCCGGAGCGTTGGGACCGTTCATGTTAACAAGTTCATCGTTCGGTGAAACGCCCGTTCCGGAGTGCTCCTGTAGTGCGGGGGCCCTGTTAGTAGCTCAAGCACTGTAATCGCGCTAACCCTGCCGAAGAACTGCGTGGGGGAATCTCCGCCTGTGATTGCTAAGTGGTATCTGGCGCTAGTTACGTTGCTTATCGGGTCGCGCTATGCAACACACCAGTCATTACCCGTGCGGTGTGCAGGTTGTTGGAATCGGTAGCTATACTAGGAGTGGAATAGGCGCAGTGGTTGACCTCTTGGCCGCCGTGCGTTATATAAGCCACGGTGCAGTCATTTGGGACCCATCGAAATCAGTAAAGCCCCATTTTAACGTTTTGCGTATATTGTATTCTTAAACGTCGGCGTTAGTGCAACGCGTCAGTGGGATTCAAACCCATGTCTCACGCCGAGTTTTGTTGCCACGCACCACGTGCTTCCAGCCATGTCTTAAAGCACCGTATTTAGTTTGTAACCTTTGGAAGGTATTTTTATGCCTAATCACTGCTTGTGTAATTAGCTTTACATAAGAATATTAGTTTTAGTCCATAGTCAAGCGGCTAGCAGAAAGGCAAAACGAACCTCGTTCAAAAGTAAACGGCACGTAAGTCTTGTGCTTTGTGTTAGTTTGTTTTATAAAAGTCAACCTTAATGCTATTTGGGGGACCTCTTGGCCCTTGGCAAGACCTGCTGATGAGTCCAAAAGGACGAAACTCGTCCAGGGATGGCTTTGTAAATTTGAAAATATCTCTCAATAGCATTTCTTCCTTCGGAAGCCTCGCGCCTTCAGCACTCGCTTTGTTGTTTTGTTTCTAGGTTATAAGACGCTCTCTATCGATCGCAATCACTTGGAGCTGGCAATACAGTATAATAAAGTGTAAGTTGCAAAACATAAATGAGGTAGTTTGGGCATATGAAGGTAAGATAGTTATATATATAAGATTTATAATATATATTTAAAGTCAGTATCACGGGTAATTGGTACATTATAGGCCGCTGTTTGTTTAGGTTTAGGCCGCTGTGTGTTTAGGGGAGACATGAAAATTGAGCGCTGAGCATTCAGCGCGAGAAAATTCAGCGCCATAACAAGATTGTTCTCTTTGAGTAAATATTCAAAAGAACTGGCACTATAAGGTGAGGTTGTAGCTATTAACGCCAGTTTAAATTGTAACAATGGCATAATTGTTTAGGTCCATTGACTGCATGAGAGACACAATCGTTTTGCGGATTATTATGCGCCTGATGAGCCTTATTTTTTGTCGACAAGTTTTAAAATCTAATTAAATATTTTAGATATAAAACAATATATTAAGTACAAAACATAGTTTTAATTTTTGAAATTTAATATAGCCTAATATTTATCCATTTTATGACAAGAAGGACAGCAGAGGAAAAGGCACTAGGGCTGCTTAAAAATCCCAAATTATATCTTCATACGATAGTAGGGGAGACTTGCGTACTCTAGCACGTGAATTGTCAGTTCCTGAGAGTACTGCTTACAGGTGGGTATCTGTAGGTGATTTACTTGATTCTCGTGGTGGACGCCGATTCAATAAGGTGAAAAGTGATCATGTCGTATTGATGGTCGATCTCATTAAAGAGAACAACAGAATAACCTTTCAAGAAATTGTTGATCAAATAAGAGTCAGGTTAGAACTACAATTATCAAAACCTTCTGTTTGGAAGCATCTTGATATGGCTACCTACGCTCTTATAAAGATCACATTTGAAAGTGAAAAAGCCAACATCTCAGAAAAACAAGTTGAAGAGAAACAGATTTGTAGAAAAACTACTACAATATCAAGCTTGCCCATTTGTTTTATGGATGAGAGAAATGCTTACATCCATATTTCAAGGAGAGAAGGTAGATCCTTAAAAGGAACTCGATGCACCACAATTGCAGCTGGTTCAAAAGATGCAAATGTGCATATGATAGGGTGCATGAGCAATGCCGGTCTCCTTCACCATGAGATAAAGAGGGGAGCCTTTATGTCGGACGAGGCCTGTGAAAGGATGAGGAGATGCCTCATGATTACGAGATTTAAGTTTGATGGCCCAGTGGTAATGATGATTCATAACGCACCATGCCATTCGGGTCTGGAAGATGCGTTTAAAGAGCCATAGTTCTCTGACAATCATTTATTAAGGCTTGGACTTTACAATTCCATGTTTAATCCCATGGAAAATATTTGGCCTTCTGTGAAGGAGATTAAAAGAGACTTGGCTACAACGAATACAAGTATTTTGAGGATTGTTCCACAAGGATTGAGAAGACATCGATTGAGATAAAGAAGCATCGATTGAGAGTCTTAGAAGAGTTGATGAAGGAGGTAATGAGTGCCGTAGCAAGTGGAATGTGCTTGAATTTCGCAGCATAAATATTCAATAAAGTAGCACATGCAATTAGTATGATGAATGTTGAGTTTTAATAAATATTTTTCATAACTTTTGTTAATTTTATTTGCGTTTATACATGTTTTGTTTTATTTGTAATTATTTTTTTGAAATTTACTATTCTTGTTTTGAAGTTTACTATTCTCGTTTTGAAATTAAAAAGATGTAGATTGCATTGTATCAAAATCACTCAGAATTCTCTGCAACAAACGAAAACTAATGCAATGATGCCAATTCCAAACCAGGATTTAATGAAACACATAACTTCTACTTCACAGGAGCACTTTTAGCTTCAAACAAAAGGCCCCAAGTGACCAACTATCTGGAAAATTTACACACACAGTTATGCGATGTCAGTTCTAAAACTTGGTTGTCTCAGTGATCCGTATTTTATCTTTTTATGGTCCTTATGTGTCAATTAAATCGTCTTGCATCATGTTCTGTGATCAGTACCAAACAAGGTACGGCGTGAGAGAAATCAGTAAACGCTTTTCACTAATAATTAATTATTCGCTATAAACAATGGGGATCTGTTATCAAATAGACTTAAAACGCTTTTTTCAGATAAGTTCGTAGTGTTGTGGTTAAGTCAAAAATAATCAAACTTGGCCGCCAGCAGCTTGCGACCCTGCTGCTGATTGCTGATGGAGTCTAACTGCCAGTCTCTGTTTGCGGGCACCAAGAGTAAAAGACACTACACTCTGCCATTCATCAAGGTCTAGTTTAAGATCTCTCGATTCTTTCAGCCTTTTTTAGGAACCAGTATAATTTTCAAAAAAAAGCAAGTTCAAAATTGTAAAGTTGATATTTTCATTAACAGACGTTTTAAAACATGGTGGTCACGACAAAATTGTTTATGTAAACAGGCCACAGTAAATTTTATGATAAAACACAATAGTTCTACAAGGCGTCGCAAACTTATAAGGATTTAAGCACCTTTTTTATGTTTTTCGTAACAAAAAATTCTGGCTTTGCTATCGTGTAACTTTAGAAATATTAACAAAATAGATTGTTTTATTTCTATGCATCGGTTTCTGAAGGTGTTTGAAGCGGTGCCGAGATTCTCTGAGCTGGTGGTGCTCTTGCTGCTGTGAATTGTGTGTTGTGCTGAACTAGAAATCCTACAAGGAATAATTAACCTCTCAACTTGTGTTCTGACAACTGTTGAACGTGCAATTTTTGCTGGCGCTGCCACCAAACTGAAGATTGCCTTAAAGATTATGCGGTTGTGAGACGTCGATCAAGTGGCAGTATTATTTATAAAATACGTCTGGCATAACTAAAATTCTGCAACAGTACATCATTTTATAGAGCTGGCGAAAAGAAAAAATGCATTATTGCTTTTTAAAAGCAACAGCAACTGACACTCCATAAATTGAATGTGAGGATATTTATCGGGACAGTGATTTTTCACGCCAAGATAAGTTCTAATTATGACCAAATACGGTTCCATTTTTGATTATTAGTATCACATTGTCCCTACTGCTAAGACACAATTAAGTTTAATAACAAAGGAAATGTAGTGTGTAAGAGACAGTAGAAGCAAATGGAACTTTGTCATACATTAATCGAGGTTAAGTTAAATTTAAACCTTGGAAGATGAAGTTGGGAGAGAAAGTGCAAGACTGCCGATTCGTTGCGCTTCCAATGCATGGTAACCGCAGCTGACAACGTCGATTTCGAACTTGAAAAGCGCTTTCTCCAATTCGCGAAGGTCTGCATTGACCCCAATTACTCCACGCACTCCATATGCCAGTTTCTGCAATCAAAAACAAAAATTTCAGTCCAGTCCATCTTGCACATTTCAGGCGAGCATTGGAGTGTTTCTTGTTGGCTTTTTATCCGAAAAGCTTTTTTTAATGAGAATGTTTCAACGAAAAAGTAACAATTGAGCCTAGCCTCTGTGTAGTCTGATACGCTTGTACAACGTTTAAGATAAAGCCAGACTAGTTTAGTTTAACGAAAGGCGCTGATTTTGCAAGAAAGGATGTTTGCATCATTGTCAGAGTCATGTAGCCTACACTAAATTAATGAAAACACGATAATTTCCATTGCACGGTTGCAGAAGAGACAGCATACGGAAATTAGTAACTGTGTGCCACTAGCTTAGGAAGCTTTTACACATCGTTTCTACAGCGTTAGGCTCTCCACTACCAGCGGTAGCTATCATCACTTAGGAGAAATTCGGCAAAGATGAGCATTGTAAGAAATTTTTGTCAGTTTTTTTAAGAAACAAGTTATTTTGTTGATACTTTCAACGAATAAATTAAAGGCTCAAAGTATTTCTTTATGCAACGATTTGAGTCTGTTAAATATAGTTCATATTTTAATAACAAAATTCTAAAAAAGGCTATTTGTTCAACTCACCTACGGCGTGCACCAACTAAATAGGCGAGATAAAAAATAAACTATTGAACATATAATGCCAACTTATTTGTAGTCTCTTTAAATTTTTCAAAGCTTATTCAAGGCAGTGGTTTTTAAGATTTTAAGCCAAAGTAGCCCTACTCCTAGTTCGCGTGAATACCACCTACTTTACAATTACTGTGTATTCTGTTCCAGGGGATAAGCAACCTTTTATGCAGGAGGGCAAATTTCAGACTTCTTTTAAATTTTGCTGATCAGTCAGGGTTCGTTATTCATAATGTTTCTACGCACTAATACGTTTTGAAGCAGCGGCTAGTGTCTCTGTTATTTTAACAGCAATTACGCCAAATTTTTCTAATTTTACCAGTGAGGACCTTTTTTTTTGAGATTGGTTATTACGAGATGAAATTTATGATTTTGTCATTCAAGGCCGCAAAACCTCACCTCGCGGACCGCATTTGGCCGGCAGGTTGCACACTTCTGTTCTATTCCAAAGTGATGTTATTATTTAATGTAAATGTGGCAATTTTATAATGACATCCGATTTTAAAAGGAGATTTTGACTCCTTACCGATAAACAAAAACAGGTTTTTTAACAGGTCATTTCTGCTTTTTCGCTTCAAAAACTGACCCTCTTTATAAGTGCCATAAATAAGCACGACGTGAGAGCGTTCGTTTGATGTAGGCTGCTTTCAAATCCAATCAAAACATGCAGCAATCGCTAAAGTCATATTTCTTTAAGATATCACCATGGTCATCACTTAAACCATTGAATTGTACAAGAGTGTCATCGCTTTCTCCGGATGAACTGCACATTGCTATATTCTTTGGCTTTCTACGAGTACCTTTGCTGTTTGGTTTTTATTAAAAGTTTTTCGTTTCTCTTTAGCATTTTTTGAGGGCTTTTGTTTGTACTTTAGGTCAAATTTATATTTCAGGGAGGAGTTTTCTTCATGAGATTTGGTGCCCGCCTTCTCCTTTTGTTGTTTTTTTTCGGAGCTGAGGTTTTCGTTGATACAACAAATTCTTTGCTGCATGATGGAGATCTGGCAAAGCTACGACTGAAGTTGGTGGTTTTTTCTTCTATTTCAATAGTTGTGATTTGAGCAGTCTTGTCATTTTCTGCAACAGCAATACTATTGCCAGGGTTATGATTTCGTGTTTATTGCTAAGCTTTTTGCTTATTTTTAAAGACTCTATTATAGAAAATAAAAATACTGTATGCGCGCATATTAATGAGTTGCGTGTTTATTTTATCTTAAAAACTGTTTTTGTTTTGCAATTTATCGGTTAAACCAGGGGTGTGAAACTGGGGCAAAAAGAATTCAAAATGTAACCCGTGACGTAAAATTTGTTGGCTTTGAAAGGCAAGCCTATTATATATATTTTGGAAAAGCCAATCACCAAACCGAAAAATAGGTCTTCACGCGATGTTGCACGACAAAATCGCAAGTTCACAGCAAAACATCACTTTACCTCGGCGCCAATATGAATTCTGGCTGTTTCTACTATACGTCAACGAAGTATTGTCGTTGGACGGAGGTCTATTTGTAACAATCGGTTCACGAAAGCAGAGTCACTACAAGCGTTTCTATCATGAGCTGAAATTTACTTTGCCAACAACTTGCATGCGACGTCGAGCTTGAGGTTTAAATTTAATGCGCTGTTGACAATTTTGAGAACGTCGTCGACTAATAATGTTTAATCGGAATTGGATGGCAAGCACCCACAAACGGTTTAAAAAACGCTAACATCAAGAATGTGTAGTACGTGGGAAGTAAGGTGAGGCAATGTTAACATGACTGCAACAAAAAAAATCCGTTTCGCGAAAAGATAGAGGTCGGAGTTAAATGAGCTTGCGGCTCAACATGTCAGATGGGTAGTGTGGATCATCTTACACCGATAAGTGATTTTGCCATTAAACCGAAGTCATCTCATACCCATCTAGTTCTTCGTTTCCTAATCTTCCCAGTCAATGACAGAAATTTAAGTTAATGACAACTGATGCCTGCCTTGACATTCAACGCTTTGTATCGCTTTATACCGTATCTTTGATAAAGCTATTAGTAAGCTACACTACATAGGGTGCCGACTTAAAGCAAAAATTTAGCTTCTACAAAACTTATTGCCGACATTTTGCAATTAGATTAAGAGAAGATGGGTTTAAACACAGGTTAAATACTACAGCAAGAAAACGCGCTTTGTGAGGTCACCATTACATGAGGCACAAATGGTGGTTCGTCTTGGGCAATGGCTCATTTTACCCGCTCTTTTCCCAATTACTAAAAGTTCCTCACGTTCTGACTGCGACAATCCTATGGGCTACAGTTTGGGCAATATTAAAAATATTAGGGCTACTTAGTTACTTTGAAAAAATCTTAGTTGGCAAATTTAACTGAAGAAATGACCGCTAGTTTCTGCTTTACTACATCAATGCTGGCTGTATAGCATCTGTGTTCCTTTGTGAAAGACAGAATAATTGCCCACCAAAAAGGGATGATAAAAAGAATGAGAAACATCAAGACTGGCTTTCACCACAACCAATTGACTATTTACTTTATCAACCTACCGGAATTTAATATCTCATAACAGTCAAAATCGCCTTCGTTAAATTCATTCAAGCTCTGTCTAGCTCTGATGCATCCTTGAACCTCAAAATCCACTCCAGAGCACTCTCGTCCACCAACACAAGTTCTAGTTCTTTTTTGAATATTGGCGTTGCAAGCAAATGAGCAGTCGCTCCAATCAGACCATCCGCTCCAATCTAAATCATTTGACAAAAATACTTCATGAAAATCAAGACCGAAGTAACTAACCGCGCGTCTCGGGCTTGAGCTGATTTTTCACAAAGAAAAAAAAACTGTGTGTACAAAATTACAAGCGATGAGCCTGTTAGTTTGTTACTTTGGCGTTCAGTTCAGAATGACTTCTAAAATAGGACAACCGTCTTAGGTGGTCAATCTGGCCTAAAAATCTTCTTGAGTGAAAGTGTTGTTACTCACTGATATTTTACTCAAGTAAAGATACTAAGTAACGATTACTCAAATATGTAAAACTAAAAAAGTAAAACCAAAATTAAACTACTTAAGTATTAAAAGTAGAAAGTAGTTTCATTGAGCAGTTTCGTCCTGCATTAATCCAAAACGATGCAATAATGCAAACATTTGCAGTGACATAATTAAAGGGAAGGGGCGATAATACAACCGGAAACCAAATTTGATATGAACCAAAGTTAAACTTATTGGGGTGTTTGTCCCACAATCAATCTTTTCTTACGAAATCGTTGTTTGTTCCAAACGTTCCAACCCTTTTTTGAGAAGAATGACTTTTTATTAGAATATTGGTGTAATGTCGCCACTTTGCTTGAAAAAAGCTTCTTACCTTGATCGGGTCAAAAAAGTTGGGTTACACTACCTCTTTGCTTCCCTTGCTACGTCTTTAGAAAAAGGTCATTGCTCCATAAATCCCTTCGTTTCTGGTCTGTGTTAGACCCCTTCCAGGCCGGACAAAATTGCTTATTTCAAAAATGCGCCGAAAAAGCTTTTACCGAAAGTTGATTAAATAAAGACAAAAAAAGTCATCATTTACCAACAGTAAAAAAAATGCAACGTTGCTCCACACCATTCACAAATCTTCGATTCACGATTGGAAACAAGAAAAAACGTTGGCACTTACAAAAATCACGTAAAATAACAAATATAGGCCTTAAGACTAAAACTGCATTTATTTATAGTGGTTTTCGCAACCAGGAATAAAACTTCTTAACGATATTTAAAGCAGGTTTTGAAACGAGATTTTGCTGTTAGTACTGAGTGTGAAGAGAGCGAGGCTCTGATTGCACTCAGTATCAAGCAGCGAAATAAAAACCAGCTCTAAATATCGGTGAGAAGTTTTATTCCTGTTTGCGAAATCACTATGTGCGAACGCATCGAAAATGATATACCAGCGCTGCCCAAATATCTATCGCCACAAAAAAGTATTTATCTTCAATGTAGTCAGAATTGCGGTGCTCAAATTCGGCTAATGTCAAGCAAGAAACGAGACTTTTGGGTAAATTTTCTATAAATTTACAACACGCTAAAAAACAAAAAAATTTCGGTACTAACAGTGAATTTGGTTTATATATATCTTAAATTTTTTACTTCTGGTAGTTTTACGTATACAAGAAGCTACATTTAAAATTGGAAACTGTGAAATGGTGGTAGGCTAACCCACATCTTATTTAATATACTTTAACAAGATAAATGTTGCATCGACGGTGCATTGCATCGTTTTTTCTGAAAAGAATCAAGTTCAAGGATTTGGAGTCGCTCAGTACAGTATTTATTATTCAAACCCTTGATCCACTTGGTTGCTCGACACTGCACTTTTTTAATCAGCTGAATGCCTTTTTTTATACACGGAGACCAAACAACAGGAGCATATTCCAGATGAGCTCGAACTTGTTTGTTGAAGAGTTAAGGAAACCTATCATGTCATGACTGATGATAATTTTTTGATAATGGTCAGAATTACATGGAATGAAAATTCAAAGTTTGACAAGACAAAGACTCCCACATCTTTCTCACTGATAAAATCAGCAATATAATGATTAGCTAACATGTACGGATTGTTTACGTTTCGGTTGTCATAATGAATGACGGAACACTTATTGAGATTAAAAGAAAGCTGCTATTTATCCGTCCAAGGTGCAAATCAATTTAAATCTATCTGTAAAAAGGAAGTTGACATATTCAACGCAATATGAGAAAATCCACCGTAAAATTTGTCGTCGTTTGCATACAGTACTTCAGATGGTTCCATGCTTGAGGCAAGCATCATCTTCATTAACATAACCAATAAATGGCAATGGCTCAAGACAACTGCTTTGTGGAACCCACGAAAGCATAAGTTTGGACTCACTTATTGAGTCTTTAATCACTGCAACTTCTTTCCGATTTGTTCGAAAAGATCGAATCCATTTTAGCAGTTTCCCATTACTTCCCAACGCAGAGAGTTTGCACAATATTCTTTCATGTGAATCTGAGTTGAATGCTTTCGAAAAGTCAATATGAACAGCGTCAACAGAAAGGCCATGGTCAACCGAAACAGTGACATCCTCAAGGTACTGAAGCAATTGATAAGTAGTTAAAAGAAAAAGAATTTGGCATAAACTCAAATCCGGAGAAATTCAAACAATAGTTCTCTTGCCGAAAATGCCATACTATTTCGTAAATACAAGATACTATCTGTTTGCTATGACAGCTAAAAAATTTAAACTGGAAAACAGTAATCAGACCCTGTTAGGATAATCCATCCAAGCGACTTTACTCTATATCAGTAAGAGTTGAAAAGAGTCTGATATCAACAAACAGTAATGAAATCGACGTAGACATTTATTTGTTATAAGAAAAATTGATTTCGCTGACGCAACGTCAGTTTCTGCAAAAAACAAAAATCTCACAAAAAGTATTAAATATTCTTTCAAACAAATACAGATAACGTACTGATATAAATACATATATGACAATCGCATAGACCCTAAAAAGAATCGAAGTTTATGCGGTTGTCATATATGTGTTTATACCATTAGTAAGTTATCTTTATTTGTTTGAAGGAACATGTAATACTTTTTGTGAGATTTCTATTTTTTTGTAGAAACTGACGTTGCGTCAGCGAAATCGATTTTTCTTATAACAAATAAATGTCTATGCTGATTTCATTACTGTTTATTGATATCAGGCTCTTTTTAACACTTCAATCTCAGCTGATGAGGCTTACCGGTCGAGAGTTCCAAGGGTATCTGCAATTTCTTTTTTTGTAAACTGGATTACGTGGGCAAATCTCCAAACTGTGGGGAGTAGAGCAGAATCAAGAAAATATTGAAAAATCTTTTCAAGAGTTTTAACATGGTCGGCACAGTTGCTTTTAAAACTATGTATAATATACTATGTGGCCCTGGAGATGAAAAATGTTTGGCTTAGGCAAGATTTCTAGCCGCTAATTCTTCTATGAAACATATTCATGTAGCTCGTCTGCTGTTTGCCGTAGGATAAAAGATCTGGGGACAAAAACCTAGCTTTGACAGTCTTGAAAAAGAGCAAATTATCACTCAAAAGTACAAACTGCGAAGATTTTTACAATGATGAAAGACACGTAGTGTGGCATTACAATGCAATAACAATATGTACATATATAGTAATGCAAGAGGCTAGCGATGCACTTAGCAAAACTGCAGGCAGTGACACTGTTTCGACCTATCAGGTCTCTTCAGTGCAGTTGGTGACCGACAAGAAGCTAGAGGCTTTTAATAGTTACGAGGCAAATTAATTCAGGGTTGAATCAAATGCGGCAATTACTATTCAAATAAAATATCAACAATGCTTTAATTCATCTGGGGGAAGACCACAGCATGCACTGCAACGACCAAACAGGAAAAATGTTGCAAAGTATCTTTTTCAAGAGCACGAGAACGCACAAACACTAGGGTGTTGAACACTCAATCTGATGATTGCATACCAGCGCTTGATCTTTTGGACGATTATGCTTGTTCACCAGGTTGTAATTCTAGTCTCGGTTACCGATTCGGAAATAGCGGCGTGGTAGTTAATCAACAAAGACAGCAAAGTTAGTAGCTTGCTACAAAATTTTATTAATGAAAAACTTTATTACCAGTTCAAAAGGAATGTATTTTAAATGGACCGCAGACAGCCTAAAACTTATTCAAAGAAAAATTTCGGAAAAGCAACCAACGAAACTGTTCTGCATGTCAAAACACTAAAAATTACAAAATAACTTAACTAAGAACAAAAGTTTCAAATATTGTGGACTCTTGTTTTCTTAGTTATAGTGAGAGCCTTGTAAAGTTTGAACTCTTTGAAATCCTTGGGCAAAAACTGCATTTTCTAAGCATTTAATCGCCCGATCAAAGTGTAATCGCCTAGAGGAATTTTTGGCTGATCTTATTTAGCTGTAATAAACAGCGAGTTAAAAAAGTTGTAAACCAGACATAGCATACGTTTTCTTGTAGTGATCTATTAAGACACTGATGCCTATTTGCATTTTGCACTTCATTTGTCACTTCCTAAAAAAGCTTTAAAGCAGACCTAATTCTGACATGCAGCAAACTATTATAGAAAACAAAAACTGACAAAGCAAACAAAAAAAGTACTGTCCAAATGCCTCGCAAGTGGGTTTGGATCAATTGTCCTATACTGAATGTCTTTATTGTTTTTCCGTAAATGGAAGATAGAGATATAGCAACGACGAACAAATACTCAAACAATTTTGCCGAATTTGGCTATTACGCGATATCAAATACCTCTTTGTACTGTTTTAGTGCTAACAGACAGCCGTTTGCTACGCTAGAGCAAAATGCTGTTTTTTAATTTCTAAAAATGTTGCAAAGTAACTTCGTTGCCTTCGGTTTTTGTTGAGTTTGCTTTTGATGAATAAAAAGCGGGGTTAATGCTGACATTCTAACAGTCCCCATGCGTAAATGTAACCAGGTTTTGATTGGTTTCACTGATAGAAAACGACGTTCAACTGTGACTGAGATATTTGGAACAATAAAAGTTGACGCATGTTTAAAAACGGCCATAGTCAACTTTGCACCCTGACCATTGCACAGTAAGAAGTTTTTCAAGACATCACGTTGTGCATTAGAAAAATGAAAAATAGTAGTGCGCAATGTACTTCAGCAGATTTTCAAACATCAACTTGTTGTTGGAAGAGACGCAAACTTTGTCAGTTTTATGTTTTAAAAAATATTATCAAGAAATCTGCAGTGCAGCTCTACCAAGACCTGAGCTCCAGTTTGCCTCAGCAAGAACATCCTGCTATCTTTCATAGTCAGATTGTTGTGCCTTACAAACAAAGGCAGGATAGTTGAATGTAATTTGACAGGAACGTGGTGCTATATCAAACTGCAAATGTCAAAAGTGTTGTTTGCATTATTTTTCTGCGATTTCGATAACTTGCTTTAGCATTTCATCGTAATCAAAATAAGTGCTTGATGGTAATTTTTATCAGTTGATTGTATTTTTTCTGTTGTTGTATTAACAACAGAGACGTAGCAGCCGCCCCCCAAACCCCCAATTGGGGGGCCCAGGCCAACTTTGGGGGCCCAAGTTAGTCTGAAATTGCTTTTTTGCTACGTGACTATTTTCAGTTCAGCAGACTTGTTTACAACCGATTTAAACTGTAGGAAGAAATTGGCTTGTGAGATCATAAGTGAATGCAACGTCATTTTATCTCGCAGAATCTAGAATATTTCGATTGATTTTCTGGTAGAATCTTGAATATTCGATTGACGTAACAATGCCGTTGTTACGCAACAATCATAGAATGGTCTGGAATTCTGTTTGGCTAGAAATACCGGGACAATATATATACACTGCAGAGTGCAGATAAAGTATTTTATTGACATTGTATAGAATGAAACGTTCAAAATGTGGTGCTCAAAAGAGAAAAGAAGCAGCCACTGCTCGAGATGCTGTAGCGAAATTGCCCAAGATGACAGATTTTTTCAAGATTACTGAGCAGAGTAGACCTGGCACTAGTACCGAGAGGGATGAAGAAAACTATAGTGTACAAGAAAAAGAAGACTATGACGATCAGCATCAAAGTGATTGTGAATTTCCAGAAAATGTAAGTTGTGATTTACCTGCCAATACGCAACCTTCAATATCAAAAATAACTGAATCTCAATTTACCCCTATCCCTGATGACCAATGTAAATGGCCTGAAAGTATTTCTGATGCTCAACGATGTGATATAGTAAAGCGTGGACCACATCAACTAATAATGAATTTTCCATATAATAACACAACTCCAAGGCGACGTTTTTCCTCCAACCATTATAAACGTGTGTTACCTAATGGTGAAAGTGTTTCACGGTCGTGGCTAGTTTATTCTGGGGAATCAGATCAAGTTTTTTTGCTTTTGTTGTAAGCTATTTGGAAAAACACTAAGCCCCTTTTGTAGTGGTATAAATACATGGGAGGGTTTTTCGAAAAAACTGAAAGACCATGAAAACGGCATTTCCCACCAACAATGCTGCAGTCAATGGATGTTGCTAGCTAAAGGGATAAGAAATTCATCCACTATCGACAAACGCGAGATGAATATTTTTTTCAATGAAAGACGTTTTTGGAGAAATGTTTTAGAGAGACTTATCGACATTGCCTTGTTTCTATCGGAAAGGAATCTTGTTTTTAGAGGATCTGAAGAAGTCTTAGGATCTCCTCACAATGGAAATTTTCTGGGTATATTTGAGCTTTTGGCAAGAAGAGATCCGATCCTAAAAGAGCTTCAAAACAGAATCAAGAATAAAAACACTAAAGATCACTATTTGAGTCCTACCATACAAAATGAACTAATTGAATTGCTAGCGACAGAAGTTGAAAAAGAAAATTTACAGCAATTGAAATTGGCAAAATATTTTTCTATAATTTTGGACTGCACTCCAGATATGTCACATCATGAACAAATGTCTGTCATTCTCCGTTATGTACTATGTAATGAAGAAGCTGCTGTTGTTAAAGAAACATTTTTTGGCTACTTGAGAATAAGTGACAGTACTGGGAAAGGCTTGTTGGACACTTTCTTAAAAAAAGCGACCGAACTGCAACTCGAATTGTCTGATTGTCGGGGTCAGTCATATGATAATGGTGCTAACATGAAAGGAAAACATTCTGGGGTCCAAGCAAGAATGCTAGACATCATTCCCAAAGCTGTTTACGTGCCCTGTGCAAACCATACCCTTAACTTAGTTGTTGTTGACAGTGCTAATTCATCGACGGAAGCATTGACATTTTTTGGAGTACTTACAAGGTTGTATGTGCTGTTTTCTTCCTCTGCTCAGCGTTGGGAAATTTTGAAGAAACATGTGGAGCTGTCCATAAAGTCACAATCTGATACTCGTTGGGAAAGCAGAATTAAATGCATCAAACCTCTTCGATACAATTTAAAAGAGGTGTTGCTGGCACTGAAAGACTTGGAAGCCATTTCCATAGAAAGAAAAGATGGAAGAGCTGCCTCAGAAACAAAATCGTTGATAGCTCATTTATCAAAATGGAGTTTTCTTTTGTCGGTGTTTATTTGGTATGATATCCTATTCCAAGTCAATAAAGCAAGCAAGATTCTTCAATCGTATGGAGTCTCCCTTCATACAATGGAAACGGAAATCCAGGCAACTGAAAAGTTTTTGCAAAACTATCGCACAACGGGTTATGACAGTGCCGCAACATCTGCTGTTGAAATAGCACAGAAATTGCATATTGATCCTTCTTTTCCTCCGTCAAGAAGTGGAAAGAAAAGAAGATTGTTTGATTACCAAGGTGAAGAGGAACAACGAGCTACTCCTGAACTGAAATTTAAAAGCAACTTTTTCTATCCATTAGTAGACCAGGCTATTATGTCAATAAAGGAGCGCTTTAATTTCTTACGTGAGGTTTCTTCGGCCTTTTCGTTTTTGTACACACGAGACAAACTTTTGCTTGTGCAACAAGAAAATGCTCTTCTTACTTGCTGTAAAGAGTTCCAAAAAAAGTTCGGTGACATTGATTCTGATGAAATGAGCGCTGAGCTACAGCGGTTTGTTTTAATTTTACAAAAAAACGCAATCTCAAAACGGCTCAAGACTTTCTGAACTATTTTCTAAAGACTCATTTATTTGAATTGTATCCGAATGTGTACATCGCACTTCGAATCTTACTAACTTGCCCCGTGACTGTTGCCAGCGCTGAAAGAAACTTCAGCAAATTGAAACTGATCAAAACTTTTAATAGAACGTCTATGACAGACAGTAGACTATCTTCATTAGCCATGTTGTCAATCGAAAATGACTGCGCCCGATCTCTTGATTATGACAATGTCATAACAGCATTTGCGAACAAAAAGGTTCGCTCCAGACTATTTAAATGATACTGTGTTTTTATAACTTTTTCATGTTTTTCAGTGTCATTGCTTTCGTTTCGCAGTGTCTGCATAAATGTTCTACTGAACTCTGGCATCGGTGCCGAATTTTTTATGACTTGCACCTTCGGTATCGGCATGCTTTATTCTGACATTAGCCTGTTTGCTTATGTACAAATTGTGGTGTATTTTCTTAATGCAGCTTTTCAATTTTACACCTCTAAAGTGATATGACCTGTGCGCAGGGGCTCTTGCGCTTACTTTGGGGGGGGGCCCGAAGTTGGAGTGCTACGGGACTGATTAACAATATCCAAGATGAAATTTTATTATCCAAAATGGCTTTACTTTGCATACCTATGGTAGCAAACTTTCTAAATAATAAAAGCAAACAAAACAAACACGAAGAATTAAAATCTTTTTCGTTTGAGTAGATGCCAAAAGCAATATAACAGACGTTTTAATATCCACGTTAATTCGACTACAGATTATTGGGTTATGCATCCGCTAATTTGTTGCTCTGTTATTTACTCTTCAATCACGAAAAGGCGATTGATGTGTTATGCATAGGACCATTGATCCAGACCCGCTGGGGAGATGTTCAGTCTTTTTGGTTTGCTTTGTAAGGTGTTGTAGTATTCTCTGATAATTTGCTGCTTATTATATCGTGTTAGTCATGGTTTCCCATTCTATTTTACTTACCAAATAACTTTAAATCTTGTTTAAATAAACAAGTACGTAAAGTGAAGTTGGAACGCCATTTTGTGTGTTGACTGCAGCTCATTTTGAAACTGATGCTAAAAAAAGTTTTTTGTTTAAAGACTCCATTCTTTTCAACGTATATTTGACTTCCCAAAAGAGCTTTTTACTTTATTAACTCCATTAGTGTATGGTTAACTAGCCGGCTTAGCCGGCGTCGCCCGGCACAGCCTTCGTCACTAATGTCGAGATCAACAATATCGGTTCAGCTGGCCAAGCCAGCTTCACCCAATGGATTGTTGTAAAAACAGTAATAAAATTTGTGTTTTTTCACATGGCCAAATCTCATTTCGAAATAAAACTATCTTTTTTGAAACGCAATTGATAAAAAAACATTAGCGTGAGATCGCACATAGCCACTACATGTCTCCAAGTTTCTAGAACCTCAGGAAACGTCTTATTTAGACTGTTTTCACCAAAAGCGGTCTCAAACCTAACAAACTTTTATTAGTTAAATTGAGTTAGTACTTTAATTAAAAGTATATTAAAGTGTGGAAGGGTGCTAAAGTAATTGATATGCTTTTTCGCGGTTAAGCTATTAAATGGTAGGCTCACTACTTACAATTTTATTGTAGCTGTTTGGGTATCTGTATGAGCTAACACTTCTGGCTGGGCGCATGTTGCCTGGTCCTAGCATAAACGCAGCCAAGCAAAAAGCAAACTAGCCCGAAATCGAGCAATCGCGGTTAAGTTGTGAAAATAGCAGCGCCCTCATCAGTATAGTCGAGTATAGGAATATCGGTTCAGTTGGTTTCACCAAATTAATATTTGAGAGAACAGCTACAAAAAGTTAATGTGCTGTTGACGCAGCCAATTGTCGTTTCAATATCCAATGTACCGTTTTTTAAAATAAAATGGTTAAGCCTTAAAAAACTATTACAGGGGTTGCGCATAGATGTCATTATTTTTCAAAAGTTTCTTGAGTTCTTGACTACATCTTACTTGGCTTGTGTTCTACGTAGGAACTGAGCTTGTTCGCAATTGGAACATCCAGCAATTCCAAAAAGTTATGTTTATTCAATTTTATGGAGTGCATAGAAGCAAAACTTCAAAGTTTTAGGTAGGAGAGGCGCTAAAGTAATTTGACCTAAGTATTTTCAGAAATACCCTATTAAATATTTGGACCAGTTTTTACGACTTTTTCGTAGCTAAATGCCTAATTCTGCGATCTTGAACCTCTGGCTGCGCACATGTCGCTTGATCTCGGCATATACGCAGCTGGAAAGAACAAAGTAACCCGAAGTGATGCGCCTACAGTTAAGTTATTATAATAGTAGCGGTTAGCAATGATGAGGCTAAGAATATCAAATCAGACGGCTGCGTCGGCTTCACCCAATTGCAAAGGAAATAATGGCTTCAACATTTAAATGATGTGTAGATCAAAACTAATATTTTGTTGCAAAAGATAGAACAAGACAATCTTTACTTCCATGTTTTTCTAGAGGGATCACCAATTTGTTTGCTTGGAGTAGGCCACATTTTAAAATGCTTAGAGACTTCATTTTTAGATAAACCTTTTAGAAAAAGTAGAGAGCTAATGCCAAAGAAGCACGCTTTTGAGAAATAATAGTAAAAATGTACCAAAGAACTAACTTTTTCTAGAAATTGCAATTTTGTGAAGTGCAGGCACCAAAATTTTGAGTGCTTTTAACCGGTTGGCCAGTGATGGCAAATCTGTGGCAATCTTTTTTTCAACGCACAAAGCAGTAAAATTTTGTGTTTTTATGAAAAAGGCAAGCTGCTCTTTTGTCGGAAAAGTGTCGCTGATCATATCTGATTCTGTAGCACTTGTTACGTTATGATGTAACAAAACCCTCTGTTTACATTCAATCGATTGTATGAAGGCACTTGGTTTTTCATTTTAGTTTTTGTCGAGTAGATCTGGGCTTCCCAATCTGGGGGTCGCGTAATGATGTTCAGGGGTCGCAGAGAGTATATCAATTTTACAAAAAGTGCTGCATATACCATAGTTTCTGTAGTAACTGCACATACTACACTGCATATACTATAGTAACTATAGTATATGCAGTACTTTGTGTAAAATTGGTATACTCTCTCCAGCCTTTGATGGTCGTTCAAAACTATTGCAATTGTGCAAAACATCATTCTTAACTTAGCTGTAGATTCTACATAAATAGGCGTAGCTATAGTATCAAATAGTGGGACTTTGTTAATTGACAGCGGATGGACTTTTCCGCATTCGTATTACGTGGAATAATTGGATGCATAACTCTTTTGTATTGTCACTTCGGTATCATGTGGCACAGCTGGATGCACCACTTTTTGTTTCGTCACTTCAGTTTATGACGCCATAGCGCTGTGCAGACGAGAGAATAGTAGCTAAATATTAAAAAAAAACTGATGTAATCAATGGATAGCTGGTTAAAAAAATCGAACGATAACGATAATAAGCCTACTGCAGATGATGTTGAAGTAACGGTAGAGGTAGATACAACACTGACTGGCAGATCGATAGAAGTTCAATGAGAAAAACGAGGCTAGTCATATCAAAAACCTATAACGGCAGTTTTTTGCAGTATGGTTTTGCTTTGATATCGGAAAACAATGAACACCGTCCACTTTGTTTGATTTGTTTTGTTTTATTTGCCATATTTATCCTCCATTCACGAGAAAGCGAATTGTATCGCTATACTTTGGACAGGAAGTCCGCACTCGCTTGGGAGTTGCCTTTTTCGAGGTTTGTGGGCCACCTGTCTTCCACATAAAGGCGGAGGCGTCCCGTTAAGTGCCTTGCCCAAGGACACAACAAGCGAACTTGCCGGCTTGTTCTCCACAACCTGCCTTAAATGCCGAGCGCCAAGCAGGGAAGCTGCGGATGCCATTTTTTAAAGTCTTTTGGTATGACTCGACAAGGGGAATGAACCCCAGGTCTACCGACTGCGAAGCGGACGCTCTAACCACTACGCCATCGCGTCGGTCCATTTGAAAAAAATCCTTGGCAAGTCAGAGTCTTAGGCCGGCCAAGTTGAAACGACATCTTCACACCAAGCATGATTCTCATCTCAACAGGCCTGTGGAGTTTTTTCATCGCTTTCTGCGAACATCGAAAAGACAAAGACAATCATTTGAAAGTACATGAGTAAATGAAGGGAAGTATACACAAGCATCGTTTGAGGCCTTCTTGTGGATTGCAAAGAGTAAGAAACCTTACAACATTGGCGAAATTTTCTTTTATCAGCTGCAATTGAAATGAGCGCAATTGCTCGCGGCAACAAAGAGGCCAATGAAATGCGAAAAATTTCATTGTCAAACAATAATGTCCAAGCGAATTTCCAAAATAGGCAAAGATCAACGCGAGCAACTCATTCTACGAATTAAAGAAAGCAGTAAATTTACCATTCAGCTTGATGAGTTGACGGACAAAGTACCGAGCACCTCTTTCTCAAATTTCAGGAAGAGCTTGCTGATCTATCTTTTGAATCTAAGCTGCAGCTTGAATTTTCTGAAAACAGCTTCACACTTTTTGGCTTAGCGTTAGAGCGGAATATCCATCATTATCTGATTGAGCAGTAACCGCACTCCTGCTGTTTGCCTCGACGCATCAATGCGACTCAGCGTTTTCAACGTTGAGGGCAATCAAAACAAAATGCCGTTTCAGCCTAAGCAACATTGAAACCGCCTTGAGACCAATATTAACAAATATTGAGCCAGGGCTAGACTTGCTTTGTAGCAGAAGGCAGCCGCACTCATTACATTAAATGTGTTTGCTTTTTCTTTTGTTTCCAATAAGCTACCTAAGTGTAAATTAGAAGGCTTTGAGTACCGGTAGCTTTTTTTATTTTTCGCCTTTCAATAATTATCACAAATGCATATTTTGCATTATTTATCATTTTAACCGTGAAGGGTCGCGGAAAATTTTAGGAGATTAAAAGGGGTCGCGAGCGAAAAAGTTTGGGAAGCCCTGGAGTAGACTACAAGTCTAGAGTGCCCAAAGATGAGTAAGGCAAAAACACACCGTAGAAGATCATTCCAAGAGGCCTGGACCGAGTTATTGAAAATGATTGAAAGAAATAGAAAAGCATTATGTCTTCTGTGTAACAATAGTGTTGTGTCTCACATTAAGTGTTTAACAGCACTTTAAAACCAACCATAATTGTGTTGCCAAACTTGGTGATTGAGGGACTATCGTAAACACTACGTTGGCTTTGGTAACTACTTTCATAGGAAAAATTATTTGACCGCTGCCCCTTTTCAAATTTCTTTGTGCATAGCAAAACATGGTAGGCCCCTCCTTGATAGCGATATTGTGAAAGAGGCCCCATGTTGTCGGGATGTAATTCCCTTTTTCTTGATTTTCCAAACAAGGGTAAAATTATTCAACGCATCTCTGACACGCCACTTACCAGAAACACTGTTACCAGAAACGGATCGAGTCCAGCGCATGGGCAATGAAATTAGTCAGCAGCTCACCATTGACTTACACGAGGCAACCTGCTATTCCATGTGCTTGGATGAAAGCACAGATGTGAATAATCATGCAAGGCTGGCAGTGTTTTTGCTCTATGCTAAAGGCGACGTCCTGAGAGAAGAGTTAGTAAAGCTGTGCTCCTCTTAAAAAGAACGCAAGGAATTGATATTTACAATGCTGTGATGAAGGCTTTTTTGTCAAATGACTCAAGGTCAGAAAAGTAGTTTTCATTACTAGTGATGGGACGCCCCCAATGGCGGGGGCAACGTCTGGTTTCATACAGTTGTTTATTAAAGAAATAAAACAGTTCCATAGCATTATACATCAAGAAGCTCTTTGCACCAAGGACAGCAGCAGAAAGTTGGACAAGATACTCAAGGGTGTTGCAAAAATGGTAAATTTCATCATGGCTCGCGCCTGACTTGCCGACAGTTTCAAGTACTTCTTGAAGAGGTTTATGAAAACTAGAAATATTTGCTTGTGTACAATAATGTCAAGTGGCTGAGCAGAGTCGAGTCCCAGAGAGATTTGTAGCCTGCTTGGATGAGGTTAGGCAGTTTATGAACGAAAAATGGCTGGATCATGCACTGCTCATTGATCCATGTTGGCTTACCAACCTCATATTTTTTACTAATTTTACAAAGCACTTCCATGTACTGAACGAAAAACTACAAGATTCTGTAAAAACAGCAGACAGGATCTTTTGTGATATCAAAACACTTGAGAGAAAATTGGAAGTTTTTAAAAGAGACCTCAATAATGGATAGTTACAATATTTTCCAAATCTAAAACTGCACACAGAAAAGTTCGCAACATTTGCAGACAAGCCTTCAAGCTGTCAGAAAAAATGCAAGGAGTTTTTAAGTATTGTATCGGCTGCAAAGGAAAACTTTGGCAACAGATTTTCACACTTCCGTAAGCTAGAGAAAACCTTGCAATTTCTAACCTTTCAGGACAAAGCTGAATTTGAAGAACTTTCTAGCTTACGGTGGTTAGATTTTGAAAACCTGGACATGGAGCTATTAGAGTTTTAGGAAAATTCCATTCGGAAAAATAAGTTCTACTAACTGTGTGAAACATTAGAAAAAATAGAAGGGACGACAAAGGACAGCGTACTGAGTTCGGAAAATGAAATCCTCATAGTGTGGAATTCTCGTCCAAATAATTTCAAGTCAATGAAATTACTTGGGATTGCCTTGCTCACTTTGTTTGGATCATCTTGTGCTTGTGAGCAGCTATTTTCAGCTATAAGAGAGAGAGAGAGATTCAGTTTTTTGAATCCGGTTTTCTCCGCGTTAACGCAGGTGGTCGGATTCACTTCGTGCTTCTCGACAGTTCGTAAACACCATTACGCCACTTCACTCTGTCAATGGCATCCAACCTTTTCAGTCCAATCTGATTGATATGCTCCTCCACTTGTCTCTTCTACCTTATATTCGGTCGCCCACGCCCTCTTCCCGCCACTTCAAAATCCAAAAAACTTTATTATCTTCAATCTGGTTGATATGCCCCAAATTATATCAAATCTGATACGAGAAACAGGCTAACTAATAACATGAGTGCTGCTTGTGTTGCTCTCAAAGTGATAAAATAGAGAACAACTTTCAGCGTGCATGCAGCAGCAAAAATTATGTAGCCATCCAAAAGCATGCCAAAAGTAAAATTTAAATAAAAAGTTGTGTTTTGGAAGCTGTGTTTGTTGTTTTTTCTTTAATTTAGCTTAGCGTTAACAGAAGACATCACGGCATCACTTTGTTTTCAAAGTAAAAACCAAGTAGTTCGTTCAAAATAACAAGTTGGCACTTTGCGATAAATTGGTGGGTTTTGTGTAACAGCTTGGGCACGCGATGTAAGAAAAGATTTGCCACCACTGCATAGGGCTATACCAGAAAATTTTGTAAATCTTCATTGTTTGATGAATCTTTTTGCAAATTCAAATAGATAATGCCAAAAAACCATGCCTGCTCGGAAAAAGTAGTCTAAGTGTGCCAAAGAACTAATTTTTTCTAAAAATTTCAGGTTTTTTAGGTCTAGTAGAAAAATTGGTCAACTACCAATGAAAAATGACGTATGGCAACCAATTTCGATTGGCCATTACAAACTAATCCTTAGCCTTAACAAATTAGAATAACATATTATAGGAAAACAAATTTCTTCAGCTTTCAAACGACACTGAGTTAGTACCTTATCGTAACGTTTACACATCAAACTAAACTCTTTTTACTCAGCTTACCACATTTTTGGGAAAACAAAGTTACACTACAGGTCTTAACTCTTTCGCTCCCGTGCCAGTTGTATTGCTGGCCAAAAAAGGGGCTTTCCTCAAACTTTTTTTCGCCAAAGTTACACAATCAGTTTCCTAAAAAATGGATTTGTGACTTTATTTCTTATCCGATTTTCATAAAAATTTCCAAAGATCACGCTTATATCCTCACACATCGGAAGGTATAAAATTTTTGCCTTAATTCTTTGATTTTCTTACCCAAAAAAAGTTAAAAAACCAACAACCGAGTTGCAGACGACTAAAATTGCAAAATAATAAAAAAATTTATCTACTAAAACTTTCAAATTCCTTAGGGCTCTCACAACCCCCAAAAAAATTTGTATGGTAGATGAAAAAAAATAAATTTGGTGCGTAAAAGATATGATATGTTGCTAAATATTGCTCTCATTTAAAAGCTTAGGAAATTTTCTTTCCAGCAATATGTAAATTTAAATAGTTTGGGCTAAGCGGTATATGATATTTACTGATCAAAAATGGGCACCGTACATCATATCAGTTCAAACCGCCACAAAATTTTTCGACTTACCTTCACTAAATTACAATTCTTAAAAAAACTACATCTTTTACAACAATAAATTAAATTGCAAATATTTCACCATTAAAGTCGTCGTTCCGTGTCAAGTTTCCAAAGAGATAGAACTTAAAATACCAGTTTAAAAGCTGACAGAAATTTGATTTCTCCAAATCTAAATTTGCTTTATTCCCCTTCTTTCTTAACAAATTGGAGGGGTTTATAAAAGCTTCTATTTCATTGCTAGTGACAACATATTCTATTTAAACTTGATATTTTCTGAATCTTTAAGAAATTTCCTATTCAAAAATATATAATGTTGCAGTGTTTAGGCTAACCTTTAGCAGATAATGACTAATCATATTTTAGGCACTAAATTGAACTAACAGAATTTAGTAGCGGTCGGTACCGGTCAAAAAAAGGTCATCGGCCTCAGAAAGTGGCAAATTGTAGAAAACCTAGGATTTTAGGTACGTTTTGACTGATATACCTTGAAAGCTTATTTCCTTAGCATCATCTTGGGACCATTCCTAAAGGGGAGTGTCTCTATCGCTGGCTCTCCTTCCTCGTCTTTCTCCTCTCCTAATTTCCCCAACTGTTCTTCTCTCAGGGAATCGGCTTCCGTCTACGCCGCTTACCTGAGATTCCACTTTTCCGTTTCTCAGCCAAAGACCCTGTGTAGAAGAGCCAGAGGCTACTATTCTGAGCTCCGCCGAGCCACGTACACGGAGGAGTCTCACTCGTCCTCCTGCTCTCCTTTCTCTCCCACTAAACTTCTTGCGACTGCCTCCAACCTTTTTCCCTCCACTCCCACGCAAAGTTCCCTATCCCATGCTAAAGCATCTTCCTCGCTCTGGTATGGATTTTCTTCTTTACATCTTCAATCTCTCTTGGTCTTTACATTCCTTTCCTTCCATCTGGAAGACATCTTCTATTAATTTCATACTCAAGATGGGAAAGCTTCTCGATTCTCCTGCTTCCTTCCGGCCTATCTCTCTCACCTCCTGTTTCTCAAAGCTTTTTGAACGCATCATTCTATCCCGTCTACTCTTCTTTCTGGAATCTAACTCCATTCTCTCTCCCCGCCAGGCCGGTTCCCGCTCTGAACGGTCTACACTGGATCCAATTCTGTACCTTTCTCAGTCCATTTCGGATGGGTTTAACAAACCTAGGCCGGGCTCTCGGACGATCCTTTCTATTATTGATTTCTCCAAAGCTTTTGACTCTGTCTGGCATCCCGCTCTTTTCCACAAACTCATTTCGGCTGGCCTTCTTCCTTGCTTTGCTCGTTGGACTCAATCTTTCCTTTTTGATAGGCGCGCTTGCATGGTTTATCAAAATCACAAAAGTCGTTTCTTTCGAGTCGGTCGAGGTGTTCCGCAAGGATCCGTTCTTGGCCCTGTACTTTTCTCTCTCTTCATGAATGATCTTCCGGCCTCTCTGCCTTCTTCCGTCAGCTGCTTTCTTTATGCTGACGATCTGGCCATTTGGTCCTCCTCCCCCTTGGTTCCCACTGCGGTGGAGGCCACACAAAGAGCTCTGTTTTGATTGGAACGCTGGTCTGAGTACTGGTGTCTTCCTCTCAATCCCAACGAATGTGATGCCTCCTTCTTCTCAGTGGATCACCCCCAAGCTAACCTCCAGCCCAACCTCCTCTTACTCGGCTCCCGCATCCGTTTCAACCCAACTCCAACTTTTCTTGGGGTCACCTTTGACCGCACTCTTTCCTTTTCTGAACATGTATCTTGGCTGTAAGCCAAATTCTTTCCGTGTTTCAAGTCCTTACGCTGTTTTTCTCTGCTTCCTCATGGGGACCTCTAAGGAGTCCCTCTCTCTTCTGTATAAAGCTTTTCTTCGGTCCCTTCTCACATATGCTTCACCCGAATGGTTTTCTTTCCTAAGTGTTACCAATATTACCAAATTGGAACGCCTCCATCGAGAAGCCAGTTGCGCCATCACCGGCTGCCTCTCGTTCTCCCCTATCTCACTTCTTCTCTCCGAGGCTTCGTTGCCTCTCCTACGAGTCAACCCGACTCATTTCACTCTTTCATCTTATGAGCGGGCTCTTCGTCTTCTAACCTCCTTTTCTATTTCAGGATTGGCCAGACTTGGAGTGAAACCAAGACTCTGAAGATCGTCCTGGAGAGCTTTTGCGTCCACTCACCCGCTCATGCTTCCTTCTACTTTTACTGGGGAGGCTCTTTTTGCTTGCCCTCCCTTTCTTCTTAGAAATCTGCCTTCCTTCACTGTGGAGTTCACCCTTTCCTCTCCATGCTCTCGCTCTGATCCTCCTCTCTCTCGCCAAAGTGCGGCTTTCGCCCACCTTGACTCTCTCCTACCTCATGATCTGGTCTCTGGAATGACGGCTCTGTTCCTTCTCCTCTTGGCAAAGACAACTCGGACATACTTGCCAACTGCTCTCTCTGTGGCACTGAGGCCACTCTTTCCTTTTCAGCAGGCCCAGTATGCTCAAGTTTTTCCGCTAAAGCCTGTGCCATTCTGCACGCTTTTTGAAGGTCTCGGCAGCACCAACAAGTCTTCCACTTCTCTTCTCCTACTGTCTGACTCCCGTTCTGTCCTCGCCACCCTGTCCTCTCCTCCACCATTCCTTTTACCTGAAACTCTGTGGCAGATCTGGAAGGAACTGTCTTCTCTCTCCTCCTGTTCTATCAGGCTACAGTAGGTCCCCGGACACTTGTTTTTCCCGGCGAATGCCGCGGCTGATGAGCTTGCCAGACGGGGAGCGCTACTTGCGCCCTCTGCAATTTCTTGTAGTCTCTCTCTTATCTCTCGTATCCACTCTTTTTTTTTCTCAGACCGGAGGCGTACTGTCTCATCAAAGTTCTTCGACACCCAAGTTTTCTTGATTTCCACTGAGGAACTTGTGCTCCCTCGTCATACTCGCTGTGTTTTCTCTCGTCTACACTGCAACGGGCACATCCTTCTGTTATGCTCTTATCTCTCTAGGATTGGCAGAATCGAGAATCCTTCCTGCAGCACCTGTGGACACCCGTCCCAGGACATCTCTCATCTCATTATGCACTGTCCAGCTACGGACTCTTTGCGCTGCTCACTCTTTGGCTACTCTCTGTCTGTCTACGACCTCTGGTGCAGACCCTGGGGAGTTGCCCAACTCCATGGTCTTCCGCCATGCTCCCATCCCTCGGAAGGGGTCGGGTAAACAACAAAAACAACAACCGTTTCTAAAAAAATTGGCAGAAAAATATAATCGCTTGTGAACTTTGAGGCAAAGGTACTACTTTAATTGCGAAGACAACTCTGCGCCTATTGGGGGGGGGGGGGGGGGGTAAAATTTGCATATTCAAAAAATATATTTTTTATATTTGAAATCTTCAAGAATCGGAGACTTTAACGACATATAACATTTGATGTAAAAGTTAGCAGATGAGTAATGATTTACAAACAAACTTGAGGTATTTTATGATGATTAATTATGATTGATTATGACAAATTGTGACAGTTTTTCGCATTGCCACCTGACGGACATTTTTTCGCTATTCACGCAGGAGTGAAAGAGTTAAAGTTCAGCTTTTTAGTACAAAAAGCAATAGTAAATGTACATGTCATGTATTATCGGAATTGGATTAAAATACCCTTTAATTTTTTAAAAAGTTTGAAAATGGGTTGAGAAATGAGGTCACAAATCAGTTTTTGACTAAACTAATTGTGTAAAGGTCTTGCAATTTTTTTAAAGATCATGAAATGATAATCTGTGGCAGCAAAAGACCGTGTTGATTGTGCCAGGCAGCATTATGACATCATACAGCGAGTTAAAGCATGCAGGAAAAAAGCAAGAAAAGCATGCTTAGAAAGCTTAAAATACTTATGTAAGGAATGTGTTGTTGCATTGCCAATTTATTATTAATTGCCGTAGGGTTTCTTTTATTGAGGGCACCTTGCTAAGATCTCCCGAAAAAGCTTTTAATCGCGGTTCTACGATCAGTAGTTTTTGAGTAAATTAAGAAAAGAATTTACGCAATTAATTGTTAATTATGACGTCATGTAATATCGTAAAGAAGCAAAATTTTTTGAAGTTGGCAAGTCGGGTACTAGCTTTCGTTTAAGCCGAAAACTGCGTTCCTCCGTGCAAAAATGCAATTTTTAAAAACATTATCTTTGATTATGACGTTATTGGGACGTGACCAACGCCCTTACGACACTCACCTCCAGGAGGTAATCAATCGTGCCAAATACGCCAATTTCTGAGGACCGAAAGCAGACACCCAGACTGACAGAATTGCGCTTTATGTCGAATATACTGTATATTGGAATTGAATATATATTCGATTTCTAGGTCTTCTTTTCAAAAACTGGTATACTTCTATACACATTAATACGTTTGTACACCCACGCGAAATTTTGATACCCCTTGGGGAGAAGCCTATTATCCACCGATTTGATAAATACTGGTTTTCTCAATCACTCATTTTCGCAGCGCAAGAATTTCGCAAACATACTGTCATTGAATAGATCACGAAACGGTTTTATTTCGTCGCAAAGTCCTCAGCATGATATACCTGACGATTCACACTCAACAAAATTATTTTGGGAGAAATTGCTCTCTTGTGTGCCTCGTAGCTACGTCCCTGCCCAAGATGTCCTAATAAAAGGTGGTCAAAGCAGCTTAGAAGTCTACTTGAGTTAAAGCATTTTTATTTACTTAAAAAAATACTCAGGTAAAAGTAGACAGAAATGATAAGAATTTTTACTTGAGTAAAAGTAAATAGTTCATACCTAAAATACTTAAGTAGCAATTTCTAGTTTTGACAAATCCTTAGGCTTTGTCAAAACTACCATTATCATTTAGAGATGGATGGATGCTCTGCATGCTTTTCCTGCCTCTCTCTGTTTCTCGAAACACTGTAGAACACTTAAAGTGTTTTCAGGACAGTTAATGGTCGTCCTCTTTGATCTCCTACCGAAATTGTAAAGTGAAGAAAGTTATTTTGCAGTTGCTACTTGTAGAGATCCTCCTGCCATTCCTCATGCCAGCAGAGTAGTGGTGAGGAGGGTGCTTCAAAACGGTTCAGTGATACCACTGGTAGATGCACCGATTTCACAACGATTTTGCTGAATACACATGTGACAACAAATATTATCAAAATAAACGATCGTCTATTCATTATTGTTGTGCAAATGGACAGTGGGCTGGAGACACCGTATGTTCCAGTAAACATATTGTTTGAAAGTGATTCACTAGAGCTATCCATTTGTATTGGTATCATTTATTCCTGCACTTGCAATAGCAAAGAGTTATGAGAGTATGAGTGACGTTTTTGTGTTGATATCATCAAAACTTTGCAAAACAAACTGTTCATTTCAGTACCGGTACTTTATTCCACTCAAGTTTGAAAAAACAACTGTTTTCTTATAATGAATCTTTTACTTTAAAAATAAAAAAATTGTGAGAAAACAATAGGGTTAGCGTATAGATGGGAGGTATGAAAACTGCAGCCAGTGATGTAAAATTGCGGAGCCAGCGTAAGGTTGTGTATGACTTGTGACTCACGGCCATGTTGTGTATGACTTGTGACTCACGGCCATTCAAAATAAAAATAAGATCTTCGGTGTAAAAAACTTTGGCCATTTGAAGTTGATCTCCAGAAAAAAATTAAAGGCCTTAAAAAGTGTTCCCGCCTAGCTCGCTGCATGACGCGGTTAGTCCACTTGCAAATAAGTTCGCACTACTCTGGCAGAGATGATTTTCTAGGCTAGAAAATCCCGTAAAAATTGATCTCGATACAACTGCACACAAAATGTTTGTTATAAAAATTGCCCAAGGTAAAATACAAAACTTTGCTCAAAATTGTTCACCAACATTATATGGTACTATCCAGCTATCTATTACATCATGTCAAAAACCCACGACCAGTTTCGACCTTATTGGGCCTCATAAAGCGGGTGTAAAAAAACACTCAATAATTAACATGCTGAAAACACAAATTTGCCATTGGGTGCAAAAAAATGCAATACCAAGCAATATAATATAGCAATACCTATATCATGGGGGTCTCATTTAAGAACACAAACACATTACATGGACAACAAGTCACAACAGTAAGCACTAATAGGGGCGTTAAGATCATTGTTGAGACTTTATGATTTTACAAAGCATAGGAGTTGCTAGTAGCTAGTTAGCAATTTTCAAGGCGATCTCTTATTGAGTGGGATCTGCCTACAGCATCACACTATGGTAAAATAGAAAATTTTGCTCAAAAATGACCGCCAACAGCATACGGTATAATGCTGGTGATCATTTTTGAGCAAAATTTTCTTTTTATCTTAGTGTGATGCTGTAGGCAGCTTCCACTTAAAAGGAGTTCTCCTTGAAAATTTTGTATTTTGTAAAATCATAAAGTCTCAACAATGATCTTAACGCCCCTATTAGTGCTTACTGTTGTGACTTGTTGTCCATGTAATGTGTTTGTGTTCTTAAATGAGACCCCCATGATATAGGTATCGCTGTATCATTTTGTTTTGTGTTGCATTTTTTTGCACCCAATGGCAAATTTGTGTTTTCAGCATGTTAATTATTGGGTGTTTTTTACACCCGCTTTATGAGGCCCAATAAGGTCGAAACTGGTCGCGAGTTATTGACACGATATAATGGATTGCTGTATGGTACCGTATGATGTTGGCGATCATTTTTGAGCAAAGTTTTGTATTTTACCTTAGTGTGATGCTGCAGGCAGACCCTCTTAATAGGAGATCGCCTTGAAAATTGCTAACTAGCAACTAACAACTCCTATATTTTGTGAAAATTGCCCCAAGTAAGAGTTTTTCACGATTTCAAAAGGAATTTTACCTTTAAGTATTAGCTTAACCGGCCAAAAATTTCCGTTTACATTATGACTTTACATTGACGCGCTACTCTTGCAAGAGGATTCAAACCTCAAAGAAATGTTTAACCTATGCGTTTAAGTGAATTGCAAGCAATCTGAGATAAAGAAGGACAGAGAAGATTGTTATTCTGTGGAGCAACGTGCACTCAAGACACTGAATGTGATGAACTATCGACATGTCGTTGTAACGGACCCTGTGGCCGAACCTGCGTCACTCAATTTATTTGAAATCTATCATCTACATAGATTAAGATAACAAAATTTCTTTAGGCTGGTTTTAGTATTTAGCACCTCCTGTAAATGCATTGGTTACCGTACTTTTGTATTCTGTAGGCCATAATTTTTTTATCACTTTTTGGATAATTTTTCTCTTACTCTCTTAAGCCTGGTATCCACTGAGGCCAGGTTTAAGACAAAACGCTGTTGTGCGTAATGTTGTTGGCCCTATCACAAAATGCTATCATAAATTCAGTAAATTGTGATAAATATTGCTATAGAAATTATTGTAAATGGTAGCGGAATTGCTCGTTGCACTTGCTTGTATAGTTGCTCTTTTCACCCTCAAGCTGATTTAAGGCTGGTTTCTATTACGCGTAAATAGCATGAAAATTCTTTGCTTTTTATCCAATTTTATCGGCGGAGCGTTTTTGCCTGCAAAAATAACTTCAAACACACAAAATGATATTGCGCTAGCCGACCAGCTTTAAGGGGGAATATGGGGAATTTGCAAAAGAGACACGTTTAGCATGCAAAGATCGATGTTATGTGACAGGCTGAATACTCGCGCAAAAATAAATCTGTCACAAGTTTTTTCTTTTTTTTGTTGCCATGGTAACCAAGATGTTACCTTTGCCATGGCAACAGGCGAGGAAACTTTGGCATGCATATCTCGGCCCCTGCACGATGGAATTGAAGGGTTTTGGTGCAACTTGATCGTCGAACACTACTCTACGCAATCACGTAGCAACTTGTACATAAATTTAAGCTGTCATAATATACTGGGGTTTGTCAAAAATACCATTTTTTTTCAGTAAAATTTTCACATATTTTCCAACAAAAATATTTATAGCAAAAAAAGTACAATAGTTAGCCTATTTTCACTACGTCATTGCATTTATAAGTCTATTAGCTAGCTCTATGCGAAATTTCATAAAGATTGACCGTACGAATTCAGAATTACAAATGCCAGAAAGTTTATAGTCATTATAAAATCGCGATTTTGAGAAAATCCATCTAAAAGTGCACATACACCGATTTGCACTTCTAACCTGAAGAATTATTCATTTTTTAGCAATGTTTCACGTTGAAATGCGACTTTTCATAGCAACAATCTTAAAGATGAAGGATTAAAGATACAATTTTTGTTAAAAAAATATTATGGCCAAAATTTTCGAAAAATGATAAAACGAACCCCATATTCCCCCTTAAGTCTGCAACACTTTGCTACCTTGTTTTAGATGACGACAAACAGCAAGCTTGCTTGCCGAGTCATTGCATTTAAGTTTGCACAAATCGACTTATTGAGTTTCAACTCGTTAAGTTATTTAATGCTATATTGAGTTTTTACAATTAGCTAATATTCTCTTTGTTTTGTATTTGGTAGCGTATGGGCTTTGTTTTAGCATCAGTGAAAGCCAAGGTAATGTTGGCGCAGAAAACTTTGTCACAATTGTGCACTTTTTGAGTATTTGTTAATACCGGTGCTATGGTATAGTAGTTACTGATAACACCGTTTGAGTGCAGTCAGTAGATGAGAGCTCAGTTCCCGAGTCGAACCATGTAAAACCTTTTATAAATGGTAGACACAGAACCTCTGCTTAAAAATGTTGCGAACGAAACATGGAGCTTTATTTACTCAGTCATAATGTAGTTCTGGCGCCAAAAATCTCAGTTGTATTTCATTTACATAATTGTCTCTAAAATGACTTCGCCACTACTTGCTGTGAAGTTTGTTACTCTAGTTGACACCGCCACAGTGCTTTGCTGCTCTTTGCTTGATTGCAAACTGGAATTAAACTTGCTTGCTAAGTCATTGCTTTTACTGTAGTTGCACATAGGCATTTGTCGGGTTTACGGAGTATGCTTTGTTTTTGATGTTAAACAAAACAAAGATGATGTAATTAAAAGTAAATTATTTTTACTGCAGATTGGCATGCATGGAAAATAAATGGTTCGTGTTCACGCTCTTGTGGTATTGGAAGCCTTCTAGTCAGCCGGAAATGTGTCAATCAGTTTGGATGCAGAGGACCCAGTCAGGTCGCAATCAGCTGCAACATTGAGTCTTGCCCCGATGGTTAGTTGGTAGGCTGAGACTATAAGCCCCTTTCTGGAGGATGAGGGTGAAGCGAAAATCTTTCAAGCCTTTAAAGAAAAAGGTTGAATTAGTATAGTAAAAGTAATAAATGGCGCTCAACAAAATAATTTAGCTGCATTAAGTTTATTCCGCCGAATAAAATGTTGAAATCAATGGTTTTCAGCTGGGAAGAATTTTTCCCTTGAAAGAAATTTTTTACTTTAAAAGAAGGAATCCTCTTATTTTAGGGTTTGGTCGTTAAAAATTCCACAATATTTGATTTTATTACATCTAATAGAATTATTTGTATTTTAGGATTACTCCATGGACTTGCTTAGCTTAGTTTTCTAGCAATGTGATTTTAAAATATCTTCACATACCCCAGGAAAGCCAAAAGATCCAAAAAGGCAGGGAAAGGGTAGCTTTAAAATGTATGCAGCTTTTGATTTGAAAGGGCATATTTACTTCACATTGCTGCGATTTCTACAGAAACTATTCAAGAGGCTACGTCACAAGTGCACCTTTCATAAAAAAAAGGTTATCTTCCCAACGATTAGGTTATCTTCCCAGCAATTCAGTGTTCTCTTTTGGTTTCCTGCCTACATCACACTCTTTCAACGTTCTTCCGATATCTTTTCTTCCGAAGATACCTCATTTGCTCTTTTTCTCTTGCCCTTTTCTCCACTTAAGAGGTTTTTCATACCTTTGGGTTTTAATCACCTTTTCAATTTTTTTTTAAATTTCTTTTTTTCATGCTTTTTATTCTGATGGTCGTTTTCCCTTTCTCAACTTCTAAAATGCTTGTTGATAAGATTTTACTGCCTACTGCGATTCTTTCTCCATTTTTTGTAATTTTCTGTAAGTGTTCTTGACTCTTTGTAGTTGCTCTCTTTACTTTTTCGTCATTAATTGTAGCCAAACGTTCTGTTTCTATTGAACGTATCGAACGCCAACATTATGCTGAGTGGTCTTCTAAGGCGGAACCGGCTGTAAGTTAAAGACACCAAGGGTTTTGCTTTTGCTAAAAGAAGTAAGAAAGAACGCTAAGTTTACATCTTAGCTCATCATCATGCGTATACCGTCATTGCCAAAGCTAAAACTCGTCAAAAAGCATTTACTTTCTTCGACTCAATTAAACTCTAAACTTGTTTACTCTTTTTAACACTCTTTCCCCTTTCTGCTTTCTCTTCATTCCAGGGGTCAACTAAACAGCAGCACTTGCAGTCATCCTGCTCAGTACCAGAGGTGGTCACTAACGAAGCAGTTCTACTAAAGTAAACTACTTAAGTAGGTTGTTCAGTAAGGAATCATTTACCGTATTTTTTGGACCATAGGGCGCACCGGACTATAAAGGCTGATTTTCAATAGGCGTAAATTGTGGGCATGGCGTGAAAAATTCTTTGTTTCTCTATTTAGTTTTATGCGCGGAGCGAGCGTCGCTTTCTTTCGTCGCGAGCGACGCTCGCTCCGCGCGTTATTTTCACGCATAAGGCGCTCCGGGCAATAAGGCGCATTTAATGAAACAAAAACTCAACGCATCTAATCGGTGCCGTGAGAAGTGTACCGCTAGTTGCTAGGTACCGTACATGTTGCAATACATGCGCGACGAACGTGTGTGTTTACGCACGTAAAGGGAAGACAAAAATACACTCGTAAAGGGAAAGAGAGTAGGTAATTTGATCACAAGAAAGAAAGTTTGCTCTCAAGAAAGAACGAATTGAGGTAGGGACTATTACGTTGGTAGCGCTTATTACAACATAAACTTTGTTCAGAGCTTGATGGCAAAGCGTAACCTGATCCACACATTAGACGCACGGACTATAAGGCGCCTATTTCATTTTTGAGAAAATTTAAGGATTATAAGTGCGCCTTATTGTCCAAAAAATACGGTACTTGAGTGGTTTATTTTTTACAACTTCTACTTTTTTTTTGAATTGGCTAAGTAGAAAGGAACGCTACTTGAGTAGTTATAACTATCACTTAAGTAAATTTAATGTTTGTTGAATTGGAATGGGGTATGTCAACCAAAAAAAACTTTGAATTTAAATTTTTATTTTCTACAAATTCTTTTTTAAAATGGGCCAATTTTGGTTCAGATTTCAAAAACCAACTAAAGCTGTTTTTTCACAAATGGGCAAGTTGCGGTGAGTTATTGTCAGTGAGCTGTGATGCCATAAAGCTTTTTCATTTTAAAGTTTTTGACCTCAAAAGTAAATTTAAATATTTTCCTGTGTTTAATTTATTGCTGCTTGTTTTGTCTTTTCAAACACATGGTAGTTCGTTCACAAGCTAGTTACTGCTCTTGTCAAGGTAGAAGTCTAGGAGGAGACCGAGGGGATACTTATATTCTTCAAAAAGATTCAAAAAAGTGCTGTTTTGGCGGAGTTCCTAAAAGCTCTATAAAAAAATTATTATGAAAGCAAGTATTTACAATATTTTAAACTTTGCTGAATACTCTGCTAATTCTTAATAAAATTCTGTGGGTTCACTAAAATAAATGGAAAAAAGGCATCACTAGACATGTGATTCTACACGTAAAAAATTTCAGGAGAAAAAAGTCATCAACTGAATTGAGGAGGCAGCCTCTTTTTGAGAATTTCCAAGAATAAATTCATTCCCAAAAGTTGTACTAAACGAGGCAGACCCTACTCTTTTTGTAATGTCGCTATCGCATGCTCCATAGAGGTAAACCAACTAGGTCGACAATGTAAATAAAGCAAAAAATTGAATAGACATTTGCACTTTTAAAAATCTCTTTCCGCTCGCAATGTAATGTTGGCATCCTTTGTTAAGAACCACTGGTCTCGAGAAATACAGGGCAAAACTATTAAAAAATGAAACTACTTTATACTTTTAAGTATTTTAGATATGAACTGCTTTTCACTTTTACTCACGTAAAAATTCTTAACGTTTCTTTCTACTTCTACTTGAGTATTTTTTTTTTGGAGTAAGTAGCAGTAATTCGGCTCAAGTAGATTTTTAAGCTATTTTGACCGCCTCTGCTCAGAACATCAGTGATTTCATTCTGTCCTATCATGCTGCGGATTCTTTATGGCACACTTTCTCAGGCACAGTTTCTTTAAGTAAGAGCTCTGTCCCAGGCTGCTACCAGTTACCGGGCTCTTTAGTCTCCGTCCCACGATCTCCCAATACGCATCCCATTCCATGATCCAGGCTGCTACCAGTTACCGGGCATAAGTCTCCATCCCATGATCTCTCGCTGCCGGTACCGGTACGCCTCTATCCTGGTAGAACTCATGTAACAGCGACAGGCACGTAACAGTCAAAAAAGAAGTCACGTAACAGCAACAACAAGATTTAAAGCCATTTCACAGCTTACCAAAGTCTTTGTTTTGTGTTCAAAAATTAGATAAGTTTTTATTATTTTATTGCATTACGCAATGCTACTGCCTCCCATTCTATGTTTGTCCTACGGACTAATTTGTTAAAACCGGTAAATTACTTCATATTTCAGATTGGTCACGATGGCTCGGCTACGATTGGTGTAGCGCCAGTTGTGAAAACGGGATCACGACTCAAGTGAGGGCGTGTCTCAGGGGAGAAGGTTGTGTTGGATCCAGCACGAGAAAAGTGACATGCAACACTACTCCGTGCCCTGGTATGCAATTCAACTTTTAAGCTGCCAATCCAAAGCAAATCAAATGCTGTATTTAGTAAAAGTGAAACTTATTGAGTTAAATTTGTTTAAAGTTTACTTTTTCAGCCTCTTGCGTGAAATTCATGCTTCATCAGGAAAAATCTACTTTGAAAGCTAGTGTTTAGAAATACACAAGTATTGGATCAGCGCCCCTCAGCCAGCAAAAATCTGGGAAAAAGGTAAAAAATTAAGAAACAAAGCATAAGATTTGTTTTATTGGTCTTTTTTTACAACTTTGGGCAATGAAGTTTTCCTTGAGATTTGACGTTACTATTTATGTATAGGTAGTTGAGTCATGATTGGCATTTATGTAATCGAGGCATTGAAACACCATTTTATGTTTGTCACAGAAAGGTCTAGCTGGTCAAACAATGGCTCTTGCAGTGTGAGTTGTGGTGTTGAACAGTTACGTCTTATCCGAACGTGTTTACATGGCAAAAATTGCATTAGGGAGGACACTCGGATTGTTTCATGCAACAGCGACAAATGCCCATGTAGGTAATTTTATTCATGTTGTATGGGTTATAACAATTTGGAGTTCTTTTGCGTAATGATTGTTGAAATTCGATTGCTATGTTTGTTTGATGATGATGTATTTTATTTCGTTTTCCCAAATGACCTCATAATTTACAATTAACAAAGCGACTTACCTCGTTTGCGCCCAGCCATCAACACGCAAACGAAATAAGTCGCTTTGTTAATTGCAAGATGACAAGACAAAACGAAATCACGGAAATCCTGAGCAGAGGCGGTCAAAATAGCTTAAAAAACTACTCTAGCTAAAGTACTGCTACTTTAGCTAAAGTATGCCCATAAAAGAACGGAGTTACTAAAGTGAAAAGCTTTTTCGGGAAGTCAAGTGTACCTTGAAGAGAATGGAGTCTTTATATAGAAGATCTATTTTTAGCATCAGTTTCAAAAAGAACTGCAGTCAATGCACAAAATGGCATAAAAATTCATTTTAAGTGCTTGTTTATTTTAAACAGGATTGACAGATATTTTGGTAACTAAAATAAGGTGTATCACTACAATTAATGTTAACGAGCAATGTAGTAAACTAGAAAACTGCTGAAAATTTACAGAGGCTCAACCCTGTTTGAACATATTTCAAGTCATCACACATACTGGTATCACAAAGACAGCATAGCTGAATATCTTGGCACATCGTTTTCACGGAAACCATGACTAACACGATATACCAAGCAGCAAATTATCAGAGAATACTACAACACCTTACAAAGCAAACCAAAAAGACTGAACATCTCCCCAGCGGGTCTGGATCAATGGTCCTATGCATAACACGTCAATCGCCTTTTCGTGATTGAAGAATAAAGACAGAGCAGCAAATTAGCGGATGCATAACCCAATAATCTGTAGTCAAATAAACGTGGATATCAAAACGTCTGTTATATTGCTTTTGGCATTGGAGTTATCTAAAATTTTAAATGCTCGCACTGGTTAATTGCATTAGGTCTATTGAAAAAAAAACAGGAAGTTTGGTTACAATGGTTGTTGCCTTGTTTTTTGCTGAGCACAGGTCAGCAACCAATTTACCAATAACAATATTCTCTACATTATTAGCTTTGAGCTCACTGACACTTGATTACAAAGGGCTGCTGGTATGATTTTCTGTTTCATCAATACACATAGCTTGGATGCTTGAAAATACACTTTTTATCTCTCAGTTCTGTAGTAGTAGTAGTAGGGCTGTTAATTACAATAAATCTATTCATTAGACTTTTGCATCATCCATGTTCCTACTTTCTTCCTTTCGCCTTCGTTTTTATGCTATACTTTCGTACTCTCTATTTAACCGATGCACTAAAACTGTCTGGTATAACGTAAGGTATACAGCAAATCAAGGACTACTATCTTAATTGAACTGATAATTGACAAATGAATCTGAATAAACAAACCTTTTTGATAAATATGATTGTAGTAGACTTCATGTTTGGATGAGTCACCAGACAAGTAAAGCGTTAAAGCCACAAAAATCTTTTATTGTTTTACTATCATAACCAAAGATAGTGGCATATACCAATCATAAATAATGACTTAACTAATTCTCCTTTTACAAATTCCTCTAAAAAGCTAAACATGAGGATGTAGCAAATTTGCCGTTGAATCATTGGCTTGAGCAGAACAATGCAAGTACAAAGATGCCAAACAACTAAAACTTAATGTTTTTAAATCTTGCAAAAACTTTTTGTGCTTGCATATCTCGAATATTATTTTGCACCACAAATGCAACTGACCGATTATTCTTTCAAAGCAAATTTATTTCCGCTTTCACCAGTATCTCACTAACATCAATAAACCGCTCATAAAAAGATGAATTAATTAATTCACGTTTTGATACAACGGAAAGCTGGACCGACTTCACAGATAAATTATCACAGTTCACAGGCAAAGTCTGGTCTGCTCAAACAACTAAAAATATATGTTGTTCTGATCACATCAGTAAAATGAGGTTCCACCCTAAAAATTATGTTAAACCCACATTGCCACAACAGTTTCTGTCAAAAGAACTGGAAAACCTTCAGCCCAAAACAGTAATAGAAAAAACAAATGTTGGTGTTTGGTTTTTATTTAGCCAGTGGCTATTTTGCCGTCAATGACATTTTACCCCTGCACTCTATTTTCCGTTGAATGTTTGTGATCGCTCAATTTTAGTGACATATTAAAACCGTGGCTTTTAGTCGTTTGTGATTGGTCAATCTCTATAATTTATTAAAATTGACAAAAGTGATTTGACAAAAATGGAGCTTTCAGCTTACACTCCTACTCATATCCACAAACTGCCATCTCCTCCTTATTGTATACTGCCTCTGTTTAAGTACCCTTCCTGCAAAGATTCGAACTTCTTCCCATTTTATTCATACTCGTAGTTAGTATCACTATCCAAACAGTAACTATGAACACGCCAAAACAATACTTATGAGCACTGCAGCAAATAAGCCAATTTTGAAGACACACAAACGTTGAACAGCAAAATAGCTTGGAAGGGTAAAATGCAGTCAAAGGCAAAATAGCCACTTTTAGTTTGCACTTCCACAGTTGTTAAGCCCAAGGACCCATTATAAAATGCCACAAAATAGCCTAAAACTACACACACCATTTTTAAAAGGGGGGCCCCTTGACAACTCAAAAAAGGGGGGGCCTGAGGCGGCTGCCTTAATTGCCTCACCCAATATCCACTACTGACTGCACACTACTATTTTTCATTTTTCTAATGCACAACGTGATGTCTTGAAAAACTTCTTACTGTGCAATGGTCAGGGTGCAAAGTTGACTATGGCCGTTTTTAAACATGCGTCAACTTTTATTGTTCCAAATATCTCAGTCACAGTTGAACGTCGTTTTCTATCAGTGAAACCAATCAAAACCTGGTTACATTTACGCATGGGGACTGTTAGAATGTCAGCATTAACCCCGCTTTTTATTCATTAAAAGCGAACTCAACAAAAACCGAAGGCAACGAAGTTACTTTGCAACATTTTTAGAAATTAAAAAACAGCATTTTGCTCTAGAGTAGCAAACGGCTGTCTGTTAGCACTAAAACAGTACAAAGAGGTATTTGATATCGCGTAATAGCCAAATTCGGCGAAATTGTTTGAGTATTTGTTCGTCGTTGCTATATCTCTATCTTCCGTTTACGGAAAAACAATAAAGACGTTCAGTATAGGACAATTGATCCAAACCCACTTGCGAGGCATTTGGACAGTACTTTTTTTGTTTGCTTTGTCAGTTTTTGTTTTCTATAATAGTTTGCTGCATGTCAGAATTAGGTCTGCTTTAAAGCTTTTTTAGGAAGTGACAAATGAAGTGCAAAATGCAAATAGACATCAGTGTCTTAATAGATCACTACAAGAAAACGTATGCTATGTCTGGTTTACAACTTTTTAAACTCGCGGTTTACTACAGCTAAATGAGATCAGCCTAAAATTCCTCTCAACTTTTTTATTTCTCTTCCGAAAATGTTATTTTGTCTAGGTCAATGGTTTTGGAGAAATCCTGGTGATGACCAAATATTTTTTGGAATATGGAACCGGTACGTGGCATATTAAAAAATTCAATCCGTCTAAAAATCTCGAGCATGGACAAGTAGGAACCCCGTGGACCTTTTCGCAACACTACTGGCAGCAGCATAGGCCAATATTAATCGATTCTGCCTTAGGATAATTACACGTTGATCGGGCGATTAAATGTTTCAAAAAGGCAACTTTTGCCCAAGATTTTCAAAGAGTTCAAACTCATTAAGAAAACAAGAGCCCACATTTTTTGAAACTTTTGTTCTTGGTTAATATTAGTTATTTTGCAATTTTTGATACTTTAACATGTAGAGTAATATTGTTGGTTGTTTTCCCGAAAATTTTCTTTGAATAAGTTTTAGGTTGTTTGCATTCCAATTAAAATATATTCCTTTTAAACTCGTATTGAAGTTTTCCATTGATATAATTTTGAAGCAAGCTACCAACTTTGCTGTTTTTGTTGATTAATTACCATGCCGCCAATCGTATTTTCGAATCGGCAGCGGAGACTGAAATAACAATATGGTGGACAAACATCTTCGTACAAAGGATCAAGCGCTGGCATGCCCTTGAAAAAGATACTTTGCAACACTTTTCCTGCTTAGTCGTTGTCACGAAGAAGTAAATTTGCTTTGTTAGAATAGTTATTGTATGTGTAGTCTCTGTAATTTATTGCTTTCGCTCTGCTCTCATTATTTTATTCGTGAATCTAGAATTGTCTCGAATCTAAACTTGCTTTTATATCTCGGTTATTTTTGCAAAAAAAATTTTTTTGTCGAATTAAGCTTTGTACCGTTGCATGCCCTCTTTATGACTTTACAATGGTAGATCGTACGATTACGTTCTAGACCAAGAACACTTGTAAAAACTTCCATATATCTAATACAATATATATATAAAAGTTGTCACTTAGCTTCACAGTGCTCGACGGCAAGCTTGCCGGAGTCGTAATATATATATTTCTATTTGCACAGCTACAGAATAGACATTAAAAACTTTTTAATTTTTAATTTTTTTTAATGTCTATTCTGTAGCTGTGCAAATAGAAATATATATATCTAATCCAATATGATAGATTTGCCACACTTTCCGTACTAAAGAGACAAAAACGATACAAGTCATTGTTAAAAGAGCCGCTACGCAATTCTTAAGTTTGAATTGATGCATTTTCCGTCCAAATAGAAGGTGATGACCTTTTTTTTGACACCATCATTTTCAAAGCCATGTAATACCACATTGCAAGATTTTAAGCTAGTGCAAGCTCTTGCACTGTATACAGCTATAGCAAGATTTTAAGCATTGGCCCTCGCCCAACTTTTGAATGTTCAGTGCGCCCCTCCGACTAAAAAGTTTGGCCACCTCTGTTCTAAACTGACCAAGAATACATTTGTTATTTTCGAAAGTTTTCGATTGTCAATATGACGTAATTTATTAGTGAGTGCTTTTTTTATGATGTCGTTCTGGATTTTTCTAGATTGCTTCCCATTCACATATTTATGGCGACAAGATTTTTTATACACAGAGAGTGCAAGTGAGTGCAAGTGAGTGCAAGAGTGTGTAAAGGGTAGAGTAGTATAGAGATGGTTAGCATATTATTCTGTGGTGGTTTGATGTAGATATTGTTGTGGAATATTAGCGTGGCGAGAATCAAGTGGCTAATCGATTGATATAGTTTTTCTAACTTGATATTAGAGTACATTGGTTTTGTGTGATCGACAAGTGAAGAAATTTTAAACTCTCGAGTAATTCTGTAAATATATTCTGTTCTTCATCGAGAAGTGCTTGTTTTAAGGTATTTTGGTTAAGTATTTAATAGAAATCAACTTTCACCTAGCTGTTAAGTTGCAGTCAGAATTGATTAATTATCCGAGCACTACCATACGTCGCCTCAATTTTCTAAAGTTGAGATAGAACCAAAACTCTATTTAGGCGAAAGTCGTTGCAGTGCATGCTGTGGTTTTCCCCCAGATGAATTAAAACATTGTTGATATTTTATTTGAATAGTAATTGCCGCATTTGATTCAACCCTGATTTGATTTGCTTCGTAACTATGTACGTATTGTTTCTGCATTGTAATGCCACACTACGTGTCTTTCATCATTGTAAAAATCTTCGCAGTTTGTACTTTTGAGTGATAATTTGCTCTTTTTCAAGACTGTCAAAGCTAGGTTTTTGTCCCCAGATCTTTTATCCTACGGCAAACAGCAGACGAACTACATGAATATGTTTCATAGAAGAATTAGCGGCTAGAAATCTTGCCTAAGCCAAACATTTTTCATCTCCAGGGCCACATAGTATACCATACATAGTTTTAAAAGCAACTGTGCCGACTATGTTAAAACTCTTGAAAAGATTTTTCAATATTTTCTTGATTCTGCTCTACTCCCCACAGTTTGGAGATTTGCCCACGTAATCCAGTTTACAAAAAAACAAATTGCAGATACCCTTGGAACTCTCGACCGGTAAGCCTCATCAGCTGTGATTGAAGTGTTAAAAAGAGCCTGATATCAATAAACAGTAATGAAATCGACGTAGACATTTATTTGTTATAAGAAAAATCGATTTCGCTGACGCAACGTCAGTTTCTACAAAAAATAGAAATCTCACAAAAAGTATTACATGTTCCTTCAAACAAATAAAGATAACTTACTAATGGCATAAACACATATATGACAACCGCATAAACTTTGATTCTTTTTAGGGTCTATGCGATTGTCATATATGTATTTATATATCAGTACGTTATCTGTATTTGTTTGAAAGAATATTTAATACTTTTTGTGAGATTTTTGTTTTTTGCAGAAACTGACGTTGCGTCTGCGAAATCGATTTTTCTTATAACAAATAAATGTCTACGTCGATTTCATTACTGTTTATTGATATCAGACTCTTTTCAACTCTTACTGATATGGAGTAAAGTCGCTTGGATAGATTATCCTAACAGGGTCTGATTACTGTTTTCCAGTTTAAATTCTTTAGCTGTCATAACAAACAGATAGTATCTTGTATTTACGAAATAGTATGGCATTTTCGGCAAGAGAACTATTATTTGAATTTCTCCGGATTTGAGTTTATGCCAAATTCTTTTTCTTTTAACTACTTATCAATTGCTTCAGTACCTTGAGGACGTCACTGTTTCGGTTGACCATGGCCTTTCTGTTGACGCTATTTATATTGACTTTTCGAAAGCATTCAACTCAGATTCACATGAAAGAATATTGTGCAAACTCTCTGCGTTGGGAAGTAATGGAAAACTGCTAAAATGGATTCGATCTTTTCAAACAAATAAGAAAGAAGTTGCAGTGGTTAAAGACTCAATAAGTGAGTCCAAACTTCTGCTTTCGTGGGTTCCACAAGGCAGTTGTCTTGAGCCATTGCCATTTATTGGTTATGTTAATGAAGCTGATGCTTGTCTCAAGCATGGAACCATCTGAAGTACTGTATGCAAACGACGACAAATTTTACGGTGAATTTTCTCATATTGCGTTGAATATGTCAACTTCCTTATTACAGATAGATTTAAATTGATTTGCACCTTGGACGGATAAATAGCAGCTTTCTTTTAATCTCAATAAGTGCTCCGTCATTCATTATGACAACCGAAACGTAAACAATCCGTACATGTTAGCTAATCATTATATTGCTGATTTTATCAGTGAGAAAGATGTGGGAGTCTTTGTCTTGTCAAACCTTGAATTTTCATTCCATGTAATTCTGACCATTATCAAAAAATTATCATCAGTCATGACATGATAGTTTTCCTTAACTCTTCAACAAACAAGTTCGAGCTCATCTGGAATATGTTCCTGTTGTTTGGTCTCCGTGTATAAAAAAAGGTATTCAGCTGATTAAAAAAGTGCAGTGTCGAGCAACCAAGTGGATCAAGGGTTTGAATAATAAATACTGTACTAAGCGACTCCGAATCCTTGAATTTGATTCTTTTCAGAAAAACGATGCAATGCACCGTCGGTGCAACATTTATCTTGTTAAAGTATATCAAATAAGTAGGGCAATTTTTTGTCATTAAAGTTATATTTTTTTTAGAAGGTCTGTTTTTTATAAAATACCCAAAAATTCAATCAAAACTTTCGTACGATGTTTGATAACGGAGTTAAAAAGTCATATTAAAGTCATATTTTACACCATAAGTCATAAAAAATATTTTCGGTCATAAAAGTCATAAATTTAGTCATTGCTCCCATATTCAGTAGGATATTCATGGTGCAAAGACAGAACGTTAGATTAACAACGATTGCAAAGCTTTGCTATCTCCATTATTGTTATGACTCTGTGACGCCATAGTTATCTTGCTCAAAAATATCGAATTAATTAATTTATTTCCTTGTATAAGTTCTAACGAATCAGCTACACTAGTTTGCAAGTTGTAATTTTAGTCTCAAGCACAGATATTGCTCTTTTGCTACAACACCATCAACTGTCGAAATAGTCGTAATGCTTTTGAAACTCGTAAAAGCGCTAGGCTAGAAGTCACAAGTTAGAAAATAAATTATGTCGTCAAAACCACAAGCAAAAGAAAATTATTTTAACACGTGCGTGTTCCTTAACGCATTTTAGCTTATTTAGCAAGCGTATGAATTAGCAAGTGTTCCTTAACAGCAAGTTTTAGCAAACAGTATGGGAAAAACTGCAGAATCAAAAGTAGTAAAAATAAAAAGGTATGTAAAGCAATATCCCCAAGAGTTTTCTTGCAATCCCCAGAATGATCTTTATTGTCAGCTTTGTGCCACCACCGTCAGATGTGACAAGCGCTTTCACGTGGAACAACATCGAAAATCGGCAAAACACCAAAAGAAAATTGCACCGGCAAAAAAGACCTTAAACAAACAGTCTTTTGTCCCCATTTGCCAACGGGATTTTACAAAAAAGGTTGAAACGGCATTCTTAGAGGCTGACATCCCACTTTATAAGCTTCAGCATGCCAGTATTAAAAAGCTATTAAACTCAGAGTTGGAGAAGCATTGCCCTTCTGAATCAGCATGTCGAAGCCATGTTAAGGAATTGGCTGCTAAAGAAACTGAACGCCTTAAGGAATTGTTTGCTGCAAAAGCATTGTTTTTGGTCGTAGATGAGGCTGAGGTATCTGGTCAAAAGTATGTCAATATTTTAGCAGGGCTGATGGAGGAACCTGAAAAAACATACTTAGTCAACTGCAAACCATTAAATGGCAACTCCAATAGCTCCAATATTTGTACAATTGTTGACGACACCCTCAAGAACATGAATATTGCTCGTGAGAAGTTTTTGCTGCTACTCAGTGATGCCGCAAGGTACATGATAAAAGCAGCTGAAACATTAAAAATCCTGTATCCACGCCTGCTCCATGTTACTTGCATCGCACATTTGCTGCATAATTGTGCTGAGCATATACGTGCACATTTTAAAGCTGCAGACAATTTGATATCGTCTATAAAAGCAGCAACCATAAAAAACAAAGACCGACATGCTTTGTTCACCGCAGCTGGTTTGCCGGCACCACCACAACCTGTTTTGACTCGTTGGGCCACGTGGCTGGAGGCATCTTTCTACTACGCAGAAAACTTCCAAATTATCAAAAACATTGTTGACAATTTTGAAGATGGTGGAAAACTGGTTGAGCGGGCAAAGGAAGCCATAGCAGAACCTGCAGTTTTCGTTGAATTAAGGCAAATCTATGGTAACTACCGAGATATTGCCATCCTAATCAAGGGAATTACCAATTCATCGAATACAATTGTTGCTGCTTCGGAAGCCATTCAAAATCTCCACTTTGGTGACGGCCCATGTGAGATAAAAAATTATGTTCAAAGTCGTCTAGCTAGAGGTAGCGACTTCCTTAAAATTGCCGCCGGTAGTGGTGCACATCTACCAGATCATTCTCCTGCTAAGGTAGCGCTGCTTCAAAGAGCACAGCCAACTTCGGCTTCTGTGGAACGCTCTTTCTCTATACTGAAAAAAATGCTATGTCCTGGACGCAATTTTGACAAAGACAATGTCCATTCGTACTTGATTATGCGGTTCAACTGTTCGAAATAAATGATAATGAGTTCAATACTCCGACTCGGCTGCATAGTTTTTAAGAACCAGACAGAAAAAATTAGGTCATATTTAAAGTCATATTTTAGGAAATATTAAGTCATATTTTAGGAAAAATTAGGTCATAAAAAAATTGCCCTACAAATAAGATATGGGTTAGCCTACCACCATTTCACAGTTTCCAATTTTAAATGTAGCTTCTTGTATACGTAAAACTACCAGAAGTAAAAAATTTAAGATATATATAAACCAAATTCACCGTTAGTACCGAAATTTTTTTGTTTTTTAGCGTGTTGTAAATTTATGGAAAATTTACCCAAAAGTCTCGTTTCTTGCTTGACATTAGCCGAATTTGAGCACCGCAATTCTGACTACATTGAAGATAAATATTTTTTTTGTGGCGATAGATATTTGGGCAGCGCTGGTATATCATTTCCGATGCGTTCGCACATAGTGATTTCGCAAACAGGAATAAAACTTCTTACCGATCTAATTCGCTGTTTGATACTGCGTGTAATCAGAGCGTCGCTCTCTTCACACTCAGTATCAACAGCAAAATCTCGTTTCAAAACCTGCTTTAAATATTTTTGGGAAGTATTACTCCTGGTTGTGAAAACCGCTATGAACGAATGTAGCTTTAGCCTTGAGGCCTAAATTTGTTAAATTAGGTGATTTTTGTTTGTGTTAACGTTTTTTTCTTTATCATTTTTAAATAAAATGCTTGCAATTTAAATTTTTAGTACTTCTTGCATTGAATCAGAAATACACTATTATTATTGTTATTATCTAGAATTTTTAATACCTTTCTGGGGTTCTGGGTTTTTCGGTGATGACCTGTTGTTTTAGGAATGAGCTGCGTAGCGCTGATTTGAGATAGAAAAATCTGATAAATTAAGGATGAAGGTGGAGTTTTTTCTTTACGGCAAGCGTGCATTTGTAACATCACTAATTTGTTTTTTAATTTGCGTTCAAAGGGATCTCTGATTTATGAGTAAAACTTTGTGCCAAACTTGGACCACTGCAATGAAGTCGGACTTGAACTCATCTAGAAATGTTCACAAGTCCAACTCCCTGGCTACAACAATAGGCAATGCACCGCCGGCTATATCGACAATTGCAACGCAAACCGGACAGAAATAACGGGAACATAATTAATGTTCGTTGAACTTAACATTTGTAGATCTACTTACTACGTCGTACCTTGCTGAGCTCCAACCCAAAAACAGGTTGATAAAAACCACAAAAATATAGCTATCAACATCATTTCTATCTTTCCTACGAGTTGCTCTTTCTTCCTTCCAAGTTACTTAAAGTTACTGAAGTTAAGATCAAGCAGTTCGACTTGTTTTGGGCTAAACACGAACTGATTACGTCAACACGTGCAAGATAATGACGGTTTGTGATTGATTGATACAAATTGAAAGACGTTTCGAAGAAACATTGGCAAGAATGTAAATGAAAAGGTCACCTTATGAGTATTCGATTTGGTTCTATTATCGCAGGTTGTGTGGCATAATTGAAGAGATTTGATATTTGAATTACCAATTTTTAGGTTATTTTCTTCATTCTTACGTGAGAATACTACAATGTGCAAAATGTTTTTAATTATAAGCAATTTGCTTTGACATTGATCCCACCAAAAAAACAGAAGGTGAGCCCTTTTTTTATATCAGCAGCAAAGCCAGGTGAATCATATGCAAATTGCCACAGACCGACAATTCTTTTAGGCCTTAGGCCGCCAGCTCATTGCAACTAGCACTGCTGAAAACGCACAGCGAATTAAGCATCATCGTAAAGCACGCTAACAGTGGCACAAGAAAAGCAGCTTGGAAAAAAACTGGCAGACCAGTAAACCAAAATGAAAACATTGTCAGCAGGAATCAAACACTTGAATTCTCAGCTCCTCACAATCAGTAAACATCAAGGCCGCCAACCGATTCTACAAATCCTAAGCTTTCCCACAAAGGATTAAACTCTCAAATCCAAAGTCTTGCACCTTTAGTTGATCTCAAAATCTATGAATCGTATTTCCCACCAGAATCTAAACTCACTAATTCTCAGTTTTTCACCAACAGTCAATATCAAATACAAAACGCACAAACTCCAAGCATTCCGATCATGGACTAAACTTGTGAATTCCGAGTTCTAAACACCAGATGCAAAGCATGCAAATCCTGAGCGTCCCCTCCTGGACTAAACCTGTGAATTCTGAGTCCTACATCATCGGTAGACATTAAGTACGGATATGCTAATCCCGAGTGTTCCCGAAATAAACCAACTAAATCTTCGAATTCACAGCTTCACGCCATTAGCCAACATCAAATATCGAAAACACGAACTGCGAGCCTCACGTCATGACTCAACCTGCGTGTGAATTCAACGTTACAAACTGTCAATCGCATCCATACTAAAAACACCAAGCATACCAATTCCGAGCACTCCCGTCGAGCAAAACCGCCGGTCTGTAGCATCACTTCCAAACAGACCATCTTCACGCGCATGTTTATTCATAAGTTGTTTTTTACGATTCGCTGGGTAAACGGCTTTTAGCATTTTAAAGCGGTTTCATCTCGGGCATTACACTGAAAACAGCTAAACTCTAATTTGTGCACAAGATGAGTAATTATTGCAATTCATACTCAAGATGAAGTGAAATGACCTCAAAACAACAAGAAAAGACTTCTGTTTTGAAATGAGAGATAATCAATTTGTCTCACTAAGGCCGTGAGTGAAATCAAAGTCCGTAATTCGACCTCGAATAGCTAAAAGTTGTGCATCCTTAAATTACACCATCAGTCATCTATTTAAAAATAAAATCTAAAGAAATGTATTTTAAGGAAGTAATGAGAATGAGCGATCAGCTTTTTTGAAGTTTAGTAACCCCAAAGTATTTTTTACATTACAAATTCTTTTGGGGGCATCACCCTTTATTTCACTCCCTTAAATACACCACTGAGAACAAGATCTGAGTACAAAAAGCTCAAAATAACAAAGAAAATCAATGAGTAGCCTTTTGCAATGTCAATATTAGTCAAAATTAAATTACTGGTAGCTCGCGGTTAGTAGACGGCAGAAAATATTTGAGTGTTGACTGTTTAGAAGCTGACCGAACATCGGTGTGCGGAATTTCTGAAGTATTGCGTGATTGTATTGAAGCAAAGTTGCCCTAGCTGCGGCCTGCTCAAGGGTTTTTAACCCGCGAAGATTCATGCATTAAGGTAGTAGCGTCTTCCCTGACTGTGTTAGCATACAAAATGTTGAAAAAATAAAAATAGATTAAGTTGGTTTGTCGTGCAACAGTTTAAAATTGCTTTATGTAACACATTTCAAAGGCATTCATTGATACGGTACCTAATCTTGAAGGAAAATCATTAGCAAGAAACCTGCAGACGCAACCGGCGTTTTCATAGATAAAAGAAGGCAGCAGCCTCTGGGAAGACAATCGAAGATAAGCCTCTTCTTAGAACATTTTCCATTCTGAAGTTTTTTAATTTTTTGGTTTCACCAAACATTTATTTTCTCAACAGTAGCCTATGTTTTGTGGTCAATGCTTCCAGAAAAAAGCCTGCTTCTAAAATTTGAAAAGAGGTTTCAACCACTGAACTGGACTATTTCTTCTTATTTTTTTATTGCTGACTTGCGCTGAAAAATTATTACTTTTTAACGAAAACAACTTTTCGTTTAGCTGCTGTATTCACAACTGCTTGTTGGTTGAAAAATTAATATCAGCCACCATTACCTACGAGAACACTGCAGGTGACGCCGACTAGATAAGTGTTCTCATAAGCAGGGATAGCCTGCAACATCGTTTTATTTCCGCAATTTGTCTACACACATTTTGGTTTTATTACTAACATTTTAACGTATTTTCAAGATTTGTCAATATTGCTATGTCTTTTACCTTCACAATTTCGTCTTCCAAAAATCTTTGCAGTTATGCATAGATCTTGCGTTTGCACTCTTTTTCGGGTAGGCAAGATCTTTCATTTCTGGAGAACCATGTCAGATTATGAGCTTTTCACTAGCCCTTTGTGCTAGTCTTCAGTTAGACTTGACCACTACAGTCAGTAGACTGCTTGGCCCAGCCACCTGTCTGCTTTGGTCAATACAGATGGTGGCATCCCGTCAAGTGTCTTGGCCCAGGACACAGCAAGCAAGCTTGTTCTCTACACTTTCCCTTTTGTGCTGAGGGTAAAGCAGAGAAGTTGTAAATACCATTTTTAGTCTTCGGTATTATGACTAGAAAAATAAGCCTGCAAAGCGAACACTCTAGGCACTATGCCATCGCGCTCTAACCACTACACCATTCCTGGGCCTGATAACTGTGACGTCACAGTAGACACTGGTGTAATAGCATTCAAATTAATGGCTGCGAACGACCGTCAAATGTTAGAGCAGTTATAAGAAATCTTAGACGCCACTTCAGCCCTCAAGGAAAATTTTGTTAAGTTGTGACAACTGCTACAAGATTCTACGTTGGACGACAATGAAACCAAATAAGATTCATCGCATTTGAAAAAGAGTATGATTGCCTTAGAAACAGCCATATTATGTGTTTTATGGCACAAAATCCCTCAAAGGTTTCACAGTACAAGCAAAAGTCTACAGCCTGCTGACATGTCTTTAGGAAGCTGCATAGCACTTTACAATGGAATCGAGAGTTTTTGCCAGTATTTACGGGATGAATTTGATACAATTGAAAAGCATGGTTTGAAATTCACAACCGGTATGCAGAAAACCTATGCGCTTCAAAACAAACAAAACCGAAAAACGAAGAAGACTTTTGATTATGAAGGAGAGGACACTGGATGCACTAGAGCCTTGGAAGATGCTCGTGAATCCTTTCGTATTGGAACTTACCTTCTAACCATCGATACCGTAATTGCAGAAGTAAGAAGACGAAAATCTGTGTACTGCATATTGCAACAGAATTTTAATTTTTTGCTAAATCTGAACACTTGGGCTATCGGTGATATACTGTAGAAAACGCTGCAAGTAAGTTGTTGAAAGTATATGCAAGCGATTTGGATAGCGACTTTTCTTGAGAAGTTGTGCACTTCGCTTTTTACATACGTTCATCTCCTGATCTTGGTTCGAAGACAAATACTGCGCAAGCACAGCTGTCATATTTGAAAAAAAACTGCTTAATTGAAACTTTTCTAAATGTGGCTATTATTCTTCGTATGTATCTGATCTTGCCTGTTTCAAATACGGAAGGTGATTGTTCTATTTCGGCATTGAAAGAATGAAAAACTGCCCGCGCTCATCCCTGACGCAGGATCACGTCTGTGATTTCTGTATTATTATTTCGGTATTATGCCACTGATCTACTAAATCAGTGGCTCCCAAACTTTTTCGAGCGCGACCCAAATTTGAGTTAGTTGTTTTCGCGATCCATAATTCAGCGGCCCACTCTCTCCCGGGCCCTGCGATTTCTTCATCCGCCCTGCACCATTCATATTTGCCAATAGCCTACCGTTTGCATAGTTCATTTTTTCATGAGACCGCAGTCAACACGAAAAATTACCGTAAATTACCTTTTCGAAGGAAAAGGGGGCTGGAAAGCAAATCCCATTAATATTTGGCTGAACTCCCTCGCTCACGAGTTAGTGCGTCAGCGCAGAGCTATGCTCTAGTATTTGATTTTGGTGAACTTCGTTTTGAAAAACAATGCTGTTTGAAGTAATGATTTTACTTTTAGCATATTTGCTTATTGTTCCTACCGTCAACAGATCATCAAAAAAGTTTACTACAGTCAACTTCGGATATAAGAGATTCAGATATAAGGGATTTTCGCTTATAAGGGACTACGCAAAAGGTCCCAAATGACTTTCAATATAAACTAATAAGTCGGTTATAAGAGACTGATTAAGCTGGTCCCGGCGGATCTCTTATATCCGAAGTTGACTGTAGTTTCCTTATGAACGATAGTAAATGACAAAAAAGATTTTCTTAAAAACATGGCTTTAGTAACCTAGTTGTTAGATTTCACCATATGAAGAAAGTAGTGAGACATCGGCATCTACCATTTGACGAGTAGCGAGAAGGGAGGCGTACAGCATATATATATCTGAGGCGTTGGTTAAGTAGAATGATTAAAATCGGTAAATTCAGGATATGGCCAAATAACTTCCTTCATGTTATAATGGAGAATTGTAGTTTTCCCCAAAAATATTGAAAAAACTCACAATCTACTGTTTTATCCCGGTTCGATGCTGCAAAAGCATGGTAAGCCCAAACACATATATGTATATGTTATCTTTATTGCACGCTATACCACCCTCATTTAGTTGTTTTACTCAAAAACTAAAGCAGCGGCAGTGATTGGGAAGATCGAAATTTATTTGAACGTCATCAATATTTGTTACCAGTGGTTGCAAGTGCCTCGTACCTTCTAAGGTACATACGCAACCTCAATTAGTCGGCAATAGTAGCGCTGTCGGCATATATTAAAAGGTTGTGTAAAAAGAACTGGTCAAATAATCTCTACCAACAAAATTGGCGAGTAGAGCACTATCCGGTACACTCCGTCTTGCAGCTACAGTCTTCCACAGAACACACACTTTCGCATTGAGCCTCAGTGAACACCACAATGACAAATGAATTTATTGTTCTTGTGATAAAATCGCAGAACAGATACTGTTACAAGCTTGTGAATAATGGACTAATCATGGGGCTCCTGATCATGGCCTCTCACCACTAAATCTTCCAACCTTAACTAATCGTAAAAACTAGTTATCCCACTATAACTAGACCACTAAAATCATTTTCACAGTTGATTGCAAAACTTTGATTATACTTTCATACCTTACTCCCACACCATGAGGCCCTCCAGGCGGACTAAAGATCAAGGTCTCGCCATACTTACATCACTTGACATTTAGGTACGGTGAGACCTGCAATTTGTTTCTATACACTCACAGGTCGCAGAGGTCACCGTATAGTTGTAAGCACTTCAACAAAAATTACCAACGTCAGAACGCAAGCAATTCAGCCGACCCAAGCTGTGCGTATACTTGCGTTCCAAGTTCCAACCAAACAAAATCCGGCGTCGAAAACGACGAGTAAAATCTATTGGAATTTTCCTTCTATTCCGCACTTTGTAAACCGTCGAATAAACCGCAGTGGTGTTTCATTGATTTATTGTTTCATTTATAGTTACGTAATCGGTACCAGTTACGTGACCGGTGCCAAAGATGCTAAGTTTCTGTCACACCAAGTATTAAAAAGGCCTATTAGCGGTGAAGCTCAACTGGCTGGAATCTGGCAAAGTTTAAATGTTTGTCCGATGATGTCGAGCAAATGGATCTCCCAGTCACAATACACAAGCTACTGCTGATTTTAGGATAAACGTGCCAAGTACACGTAGTATGGCAACATGCAGGCGCAAAGTATTCACAGCAGTCCAGTATAAACCAAACAAGACCAGAGTTGCTGTACGGATTTTGTTTGGCAAGTCATACAGGAGCTTTAAATGTTAAAAAGATGAAAGTGAAAATCAATAAAGGCAGGATCCCGCTTTCAAGGTCTCAAAGCTTGCCGAAGGAAAAATAAATACCTTTATTTAGTCATTTACATGAGTGCCACTATGCAAAATTAAATCCATTAACATTGCACCACCAGATAAGTTGTTGTAAAGTAGGTGGTGAAAGCAGCGCCCTCCTCAGGCTACGCGACAATCTTGGCGATGATTGCAGCAGACTCACTATACTGCAACTCAATTTTTAGAGCCTGACACGAAGCAAGATCAGTGTCATCGATCCTGTTCCCATAGAAACCTGGCTTCATTATCTTTTTCCAAAAGAGCCAATGCACTCTAAGCTAATGACTACGCTTGAACTTTTTTTCTTGGCTCACATTACCAACGGACTTAGCGCGTCCCTGCCATAACAAATGATGTCAACTTTCCGCAAATGAATATGAGTTGAGTGATGAATGTGAAGATACAGCTTGATGACGTCAAGATCAACAAACTAGATATTCCAGTCTCAGTGCGGGAACGCCCTGGTATCCGAGCACTACAAGCCGGAAGTATCGAGCTGTGATTGGTTGAGGAAATTTGTTCAGCCTGAAGCTGTTTCCGTCGGTGTTGCCGCGGAATATCTGAAAAATACTACTTTAGAACAGGCTATTAGTCTTAACTAGTCATATATATCGAGATTTCTCATCGAACCAGTCATATTCTTTAAAAAAAATAGAGCCGGCTTCGCACAAACGAATTCTGTCAGTAACGTAAACGTTACGAATACCGGTTCAGACGGCTTTGAAAAACAGTAATGGAGAAATGACAATTTTTTGACACCATCAACTCCCTTCTTCAGCCAAACGCATTTTAATCAGTGACTGAGTCAAAAATGTTTGTATTACGGAGAGATAAACATAGTTTCAATTACTTTCATATGGAACCCTGTATTGCTCCTTAAATCGAACGGTGAGAAAATTTACGTCAAATACAAAACCGGAATATTAAATCTTGAGTTTGTTTGACTGATACACTTCAGCAAAAGCAACAGCATCTGTATTTATTATCCTATATTATTTTTAAACAAACGCAAATAGTTGAGTCTATAGGTAGTACAAGTGTGGTTGTATGCTGGCAGTATAAATTCATTTTTTTAATTCATTAAAGATAAAAATCTATTTTTTTATTAAATTAAACGAAAGTATGAAGACTATGATAACTAAATTTTAAAAGATTAGACTACCTTTGTCAACTCCCGCCTGACTAATTTCAACTCGTAAAAAGTATTGCATATGTCAGGGGTGGGCAAACTGCGGCAAGCGGGCCGCATGCGAATAAAATTACTTTTATTCATTTGTCTAATAATTGTTGATTTTTAATGTTATACCAAATTTAAAATGCAAATCAATTAGAATGACATACCAATGCGTTTATTAAAAAGTGCAGCCTTCAGCTAGCTTCCATGACCACGATGCGGCCCGAAAGCCCCTGGCTTACGTAGAAAAGTGCAACAATACATCAAGTTTTGATGATAAGTCTTATAGCATTCAGAAAAAACTGCTTGCATTCCAAACACAAAAATTCAGTCAGCTATTATTGCATCAATTAAATTGCTGGATTGCGAGTTTGGCTCCGGCACTTTTTCAATTCGGTGGAACCTGACCTTAGAGATTGGGGGAGACGTAAAGAAACGGATGAATATAGTTGAAATGATAGCCAATCATATATATGTGCTGATTGATTGCACTCTGCCTGGCAGCATCGCCTCGCCCTTCGATTATGCGTAGCTCACTGCTAATGCAGTTTGAGTAGTGCGACGTGGTGTGGAGAAGTCGTTACATGCCACAAACAAAATGGCTTTTCCAGCACTAGTTACCTGTTGGTCAATAGTGTGTGCCAGAACGCTCTGTGCTCGGCTGATGACGACACAAAAGCAGAAACAGCAGCCGTTCAGAGATTGAGTAATACGCTTCCTGCATTGGATCTCGGTGGAGTGCAGATTGAGCACTGCACGTCAAGATCTTATCCTGACAAATATATGTATACATTCATGAAAATATATGTATAATCAAAACCAGTCTTAATTTAAATGCTGGGAGCAAGGGATTAGGTTCATAGTTAAATGTCATGAAATCAAAAGTTTGAGAGAAAAATCAACATAAAACAGACCTACCAATGTGTAAACTTACATCCCCAAGAAACATTTTTCTAGAAAAATGTTTGATTTGCAGGGATCGGGCGTAAAACATTAGGACAGAGACATGATCTCCGTTCTACAAAACCAAAACCAGGAAAAATAAATGTAGCCGAGAAACTTGCTATCAAAATTATATCATATTTACCATTGGATGTTTGTATAAGTTAGATCTATTTAAAAGAGCAAAACGATTACCATTACTCGCACAGAAATTATACCCTACGTTTACAAAAACTTTTTGTTAATGCTTCAAATTTTCTGACGAAGGTTCAGAGTAACATCTTTTAACCCGGCACAAAGTATGGGTATAGCCCTACCGTTGATGCCGGTTAATCAGTTACAAATTATAGTCAAAGTTATTTTTGGAGTGATTTTTTGGAATGCGAAATTGGCCGAAACAATTATCAGAAATTCGCGTTACAACTCGCTTCTTCTCGAAAAATTATTTTTTTCTGGCTACGTCTCCTTGAATGTCAGTGCACTTCCAGTAAACTATAAGCAGGCCTTATCCATTCAAACGCACGATTAATAAAATTTCTTAACAGTTTAATAAAATTTCACATCCTTGATCAAATTCCGTTTGCGCTTCTTTCTAAATTGTATTTTGTAGCCTACCATTAAGTCAGCTTCAGTTGCTTGTGCTGTTTTCTACAAAAGCTGCATTGTTCAACCTGCTGTTCAATCACAAGGCATCACAGCTTTTATAGCAGTCACAAAATTGTACCACGTTTTCTAAAATTGCATTACACAGAATTATGACGTCATGGTGCGACCCTTCGTAGGCCTAATTATATTCGAAACATTAAGTTTCTTGGCTACAGTTATAGGCCCTGACTCCAATTCAAGAGGAAGGAACCATGCTTTCCGCCGAATATTTACACCAAATTCTAGTCTGCCTGCAATGCTTTTCAAGCAACAAATGGTGAAAGCAAAGTACGGAAAAATGAAGAAAACTAATTGGAAGTAGTGAGTGGGCGCAAAAGTGGCCTAGTCCCGGTTAACCAACTCAAAATCAAGACTGGTCTTTCTCACAAAAAGTAAATCATTTCACAACCTTTTGTTTACCGAGGATAAAGCGCGAAGTTCAAAGTAGAGTTGACGTCAAAGCAATTGCATACGTTTACAATAAAAGCTGTTTAATGATAGCCAGTAGGCCTACTAGCTACGATTGCAAAATTGAATTTGTGACCACATGCATCTGGCTACACAAATGGTCTTTCGTAACGGTAAAGACTCAACCAAAGAAAAGGGTGGAAGGGGCCAAGCCTCAGCCTATCAGAAAACTAAGGGTAAAGAATACCGATAAGTTGTCTAATGCGGGATCAGCATCTACTGATCAGTTCAGTTGATACAACAAACAATGTCTTAGAGAATGACTCATCCAAGAAATTGCTTAGATGAAAATATTTTTTGTCAATCTTGTAGGAGTTTATTACATCAAAATTCGATATCCTGGAACTTCTTGTGTTTTACGCTTTTATATTAGTGATGTGTGCAACATGACTGAGGTAAGGTAGTTTTACTTGGGAGTTCAACTACAGTTTAGTTATTATAATCTTCAAACTTGTTACAATACAGCAATTGGCTTTAACTCGCAGAAATGCAGTGATAGGCTATACTTGCTTTTACTTTCAAAGTACTAGCGAAAAAATTACATATGCTGCTATTTTTGCTAAATTTTTTTAATTCTTGACGTGGGAAAACGATGTTTCTTGGCTTTTGTTTGAGCTAAAAATCGTTTACTTAGTCGAAAGAGACTGATTAAAAAAATCAGTCTGGAAGTGTGACGCTACAACTCCTTTTTTGCCACTCAAGCCAAGTTTCCTGCTTTTACACACAAGGAGCCAACACAGCACACTCAGATACAGAAACAAAATTTGCTTAGTGTGAATATATGAAAATTGATTTCGGCCTTCAACAGACGCTCTTCAGTAAAATCTTATTCATATAAAATCAACGGATTCTTTAAAAGATTTGATTGATTCGAAGAAAAATCTCGATTTACTTTATGTCATTCTTACGGATCTTTATAATAGTTTTTATCTGCAGGAGGTTGGCTCCACTAAAGTTTACATGAATCCAGACAACTTATTATAAAAAAGCTTAAGAAAATTTGCTTTAAAAATTTTCCGAGAATTAGTATCCTTCTCCTAACAATGACAAAAAAGTTGCAAGCGTGTCTCGAGACAGTTCCAACAGTTATCATTACTTAAATCGATGCTGGTTATCACAGAAATACACTTATGAAGAAAAACTTGTGTCCACACAGGCTTACAAGTGCTTATTACTGTTACTACGGTATATTCCAACCACAAATATTGCGACTTGGGAAAATTATCAAAATCCGCCTGTCACAAAGCCCAAGAACGTGATTTGCCGCAGAATTCTCTGTATACTTACAGCGTCGTTTCTAGAAGTTGGATCGTTGATCGGGAAAAGAGCCGTGGTAAAATTGCCATATAATATCTTGAAGCTTTTTAAATACTGATCAGCGGTAGTTGATACAGGTGGTCTTCCTTGGGTTGCGATACCAATAACAGTAGTTGATTTGCCCATATCAACCTGTAGCCACTCACGATGAAACTGCGCAGAAGAATCTGTAACCATGATATTTCACTTTAATTATCAGTACAAGTGAAAAAAAACCGCCTGGCCCCTCAAAAGCTAAAATGAATAAGTTACGCAGGCGGCTTAGTTTAGAACCAACCATTCGAGTTGGAAGATACAGCTAGAGATCGTGAGGTTTACACGTAACTTTTAGGGCGGCAACTACCGCTAAGTGGGTAAAAGACTGCATGCATTGTTTGGATTTTATACCTTCACAGGATGCACAGTGGTCACAGCCCAACGGCAATCAATTTGAACTTTATTTTATTTTTTGTCGTAACCTTGCCTCACAGAAAAAGTAACATTATTAGTTAAGAAGCCGATACCATTAGAAAGAGTCAGAAGTACAAAAATTTTGAAATCAGGTATTCACAACTCTGTTCTCAATGAAGCAAGCCACGTGATATGGTTATGCTTTTTTTATATCGTTTTAAAAAAGCATAACTTTTAAGTGTGACTTCCTTTAATTTTTACATGTTTCACAATTAATCAGCTAAACTATAAATCACAACATACGATGAGGATGCCAGTAAGTTTTACTGCCCAGTCTAGCCTTGTAAGCTCGGAGATGTTCGTTCACCGACGACGAAGCCGTCATAGCCGAGTCTGGTATGCGACCATCTGCGATTCCGACACCGCAGTATTTATCTGAAAATACATGTATATATTGCAGGATTTGGTTTCAGCAAAAAACTATGTTTATCAGTTGATTGGCATCATCTTCCTTGTAAGCATCATTAATACAGCGTGAGGTAGAAAAACCTCCCACATTTCATATTCCGAAAAAATAGACAAGAAAAGCCTTAACACAGCCCCACAGAAAATAATCACAAGGTGAAAGATCAGGCGAACGCGCTGGCCGTCCAATATTATCACGCAAAGAAATCATATGTGCTGAAGAGTCCTCGCAAAACATCGATTGATTTTTTTTGCAGTATGGTCGGTTGCATCATCTCGTTGACACAATCCCAATGTCTTTTCTCCGACATCCTGGAGCTTTGTTTTTGAAAAGTTTTGCAGCATCTGCACATAACAAGCTATAGTAACTGAAACCGCTTTGTCCTCTACCTTAAACAACAAACTCCAAAATTTGCTACTTCATATCACACTGTCATCTGCTCACTGTGAAGAGGCCTTTCGTGTAGCTCTCTAGAACTACTTTCTGACCAGTAGCGAAAGTTTTGCTTATTGACAAAACCAGATAAATAAAAGTGAGCTTCATTCCTGGTAATCAAAACAACATAAGCAGAAATATTTTCAAGAAAATTTCATTGCAGGCTACACAAGTTTCATGGTCTCGTTCTAGCAATTCTTGAGCAACCATCAGCTTATATGGATAAAACTTTAAATTACTACGCGAAATTCGTCTTCCACTGCAAATAGAAAGACTACATGCAGCAAAATGCATACGAGTTAAACACGTTGGAGATCGCAAAACCGTCTCTTAAACAATTTGGATGTTCTCTGAAGTTTGAACTCTCCTTGGTTTTCAGAGGGTTTCCGCTTGAGTGCTAAGCGTGTAGCTCTAAACTTTTTGATCCGGAGCAATATAGTTTTTCGATCAGAAACAGAGTCGTGCAGTTACAGATTCTCCGTTAGTGAGAAAATTTTCCATAACAAATGCTCGGTCTGTACGTGTCCAAGCCAAATCTAGACTCCATAACTTTTCAAAAAAAATTAATAAATCACGAGTTATTCTGATCTCTCTTTCTGAAAAACAAAATTGCAGTTCATGGACTACATAAATTCACTTTAGCTATATGACTAACTGCAAGAGCATTGCCATAGTAAGACTTTAAAATGTGGGAGGTCTTGTACTTAGAGAAATTTTAGGTTTGCGCTAATCATACACTATACGTAATAAAAACAATGTAGGGACGTAACATAATATTTGATATAAGTGCTTGAGCTGTGATTCTTAACCGATGGGTCATGAATCACGAGGTGGGTCACGGAAGCAATTTTTATGGGTCACAGAAAGCCGACTCGATAAAACATTAACATATGGCTTTCACACAAACTGTAAAACATACTTTTGAAATATTTACAGTTATTAGTCGCCAAGATGTAGTCATTGTTTTATTGAAGTGGATTACGTAGGCTACTAACGACTAACACGGCTACTCTACACAGAAACTCTTGTTTGATGGTTTGTGTACAGTAACTCCATAAACGGTATGTAATTGTGATAAGTACGACGCACTTGAGTGTCATGATGCGAACTGGTCTGCGTGCAGAGAGTAAAGCTAGTTGTTTTTGCCTTCAATTTACTACCTCCCTTATCTAATAGTATAATTATTCCTTAGGACTAGGCCGGGGGTTAGTAGACTGCATTACTGAGATTTTAATTAGAAGTGTAAGAAGGTTTTTGTTTGCTGGTGATTGGTTCGTTTCGCGTAGTTAATGTACCTAGTCGGCAATGCTTTCTAGATAGGTGTGCTAGTTGGAGCGCAGTTTTTTGTATGCAACAACGTTTTTTAGTTTTACCCTTATTTCATATATTATGGTTCATAGGTCTACGCTTTTGAGTTGTTTTTCTGTTTTTCTGGAGTGTTTCAACATGGCAACAAAAACTAAGAGAGGCTGCAAAGACAAGTTTGTATAGTATCGTTTCACGAAAGTTATTGAGAAAGATGTAGTAAAAGGCTAGTGCATGAGTTGTAATTCCATTCTTGCAAATGAACGTTTGAGGCCATTGAAGCTGCTAACGCATTTTAATAACGTGCATGGAGAAGTGGGACGGAAAAGGAAATGAAACGGAAGTGAGCGCGTTTCGATCAGAAGGGAACGCTTCTGGGTTTCGGATTTGTGAAACATCAAAAACCAATTTTGGAAGCATTACATGAAGTTGTTTACCTGACTGCAAGATAAAAGGCTCCATACACCAATGGGGAAAAGCTGATCAAACCTGCTGCACTAAAAATGTCGCAAGTGGTTTTCGGCAAGAAGGAAAGAAGGTAGGAAACTTAAAAATGTTCCATTATCAAAGAATGTTATTATTAAGAATCAATGAAGTAAACGACGATGTCCTTGCACAAGTTATCACAGGCATAAATAGCAGACCAATAAGAGCTAGTTTACAATTGGACGAATCAACGAACGTCAGCAACATAAGTCAGTTATTTTTAGTCTTTGTTAATTATATAAAAGATACGCCGATTCTTGATGAGTTCTTGTTTTGCGAGAAATTGAAATTGACTACCAGAGCGGCTGATGTATTTGAAATGTTGAGTGATTTACTCAAAGCACATGGAATCAGATGGAATAAAACTGGTTCTATTTGAATCAATGGTGTTCCTTCTACGACAGGACACAAGTCAGTTTCGTGAGTTTAGTCAAAGAGGTTGTTCCAGACGTTGCTACCATTTACTGTGTGATACATCGCAAGGCACTTGCCTCAAAAACTTTAGCTGAGTCTTCAAAGAAAGTTTTGTTCACTGTTGTACAAGTTGTAAATTTCATTCGAGGAAAAGTACTTCAGCATAAGCTTTTCAAAGCATTTTGCAAGGAAGTAGGATCCCAACACACTGTGCTGTCATATCACACTGAAGTCAGATGGCTTTCTCGAGGCCGTGTATTGGATTGAGTTGTGAATCTGTCAAAGAAAATCGCTGTGTTCTTGCGCGAAACCAATGACAAAGTACAAAAAAAGTTTGCAGACAAAAATTTTCTGCTCAAGCTATGCTACCTGACTGAAATTTTTGGACTTCTTAATGAGCTCAATTTGTAATCGCAAGGATCAAATGCAAATCGAATTATTTATTTTAAGAAAGTTTATGTCTTCGTGAATAAGCTACCTGTGTGGAAAAAACGAGTACTTAAGAAAAATATGGAGAACTTCAAATTGCTTGACGAAAAGTTTAATGATGCAGAAGCTCTAAAAGCCTTAATTCAGAATATCACGGAACATGTGACAGAACTGAAATTGAAATTCTTACACCATCTTAAAGAAAAACCAAACTTCGCCTCCCGATAGAACAAACATTTTTTGCCAAAGAGCAAGAAGATATCGACTGGCTGATGAGCTTATAGATCTCCAGGCAAATTCTGACGCCACAACAATCTTTGATGCGAACGAATTGACAGATTTCTAACTTCGGCAAATCATCGCGTATCCTGCTCTAACAAGAGTAGCACGTAATGACCTGTTGCCTTAAAATAGCAAATGTTGCCTTTCTCAACATTATATCTTTGTGAGCAGGTCTTTTCTGTGTTATTAACATTGAAAACAAGCAAAGAGATAAGCTTGAGGCAGGCAGTTAAATGAGGCTGGCATTGTCGAAGTTACTGCCGCGGATTGAGGAATTCCTTCAGACGAAGCAGCAACAACGGTTGCATTGTTTGATATACTTGACTCTAGCTATCATTTTTCGTGTGTAACATTTGAACGTAGTTTGGGTTGAACTAGATTGAACCACCACTTTTTCTGTAACATTACAATTTGTGCATAAAACTGTACTGCTAAAACTCTTTTCCAGTAATTCTGCTTTCTTAAATAATAAAAACTATTCACCTAATAATCTTTAATAATGCTGTCTTTTCTCGGGTTGTCAACAACGGTTGTTTCAAATTTAATACACAAAACAAAGTAAGGAGAAAATTAGCTGTATTCTATGATTAGTACCATTGTATGAGAAAATGTTTGTGGGTCATGGTGTCATCATCCGGAGTGATAGTGGATCACGGTAGAGGAAAGATTAAGAACCACTACGCTAGAGCATTTGTTTGACTCATCGTTTTCATTTGCCTTTGTAAAGTAAGTCTGGCTATCATTCAAAATTATCAGGGTCAACCAGTTATCTGCAAGAACGCGCGCGCCCTTCACATCATTGTCTTACAACACTTTTTCCTGAAATCTACCTGACTTTTATAATGCTTAGGCCTGCACTGCTTTAAAGTGCCTGCTGCTGTAGCTTTGCTACGAGACTTAAGAAAAATAATTAAGCTCAAAAGAAAAAAAATCTGCACTTTTTCTGAAAACAACACTGTTTGTCAAGCCCTTGCGAAATCGTTCTATTATCTTGTTTACACAAAAGCAAAATTATTGTAATAATTTACCAATACAATTAGGTAGTGATAGCTTTTACGAAACGAGCAAGAAGTCAATTCGGTCTCCAATAACTTTGCTGCAAAATGTCATTTTCCTAACCTCTTACATAATCATAACGGCTTTAGCAACCGCCCGAGCAGAGCTACTTACAGTAATTCGATTCTTTCGCCACCCGTTCCAAATTGAACACAATATCTATAAAATATAAAATACTAAATTCCGCCATGTCGGCCTTCGTTCACTAAACAATCGATGGTTCAACATTTTTATCGAAGCTAGATAGATTTTTTTTTAAAAAACGTGTAGTAAAAACTCATAAGCCAGAAATGCTGGGAACTCTGGAAGTCGTGTGAACTCCCATTTTTCATGTAGCGTATTTCGATGGTCCACCAGTCTTTCTGATGAACAGAGAATGAAGATAAGTTTCAATTATACCTTATTATTTTTACTTGATGTTGTTGTGATTACCCCTCCTCTTTCTCTGGATGGAGGTACGTCACGAACGGCAAGGTTCAAGTTGTTGTTGTTGGTTTACCCCTCCTCTTCTTTGGGATGGAGATATGGCGCGAACAGCAATCCAGGTTCACGCCATCAACCTAATTGAATTAGGCTAGGGGAAAAGTGGGAGCCCATTTCGAACCAGTCGTAAATGCAAATTGCCGACTGGCAGCCCCACCACCAACAGCGCGGACTGCCACTGGTGGGTAGGCCATCTGTCTGCCACATAAGATGGAGGCGTCCAGTTAAGTGCCTTGCTCAAGAACACAACAAGCAAGCTTGCCAGCTTGTTCTCCACACTATCCACTTTTTATGTTGAGCGCCAAGCAGAGAAGCTGCCAATACCATTTTTCGAGGTCTACCGACTACGAAGCGGACGCTCTAACCACTACGCCATCGCGCCGGTTCATTTGATATTGTTAGCAAAGGTTGACAAAGCTGCAACTTATTTCATGAAACCTATTACATGACGCTTTTAGAGTTACATTTTACCAGCTCACAGTTACTTTGCTTATATTAGTATTTGCCATTGGTCTTTACAAGTACGTAACGTGTACAAGTATTTTTCTGATCTCACTGCAAATGCAAGAAAGTCTTAAATGTCACTTTAAGTTTACTTTTACTTGCGATTTGTTTGAAGTACCGGCGCGATGGTGTAGTGATTAGAGCGTCCGCCTCGTAGTCGGTAGACCTGGGGTTCATTCCCTGAGTCGAGTCATACCAAAAGACTTTAAAAAATGGTATCCACAGCTTCCCTGCTTGGCGCTCAGCATAAAAAAGGGATAGTGTGGAGAACAAGCCGGCAAGCTTGCTTGTTATGTCCTTGGGCAAGGCACTTAACGGGACGCCTCCACCTTTATGTGGTAGACAGGTGGCCCTCCCGTACTTCACCGGGTTACAATTGTGAAGTAGCTAACCCAGCATGTCAGACGACTCTTGGGTACCCACCAGTGGCAGTCCGCCTTGTTGGTGGTGGGGCTACCAGTCACTCAAGACTGGTTCGAAATGTGCTGCCATCTTTCCCCTAGCCTAATTTCAATTAGGTTGACGGCATGAATTCATGCCGTACCTCCATTCCGAGGAAGAGGAGGGGTACACAAACAAACAAACAAACCAAATTAGTTTGAAGTATTATTTGAGAGACGTATTAGAACGAGTATTTGACAAACTTAGTTTTGCAAAAGCATCATCTGCTAGTCCAAAGACGACTACTTGCAACGAAGCCGTTTTGAAAATACCAACAAGCAAAGAGCTTTTTAATCACATTCTGCTGGTTACGAAAGTTTGAGGAACATTGTGTTTGCCACGTTGCTCTGTTGCGTATCACACTTCACGCTCTCGATGGCTAGTTTTTTATGTAGGTTACGCTCTTGATAAACTACTCAACAGAAGGTCTGCTTCAATCGTCGGAAAATGAAGCGTGCTCCTCCTCGGAGCAGTTTGACAATTTTTGAGTTCTAACCTTGGTGCAATAAAAGGGGGAGCAAAAAAACTTCTGCTAAACTTTTTGCAGAACAGCTTCAACGTCAATAGGCGAATCGCGAGCCAAAGTATAATGCAAATATTAAAAGAAAGTTTCTAGGATAGTCCCTGAAGCGAAACAAGGAAAAATACGAGAGCGATTTTTAAAACTTGACTTTTTTTAAAATTTACAGCAGTTTTCAAATTCCCCATCTATGTAATTCAGGTTTTCAAACAACAATATCATGACTGTGAAACAAGCACTCTTGCTCACAGCAATCATTGTTGATATTACGTTATGCTTGCAAGCCTAACAAAAAAACTCAAACCTTACTTTTCATTTCAGAAAGCTCTTTTCTCAGTTGTTTTACTTCACTGAGATCACACAAGCATTTTCCGTCTCCTCCACCATCATCAATTTGAGACCCCGCAGTTCCATCTGAACCACGCCGACCTTGACTGATTGCAACGTTAGATTGATTTTCTCCGTCTCGAACTAAAGATTAGATAAAAACGCAATATTGCAGAGCATCCTGACTTAAGACAATCTCTCAGTAATTAGCTTAGCCAAACAATATGAAGGTAAAATTTTTCATTTATTGAAATTATTGATACCAAATAAAACAAGAAAGGCAATTGAGAAAAGAAGTAACAAAAGCCCCCCTGCTTTTCTCTTAAAATATTGATCTCCAAACTTAGTTTCCTTCTTCGACCAGTATCTAAAGGAGTAAAACCAGACATGGCTGATCACCATAAAAAAGTCTCCTGTGACTACAACGAATGCGAACCTTATTGGTCAAACCTATGGTAAACGCTTTTTATTAACAAAAAGTTGGATCAAAAGAACGAAGATCTAACACTACATACTGGAGAGATATACGCTCTGATACAAAAATGTCTCCGTTAAAATTAACATAGACAGTGCTATCGCCAAACCTTTTCTACGTGAATAATTTAATTGTTGCTCGATTTTCCATACAATACGGACCAAACATATTGGCTGATTGAACAAAAATTGATCGAAATAAATGATGTAGCGTATGTAAAAAAATTGTTTAAGTGGTTACGAGCAAACCAAGGATATAAATCATTACTTGACGCCGTTAATAAAACCCATAGCGATCTAAATCGTCCATCGCGACCGAATAAGTCATTTCAGCAGTGGACTTTCGCATCGAGTTTTAGCAAAAACAGCAGCTGTTGTAGGTAGAGGTTTTGATTTGCAGTTGAGAAAATCAGTTTGAACAAATTAAGTAACAAGGTCAACATAAAATGTACGACCATCATCCGCCTAGTAAGGACATCATCTATGTAATTGTATTACTCAGATCTTTCAATTGGTAATATTATGCGAGAGTGAGAGCATAGCGGCAGACTATGAAACTTCAAAAGTCAAGCAACTCCCGACGGCCTGAACCACAGGTGGTAGACAAAGAGTCGTCGAAGCGCGTGCGGCGCAAAGCGTTGATGGCAGTACTGTGCTGATAAAAACCGAGAAGAATCCTGAGTTCTGGGACCACATGTAAGCATGAAAACTTCTTTATTCCCCAGAAATAAGAAGGCAATAGAAAGCTGTGCCCTTGCAGCGAAGACGAGAGACAGAACACAGCCAAAGTGACAAGTATAAGCTTTTTAGTAAAAACTGAGGAAACTTTAGGGTAAAAAAATTTTGTTAAAACACAATAGGCCTTCAATCCAAAAGTAGTAATACAAAAGAGTAAATACAAAAAAAGAAAAACTACAAAAAGATTGTAGATGGCTGAAGTAGCCCATCTACTCGGGCTTGTTTATTGGCGGTGTCGCTACCCGTAAGAAATTAATAACCAGAAACCCATTGCATTTTCATGATAGAAAAAACAGAGGGTTTTGCAGAGTTTCTGTCACATAAGCCCAAAAGTATGAAAAAGAAGGAAAGACAAAAAAGAGGAAAGCACAGTAAGTGACAAGAAGAAGTTAGAGAGATAAAGAGGTAAAATGACAGACTTGTTACAACTGCCGAGACTATCGAAAAGCTTGCATAAGGGCACGGGCCCTGGCAATAACAGATAAAACATGCCAAGCAGAGATGCAAGCGTGGCGTTCTGCTCGGTCAGCGGAAGCGCAATCCTTGAATCTTTCCTTGCCGCTTTTTCTACTTCAAAAAACCACTTTTGGTAAGGTTGCCATTTGATGTGGCCAAAAGGAAAATATTGGTTGCATTCAACAACAGAGAAATGAAGAGCAGCTGCAAAGGGTAAAATCAGAGAAAAATGTTCATCTGTAGAAGAACAGAGATTGTTGAAATAGACAGCAAAGTCATCACAACAAGCTTTGCGAATAATGGAAAGGACCGTCATTGGAAAGGGAGATAAGAAAGGGACAGTTAGTCGAATGGAAAGATGGTTAGCACTAGTGCCTAAAACGTATATCCCAAGAGCAGGAGAAGGCAAAAAAATAACTGAAAAGCGGCAGCCAAAGAAGTCATAAAGAATAGGTAAATCTGATTCTTGAGAGGAAGCAGATTGGAAGAAATGACCCAAGTAAATATCTTGTTCTCATAAAAGTTTGGTATACATCTTGAGTCTTAAAGAGGGTGGTGGCTATCATCCCCTCACAATAAAACGATTTCTGGATAAAGAATTAAAGGATACCAAGTCGGATCTAATGTCCTAACAAGAGCAAATAGGTGAAGCATGTAATGTTTCGAAGTAGAGCGGAAGAGAGTTAGATGCAGAGGTGTTGATCTTCTCGTAATCATCGAATAAAGGTTAAGAAGTAAACAGTTCACCAAACAAAAACCCTACATGACGATAGTGATGACAATATTATCAGCTCTTAGCCATCGGAAGAAAGAGCCAGACCGAAAGTAATTGCAATCAGATCGCAGGACCACACATACAATGATCTCAGAAGAAAAAGAGACACTAAGGTTGGCTTCTTTGCTGCAGATGAAATCAATAGGGAAGAGCAAAACAACAAGAACAAGTATCACTCTTCTAACTTGAAAACCTCGAGTAATTCATTGAAAAATTCTTACTGAATCAGGCAATAAGAAAGGAGCATGAGGTGAAAAAGAGGCATTGCCAGGAAGAAGATGGAGAATAATCCAGAAGAGAAGTACAAGACAAGAAAAAAGGATGGTAAGAATTCACCAAACGAAAGCAAGACGGAAAAACTGGCCTGGTAAGAAAAGTATTGGGTGAGTGACAGCCCAGAGCGAAAATATATATGCCGGGGGAAATTGAAATGTAAGTTACAGAGTTAGTTAAACAAGGATCCCAGAAATGGCCAAATAGAGCAAGATGAACTACTCTCACACTAAAAGAAGGTGGATTCTGAGAATGAATAAAAGTACGCTTTAATGGAACCATTTGAGGCAGATAGAGCACTGCACTAACCCGCCTTCACAAGTCGCAATGCCGGCAATCATAGAACAAGGAAAGATAGTGCCAACGTTAGGATGAATGTTGCCGCTCATTACAAGAAAAACGAGAAGGTAACAGACGACAGCCAACCGCTTTAGAGCAAATGGTTGCCTTTTGCGGTGACTCAGAGCAGAATTGCAAAAAATAATTGGTAAACTCAAGGCCCTTCGGGAAAACCAACAGCCATTTCGACCTAGATCAACAAAATCGAGAATCGTACTTTAAAAATCTTGTTGGTGGTACAGAATTTTGATATAGCTTTGAAAAAAGCTGTTTGAGCCATAAGCTTTTCGTGACGCTCTTATCAGTGGCGGTATCGCGTCAAGAGGAAAAATCTAGAATGAATAAGTGTGAATAATTTGTGAATAATTTGGACGTTACGCAATCAAGACAAGCCAATGATAGCGCTAGTATTGCAAAGCGCACCAAAAAAGATTTCGCAATTGCGAAAGTCAAAGAAGGCGCAGCAGGAGGCCAAATGCCACGATTATCGAAAGAGTTTGAGAGTGTAAACAAACTCTTTCTGTCTGCATAACACCGGCGTCGGGTCTTGATATAAGTAGCCTCTAAGAGATTGAGATGGAAAGAGCTGCGCGCTGCGGCGAGGATTGAAAACCGCTTATCATCATAGTTTAATGCGTACCGATCATTATCTAAAAGATGCTGACCAATGGCGGAGTCACAATCCGGTTTGGTGTCGGTTCGTTTACACGATCTGTGTGGTTGAGATCGGCGTGGACGAGTCAATTGCTGTCTTAACCATTGCGGAACATGTTGCTTGATGCGATCCTGTAGTCGTTGAGATGTTCGACCTACGTACCGACTGTCACAGTGGCACTTGTATTCATATACGACAAAACTTTTCTGAATGGCAGGTAGAACATCCTTGCGGGCCACAGGCAGCATGCGCTTAGACGTAAAGACCAAGCGGGTGCTGACGGAACCATAGCAGCTTTCCACGGCGGTTTTGACTTCTTTTTCCAAGCTTGTGGATGGCTTACCTATCCAAGGGACCCTCAAGTACACAGCACACTTTTCAGGGCCAAATCGCTTAAGGGTGGAGAACTGAGCGATTTTCTTGGTGATCTGAGTGTTGATGATGTTTTTAGGATAGCCATTGTCCAGTAATATCTTCTTGGTCCGTTCTATTTCTTCATTGAGTCTACGCTTGGTGCAAATCATTAGAGCTCGATGCACCCATGTAGATATTACACTTATTTTGCGTTTGAGAAGACTAAAGGACTCCCACCGCAAATATTGGCCAGTGAAAGTGGGTTTCCGGTATACATTGGTCTCTAAGCCAACATCTTTTCTTTCGACGTAGACATCAATAAACGGTAGACATTTCCCTTTCTCTTTTTCAAAGGTGAACTTGAGGGATGGATGAAGGCAGTTAAGTTTGGTCAGAAATTCATCTGCTTCAGCTTCGTGATCGAAGATGGCAAACGTGTTGTCAACATATCTGAAGTATGTTGGAGGCTTTTGCGTTTGAAAAAATAACTTTTCTTCATAATATCCAACGAAGATGTTGGCCAAAGCCGGACCAAGTGGTGATCCCATAGCTACTCCGTCTGTTTGCTTGTACATGGTGTTATTGAAGCTGAACTCAACTGAGGATGTAGCGCTCTTCATCAATTCAACAAACACGTCAATCGTACTTCCTTGTTGAGGGGACAGTTGAAAGGTTTTCGTTATTGTAGTTGAAAAAACGGAACAAGTTTTTATATTGTTTGTAAAAATGAAAACTAGTTAATTACTTCCGAGTCTATAGTCTATTTAATTGCACAATTTTCAGAAATACAATATTCTGAAGCAGGGCCGGATTAAGCAATGGGCAAACTGGGCAGTTGCCCCGGGCCCCGCGCTTTTTAGCGCTATTAACTATTGAATTGAATTGAAATAAATTTATAGCTTTATAATCTACATTACCAGCAAACTTGAACAGAAGAATCAAAATATCTACATACCGGTACAGTTATTATTTGTACGAAAAAAACTAAAACTAGCTTTCAATTACAAAGTAACTGTGACGTCACAGTAGAGACTGGTATAATCAGTGGTGTATTGCTAAATAATAAAGTAGGTGGACGGTGGGAACTGATTTCAAACCTTATGGTCTGAGAGACATGCGCAACGGCAATTTTCGCTACAGCGCAAGGCGGGAACATAGACAACATGTAATTGAACTGTTCGCAATAAAGGGTATACTAATTAAAACAACTTTATATAAATAAAAGTATATTTGAAAACATATTTTAGAAAAAGTAAAATAAAAAATTTTGAATATTAATAAAATGTTTCTTCTGTCAAGCGTTTTCTAAAATAAGTAAGTTGACGGCGATCCCCCTCCCCCTGATCCCCCTCCAATACATCTTTGGGTACAATAGCATTCAAAGTAATGGCTGCGAATGACCGTCAAATGTTAGAGCAGTTATAAGAAATCTTAGACGCCACTTCAGCCCTCAAAGAAAATTTTGTTAAGTTGTGACAACTGCTACAAGATTCTACGTTGGACGACAATGAAACAAATTAAATCAAATCAGATTCATCGTATCTGAAAAAGAGTATAGGTGCCTTAGAAACAGCCATATTGTGTGTTTTATGGCACAAAATCCTTCAAAGGTTTCACAGTACAAGTAAAAGCCAGTGGTGCTTACGCTAAAACAAGATCATTTGGTTTCATTTGTCAATTTGGAGTCATTTTTCTGTGCACATAAATTTCGCATGTAATATTGAACCTGCATCATTGAATTTCAATAAATTTAAAGTGAGAATTAGCAACTCAATACAAATTTTTAATGCCTGGTTACTTTTCAACGACCCTGTAGACGAAAGTGTAGACCTCAATTTGTACCCGTGATAGCTGATCGTCAAAAACAAAAATCAATTATGTTGAAATAAAACAATATCAACTTTAACAATTAATACCACACTAACACCGATAAAAAACCCCTACCGGTACTGTAACTAGGATGTCTGTTCCAAAGCATTGGACCTATTTTCTCTCGCCAAAAACAATGCCATACGAGTTAATTATTTGACATACTATGAGGTCACTATTACTGCGCACATATGAATCGTTTTAAGCCAATTGATCACGCCATCCTCTCTTTGTTAAGTATTCAGTAGAGATGTAAAGTAACTGCTCGTCGATTGGTTATTTTGTAGCAAAATTGCATTTCAACAACAAAACGCATCGAAAAGAGTTACTGTACCAAATTTTTCTAAAAGCTTGGTGACAGTCAAGTTGAAACAATCCAAAAGATGGAAGAGAAGACTTTCCCAACTCGAATAAAGGAGTGATTAATTTAGTTTAAAGATACAGGGAGTCCTCGGTTTACGACGGTCTCGACTTACGCTGTTTCGAGGTTACGAACGCGCCCCATAAAATGGAAAATGCCCCTGGACACCCTGCTCGGCTGGAAGACTTTTACCCTAATGTCAAGGTGGTTTACCTTCTACGTATTACCACGGCCCTTTTACAGCCTATGGACCTAGGAGTAATTGCTTCGTTCAAGGCCTACTATCTCAGAAGGACAATTGCTATGGCATTACAGGCAACAACCCTTTTATATCAGCTGCCTCTATAGCTACAGAGCCTCTACTGTCTACATCAGCTGCCTCTACTATTCCAGCTTCTCCACCATCTTATTAATATTTACTTTAATCCATGTGGTATGGAATTGTTTTCTCTTTTTCTGATAAAGTGCTTTTTTACATTATTTTTACCTATGATTATAGTGCAATACTTTATAGTACGGTACGTATAGAGTAATTAATTTATGACGTTCCGACTTACACTGAAATTCGGTTTACACCGCGTCTTGAGAACGGATCAACGTCGTAAGTCGAGGAACCCCTGTAACTGAATGGCAGTGAAGAGTAAACTACGCTTTGGCAAGCCATCCACAAGTCGAAAAGAGCAGGTAATTTATAGGGTTGGTCAAAAAGTACTGGAAAATTGTCATTTAACAGCAGGAATAATTGTCTGAGATATGGTAAAAACACAGGTTTAATTTATTCCTCTTCAACGATAGATTTGTGTCTACGAAACGTGTAGGCGAGATTCATTCTCGAAGGGGCCAGACATGTGGGCAGCGAAGAGTTTTTAGTTTTACCACGACAACGTGCTCGCTCATTCCGCCCATGTGTAAAAAGCTTTCCTGGCTAAAAACAGTACATCACTTGTTCGACAACCTCCTTACTCTCCACACCTGCCACCACGTAATTTCTAATGTTCCCAAATTAAAACCACTCTGAAAGAAACGCGAATTCAGTCATGAGAAGCCATTATGTAAAAATCAACAGAGGGGCTAAGAAATACTCAAGAGGAATTCAAAAGGTGTTTTTAGCAGCAGAAGTTCTTTGAAAAGAATCTAAACCTCAAAAGAGACCATTTTCAAAAAGATTGTACAAAATTTGCGAAATTTATTGTGCTGTGTGTTTTATACTAAAAAAAAATACACTTTTTAAACAGACCTCGGATCTAATATCTATATTTCAGTGCAATAAAATTGAACTTGAAAAAACTTTCTGCCTTTACTGAACTCAAAAAATAAAATCCTATGTTTGTACCTATATACCTATATAAAAATAAAAACCTATATACAAAGAGTTTGTACTCGAAAAAATCTATCAGTTGAAGTTCAAATGTAATTTTGAAATAAAAACTATTGGAGTAAAACATATTCACGCAGTGTACATACTAAAAGCGAGAGGAAGAAAAGAATAAGAGAGAAATTAAATTTTAAGTAGCTCTTTAGTTGTTCACACTAATCCTATTCAGCCTATTTCTCGCAGACATCAATCGCCTGCGGCTGTAATGAAAGGCCAAAGTTCGAGCTAATGCGACTTGGTTGCAAACATCAAACAACCTTGCAAGTGTCAACAGCTTTTGCGAAAAAAATTTGCTGAACTCAAGTCTAAACGCGAAAAACTTCAAATGCTGAACACGGGACTAGCAAAATTATTTTAACCCTTTGACTCACGAATTAAGATTTTTTAAAACTTTTGTGATTTTTGTTATGGATGCAATGGACACAGCTGTTTAAAGTGTAAAATGACAATTTTTGCCTGAAAACGTTTGTACTTTAGCAGAAAATTAATGTCATATATGATACATTGTGAGCATATGGCGTCATTTTTGGATTATTTGAAGAAATTTTACAATTAGAAAAAGCAACACAACGGAAGCTAACAGCAGTAAACATCAAAACAAGCAATTTTAAAAATGGTAAAGCAAGGTATGGAAAGATAAGAAACCTGGAATGAAATAATTACATAGAGCCAATCTAGCAAATCAAAGTAAAGTAAAGTAAAGTAAGCAAAATTGAAATAAAAATTACGACGCAAAACAAGGTTACTGTTTTGTCTTCTGCATATGACTGGCAAACAAATCACTTGGCCCTGATTTGTTTGCCAGTCATATGCAGAAGACAAAACAGTAACCAGGAAATTGTCATTCCACCTAACCAGGTATAACTTTTTATCACTTGAGGTGCATCCATCCATTGCCCCCTCTGCCTTGCTTCACCAGCTCCAAATTCGGTTTGATCGGCAATGACCTCACTCTATTTGCTCTTACAGTGCCAGTGCAGTATACTTCTTTGGTGTGCAGTTCTTGAACCAAACTTGGAAAAGTGAAATAATTGTCAAAAAACAGGCGGTAGTTGCCATGAGCCTTGACTCTGTCCTCCAGAAGTGACATTACCAAACTCCCGGGACCGAAGTGGTTGTATTTCTCGGGGAATTTGGTGGTCTTACCTTGATAAGCAAGGAAATTATTAGGCATGCCGGAGTCCCCACAAAGAAAGAACATTTTGATACCCCAAGGATTAGGCTTGCCATTCATATATTGCTTCAAGCCTAGTCTTCCTTTGAAGGGAATCATTTGCTCGTCTATACATAGCCTTTTCTCAAAATCAGGAAGTTCTTGTAATAAAACGTTTGAGAACTGATTTAGTATTGGCCTGACTTTCCAAAATTTGCCCTCCACTCTTTCGTTTTCGTGCGGGTTGTCGACCAAATGAAGATTATTTCTCAGCATGCTAAAGCGATTTAACGTCATTGCGTCAGCAATCAGCTTGTGCCTTCTTGCTTTGCTCCAGTACAATCTCATGTTCGGAAACGGAATGGAGCCCATTTCAATATAAATACCAATAAGAGCCTTTATCTCCTGTAGTGTGGCTCTCAAATCTTTTCCTTGCGTTTGAAGATAGTAAATATTTGTTTTTTCACAAACATCTTTGATCAAAGAATCAGTGATAAATTTGGTGAAGTAAAAGTATGCTGAAGCAGGTTCTGTTGGAAAACTATCCCCTACATCTTCTACAGGGGCAGTAGGAGTAAACTTCATTTTTTTCCAAGAAATTTTTTCCAGTTTCTTTTTCAGTTTCTTAGATGGAGGCTCAGGTTCTTCATCTTGAGGTTCATATTCAATTTCCTCAGATGGCGCTTCAAGCACTGCCATGACTTCAGGTATGCCATCTTCTTGATCAGACAAGTTACCGATTTCTGACTCGTTACCATAAGCACTGTCTAAAATCATTTGCGCAATTTCTTCGGGAGTTCGTTTCGGCATGTTTCTTAACTAGTGGCTAAAAATTTGTAAACACACCAGAAGGTAAAAAATTCTGAAAAAGGTTCAAAACTGCAATAATAAAAGAATATCAGTAAACAGGAGTATCAATAAAAAATATCAACTGATGAATAGTTTGGTTTGACATAAAAACGGAAGTGTCTAGTGTATGCCAGTGATGTGCCGATGTGCACTGACATACCGTGTGTCCTGTTGCCAGGGGTTAGAGTTAGAACTTGGGTCAGTATTAGTACTAGGTTTAATATCAAAACTTGGGTGAGGGCAAGGATTAGTGTTATGGCAGTGGCTTGCACTAACGTAGATTACAACCAGCTGCCAAAGAGTGTAGGCTAATTCTGGTGCTAGACTTTCAAAACTGACTGCCGTAACTTTAGTCTGTGTCCACAAAAAAAACTAATCTAGTTTTCCAAGATGCTATTTGGCAAACAGGCTGCGAAATTAGCTATTTACCTGACAAATGCTCCGTAATTACCAAAGCTAATACTCGATTATTTACATTTCTGCACTGTTTCAGTAAGGTTCTTACTTATGGTCACATACTCACAATGAGTCATATCTGATACATGAAAAAAACTTTTTTACCAAAGTATGTGCAACCAAAACAAAAATTCTTGGTTCCGCCACTAAACATACACTTACTGTAACATATGGATTTAGCACTCCCCTCCTAAGCCATTGTTAACCACTCTATAGCGACGCATAGTGTTGCTAGATTGTTGTCATGACGCTGTTACATGTGCGTCTCTCTTTTTCTTTGTTCGAGATTACTGAAGCTGGATGTATATAGCTTGATAAGTAATAAACTGTATATACTTCTCATCGTGTTGAAGTAAGGAGAGGACAGCAGATAAAACACTTACATAACATGCTTTATCCCAAAAAGTGAAATCATTCGTTTCTCTTTTGTTTTGTTTAGATGCACACAACTTTTTACCATACACTCCACTCAAAGAGCAAACCTTAGGACTGGTCAATATTCAACATGCCCGTGCATTCAGGAAAAAGGCAAATCATTCATGCATGAGTAGTTTCAAGTTTCACGTGTTTGTGCTGATGCGCTACATTGTGACTAAATGATTGTAAAGTTGCTTTTAAATGCAAAGACACGCGTTCTGAAAATGTGACTTATCTGATACGAAATGAGCGAAAAGGTTAAAGTCGAACTAGACTCAGATAAAAGTTGATCGAGCTCGAAACCTAGCCATATACAGGGGGGTGCAAAAGTAGGTATACAGTGATAAAAATAGTTAACACGTACATTATTAACAGCATTTATTATACAAAAAACGAACGTTGCACAACATGTAATAAGAAACATACGTAATAAGAAGCTCTAATTCTCAGGCACTCTAATTGCTTGCCGTCAGCGTTCATACACTCCTCTAATCGAGAACGAACACTCATGCACGCTCTTAACCAAAGGTCTTCACCAGCATCAATTTCCTGACAAGCCTTCAAAATGAACTGAATCATGTCTTCAACAGTACGGGGCTTGCGTTCAAAAACCTTATCCTTTATGGTTCCCCCAAAAAGAAGTTCATAGAAGTTAAACCTGGCAAGCGCGGGATCAGTAAATAGCACCTCGTCGTCGAATCCATCAGTTGGAAAATATTAAGTCAAGCAGTGCAAGCACAGTGCGAGCAAAATGAAGTGGGGCTCCATCTTGCTAAAAACAAAACCTGCATTTTAATTAAACGAAATGACTAAAACTAGATGGATTTTTATTTTAAGAAATGTTGCTTTCACTTCTATATAATATGCCACTAATTTCACTGATGTGGTACAACTGTATACCTACTTTTTCACCCCCCTGTATTGTGTGAGAGAAGTTAAAATACTTTGGGTTAGTGATAATAGCCAAAAGCTTATTGAACCAACTGCCAGTAGCCTATCACCCAATACTGCACCAAGCAGCCAGTTTTTAAATACCTAACGGTGCCATGTGGTCTAACTCTACCTCAAACCCACAATTTCTTTAGCATTAATTACAATTTAAAGCCTTGTTGAGAACGTTGCTTTGTGGTTGGATAAAAAAATATTATTCTCAGTTACAAACTTTATGACCCTGCAAATACAAAATCTAAAAGTTAAACAGGCTGAGTACTACAGCCTAGGAAACGACCGCAGCAAAATTTTTGGCTGGGATTGGAACCCAGACCGGGCTATCATGTCTGCCTTGGCCTAAAGTCACAAATAATTTAATTTAAATTCTATGCTGTGTTGATAAAATCTTGTGATGGTGGAATAAATTGTGGGCCTACTTATCGGACAATCAACTGGCGTTTAAGAACTTCAAAACTACAATAATCAAACAGTAAAGCTGAGCAGTGGTCTATTAGCATTGATGTCTAACAATGGCTTTTAAATCATTTAAAAATCCCTGGGCCACGATCGGATTTTAACCGCTGCCAAAATTGCCACCCTCAGCAGATGGCCTGGACGATTCTTATTAGACGATTCTTATTACAGTATTCAAAAACAAAACTATTGGTTTTTGAAACCCAATTGATAAAAAAAACATTTCCCGCTCGTTGCATATAGCCAATACATGTTTCCAAATTTCTCGAGCCTCTTGAACATCCTATTTGCTCTCTTTTCGCCACAAACGTCCTGTAACTTAACAAGCTTCTATCCGTTAAATTGAGCTAGCGCTTGAATGGAAAGCATATCAAAGTTGTGCGATGGCACCAAAGTAACTGATATGATTTTCGGGATTAAGTTACTAAATATTAGGCCCACTGCTTGCAACTTTTTGGCAACTGTACGGTATTTGTATGAGCTAACGTCTCTGGCTGGGCGCACGTTGCTTTGTCCTGGCGTGAACGCAGCCAGGCAAAGACCAAACTAATCCAAAATTGAACACTTGCGGTTAAATTTATAACAACAACAGCGTCCCCATCAGTAATGCAGAGCAGAAGAATATCGGTTCAGCCGGCTTCACTCAATTGATATTGATGAGAACAGCAATAAAAAGCTAATGTGTTGTTGACATAGCCAATTGTCGTTACAAAATCAAAAGTACCGTTTTCTAAAGGAAATCGATTAAGCCTCAAAAAACCATTAGAAATAGTTGCGCATAACCGCCATTTTTTCCATAACTTTCTGGAGTTCCCGGCTACATCTTACTTGCCTTGTATAGAACGTAATAGCTGAACTTGCTTGATATTTTAACAGCCAACAAATATCAAAAGGATTTTATTTGTTCATTGTATAAAGTGCATGGAAGTAAAAATTCAAGGTTATGGGTGGGAGAAGCGCCAAAGTAATTTATATATGTGTTTTCAAGAATAACCTATAAAGTTTTTAGAACCACTATTTACGACGTTTTCGTAACTAAATGCCTATGTGTACGACCTAAAACCTCTGACTACGCGAATGTTACTTGGTGCTGGTACAAACGTGGACAGGAAAAGAACAAACTTAACAAAAGTTATTTACCTGCAGTTAAATTACAACAAGATCAACGTGCCCATCTGTGATCTTGAGGTTAAGAACATTAAATCACCCGGCTGTGTTGGCTTCAACCAATTTAGATAATACGTAGCTTGATGCTAATATTTTGTTGCAAAAGGTAAAACAGAGCCATCTTTACCTCCATGTTTTTGAAGGGAAATCACCAATTTGTTTGCTTGGAGTAGCTTACTTTCTAACGTTTAATGCTTTTGGTAGCTTACTTTCCAATGTTTGATGTTTTTAAATATTGTAGAAAAATTTTGATAGATAATGCCTAAGAACCATGCTATCGAGATAGAATAGTAAAAATGTTCTAAAGAACTAACTTTTCTGGAAATCGCAATTTTGTGAAATCCAGCCACCAAAATTTTGAGTGTTTTAAACCGATAGGCTACATTCCACAATTTTTGAAATCTTCACTTTTTCATAAACTTTTTTGCAAATTCAAATAGATAATGCCAAAAAACCATGCTTGCTAGGAAACTAAGTTAAAATGTACCAAAGAACTATTTTTTTAAACTGCAGTTTCTTAGGTTTAGTAGAAAAATAGTTTAACTAAAAATGTACATTGATAAATGGTAACCTACTGTTTATCAGCCATTAAAAGCTAATCCTTAACCTTAACTAATTAAAATAACATATTGAGGGAAAGCAAATTTCTTCAGCTTTTGACCAACATTGATTATTTGTACCTTATCATAACCTTTATGCATTAAATTTACCGTTTTTGGGGAATAAAAAGTCACACAACAGGTGCTATAAGTTCAATATTTTTAGCTTAAAATCTAATACCCAACGTCCTTGTTATATTGTCGAAATTGTTTTGAAATAACCTTTAATTTTTAAAAAACCTTAAAAATCAGTTGAGAAATGAAGTCACAAATTAGTTTTGAAGTAAACTAGTCTTGTAAAAATGTCGCAATTTTAAAAAAAATCATCAAATCATAATCTCGGTTAACAAAAGACTATGTTGATCGTGCCCAGGGTATCGAAACGTTCAAAATATTGCTCCGGTTCGAGTTCACTACTTTATTAAAGATGCGGTTCAGGTTTGATTTGGGTTTACCAGCGTCAAATTTTAGAGGTTCAGGTTCAAAAATATAAATTTTAAATCTGGTTTTTGGTTCGACTTTCACAGTTTTTATTGCATGTTTCAAAGGCATTTGTTGCATTTCTTTTTTTCGTGCATTATACCATTTTTATAAACGAATATTGATGTAAATTTAGTTAGCCATAAAAATATAAAGACGAGCTCAATAGAAGTTTGACTGGGTCCATAACCCTCAAATAATCATTTGCCTCATATCGCAATAGATTCAAACAGTTAGCCCTACTTCAAAAACGGTTTTATTCAAATTACAGAAGATTTGTTTGCACGTAATCAATTAGACCAACAAACAAGAAATTTATTATACCGACTTGTTTGAAATCGGGTGTTTTTGCAATGACTTACGCAACTTAGTTATACATAAAAACGCGATAATATAGTGAGAGTAGGCTAATATAAATGGATCCACTCCGGCTCCCATAATCAGTCTTAAGAGCAAAAGAAAACAAATTATATGATAACATAAAAACATTTATGTAAAGCCTAAATAAAAAAAATCTTGACAGACAAGTTTCAGTTTTATTTTGCTTTCTTGCTATAACCTAAAATAAAATTTTGGTTACTTATCCTATTTTTCAAAATCGTACTTTTCAATATTTTTTTCTTTCAACTTCCTTGATTTTTTTTAGATGACTGATTACTGAAACACGCTAAGGCAAAACTCTGAAAAATATTTAAATCCGAAGAAAAGAAGTTTTGGTAAAGTGTTATAGACTATGTCATTTTCGATGGGGAGCCATACTACTATGAAACGCAAATCGTTTAATAAACAAAATTTTCTTATCGCGTACATCAAAAAATTTGTGAGTCGATATTTGAGTGATAGAAAGTCTATAATGTACCGTAATTGTCAACGCACCCTAATGACAATATAATTTTTACGCGATGAAAGTATAAAGCTCGAGGCTTTTTTTTCATTAGGGGTGTGTAATACACAACTTTCCCAAACATTTAACTTCAAAACTTACAACACGACATAATATTATGTTCAAATCCTTGGGGCCGCAACCTATTACAATTACAATACCGGCGCAGCGATGTATAGATCAAACGCCCATTTTGTGGTCGGTAAACCTGGCTTCAATTTCCATGTCGGGTCATACTAAAGACTTTAACAACAGTAATCCTACCTTACTTGTTTGGACGCTGCGTATAAAAGGGATATTGAGGAGAAAGAGCCAACAACTGTGCCTATTGTGTCATTGAATAAGACATTTAACCCAGAGCCGTTGAGAGAACAGTCCGGGCCCGGTACCAACATTAATACCGGGCCCCTCTTTAACAAGTGTCTGGTAAACTGTAGTTGCCGGGTTTTATCCAATTACAAATGGATGAGTGTTTGGCATTATTGCGCTGAAGTTGCTTTTCTTTCTGCAATTTTTTTTAGCTCCCCTCTGATACGAATAAGACTTTGCTGTCTGACTACTTTACTATTTTAATAATTAAATTTCTATATAAGGGATAATAAATCAAGCACAGTTTGAATATTATGTCTATGGAATAATATAAGGCTAAAAGTAAGTCAAAAAACAAAATGTGAATATCATGCTATGCATCATTATCAGTCACCAGTAATCGGTCAGTAAAATCCAATTTTCCTGTTTAATGGAGACAACAAAACACAACAGAATTGATGTGACATGATTTTGTAAGATCTGACCTTAAATCCATATGGAATATAAGGACTTGAAATTTAGGGGTTTGGTTTGGGGCTTAAAATTATGATACCTTTAGAAAGTTATCTGCTTTAAAAGTTACAGCATCCCATATTATAGGTTTCTGGCAATGGGGCGAGGAAGTGGTCTGGGGGTCCGAATTTTTTTTAAAATGAATATTTAAGCAAATTTTCTGTGACCAAAAAGAAAACATTGGTCATCATGTCACAAAAAAGATTATATAGATTATGTATTTGTTAACTGGAAAAATAGGAAACTTAGGCCTAATATATCGTTAACATTGCGCGTGGCGTTTTAAAGTATCCGGGTCCGAAACCAAAGGTACCCTTGGACCCCCTTGTCGACGCTCCTGAAAATTCTATAGGAAAAAAAGCACAAAAAGTTGTAAAAATCTTATGTGCAGAAAGCACATAAGCTTTTGATAACTCTTCACACTAGAGCCTGATAGGTGAAGCCGGCTTTACAAGTTTGACCGGCTGAACCGACATTCTCAATCCCGATGTTGTTGATGGTACCCTGCGGGTGACGCCGTGGTTTATACTATAAGGCAAGAATTTTGTCTTTTGTTGATATGCTGCCTGTTAGGGTATTTATGTCCATACTCTACAGCATTGTAATAAAATCCCAAGTTTAAGAAAAATCAACATAAAACCATTATTTCAACCAGATCGCTTCGTTCTTTCGACAATTTATTCTTCAAATTTAACGTTTCGCTTCCCTTAGTTACCGGGGAGCTTCTTCAGAACACGGTAGATGTTAATAATGTAACATACAAACTGTACAACATAAAAATACAAAGACTACCTGTATTACTAAACACTAAAAATTATTTATCAACAGGGCAGGCAATCACGTAATAACAAAAACATTGTTTCATCACAGATACAGGAGTGGCCAAGTGAAAAGTGTTGTGAAAAACATAATACATTATTTATTGGAGACAAACACACTATAAACAGTCGGAAAATTTGCACCATCATTGCGATTAATAACATTACATGAACAAGCCTTTTGATTTATTAAAAAACTTTCCGCAACGCGACGTCTGTATGCATGTGATTCTGACTTCAGTATTTTGACATTATCCCATTATATTCTATGATCGAAATCCATAACATGTTGACTCAGCACTGACTTTTCAGTGTTAAAAAGTCTTGACCGCATCAACATGTTCCCGTTTTCTGGTTCTAACACTACGTCCTGTTTCACCTACATACACAGCATTGCAATCCCGGCAAGAAATTTGATACACCAAACCACGCTTTTGTTCAAATTAATAGCATCTTTAGGTTTGCGAAACAAAGAAGACAACGTGTGATGTGGTTTTAAAGCCACCCCGATACCGACTTGAGTCAAAATTCGGCTAATAGGTTCGGAGACACCTTGCACGCAGGAAATCGAAGTAAACCGCTTCAGCTTTTCTGTTTTTCTAAAATTATGATTTTTTAAGTACTTCTTAAAACTACATTTGTTACTGGGAAATCCGTTATTTTTTAAGGTTTTTGTTATCTGATGAAACTCTTCAATCTTTTTTTCGTTATTGGATGTGATACTGTTGGCTCTGAAGAATAATGTACGAGCCACACTAACCTTTTGATTAACCGGGTGATGAGACGAATATTGAAGATTCCTGTCCGTGTGTGTTGGTTTTGTGTATACGCATGTTGCAAGGGATCCATCTTCCATCTGTTGTATGCCTACGTCCAAAAAGGCTAATTGTCCTGATTTTTCCAATTCTTTAGTGAACTTTATTGAAGTAGATATAGTATTTAAGTAATCACGAAAGGGCTCGACCTCGGTTTTTTCCATAATAGCATACACATCATCAACATAACGTAACCATACAGACGGAGGATTCAAATAAGTGTTCAAGGCTGTTTGCTCAATCTCTTCCATAACCATGTTTGCTATTATTGGTGACAAAGGAGAGCCCATTGGGCAACCAAAAATCTGTTTATAAATGACGTCATTATACACAAAAAACGATGATTGTAAACAAATATCTAATGCTTCCATGATTTCCGGCACTACAAGGCTTGTTCTTTCTCCCAAAGTGCAATCATCGCCGACTCTATTAGCCACAATGGTTTTGGCGGTTTTATGTGGAACCGAAGTAAACAAACTTACCACATCAAACGAAACTTGTGATTCAGATTTGCCAAGTTTGATGGATGAAATCAATTCTACAAACTCATAGGAATTCTTGACAGTGTATTGGGTGTTTTCAACTAGAACAAGAATTTGCTTAAAGAATTTGGCAAGCTGGTAGGTAGCTGTACCAATGAAGGAAACAATAGGAAGAGGAATATTGGGTTTATAAATTTTCGGAAGTCCATATATTATTGGCAAAACTGAATCACTACCACGTAAAGTTTTATACAAATAAGTGGAAATCTTGTCATTTTTGTACAACTTCCAGATGTAACGATTTAAACGCTTTTCAATAGAACAGATTGGATTTTTTAAATTACTTGATATGTTGCAGAATCAGATAACAACCCTAAAAGTTTTTTATCAAATTCCAGTTTATCCATTACTACAGTGCTGTTAGCTTTATCCGCGTTAAGGATTACGATGTCATCATATTGCTTCAACTCTTCCATTGCGCGCTTTTCGGCCTTTGATAGATTTGGTCTGGGTGGTTTGGCTCTTTTCAGAATGGATTTCGATCATAGAATATAATGGGATAATGTCAAAATACTGAAGTCAGAATCACATGCATACAGACGTCGCATTGCGGAAAGTTTTTTAATAAATCAAAAGGCTTGTTCATGTAATGTTATTAATCGCAATGATGGTGCAAATTTTCCGACTGTTTATAGTGTGTTTGTCTCCAATAAATAATGTATTATGTTTTTCACAACACTTTTCACTTGGCCACTCCTGTATCTGTGATGAAACAATGTTTTTGTTATTACGTGATTGCCTGCCCTGTTGATAAATAATTTTTAGTGTTTAGTAATACAGGTAGTCTTTGTATTTTTATGTTGTACAGTTTGTATGTTACATTATTAACATCTACCGTGTTCTGAAGAAGCTCCCCGGTAACTAAGGGAAGCGAAACGTTAAATTTGAAGAATAAATTGTCGAAAGAACGAAGCGATCTGGTTGAAATATCGTTACAATCGACATACGACGAATACCTGCTGTATAAAACCATTAACCATACCAATTTGTAAAACTGAATTTACAGAGAACATTTGGGTAAAAATAACTCGGCCTGATATGCGCCTGAGGTATGGCCTGATGTATGCCGGAAACAAGACAAATGCAGCCAAAGAACTCAATATCACAAATATAAATAGGAAAGGGGCAGCACCACATCTGAAAATAGGCTTACCACTAAATAGCTTATATCTGCACTTGTAAAAGCAACCACCATTTGGCCGCTACCATCAGTTTTGATTGTGTTTCAATCCTTTCTCCCCGATAAGCATAACGATAATTTGTGGCAAGATTTTTTGCGAGCATTACAAGTCATGATTAAGAAAATATGATAATTACGATTTTGTGAAGTGCATAAAATTCATTAACTTTTTGCTACTACTCACACCAGAACCCAACGCGTGAAGCCGGCGCAGCCGGTTGAGCCAAAACACTAAACCCTGACGTCACTGATGGAGGGCCCCTGCCGGGTGACGCCGGCAAAACCGGCTTGTCACTACTATAAAACCAAGTAACCCAGTAGCCCATGTAGTTTGCGTAATATTTTGAGACCATTTTTTGCTAGAGAAGATCAAACTCTCGTATAAAAAATAAAAATTATTAAAATTTTACTGCTCATACGATACCAAAAACTGAAATTTTTCTTAAATTCACAGAAGCCAATCCAAGACAAAGTAACGTTTCTGAAACCTTTTTTATAAAAGGGAGGGACATGCAAACTGAGTCTAATCCCACTTTAGGGAGGCTTTTTGCCTTCCACAGTCTTTTAATGGAAAGCGCATTGTATTTATTAAGTTGCTGCGCCACTGTTTTTTTCAAATCGATATCATTTTCAAATATTTCATGAACAGATTAATTTTGTAACCACGTAGCCTACTATTTGTATGCACGATTGCTGGGCTATACTTATTTTTAATAAATAAGTATATCAACAAAAAACAAGCTACAATAATTCGTCGAGACACTTTGAAGTTTTGCGACAAATGCGGTGGAACAAGTAAATGGCGATCCCTGCGATTAAATCATGGGATCCGCCACCACATCCTAGTAATCAGATGTTTCTCAGGCTATTTGTCTACATTATGTTCTGTTTTGATGAAACGACCAATGCCATTTTTACACGATCATTTTAAACGGCGCGGCGGTGTAGGGGTTTGAGCGGCCGCTTCGCAGTCGACAGAACTTAATACCATTTCCTTATCCTATTTTCCACATACCATACCAAGTTTTGATGCTCTCCTGTGATTCCTTGATATTAAATCTTCGTTTATCCTACCCCACTACTACCAAGTCAAACGGCTACACTCGGGGATTGTACTACTTTCATTCATTGTTTCGTCACAGTGATTCTGAAAACGTTTGCACGTTTGACATCTAGTTAGACATTAGAGCTTGGATTTCCTGTATAAATGCCTTCTCCACAACATTCCTGCGAAATTTGTTCGGGACAGTGCACATAGAAATCCCTTTCATCTTCAAAGCAACAATAAAAAATGTATGCATTGTTGCTCATTACAATTTTGAATTTTGATTTTCAAGGTCCCCCCCCCCCAGACTCTTACGGGCCCTGGCGCGGCGCACCGGCTGCACCCCCTCTCGTGGAGCCTGATTTAACCAAATACCGAATATTATTTCCAAAAACAAACTTTAGCAATATATCACAAAATTTCAGAATTCTCATTACCACTGATCTGGTCAAATATTTTGCAAGCTATTAAATGTTAAAAAATAAAGTCGTCATTTTCTAACGAAAAAACTTCTGATTTGGTCCACCATCTTCGCAATGATTTTAGTGTAAAAACACCAATGTTTTTGACTACAATCTAAAACTGAAGAACTTATCAAACAACTAAACATCTCTAGAAACAAAAGGTTGAAAATAAATCATCTGAAATGTTCGCATTTACAGAAGAGTTTTTAGCTGACAATGACGTGAAATCAAACGTTATTAAACCTCTTGTAATCGAACATTGGTGAAATCTATTGAAACAATTTCAAAGTTTTTTTTTCCAGAATGGGACAATACCACATTAGATTAAATCTAAAACCCATTTGCAATGAGCAACAAAGTACCGAGCATCGCTCTCTTAAATCTCAGGAAGAGCTTGCTGATCTGTCTTCTGATTCTAAGTTGCAGCATGACATTTCTAAGAAACAGCTTCACATTTTTTGGCTCAGCGTTAGAGCGGGATATCCATCATTATCTGACTAAGCCATAACCGCACTCCCACCGTTTGTCTAGACGTAACTACGTGAGTCAGCGTTTTTAAAGTTAACAACAATCAAAACAAAATACGGTTTCAGCCTAAGCAACATTGAAACTGCCTTGAGACCAGCATTAACAAATATTGAGCGATGGCTGGACTTGCTTTGTAGAAGAACGCGGTCGAACCCATCACATTAAAAGTGTTTGCATTTTTGCTTGGTTTTCAACAGGCTATAGATTAACAACTTGGGGGTCACTAGCCTTCTAAATAGGGGCGCAAGATCTATTTATATTTGATCTTTTTCTAAAGGAAAACAAATAAATTGAAAATTCCTTATTTCTACACTTTAACAGAACTAAATATTGTAAATAGTTATCAATAGGGCCATTTTTTTTTTTATCTAAAAAATATATTTTTGACTTTATTTTAGCAAAATTTTGACTTTATTTTGACCTAACCGCTTTCGCCAATTATTTATATCTTGTTGCACTTTTTTGATTAAAAATGTTTTATAATCCGCAATTTACATAAGTTTTTAAAGAAGAAGGTAGCTTACTTTAAACATTTTCTCAATCACTCAGTCTTGAAGCTAATGCAACAAAGCGATGCATGACGTCAAAACCTAAGGATAACGAGCCATTGTGTGTATCGGTATCAATTAGTGTGTAATACAAAAAATGCGTTGTTATCGCAACTGTACTGTACAGTAACAGTCTGTCTATGATGTTTTTAACGAGAGCCACACAGTATAATTACCACGACTTTTTATTGTAATACAGCATCATATATTTTTTTACGTTCTTAACATCAAAATTTCTGTCTTTTCTCAGTAATTTACTGAGCATAGAAAACAACCTCTCAACAGCAGCATAGGTTGGCTGGGCTTTTTGCAATAGTGCGTAGCTTGTTGGGTCAATTGTCAAGTTGGTACAGTTTATTATTGTTTCTAAATCAGAGTTGGATAGTCGCTTTTTATGGTAATTTTTAATTGCGCACGGATCATCATCGAATTGCATATTCTTCAGCAGTCCGTATGCTTCGATTATCGTGCAGGCACTTCCTTCTAAGAACTCTAGGTTGGCTTCTAGAGTCCGGTATTGATTTATTTCAACCAAGTCCGGCACCAAATCTTCCACATTGATAGCGTCTTTTGCTCTGCTGACTAAGAGGCCTGCACTTGTCCAATTGTTGACAATGGTACGAACAGCTGGAAGGTTCTCACTGTAATATTAGGCAGCTTTAAGCCAAGTTGCCCATCATGTAATTACAGGGTCAGCAGGAGATGGCAGACCAGCATCATGAAAATCTTTCTTGAGGTCTTTGTTTTTGATTGTTGCTGCCTTGAGCGTTGCTTTTATTTTATCAATATTTTTAAAATGAGCACGCACACGCATAGCGTAGTTGTGTAGTAAGTTCGCAACGCAGGTGACATGCATCAAAGAAGGGTATAATTCCTTTAATGTCTTTCCAGCCAAAGACATGTATCGAGCAGCATCAGTCAAGAACAATAAAAAATTCTCGCGTTTTATTTCATGTTGTCGCAATATGTCACCGACAGTGTGCAGAATAATACTGCTATTAACATTGCTACCGCTGTCAAGTGGATGGCAATCAACGAGGAATGTCTGATTTGGGGCATCTAAGCTGCCCACAAGCACACTAATATACTTTTGTTCAGCAATCTCTGCTTCATCGACAATTTAAAAAAATTTTTTGTCACGAAGTAATTCTTAAATTTGTTCTTCTTTTTGGGATGCTAATTTAGCAACACATGCCCGGGCTGCAGTCTCCGAAGGCAATACTTTTCCCATTGTAGCAAACAAAAACTTTAAAGAAGGATGGTTCAGTTTATAAAGTGGGATATCTGCAGCTAAGAATGAAGAGACAACCTGTTCCTTGAAGTTTACTTAATCGAGTTGTAAAAAGGTTTGCTTACTTTGGGATTTGCCCTTCGTCTCCAATTTTCTTTGGTGTTGCTTACTTTTTCGGTGGCTTTCCACAAAAAACTTTTTGTCGCATTTGACTAACACGTCGCAAAGGTTGCATCGCAAGTCGCGGGCAGGAGTTGCCGAAAACTCATCCAGATATTCCTGGCAAACTTGCCAAATTTTCGCTTTACAAGAATTGGCTTGTTTAGGCATTCTTTGCTTGCAAGCTACGACTTAAAAAGACCACGTGTAAAGAGCGCAAAGGTTTTATAGGAATAGATTAATTGTCTAACAATTATCTGTTTATGCATCAACAATGACGATTTCATGCATAATAAGTGCTATTTCCTTCTCAATTACCGCACGCATTTTTACCATTACAACTATTTCAGAAGCTTAAAATCAAATATAACTGTGCATAAAATTTTAATAGCAGCTCAAAAATTCAAAAAAATGTAAAAAAGATATAAATTTGTTCGTTTTTGTAAGGAAATTTTTGATGAAGACAATTTTGACAAGTTTTGATTTCATGCAAAATTTTGACTTTATTTTGACTTATAAAATCTACCAAGACAGACTCCTGAACACCTGAAACGAACGTTAGTACACGTTTGATCATGTAACAAGGTCCTGAAAACATTTTGACTTCATTGACTTTAGGGGCCCTAGTTATCAATCAACAAATCTTTTTGTTATCCTACATTTACATTTCAACCCAGCATATATTTGAATCGCAAATTTGGTAAACAAGTCCACTGTCATATTGATTGTTCAAACAGGGTCAAGGAAAGACAAAGATTAAAAACTACTCTCCTAAACATACCAGACCACAAAACGTCATCCTACAATTACAGTTTTTTCATTTTTCAATTATTTTAGCCATTAAAATATCATTAGCTTTTTGCAACCACCCCGATTTTCCGATCATAAAAGTTTTGTTTTAGTGTAGGTCTATCTCAAGATTACGAGCGACATAAAGATAAGTGCAACCGACTTCGATCGAAAAAAAAACGAAGCAAAAATTATGAATTATTCACAAGCAAAAATTATTCAACTGAAGCATAACTTCAAGCAACTCACAATGGTAAAGATAAATTTAGATTTTAACTCTTTCGCTCCCGTGAAAAATTGCGAAAAAAACTGTCCGTAAGGTGGCAGCGCGAAAAACTGTCATAATCAATCATAATTATGTACCTCAAGTTTGTTTGTAAATCATTACTCAGCTGTTTACTTCTACATTAAGTGTTATATATCGTTGAAATCTTCATTTCTTGAGGATTTCAAATAGAAAAAAAATTTTTTTTGAATATGCAAATTTTATGCAAATTAACCCCCCCAACTGGGGGGTAGTTGTCTTCAAAATTAAAGAGGTACCCTCACCTCAAAGATTACTACAGATTTTATTTTCAACCAATTTATTTAGAAATGGTCGCAAGATCATGCTAAGGAAATAAGCTTTCAAGGTACATCACTCAAAACTCATCTAAAAGCCTAGGTTTTCTACAATTTGCAATTTTCTGAGGCACATGACCTTTTTTTTGACCGGTACCGACAGGTACCAAATTTTGGTAGTCAAATTTAGTACCTAAAATATGATCAGTCATTATCTGCTACAGATTAGCCTAAACCATGTAACAATATGTATTTTTGAACAGGAAATTTCTTCAAGATTCAGAAAATATTAAAGTTAAATAGAATATGCTGTCACTGACAATGAAACAGCAGCTTGTTTACACCCTTCCCATTTCTTAAGAAACAAGAGGGATACAGCAAACTTTGATTTAGAGAAGCCAAACTACTGCTAGCTTTTAAACTTGTATTTTGCTTCTTGTCTCCTTGGAAACTTGATACAAAAAGACAACTTTAGTAGTAAAATATTTGCAATTTATTTTATCTGTTTATAGGGTGTAGTTTTTGTAAAAGTTATAATTTAGTGAAGGTAAGTCAAAAAATTGTGGGGGTTTTGAACTGACATGATGTACAGTATCGATTTTTGATCAGTAAATATCATAGGGGAGAGCGGGGCATAACGGGACGCCTAAGGACTTTTGTTAATATTTCCTAATATAAACAACGTTTGTGCCCAATTTTGGTATTGCTGTATCTGCATGATACAATAGTACCTACAAACAAAGAATCATCGCGGTTGTTGACGACCACGGAAAAGGAGAGCTAAAAAACAAATTTTAAAATTTGTCCCATTTTGCCCCGCACTTGGGGCATAATGGGACAAATGTCCCGTTATGCCCCAGGTGTCTCTTTCACTTTAACTGTTGCTGTAAACCTAGTCAAATCATAATTTACAGTTATGAGTATGTTTATTTAGCTATACAGTAGAATTTGCCTATATCGACAGTTCGTCTATATCGACACATTATTGTCCTATCTTTCACGTGCATTCGAGTTCGCCTATATCGACTTCGGCTATATCGTCAGTTCGCCTATATCGACACTCTTTTTTGTCCCCAAGAGCATGTTGTTCGTTTATAGTGACACTGACAGGACTCAATTTTCTTTTTACAGCAGGACGTAATTTCACAATTTAGTACAAAAGGGTTAGCAGCTGCGAGAAAAATTTTGCAGAAAAGAATTTAGAATTCCATCTGTACTGTAGTTGCAAAAAGAGACTGACGATTGACGAAACAATACAGAGTATCGACAATTGTTGACGTATTAGAAATTAGACTGAAGACAAACAACCAAGAAGTGTTGCCCACAAAAGTTCAGCAACACGTGTTTGAACAAACTGTTACAAAAGCAAAACAAAAAAAACTACCAATTTTCTTGCTATAGCGTACCGTACAGTGTAGTAACGTCGTATTGCTCCGCATTAGTACAATACATTAGTACAAATGCAAAATAAAAAAAGTCATTGTAGACTAATTGTATAATTTTCTTTCTAGAAAAAAGTTCAGAAGAAAAATATACAGTACACTATACAATGGAGCTTTCTATTATAAATGCTTTCGATTGAATTGTTTCCTAACTTTTCTTGCTTGACCTGAAAATTTTTTGGGGGGGCAATTGCCCCCCCAAAAAGGTCCTGGCTACGCGCCTGGCCTACATAGTACAAGCAGAGTCGAAGTTGCAACTGACATTTTTAATCACACTACGATCTAAGCGTAAATTGCTGGGTGTTGAGCATTTGACATAGACAAGCAAAGAGGCAAAAAGTGTCAATGGATTGTAAAAAGACAGTGATGAGGCTATAGTAATTGACCATGAGATTCATCTCTTCAGCTAAAAAATTTTTGCTGCACACAACCATATGGCATATTATATACAATTTAAGCCTGAGATGCATTTTTTATCACTAAAGCTTGCAAACAATTTATCTCTCATCTAAGGACTGGTCTTCTACGACAAACTTGAAAGGTTTGTTTAAAATCTAAGTCTCTGCTAAAAAATTAGGCTGAAAAAAGTTGAAATCTAAACAAGAGCAATGTCCACAAGCTTGATTAGAAACAATGCAGAAATCCTTCAAATCAAAATATATATACGGTATATGGTTGTTATCATGCAGCCTTCAAACCCTTCAAATCAATATTATCATGCAGGTTGGAGCTCATAAAACATAAGGTAGAATTACAATTGAGAAATTAAACAAGCTATTGTTATTGCATTAAATATCAATGGAACTAGTAGCACATGATAACATAGCAAGACTAGTAGTATTACAAAAGTTTGACCTGTCAAGTTTATGCAATTTGTTTTCAGATTAAAGCAATTTCAATCACAGGCAGTCAGTACTGCAAACATGTTCACAATACCCAAGTCACTGTATGGCATTATTTTGCTTTTTTATTACCATGTAGCATATACCCAGAAGACAAAATTATTTAAATAAGTAAACTGTCAACTAACAGCATTGTTTCTGCCCAAAGATTTTTTTACGGCATTTATAGTTTGACGTTATAACTCAAAGAAATCCAAAAACATTACAAACTAAATTGTATATTTTTGTGCAATATCTCCTAAGCAATTTCAGGATTAAAAGTTATTGCCACATTAAAATTATTTTTTATCTACAACAATTATAGTCACACTGAAAAAATATCTCATTCTTAATCACTAACAAATTTTGTACACAAATCACATTTATAAAACCCATTCCCTCTATAGTCTGTGCAGTTTTCATGAGACCAGTCCTCACATTTGTGACACTGAATCCAATCTTCTTTGGGTGGATCTTCATATAGTTCACCACAAACAATGCACTGATATTCTTCAAAAAAACGTGGTTGATGGCGTTTGGATTTGGAACACTTGTGTTTATGTTCTAGACCAACATTGCACTGTTCTTTTTTAGAAGATTTGAAGTGATTTTGAATGGAAATTTTTTTTTGATATGGCGAACTTGTTAGAAGTTCTGATTGCTTTCCTTTTCTTTTTCTGCTTTTTATCTTACCACGAGCTAAAGGAGAAATGTCAATTACATTGACTTCAACAAGTGTATTGTTTTGATAACTTGCAACAGCAGACGTGCTTTTCAAATTTTCTCCGGTTGTATTAGTAGTTGATTGAAGTGCTTCTGCTATTGTACTAGTGCTTGCACGATCAGCAGAAAAAGTAAGCACATCTTCAAAAATGTTATCATCATTGCTGGTTTGGGGTATAAGCATTTCAGGAAAGCTTTTTGAATTTTCACTGGTTGCATTAGAAGTCCATGGAAGCGATTCTTTTGTCTTGGTAGTGCTTGCATGATCTGCAAGAATATTTAGCAGTCCTTCAAAATAACTTTCATCACTTGTTTGGGATATTGGCATTTTTGTAATGATCGACTGTGAAAAATCTTCAATGCTTTCACAATTTGCAGAAAAAATACTTTCCAAATTAATTTCTGCAGCATTTGCAGTTGATTGAATTGATTCACTTCTTCCAGAGTCTACTTCATTAACACTAAAGGAATGCAATGTGCCAATGCCATCGTTTGTTAGAGGCATTTCTAACTCTGTTACAGTTGACGGGGAAAAATCTTCATCACCAAAAATGTCTGGATTGAAGGGAACAATTCCTGCAGATCTAAATCCATTTACTGCTTTTTGAACCGTAGCAACTTGTTCATAAGCATTGCAAAAAAGCTCACACAATTCCCAATTGCTGACTCGCTTTCCAGGGTTGCTGATTAACCATTTGTCTATTTCTCTGTTGTAAAAAGTTTTTAAAGGTCCAAAAAATGTTTTATCTGATGGTTGTAACTTATGTGAAGTGTGAGGAGGGATAGAGAGCATTATTATATGGTTTTCTTTAGCAAAATTAATGGCGTCTAATGACAAGTGACTGGAATGATTGTCAAGAATAAGCAATGCTTTCTTATCGACCCTTGGGCAAGCATGCTCCTTGAAGTGAAACAACCATTGCAAGAAAATGTTGCTATCAACCCAACCAGATTTTGATGTATATCCCTTTGAACCCTGTGGAGCACCTTTCAATAATGCAGGATGCATTCTTTTCCTGGGAAATACAAAAATTGGTGGAATGTAGTTACCAATGGCATTCATTGAGCAAACAGCAGTTACTGTTTTCCCTCTTTCAGCGCTGGTAATACGACCAACTTGCTTTGTACCTTTTTTAGCAATTACTTTTGAAGGTTTTTGAACACATGTTATCCCTGTTTCATCAACATTATAAATCATATTAGACGTAATTGTTTCTTTTTGTAAGATTGATTTAAGCAAATCAAAGAATCTTTTTACTTGTGTTCTATTAAAGCCAATTGCACGATTAAAACTTGTAGCTTCAGGTTGACGTATACTAAGCTCTGGATGTCGTTTCAAAAACCCAGCTAGCCAGTCTTTTCCAGCTTTATGGTTGGCATTTCTAAAAGGCACATTAATGTGATTTGCTTTTGCAATATCAAATGCAAGCTCACGTAATGATTCTGGTGTCAACCCAAAAAACATATCCTGTAATTTCTTGGCATGTTCTACTAGTTAATTTTCTAGAGATGAGGTTAAAGCTGGTTTAAAATTTCCCAAATCGGTAGTTCCTGGATTTCTGATTTTTTTGTTCACATGCCTTTCGAGGGTGCTTTTTGGAATGTTATAGAGAGTGGCTGCTTTTCTGATTGAAAGGTTGTTTTTCTTTATTTCTTCAATTGCTCTGAGCATACTACTTTCCAACCAATTACACCTAGTAGTTTTTCTAGTATAATTTCTAACCATGATGAATCAGAACATCCTAAACAAAATTTTAAAACGAAAGAAACTTGTAATCTTTAACCAACTTTTATGTTTAAATGAAGGCTTATAAAAAAACCCAGTGACAATTCAATTTCCTATAGGTAGGGAAAAGGTGAGACCAATTATGAGCTACTTTTCTGTTGCTGATATTTAAAATATAATGTATATGCGCAAATGATTGAATTTTATGAAAAATAGTCAGACTACATGAGCCATGTAAAAGAGGCTGTAAATAAACTAAACTTCTACAGTCTTGGACAAAAGTTTATAATATCTGCTAAGTATTGTTAAATTTTAACTTTAATTAAGATATGAAGAGATAAGCGTTTAATTTAGTCTTTTTTGTATATTGTCAATTCAAATTGTAAAATGTCAATCCAACATACGCATTCATTAAAAATACTTGTTTTAATAATTATAATGTCATTTGAAGGAAATAGAGCAAAAACAATAGCGATACATATTGATTTTCTTTGAATTACACTAAAAATGTGGAATATTATAAACTTTTGTCCGAGACTGTAAATACAAAAAAGTTAATTTCATGTTATAAAGAACAGTCAATGTTTGACAAAATTTTAAGGCTACATACAAAAAAGTATTTTAATGTAAGTTTACAAACTAAATAAGCAAAGCTTTGCTTATAAGCCTGTAAAAATTATCCGTTCATAGACTTTGAACACTACAAAATTTTTTACATGCTATTTTAAAGCTTTGGGAGTCTATAAGTATAAAGAGCAACACAAATTACTTTCAGTCTTGAAGTAGAGGATGAACTAATAGACAGACTCTCTGGGCCAAATGTAACCATGAGGGCACTACAGCATGTGGTTTATAAAAGACAAAACCAAGTGGGTTTATGTTCCAGATAGTCAAATTATTGTCACTTTTAAAGTTTGAAATTGCAGTATGATTTTTATATTTATTTATTTTTATATATATTAACTTTTATATTTTAAAAGCTTTTTTTTTTAATGTTTTTAAACACAGGCTGTAGTATATTATATAAATGATAGTGAAGAAGCTTCATTGTTTAAAACCAATTACTTTCTAGGCCCATTAGCAGCAGTTTCTTTTAATTTAAAGCATAGGTATGTGGAAGAGTTGATTAAACAATAATTGCTTCCTTCTACAAGATTTAAAAGTGACTGCTGCAAAAACTTTAGTTTTGAAATCAAATGACCTTTTTCTTTTGAACCTATAAAGGTAGGTCAAGTCGGGTCAACTTAAAAGAAGAAGCCGTCACCGGTTACAAACGAAAAAACTATTTCCTGACCCCTAACCCTCACCCCAACTCCTTGTCAACTCTAAACCTCATTAATACTACAGTTAGGGGGTCAGGAAATAGTTTTATTTATCATTCAAATTGGTCCATTACTCCATAACCGGTGACGGCTTTTTCTTAAGTTGTCCCGTCAAGTCCCAGTTGAGTACCAGTAGGCACTGAATTACTTTGGTTTATTTTTGCATTTTAGCAGAAGAGTTGAATATCAATAGATTGAGTAAAGGTATGGTTATGAGAAAGGTCTAGATAAACCGTTTAGATTACCTTTTGCTACTATTCTTGGGCCCCCGACCCTCATTTAACTCTGCGAAGTCAACCCTAACCTCAACAAATTTAAAACTTTAGTGCCTAATTAACTTTAGAGCTAGCAATTAGTAGATATACACACGGCTTTTTTACAGGCCCCAAACACTAGACCTAGGTCACTACATTCACAGAATCATGATAGGTTTGATTTTTGTATTCTACTTATGAAAAGCACCCCTACAGGCCTACATAATAACACTGACATAAACTAAGTTGCTCTGCGCTAGAAGTAAACCTCAGTAAGCACTTTCCCAAAATTAAAACAGCAGAAACTGTCCCATTATGCCCCAATAACAGTGTCCCGCAATGCCCCAAGATAGTAGTCTAGTTTAAACCCCCTTAAAATTTTGCTACGAAAAGTTCTACCATCGAATTACGTCTTGTTCCCGAAAGTAATAAATTATCTGACATTTGGAATTAGAGGTGACGTGAAAACAGGCAACAGTTTATTTTGAGACTAATTTATTTGCTGGAAAAAATTGTACACACTAACTTATATGTACTGCTTAGCACCGCCATTACTGTTTTATCTGCAGTCACGCCGTTTTCCTAAAAAATAGATATTGTGGTAACCTACCAAATATATTTAATTTGGAGCTCAGGAGTTAATACTCAAGAAATAATCGCTAAGTCCCGTTTTGCCCCGCGTCCCGTTTTACCCCGCTCTCCCCTATACCACTCAGTCTAACCTATTTAAAGTTCTATATTGCTGGAAAGCAAATTTCCTAAGCTTTCAAATGTAACCGGTATTTAGCAACATATCATATACTTTACCACTAAATTTACTTTTATCTACTTACCATTCAAATTTGTTTGGGGGGGTTTTGAGACCCCTAAAAATTTGGAAATTCAAAAAAGTAAATTTTATTATTATCGCTTGAAATTTTGTCAAATAATGCCCCAAAAGAGTAGTTTTCAGACTGTGTTAATGATAAAGAGTTTGGTATTGTGGTAAAGATGTAATCTCAATTTGATTTTAGTGTAGTTGGCACGTGCTGAGAATTTGGCAAATTTTGTCGTCTGCAACTGGGTTGTTGGTCATTTTAACCCTTTTTGGGTATAAAAATCCAAGAGTTAGGGCACCAATTATACATCTTCCGATGCGTAAGGAAATAAGCGTGATCTTTTGAAAATTTTATGAAAATCGAATAAAAAATATAGTCAGAAATCGATTTTTTAGTAAATTAATTTTGTAACTCAATTTAAAAAAATTTGAGGTAAACACTGAAAACACGAGATCATCAGTTGATGATCGCGGGAGCGAAAGAGTTAAGATTAAGGTAAACACCATAAAATATTATAACACCTGCATGGCAGCAACCGTTATAAACAAATGTACTCACGTGTTGAAACGTTGGCAACTGAACGTGTTTCACCTAAAGCATCTGAAACTTTTGTCTCAATCGATATGTTGTATAAAGTTCCAGGATTTAAACCATGCAAAGTAAATGATCTTTGAGCACTTGGAACAGTATATATTTTAGTCACTGGAACTGTACGCAATATGTAGAAATCAACTTTGCCTTCAGACGGAGCCTCCCATTTTGCTTCGATAGCACTGCTATTGATGGCACTGGCTTTTAAATTTTCAGCAGGATTCGGTTCTGTTGAAGGAAATATATCACAACACCATACACAAACAAATACTAGGTACAAATATGTAATGTTATAATGTGATATAACAAGCCAATAAACAAGAGTTATTACACTGAAACTATAAGGGCAACCAACATCAAATTCGAATGCACGTAATGCTTATTCTTTACACACCTCAGGTCAAAGTTCAGCAATAAAATGACCAGCTGATTTTACGTCTTTTCTCCAGCATTTCGGCATTCTTATATCTGCTTAATCAGTGTACGAACACCATCCACCCTCTTACTAGGCAAGATATAAAAACTAGTTAAACATAGGCCACGATTGAAACAATATGATAGACACTACTTCATAGCAAAAAACTTGTGAGCTTACTTGTTGCAACATCTGTTGATTTTACGGTGGAGTTTTTTCCAGCAAACACAACTGTGATCGTAATTGTATAGTTTGTGCCCGGAGTTAGTCCTGCGAAACCAGTGATATTTCTACTTGAATTGAAAGGTTTGCATCTACCTTGGGTAATGCAAACTATAAACCCATCAAACCCTGAGTGAGGGTGAGTCCAGTATATTCTTACAGATTTCGTACTATAAGGATACGCATAGATTCTTTCAACAGGCTTAGGATCTAAAACAACAGTGACAGCATCATGAAGCTTCATGTGCAGGAAAACGGCCACAGCAGCAGTTGCTTCAAAATAAACTTTTAGAAAACTATAACTCCAAACACACAAACGCAGAATAAAGAATGCTAACTCAGAGGTGTACAACTACCAATTCACGCATAGACTAGCTACGTTAGCGACTGCATCCTCTTCACTGATCAGATATGCAGAAGCAAACGGCCTGCAGTTTTGCTGCCATCGTCCGAATATAATGTAAAAGAAACTGATGGCCATTAAGCACTCGACGATCTGTGCTTTGATATTTGGAAGAAGGTACATCCCAATCACTGTGAAAAAGTGTGGTCGAAGGTGACCCGAAAAAAGAAGTGAGATTGAAGCGTCGAAAAAAGAGGTGGGGCTGGAGGTTAGCTTGGTGGGAATCCACTAAAAAGAAGAAGGCCTCACATTTGCTCGGATTTAGAGGAAGACAACACTGTTCACAACAGCGCTCCAGTAGAATCAGAGCATGCAAGAAGGGCCAAATGGATAGGCTGTCTATATAAAGAAACCAGCTGACGGAACAAGGTAGAAAAGCAGAAAGATTATTGATAAAAGGAGAGAAAAATACGGGGCCAAGACCGGATTTTTGCAGAACACTTCGATGGACTCAAAAGGAGCGACTATTGTGATATTGATAAACCACGCAAAGACAATGGTTGAGTCCAACGAGCAAAGCAAGCAGCGAGGCCAGCCGAAACAATTTTGTGGAAAAGGGCGGGGTGCCAGACAGAGTCGAAAACTTTTGAGAAGTCGATAATAGCAAGAATCGTTCGAGAGGCAAGCTTGGGTTTGTTAAACTCATTCGAAATGGACCGAGTAAGAAACAGAATTTGATCAAGAACAGACTGTCCAGGGTGGAAACCGACCTGACGAGGAAAGAGACACAATACACTGATTTACCACTGGAGTCACCATCTTCATCAGACATGACTTATTTTTTTCTAAACTCTTAAACCCCTCTCTCGCTTAGCTTAACCTCTACAATGACAATTTGGGGTCAACACTCAGCTGAAAATTTCTTCTTTCTCTTGCTCAAACATCTACGTTCCTCCCAATTGCTCTTCCTAGGGAAATAACAGAAATTATTTCACTTCTCCATCTGTTTTCCTTTCTTAAAGGAATCTCTTTATTCTGAGAAACCTCAAACGTCATCCCGCCTTTGAAACTCAAAAACACTTCAGATCCACGGTAGAAGGAAGTATTTCATTGAGTCATTTCCTCTGACTTCCTTTTTTTCTATTAACTGACACCGCTACTGACATCTTCTTTGCTCCCTTTACTCTATCCCTCTCCAGTTTCTCAGACATGCTTCAGAACTGGGGTACTGATTATCTTCCGGTTCTTCCAACTTCCCCCCTTTCTTCACTCTACTGCCCAAAACATCGCCTTCTTTCCTTCAACTTCCAAACACCTTATTGGATGAATTTGCTACCTAAATCAATTCTCACTGTCCGTCTGCAGAGGAATACTCCACTCTTGCTCTTTTCTCTGCTACTGCGCTCTTAACCTTTTTGGCTCCTAATGCTGCTAAATCTATTAAAACCAATTTCTTAAGTCAAACATCAACCTCAAGCTTGGTAATCTTCTAATGTGATGGCAGAATAACGCAATGTTTTTGCTTCAGCTCACAAAAACAATAAAAAGCCATCTGCTGACATCTCGACATGCCTCATTTATCATTGTAAAAGCCAAAAATAAGGATATCCTCATCTCTCTCCTAAATATGACTCCAAATCATTCCATTCTATTCTTTGATCAGTCGCTGGTTCTGCTTCTGCTTGCTTGTTCTTTTTCACTAACTTTCCCTACAGCTCCTTTACGAAAGTCAGCAGGTTCTATGTCAACTGCCCAAAAACTCACTTTTGCATATCTCTGCTGAAGACCATGCGTAACATCCCAAAGGGTACTTATTCAGCTATTCCGGGCCTCATTTTTAAGAATTATTCTTCCTTATGCTCTCCTTTTATGTGTAAAACATTTTTTGAGTGAGAGAGTGAAACGTTAGTCAATGATCGGACTTTTACTAAGAAAACGACCCGATCAACTAAAACAAATCTTTTATGGCAATTTTTCAATTTCAACGCCAATGTTTTCTCAGCATGGACTCAAACGCTATTGCTACCAACTAATAATTTATTGCATCAAATATCAAGCACTACTAAAACACCAACAAACTTATTACTTTCGCCCAAATGCAAAACCAGTTTCACTACAAAATTCAGGCAGATTAAATAAAGCTTGAATTTTTATCTTTTGCTCCACGTTTATTCTTTTCTATTTCGATATCTAAACTACTCAAATGTTCTAAGCTTTAAACAAAGCATGATTTATTTGATCTCATTTGCGCTCACTTTTCCCGATGTCGGTGTCTGCCGCTACCTACTCGCTTTCAAGCAAGGGTTTCACCGAACCAACACAGCATTTTAAATTCAAAATATCCTTTCTAACGTATGTCAATAGTGTATCAATGAAGTTTCGCGCTTCAGGTCTTTATGTTCCGAAATCATCTACAATTACCACCATTACTGCTCAAACAACTGACATTATCACTACGCAAAGTCTAATTACGATAATACACAAGATTCAAAAGGTCATAACGCTCTGAAACGGTATCAACAAAATAAATACAAAGTCAACAGTGGCTCTCAATCAAGAAACAACAGAATTTCTAATGTTTATCTAACTGAATCGAACCGGCATGCATTCATCAGTCACACAGATAAATTTAAATTACTAAGAAACAAACAAAACAAAACATCCAAAACCAATGCATTGCAGCAACCAGTACAAACAAAACTACGAGTACTTACACGTGGGAATGTTGGTAACTGAACTTGAACTTGTAACTGAACTAAGATAATCTCACAAACAACACACAACAAAAGTGCACTGCTTTGACGTTAGGAAACGTCAAAAATTAATGGACTTACTAGTTGTAACGTCTGCTAATTTTGCAATGGAGTTCTTCCCTGAAAATCGAACTCTGACTTTAACTGTATAGTTAGTGCTAGCTACATCAAAATGCAATCCAGATTTTTTAATAGAAAAGTGATTTACGTAATCAAAAAGTACATTTATGTCCCCGATTACAAAAGATCCAAAATAAAACAAGATACCTATAAAAATCTAACAGTAGAACTGCTTGTTGTTTACAAAGCTTGCGTCTGACTCAACCACAAAACTTTAATCCTCAAGAAAATTCCGGAAAAATGTCGAATTCTCGAAATGCTGCACCAATCAAAGTGAATTTAGAACAAGTTTCAAAATGCTCCCCCATAAAATACTTTTGCTCTTCCGGCAATAAAATATGACACCTGAGGCTTATTACTTACAGAGCTCTATTACCTGCAGATACCTTACATTTTGCTGCTCCAAATTGGTTTTACTTCAGTGGAATCAGGTCCAAATACAGCTCTCAATATTAAAGATGGTCGGCTCCCACGTTTGATTGTTATCAAGCAGCTGTCTATGACAGGATGTACAACACTTATTACGGGCGAAACATATTTAGTTAATTTTTTTCAACAGCGTAAGACCGTGGACTGTTTCAAGTGAACGGCAAAAAAATACAACCATGGTATAAGGCTAATTTCCACATTTAAAACACTCTACAAGCGTACGCTTACGTCGCAGGTTTTTGTGTGTTTCATGTCGCTTACGTTTAAAACCGAGTTGGTTGGCACGTCACCAAATCGGAATAAGCGACGCAAATTGTTCTTGCTTTTAGCGCCTGGAAATACTGCGAGGCTGACGAAACACAAGATGAATGACAAAAAAAACTGAACCAACTAAGTTAGTACGAGTGCTCGAGATCTAAAGATGCTAAGAAGACTCTTTATTACTTCTAAACTAAAGTTCCTGCTTTCATAATTTTCCGTGAGTATTGGCTAAAAAAATATCGGCACTGATATAATTTATGAAAGCGAAATCAAAATGGAGAAGAATAAACTTAACCTTAAAGCATTTTCGCTTCCTCTTAACATAGCGGCTAAAACAAAATGAAGCTGAAGATTATTTTCAAATCATAAACTTCAAATATATCAAAATACAAATAACGATCAGCATAACAAGCTCTACTATTTCGTAAAACGTTTAACCTGTAGCCATTCCAGGTTCAGTCACATGATTAAGAATTACTTACGACCAGTTAACGTCCGTATCAATCGACTAAATTTTTCACTATTTTCCTTTTTTCCCTCCCAATTTCTAATTTGAGACGCTATTGAAATGTTGTAGCTTGTATAAGCATTAAGAGATGGGATGGTGTAGGAATACGTAGTGTTCTTGTCGTCAACGACGACCGTTTTGCTCTGGAATATATTACAATTTTATGAATCATTATAAAATATTTGGTTGCAGAGCTGATGGAAGATATGCACTGGTACAACATCGAAGTGGGTCTGACTGCAAGGTGTCTTTAACTACATTGTATGTGATATGCCGAAGCATAAAGCTTGCTTGTTAATCAAAACTGATGCAAAAAGCAGTTAGTTACATTTCTTAACAGCCTTGGGATGGATGGAATGAAACAATAATTCAGCTTCACATCGTAAACAAGCAAGCTTTAAGCTCTGGCATATGATATGCATTCACATAAGTTAAAAAAAAAGTGACCGTGCATTTACAACACTCATAAACAAAAATCGCAGACTGGCACCCCCGTCACCAATGTGGTGAACTGGAATTGGTGGGTGGCCGAATTTTGCCTCTTGGTTGGATGAGAAGCTTCATTATTACAACATGAAGCACGAAAAACACTAGTACTTATGGACTATTTTTTAATACATGGCCGAGTTCGAGTAGTGAAAAAATATATTTTGCCGAAAACTCAAGACTCGGTGCATTTTGGACTGTAGATTGCTTCAGAATTCACCATTGATACCTGTTGCTTAATGTATAAAATCGACTCTTTTCTTACTCACCAACGGCCCTTCATTTCTATTGGCGACATGCCATTCTACAAGGAATTTTTGAACCGTCCCTGGTGGCTTGTTCCATTCAACGGTTATGCTGTTAGTAGCAGACCGATTATTTAACAAAGTAGCAGGCGCAGGTCCTAAATAAGAAAATGAAAGTTTACGTCCGGCACGCTAGCGTCAGTGATAGTAATTCCAGGGTCCACTACACAGTTGCATTCTAAGAAAATCGTAAAAGTCAAACCAGTAATCGCAGACCTAAAACACCTCTACATCATACAGCAAGCAGTTAGCGATTTACAATCATTCTCCAGTCACCACAAAACTGCACATTTGCGCATGAAACAACATTGCGTTAAGGGCCGCTTCGTTGTTGCAAGTAGTGCTGGCAAAGTGTTTTTCGATCACAAATACTGCAAGCAAACTGAAATATTTTAATAAAATGCGTTTTACTAAAACATAACAGCGCAGGACTATGCGGGCATTTAACACAAGACCTTCGAATGAGGTAAACACTTAAACCTATCGCGCAGACTATCGCTGCAGACAATTTCTTGAGTTTTGAAAGAGAAAAATGGAATCAATAAAAATGAAGGCAAGCAATTTCACTAACATTATCTACATACGTTATTGGTAACCTCAGAATTTGTTCAGAGATGCCTATTGTCTGTGACAATCATTGTGTCAATAAAAATGTAATGATTGCTATTGATTTTATAAAGCAATTTGGTCTTAAACTAAACGACTTCTGACGGAAATATTTTGTGTCACACACCTTACAACGTATTCATCACATAATGAAGCTACACGTCACATATGATTAACAGTGATGCTAAAAAAAAGTGCAAAGCATAACAAAGTTATGTCGCAAGGTAAACTTAGTCACGTGACGAAGCTGCACAAATGAAAGTAAGGTCACGATTCGAAAAGCGATATCAAATCTTGCAAAATGAGGTACTAAAATTGCCACGTAAACTTAACGAAATCTGCTTCTACTTCAATGACTATCTTAGCCATATGTAAATCCATGGTACACGCTACATTAGATACAATCACATATTTTGTTTCAGCTTCTTAAACACACGCTCCCTGCTGCACCCGAGCCATCCTGACTAAATATTTACAAATACTCTCGCTCAGTCGCATAGAGTAGATTGTAGAGTGCACCACATGAGCAACTGAAAATCGACTTTAACCGTGTAAGCAGCTACCAGACCGATAACTAGAAAATTTAAAGCATAAAGAAAGTCAATTGTTCTGTTCTTAATTTATTACAAATAGCAAGAAAATGTTTCACGGTTTAATTGATAGCGAGTGGAAAACCCATTCATTCGAGCAAACACACAAAAAAATACGCGCATGATCAGGTTTTGAGTCCGATCTTTCAAAACAGTGGCAAAAATTTGAAAGTTAAAGCTCAGTGATCAGGTACATTCAAGTAGTATTTTAATTCAAAACTGACCAAACGGACCCAAGCATCCGAAGTCATGTGGCACAATTTGCATTCTGATCAAATGCCGGTTTACACGTCCTTAATCAGGTAGCTTGCACTGGATCAAAACAATTAATAATAACTTTATTACTCTGGGCTATTATACACCTTGTTTTAACTGGGAGGCAAATTTGCCCTGACCCAGCCCCATTTAAACTCCATTTGGAAGGACTGGTTATTTCAATTCTTGCGGGATATTAGTTCTGTCGAGATTTTCAAATTAAATTTGAAGGGGAAAAATTTTTTTCTCGCATACGTTTGTATTTCTTTTTAATTAAAATTCGCCAATATGAAAATTTTCCTTTCAAAATTTCGAGTACGTTGAGTAAGACAATCATAAAATCGAAATTAGTAAAAACTAAAGCGCTTCTACAAATTTTAAACACCAGTCGGGTAAATCACTGACTGTATAGTGCAAGACCACTCATGTTTGCGTTATGGCTAAAGCATGTGAAATTATAAGCTAGTGTTCTCACCCACCCTAATTAAAACAAAATTAAAAATAAACTACAATCAGGTCGTCGCTAGTATTCCGAATGTTTTGGTTGTGTCAATAACCTAACACAAAAATATTCATGGTTTAAACAGTTTGAATAACTGTTCTGTTTTAATTTAGTTAGTTCAAAAGGATTTTGACCAAGTTTTCTGTCGTGTACCGGTAATATCCAAATTGCTGTCCAACAGCAATAGCATGTCGCAACTGCATGAACTGACAGTCATGAAATCAATCTCGAGCACTTATCGTTCGTCTTTAATTTCAATACAGCACAGGATTGAGGGCATTGATTTGGAATTTGAGGAAAACTATAAACTGGTTAGCAACAGCGAATCGAGTTAGATGGTAAGGACATCTGCTGAAAAGAGATGACAATAGTGTTTTGAGGGTTGCTCTGGATCTTGAAGTTAGTGGCAAAAGAAAGCGGGGACGATCGGAGAAGACCTGGATAAAGCAAGTGGAGAAAGAGAAAGAGAAGATTGGTTTGAAAAAGGAGGATGCCCTAAATCGAGCGAAGTGGAAAGACGGAGTGCGAGCAATCGCAGAAGAAATGGAGTGAATCCGGCCATGTCTGCTAATGGGACGACACCGGATAAAAACTGAATAAATACTACTACAAATTAGCCGCTTATAACCCCTTTACAGGTAAAATAGAACATCCAAGCATCCTTTTTTTGTTCGATTTTAAGTCCTTTTTCCAGTTTTTTTTTCAGGATTAGACGTGCTAACTGTAACTAATATGCTGTATTAATCAATAGACGTCAATTTGATCGAGTTAAGTTGATCAATGTAGTCCAACGTGATAAGTTTTGCTGCTATTTACGCACCTCGAGAACTCGATTTGACCAACAACCTAAACCAACATTGAATAATGCTCAAAAGTTACTATCGCGTGAAGCGATCTGTAAGAAATAGACTGACCAAAGAATAGAACCATAACATAGTAAGATGTGCATAAGTTCAGTTAATGCCGAAAGGCTTTCCTGATAGATGAAATGAAAGATTATGCATTGGGAAACGGCTCTTTAATGGCTGTTCTTTTTTATTTACTTGAGCTAGTAACTACGTAGTTTTAGAAGTCTGAAAATGAGTTTTCAATTCTTCAGGAAAACAGCCAATACATTGGTTAACGACTTAATCTATAAAGTTTCTATTTTAAAGTGAAAATTATGACTAACAGAAACTTGTAAAGTAACTAACAATGCTTTTAGTACAAAATTGAAACATTTAGATTTGTCATGTTTAGCACATCATTTGCAATAGCACAAGGGTTTGCTTCAGCTGATAATGTACGTGCGTAATAGTAGGTGCAAAGCACTTGGCAGAGTGTTTGCGCAACTACAATAGATATTTAAGAAAATCGTAAAGTAGTAAGAATGTACAAACTCGCACAAGACTATATTAATCGTGCTGTTATTATACCAACAGTAACATATACGCGACGCGAAAGAAAGCTTTAACTGCTAGTGGTCAAGCGGATTGAAAATCAGCAAGCTTGACAAAACGTATCACCACGTCCCACACTTAGCATGTCCCAATAATAATGCCGCTTAGCAGTTAAATTTTGATTTTACGGCGAAAAACTACTGTTTTGAACTAAAAGCAAGTTCGACAAGCTTTCTACTGCTGGCGAAAAGAATTGTAATGCCTAAAAGCTTTTAATTAAAATACGTTTTTTTTTACTCTCATTTAAAAACGTTCAGTGACAAAAGTCAGTAGAGCAGAACTAAAGTTGGTTTGCTCCACTTGAAAATGTGTAAATGTAAGAGGAATGACACACGTGTATTTTCGTCACTTTCAAAGCTAAAATTACTGATGGTTTAGAATATACTATGCCCGCAACTAAATATGCAACACAAATAGAATTACGCAATACAGAAACTGGGTAAACTCCAAGATAGACGCATCTAACCACGTCGTTACTAAGCATTTTTACCTCATAGCTGGCTCACGTAGACAAGGTTGAATTCAAAAACAAGAGTTGAGCATTTTTTTGCAAGCTTTGTATGATACAACTGTTAACTACAGCTTATGTTCACACATAAAACTTTAATTTGCTAACCCGTTGCTAGTCAATTCAAATCCAGCTAGCTCTCCAAGAAATCTATTCTTTTTCACAAAGCTTCAAGTTATCACGAAGAGTAAAGCAATTTAACAACCAGAATATTGGCTGTAAGCTACAACCCGACGCTATGAAATCTTACAATGACCTTACCACGGGAGGTTATCCTTGCTAAAGCTCACACTTACAATTTTCAACTTTGCCTTTTTGACGCTTAAATAAAGCAAATTAACGACGTTCAAACGTTTCTTCACTCTAGACCAGGGATTCTTAAACTGGGGGGCGCGTCCCCCTTGGGGGGCGTGAAAGCTTCACAAGGGGGGCGCGAGCATGACAGTGACATATTGATGAAAAGCAGCTCCAAACTACAGTCAAATCTCGTTACCACCTCGTTACTAATCCATTACATCAGAATCTGTGACCTAGTTTTAAAAAACAATTTGGTCTGGACTTTGATTCGTTACTGTTTTAATTTCCGCTGTCTTATTTATATCGACACATCGTTATATGCTTCGCCTTCCTTTCTCCGCGGGAGATGTCACTTAGCACGTCGATTTTGTACTTTTTCATTTATTCGTTCTTTTCTCCCCCACGCCGTTAAACCGTATTTTCCAAACTTTTTGAAAGTTCACGAGCGAGATTTATTGTTAACGTTGTTGTGGAGGGGACAGTACCTGGTTGTTTTCAGTTAAAATTCTTTGCTGGGATTTATTAGTAGTTTTCTTAGTGTTGTGACTTTTGTTTGCTTTTTTTTAAGAACTGATGATGCTTTTTTAAAGCGAAATATATTTTCTTTTTGTTTTATATTTTGAGGTTGATTAATTTTAACTTTTTCAAACTTGTTAATCCCCCATAATTTACAAATTTTAGACCTTTGAAAAATAAGTGGTATTTAATTTAGCTGCAGTGATAAAAATGAGTGCAAAAAAGAGGAAGTACAATGAAGAATATCTGCAGTATGGTTTTACTGATGCAGCAGTGAATGGTCAAGTTGTACCACAGTGCGTTATATGTTTCGAAAAGTTGAGCAATGATGCTTTGAGGCCAAATCGCTTGAAGCGTCATCTTCTAACAAAACATCCTCTTCATCAAACGAAACTTTCTTGGCTTTCTTTCAAAGCAAGAAGGATTCTTTTAAAAAAATGAAAATCGCCTGTGCGGAGAATTTTAGCCAATTATCATCTGCGGAGCTGGTAGAAGCATCTTTTGAAATTGCTCAAATGATAGCTCAAGCGAAAAAACCTCATAATATTGGCGAAACTTTGATAAAACCATGCATGTTGAAAGCAAGTAGCCTTGTTTTGGAGAAAAGCAACAGCAAGAAGTTAGCAAAGATTTCTCTTTCAGATTCCACTATTAAGACACGAATCGATGAGCTTGCAAATGATATTGAATGTCAAGTTCTTCAAAAGATACACGCATCACCTTATTTTGCCATTCAGTGCGACGAAACGACTGACGTAGCTCAATTGTCACAGTTGATGGTCTATGTTCGTTTTGTTGGATCTGCTACAATTGAGGAAGAAATGCTATTCTGCAAATCGCTTGAAACGACCACTAAGGCAGAAGATGTGTTCAGAGTTGTTGATGCATACTTTCACAAAAACGGCATGAAATGGGAGAAACTTGTTGGCGTCTGCACTGATGGTGCACCAGCGATGCTTGGGTGTCGGAGTGGATTTATTACCAGGGTAAAGCAAAAAAATCCGGACGCAGTTGGAACTCACTGCGTAATTTATCGAGAGGCTTTGGCCTTCAAGACTTTACCTGCTGCAATGAAGAAAAAGCTTGCCATAATTATACGAATTGTTAACTTTATCAAATCAAGTGCTGTCAATTCCCGGTTATTTTCCCAGCTATGTAAACACATGGATTCCAATCATGAAAATCTGTTGTTTCATACAAATGTTCGATGGCTATCAAAAGGTAATATGCTAGCTCGCGTTTACGGTTTGAAAGATGAAGTAAGTATATTTCTTGAATCTCAGGGAAAACAAGATCTCCTGTTACCATTCCAATCACAAGAGTTTCAACTGGCAATGGCATATCTTGTTGACATTTTCGAAGCTCTCAATTGCCTCAATATACTGTTGCAAGGAAAGAACATGAACCGTATAAAAGATTACGATGAGATACGGACATTCATAGCAAAGCTGGGGTTGTGGCATCGCCGAGTTCAACGGGGAAATGCAGCCTCATTTCCTACCTTGGACATAACACTTGAGAACAGCAAAGCCAAACTGGAAGGTGAACTTAAGGTAGAAGTGGAATCCCACCTCCAAATTTTGAAAGAAGAATATGACTGCTATTTTCCCGGCTTGGGTAATGTTGAACTAACAGAGTGGAAGATGACGAAAAATCCCATTCGAATCAAAGAAGATATTCTTTCGGAAGAACTGCAGGAAGAGTTTTTGGAGATGAAGTGCAACTCCACTGCTAAAGATGATTTTGAAGCAATGTCTCTAAACAATTTCTGGGCTAAATATTTGCATATATATAAGAATGTGGGCAGTGTGGCGATACGTACCCTTCTTCCATTTTCATCGACATATTTATGTGAAAGTGGATTTTCAGCACTTGTGAGTATGAAGACAAAATTTCGTAACAAACTGGAATGCGAAGCAGATCTTCGATGCGCGTTGTCTTCAACAAAGCCTCGAATTAAACGACTAGTTTCCCAAAAACAGTTGCATCCTTCACACTAAGCAGGATAGTGGCAAATACGTTATTGTTCTATTTTTCGTGAATTTGATTTTTGAGGCTAGGTGAGGCGTGAGCATGAATGACAAATGTCAAGGGGGGCGCGACTAAAAAAGTTTAAGAACCACTGCGCTAGACAATTTCAGCGTAGAGGTAAACTTTCACACTTCCCACCGAACACTCAAAAACTTTTCTGGTAGCTTTATCTGTGCGAAATGGCCATTATCTAGCAAGTACAAACCTCGGTAATATACAAAGCATTTCTTTTTTTAAGTTACCCAACGCCTTAAACAGCTTTTAACGTGTATACCTGCCATTGGTTCTAACTCTTTTCTCTAAAGAAGCAATTCCTCACAACCACCACAATGCTTACTTGTATTCATGTTGTCGGTAGAAACTCGACTCAGTCCATTACTAAACACAGTGGCACGGACAGTGTAGTTGGTACCAGGATTGAGATTTTGAAGAGTCGCGGTCGTATCATTAAATGCAACTTCAACCGATGTCACTTTATTGTTAACACCAACCTCATCTGCTGTAATCTGCAAAAATATAATTGATACAAAGCTTTAATATTTTTTGGAAAATGCCATTTTTGTGGAAGATTTTTGTAATCCACTCATCAGGGCTGGCTATTAGTCTAACAAAAGAGCTAAGCAAACTTGAACTGATATACGAAATTGACTTTTTGGAGTCGGAGACGTCCATACTAACATGAAACTACGCTTCTCCTGGCAGCTGGGTCACGAAAAGAAAGAGCAAGTTTTCTTAAGCTTCCGGTACCAAAAAATGATTTACAATTTGACCACAAGATGCCGATCCATACAGTTACATAAAGGCACCGAAAAAATCGCATTTTACTCTCAGCAAAAGACCAATAGGCAGTAGCGCAATTCGAATTTGTTAGAATTTTTAATTTTAAATATGCGGACATATTCAAACAAAGTTTATTTAATTATGTTCGCTTATTTAAACAAAGGTTAGTACAGGGTAATCCAAAAAGAATGCCCCGATCTCAACTAGCTATATCTCTCCAACGACAAACCGTCCGTGAATAAAACATATCTCAAATAAAAGGGAAGGATATAGTATTTTCAAAACTCGATGTTATTGTGACGTGTTGTTGTTGTGATTACCCCTCCTCTTCCGCGGGATGGAGGTACGGCATGAACGGCAATCCAGGTTCATACCGTCAGCCTAATTGAATTAGGCTAGGGGAAAGGTGGCAGCCTATTTCTAACCAATCATAATTACTGGTAGCCCCACCATCAACAAGGCGGATTGCCATTGGTGGGTACTCAAGAGTCGCCTCTTGTGACAAGCTGGGTGAGCAACTTCGCAATTGCAACCTGTCTGCTACATAAAGGTGGGGGCGTCCCGTTAAGTGCCTTCCCCAAGGACACAACAAGCAAGCTTGCCGGCTTGTTCTTCACACGATCCCTTTTTTTACGCTGAGCGCCAAGCAGGGAAGCTGTGAACACCATTTTTTAAAGTCTTTTGGTATGACTCGACTTGGGAATGAAACCCAGGTCTACCGACTGCGAAACGGACGCTATTACCAATACACCATCGCGCCGGTTCAGAGTGTCTTCGTTTAATGAACTTACTGCTGCCGTGATTCTGCTTTTGAGGTCATCCAGAGCAGTCGCAAATGGGGACATAAAACCATATTTTTGATATAACCACATAAGAAAAAGTCGCAGGATGTCAGGTCTGGTGGTCTTGGCGGCTACAAGAGTAATGCAAAGTCTTGGGAGTCCTGTGCAACCTATCCAATGTTGAAGGAGAGTTTCGTTGAGAAAACTTCAAGCGTTGCGGTGCCACTGCAATTGTGCTCAAACTTGTTGAAAGATGAAATTTTCAAAATCTTTATTGATTAGGGGAAAAAACCGTTGTAGCATTTCAAGATAAGTTTGTCCTGAATTGTGTTTTCCTCGAAAAGAAAATGTCCATAAACTTTTCTCCAAAAAACCGCACAAAACACTTTGACCTTCAGAGAATCACGATGATGTCCTACAATCTGTGAATTTTCAGTCCCATATTCTCACACTGTGACAGTTAACTTTGCCGCTGACGTGGTTAGAAGTTATCATCTTCCACATCCCGTAAAATGACATCACTAAATTCCACACGCTTTGTTCTATCGTCAGCACGAAGGGCTTGTACCGTATGCAGCTTGTATGGTTGTATGACTAATGGACTAAACGACGTCTTAACACACGCCATACTGTTGGTTGAGACATGCCAAGTTCTTGGCTGGCACGGCAAGTGGGCTTCGCGAAAAAATTTCTTGAACTTTTAAGGCTGCTTTCTCTGAGGTTCTTGGTCGGCCTGGGCTCTTCCTTTTACACAAGCAGCTTCTTTCCTCAAATTATTTGTACCAACGACAAATGGTTTTTGGCACTTAGCGCAGCAATACCAAAGCGCCGTTGGAACGCCCACTGCACTGAAATAACAGATTCAGTTTTGCTAAACGACAGAACACAGAAAGATTTTTGTTGTGCGCTTATCATCATATGGGGAATAAAATAAAGAATGTAAAACAACCTTGAAAAAGAACTTAAAAAACCGTGCTGGAAAATGCAAGTTTTCGTAATTATGACATCACTCAAGTTTGGTTGTCTACGACGTCACAATGGTATCAATTTCCTAAAATTTTATTTTCTTTTCTTTCATTTGAAGTATGTATCACTTGTAGGCAATTTGTGGTCATGAAGATATAGTAAGTTAAAATTCGGGCATTCTTTTTCAATTACTCTGTATTGTGGCTCTAGGCTATATTTAACAATTACGGTCAACCAGAAAATTTCTTTTGGTGCAAGCCTGCAACCAACTTTGTCTCTTGGTGACAATGCAATACATTCGACGACGTCAGGAAGCTCTACTTTTGTACACCAAGGCCAAATTAAGGCTAAAGCTATTAATACACACCTTGATACCAAATGTTCTATTAAAATGGATCAAAAAAATTCCAAGCGTTGATACTTTGCTTAGGGCTCAGAAAAAAGATTTCAACTTATTGTTATTTTTGTTCGTCATCAGATCAGACACTTATTGCTCGTCATCAGATCAGACATCCGCAAGCAGACAGATTACAGAAATATACACAATGAAACATCACAGGTGCTGTAATCTTATATTTGTGTGCATACGCCACTTCCCAGATTAATCATGGAGTTTACATATCGCCAAAAACAAATATGAGTAAACCAGGTTCCATACAAGGACTTCTTGGTATTTCAAGCACAATGCATTTGAAGTGCAGGGTGGATCATAATGATGGGACACATTATAAATGCTGTTTTCTCAGATTATAAAAACGACAGAGTACTAAATATGTTTCTTACATAACTGATACACAGGAGTTTTACACGTTACCTAAGACAAGAATATTGTGCATTTAAAGTATTTTTTATTAATTCTGGTGACCTGGTAATGCATATGTAGTCGAATAATACTTCGCTAGCGAAAGATCCGTCGTAGCAGCCCAGAGATAATTCGGACACCAGTTTGAAAAGCAAAAGGCACCATCTCGAAATGTGATCCTGCGAGCTGTTACGAATTTCCAAGAGGCAGTCAATGCCGGGAAAAGAAAATCCACAAATCGAGCTCAAAAATCCCGTAGTAAGTACTATGAGACATCGAACTCCCGAATGTTTTCATCGTGATGGTGACCGCCTCAAGGACGTGATATTTTAATCTTAGATAACATGTAAAAATCTTGTGTATTAGTTATGTACCAAATACATTTTGTACTATGCGACGTTTATATAAACTAAGAAAATAGCATTTAAAATGCGTCCCATCACTATGGTCAACCCTGTACTTCCCAATGGTGATATGCTGAAACCAAAATATAAGCACACAGATAAATAAGACTACAATCAAATATTAGTTACCTGGTCCTTAATTTAAACTATAGAAAGATGACACTACAATTACATTGCTTTCAACTATATTTAACAAAATTTTTGGATATCCAACATTCATTACGTGTCAAAATAGCCGTATTTAAAAACAATAAATGGACCTACGTTTATAAATTCTCCTAGACCAGATGGTGGTCTCCAGTTGACAATAAGCATATCAGTCTTACTAGAACCTTGCGTTACCGTTAAATCCTTCACCGTGTCAGGCACTACAAAAAACAAGACACAGTTAAAATTGTAGCTGAATGAAATAGTTTTCCAATTGCCATGTTTATTAATTACCGGTTCAAGATCAATCTAATGCAGCCGGACGTCAATTACTGACTTGAACTCAGAGGGTTAGATTATTTGTACCGAAAAAAGACGTTTTACGGCCAAAAGAAGCAAAGTGTAAATAAACGTCGACCGCATCCGTTTTTGAAAACTCCAAAATTCTAAAACTAAATAAAGAACTAACAACGAGAGCATCAATTGAAATCGATGCCAATTCTCAAATTGTCTTTAAATAACTTCATGCTTTTGTAGTTGGCACCTCCAAACCTACAATTCAAACAAAACAAAACTTATATTAGAAAGACTAGCAGATTTCCACCCGTCGTTGATCGGGTAAAATGTAAAGAGAAGGAAAATAAATATAGATTTACCCGTCGTTGATCGGTTAAAATGTAAAGAGAAGGAAAATAAATATAGGCTCGTAGCCCCCCATAGACGATTCTGATCGAAATCAAAATACCGCAGATTTACCCGTCGTTGATCGGATAAAATGTAAAGACTGATTAAATTTTTACATTGAATAACCATATTTTAATATAGGTGAAATAAATATAGGCTCGTAGCCCCCCCATAGACGATTCTGATCGAAATCAAAATACCGTACTTGGCTTCCCTGGAAAAAGTTATATAAGATTCATATGTTTGTTTGTATCTAAATGTCTCCAGTTTTATTTCTATAGCGGACAGACAGACAGACACACATTGAGTTTTATATATATAGATTAATTTCATTGTAAACGCATTCCACCCTTTCATACTTCTTACATACACACACACACCCAACAATTGTACATGATTTTCATGCAGTGTGTGTGCGCGCACGCGTGTGTGTGTGTGTGCTTGTGTGTGTATGCGTGTGTGTGTGTGTGTGTGTGCGTGTGGGTGAGTTAGTTCGAAATAAAAGAAACAACTAGCTGGAAATCCAAATTCAGTTGCTTGAGTTGCTGAATGCAAAACAAAAATTGGCTAACTTGAGTCTACAAAATAGAAAATCTCAGTTATCTCGACGTGGCATTCAAAATTAAATTGTTTCATTTGCGCCACCAGCATGCTTAAAACTCATACGCTGTAAATTAATACACAAATCCGTATCAACGAGCTCGCTGCACTGATATACAAGACATAAAATAAGCTTCGAGAAAACTGGCGGAAGCATTATGGTTTTTAATCAGACAGGTGTGTGTGTGTGTGTGTTTACCCCTCCTCTTTCTTGGGATGGAGGTACGGCATGAACGGTAATTCAGATTCATGCCGTCAACCTAATCGATATTAGGCTAGGGGAAAGATGGCAGCCCATTTCGAACCAGTCTTGAGTGACTGGTAGCCCCACCACCAACAAGGCGGACTGCCACTGGTGGGTACCCAAGAGTCGCCTGACATGCTGGGTGAGCAACTTCACAATTATAATCCGGTGAAGTACGGGTGGGGCCACCTGTCTACCAGATAAAGATGGAGGCGTCCCGTTAAGTGCCTTGCCCAAGGACACAACAAGCAAGCTTGCCGGCTTGTTCTCCACACTATCCCTTTTTTTTTATGCTGAGCGCCAAGCAAGGAAGCTGTGAATACCATCTTTTAAAGTCTTTTGGTATGACTCGACTTAGGGAATGAACCCCAGGTCTACCGACTACAATGTGGACGCTCTAACCACCGCACGATCGCGCCGGCAATCAGACAGGTCGGCTGTACAGTTTATAAAAACTTGTACTTTTCGATGTAGTGAATGCACTAAAAAAAATCGTAGCTAATATCTGATAAGTCTTGCAAAAAATATAATTCAAAGTCAAACAGATAGTAACCTTATGCATTACACGATTAATTTGTGGACCACCACACCATAGCAATGATTTAACATCTTATTGAAAATTCTTAATATCGTTAACAAGCCGATAGTTCACACATTCAACTCGCTAACTGTAGGTTAATGGTCACACCATCCAAGTTGCTCAAAAAAAATCATTATTATCTATTGAAATGGTGATTAAATATACCAATCAAAATCCGTCTTTGCAAAACAAAAACAAAGAAAATGAAAAACTAAAAAGTGAACAAACACAAAACAATGCAATACCTCACCTATTTTAATCTCTATATCATTAGAAGCGTTTCTCAGGCCTTCAAACAACGTCGTAGCTGTCATATTGTACACGGCACCGTATTCTGTTTCATTAAACTCAACATAATTGTCGTTTGTCACACGAGTAGAGACTTTGTTGCCACTCCTACCATACAATGACACAGATACATTGTCAAAGCCTCCAGCAGGACGAGGCCAAGAAACGTTGAAAGTTGTAGAAAACACAATCTCGGGAACCATCAAATCGACCCTACTTGGATCTGAAGCAAAATAATAATCCTTACAGTTAAGATCATTATAGAACTCATCATATTTCATGATGACAGGTAAACCTTAAGATTTTTCCGTGTGATTTAACAAAAACACTTCACAGGAACGATGTTTTATATATTAGTTTCCAACATTCCTTTCAAGTGTTTGTCAAATGACACCCAATATCGTGAAATCCAATCATAATATTTCAGGAAAAAGAATTAAAAGATCTATATGAGCATTTACACGAGATAAAAATTTGCCACTTTAAAATATCGCTCCGAAACGATACTACAAGAAATAAATACGTTTTAATGAAAAATATCAGCTTTAGCACACAGCATTAGCTTCTTATGCAAATAGATTTAAATAAACCAAAGTAAAACTTGTCAGCGTCAAGTCAATAGCATAGACTATCAAGCTACCATAATTAAAACTAAATGTAGCAGTGAATCTTCCACCATACGAATTGGTTGGAACTACTTATACAAGTATTTTATTTTCAATTGTCCAACATTGAGTAATGAATCTCGGTTTAAGTTTTAGGTAAGACCAAAAACACACGTCAACTTTGGTTACAGAATGCATACCCATGACCCATGCCACTTATCTGAACAGTACATTAAAAAGCTGAGTTTGAACATATGCAGCTCTTTTACTTCTGAGTCTACTAAATTACGATTGAATCGGTAATAATTTTAATTTCGTGTACAATTCATTGCGCTTTGATTGTTTGCAACGTCAACTGTATGCCACTTACCTTAGCACAGCGGTTTCCAAATTTTATGTTATCACGCCTCTCCCCATTTCATGAAATAATACAAATTTATCACAAAACCTTCATAACCGGTGACACTTTCGCATACTTAACTATTTTTAAATGACTGTGGCTAATATTCGCGCCTCCCCTTAGACTAGCCCACGCCTCCCTAGAGAGGCTCACCTCGCAGTTTGGAAAACGCTGCCTTAGCGAGTACTTGCTTACTTTACAGCGCTGTTAGTAACAAAATATCATAAACCGTAAGCCAATGTCAGTTCTGAATAGCAGCAAAGCACCGTCTGGTCAGCTGCGCAGTGCAAAATTTTGCTCATCACTTCACGTCAAAATTCCAGTTATTTCAATTAATTAATGGATGTTAAGGCATATAGGCTAACTGCAATCAGTTGAATAAAATACCACTTCCACGACCGGTTTCGTTCCTATTAGAACTCGTCAGGTGGACTCAGGTATTGAACCGACGGTCACATGAATTGCTTCATGCGGTTTATGCCACTCCGCCATCGGCCCTTTCAACTTATATGCCTTAACATCCATTAATTAATAGTAATATCTTAAACAGGCTAACACCAGCTCCTATAATTCGTATTATAACGTAATAAAGGCACTGGCTTGGCTGGAAATTAAAAGCATATATCGCATCAAGCTCATTGTAGTGAGCGTGCACATTATATAGCTTAAAATTAACAGCATCAGTTGAAAGGGCCGATGGCGGAGTGACATAAACCGCATGAAGCAATTCATGTGACCGTTGGTTCAATACCTGAGTCCACCTGACGAGTTCTAGGAACGAAATAGGAACGAATAGGAACGAAACCGGTCGTGGAAGTGGTATTTTATTCAACTGATTGCAGTTAGCCTATATGCCTTAACATCCATTAATTAATAGTAATATCTTGAACAGGCTAACACCAGCTCCTATAATTCGTATTATACAGTTATTTCAAGTTAGATGTTACTAGTATCATATGTCGACCACCAACTAACAGATTTTGTTTTGATGGGTAGAGACATTCGTACTAATTAACAACAAACAAACCCATTTTTAAAAGATGTTTGGTGGTAAAAATTCTAGATAGCTTGAAACAGCATATTTTCAAGGCTTCTCGTCTGACAACTCTTCAGAGGAAATCGTCATTTTTTTTCTGACGATTTCTCATAAAAACTAAGCAGACAAATACTTCGGCAACATGCTATTTCACGGTTTCTTTAGAATTTCTTCTACTTTGTTAGCAGTAAAATTGAAAATATTTTTGCTACATGACAAAGCAATCAAATTGTATGGTTAATATGTGGTAAAATCAGATGACGGAGTGACAAGAACTACACTTACATGTGGGGATAGGTTCTGTAGCTTGACTGCTAGCACTTACAGCACCATGAAATACGGTCACAACTTCAACAGTGTACAAAGTGCCAGGTAACAATCCGGTCAGAGCAATGCTGGTTTCATTTCCTGTGGTATTGAACGTTACATCCGATTTGTTCTTAGCCCGGGCAGTAACTCGATACTGTGTAGCTCCACCTTCATTGGGCTCTGACCAACGTGCATTAACAGTCATGCTGTTCACAGTTCCAGAAACAATTTCGCTTACCTTGTCCGGCACTGCAACAAATAATGATGACAAAAAAATCAGCTAGTCATTACAATACAAGTCACCTACTGCTAAACCGTACTTTTGCACAACAGCAAGTTAATTTAAGCTTCTTTAGTAGTCAAACAAGCTTTTAAATTCAACCTCACCCCTAAAACACAACCTTTTGATTTGTTTCATTACTACGTCAGTTCAGGCTGAGGTAACAAAAATCGTCAACAGTACACTTGGTGGTAGTCTCGTGGACAAGACTAACCACTTCAAACATGCCTCAAGGGCGTATGACCTCAAACCCACTTGGGGGGGCACCAAATTTTTGCCCGAAAAGTTTTTCACTGCGATGACATCTCCAAAATGAAAAAAAAAAGGTCATCACCTGTTTCGCTGCACCTTTTCCATCACTTTTGGCCTAAATATGCCACCAAACGTGTGTCCAAACAGGTTTTGACCTTTTTTTTTTTTTTTTTGGAGACGCTATTGCGGTGACAAATTTTTCGGCCAAAATGTAAGGACACTTACTCAAATTGCCCAAAAAATTAAAAGTTGCCCGAAATTTTTACAACCAGGAGGGGCTAGTGCCCCCCCGGACCCCCCACTTCGTACGCCTATGACATGCCTTATATACCTCGATACACGCATAAGAAAAATATGTCTCTAATCACTATAAAAGCAGCATAATCAGTGACTACTGATTCAATATATCGATCTTTTTGACCGGTAGTCAGCACACTCTTCAACAAATGAAATCCGAAACATCTCTTAAAAACCGTGACTTGACTTGCTTTAATGTTTCCTCTTAAGTTGCTAAACACACTTAAATTTAATTCCAAACTTTGATAACAAATAATCACATAAATTGGTCATGCAAAACGTTTAGCTTTCTGACCCTATATTTAATCCGCACCACCAGAAATATCGCAAGTTTTTTAAATTGGCTAATTTTCAATTCAAAGCAGATAAAGCACAACACTTACAAGTTGGAGTTATTACATTAGGGGAGGGAAGGCTAAAAATCCCAGCGGATAAAACTCGGATTGTGATATTGTACAGAGTGCCAGTCATCAAACCATCAATAATTACTGTTGTATTGTGTTTCGTAATATTTTTTAAAATTTTGTTTGAAACATCAGACAATGATTGAATTTTGATTTCAAATAAATCCACTCTCTCCGGTCTCTCCCATGATATATTTAAAGCATTTGTACTAACCGCAACAGCAACCACATTTGTAGCTGATAATGGAGCTGCAAATAAAGACAACTTTAATACAACTTCAAAAGCAGAAACAGCTAGTCTAAAGTTCAAAACTATGAATTGGCCTCGCCACAAAGCGCCATAATAAAAACAAACAAACTGTTTTTTCACTATTTGATGAGTTCATTAGCCAATCATTGGATAGCAAAATTTACTATAGCTTACCAATTGTAATTGATTGCGTAACTTCTTCTCCAAAAAAACCTCGAAATGAAGCTGCTACACTTATATCATACTGAACACCGAACGATGCATTGGTAACAATAAAGGAAGTCCGGTTGGATCTATTTTTCAAAAACACTTTTCCAGTAGTGCGTTTTACTGTGTAGTTGTAAAAATCCACCGATCCATTAGGAGGAATCCAATTCACAGCAAAAGTAGAATTGCTTATGCTCTCAGGCAAAAAAAAACCAACCACAGAACCAGGATCTAAAATAGATCTTCATTATTCATTTATATTGTTTTGTACTTTTAGCTTAATGTCAATATTTCTTCCATTGCATGGGCTCACACACTAGTGCTATCAATCAAACATTAGCTGCGCGCAACTTCAAAAATTGCCAAGTAGTCCCCTGCAAACTTGTTATTACAAAAAGTATTTCCAGCATCACACAGATCGTAATCAGATCAAACAAAGCATAAAATCTCATCCTCCAATCCACTTTCTGAACGCAACAAACCACAACTGACCAAGCAAAGCAGGGGCAACTTCTAGATCAGGGGTTCCCAACCTGTGGTACGCGGAAGCTTTCCAAGTGGTACGCGAGATCTTTTTCCAAAAATGCAAAAAAAATTGTTTTAACAGAAATTTCCACGTAGAGAAATGTAGAAAAATGAATTTGGCTCCAGTTTATTTTCTTTTGCTTCTCAATTGTACTACATGTAATTATTCACAAATATGTGTAATGTAGCATGCCCTTAGATGGACTGGATAGCTGGCTAGGCGTTTTTTTCTTTCTATAGCAGATCTGCAGCAGCAGCAAGTTGTAACACGATCAAATATTCTAGCTAGCGTGTTGCACAAAATCTCCAATAACGAGCTCACAGTTGGATAAAACTTATTATGATGTAACAGACGTGGATAGAACTGGTTTATACAAATTTTGGATCAAGTGCATAAATTTTCCCACACGGGAAAATTTATGCACTTGATCCATTTTAAATATCAATTAAAAAAATTTTGCACCCCCAGGTCTCTATCCCCCACCCTGTACACTCCCTTTCAGTGTACACTGCCCCGTACATTTACATACCAGGCCTGCCCCTTCAGTGTACACTGCCTTTCTTTTAATGCCCTGCCAGCTGAGATTCTAATGTTCTTAAGAATAAACTTGATAACTAACTGGGGAAAATTTTGCACTTGTTGTCTTGGGGAAACTTTTGCACTTGTTCCCAGATTTTTTAGAAAGAAATGTGATTGGCTTATGAGTGAAAAACCTTCTTGACAGTTTTTTCGTCAATATAAATACAATCGCTTGTGCCTTACATTTTGGTTTACTGGCGTTTGGGAGTTCATTCAGTGTTAGACTAATAGAGGCATTGTGAATTTTAAACTAAAGTTCTGCTGTTTTAGCTAGCTATATTTATCTTCTGTTCTACCTGACTATATTTTTCTATCTGTTTTTCTACCTGAATATATTTTTCTTCGCTGTTGGAATCTGGCTATTATATATGTTCGTCAAGCTGCAATAGGTGCTCGTAGCTAATTTTTGTACGTCAGTTCAATGCAGAAGATGAACTCCAAGTCTTGCGGTGGATTTTATATTTCTTTTCCAATCTAGTTAGAAAAGCAGAATCGAAAATGCTACTCCTAATAATAGCCTTTTAACAACCTTTCCTGAGTTGGGGGCAAAGATCCAAGAACGCATGCACACACATTTTGCTGACTGAGTAGGTACAGCGCTGTAATTAGTTAACTTACTAAATTATTTTTATCGATTATGTAACTTATTGTATGGTTTGAAGGTTCACACCGACATAAACCACAAACATTGTTTTGAAAGCAATTTACAGTTACAGAAAACAATATATAGTACTGTAAATTGTTTTCAATATAATATTTGTGGTTTATGTCGGTGTGAACCTTCAAACCATTCACTAACCTTGCATAACGTTATCTAACTTATTGTATATATTTGATACATTATAAGCAACATTTGGTTTTATTTCATATTACTATCGTGTCAAATCAAGATGCCCAAACGACAGTAATAGCGATCAATATATTGATTTTGGTTTTATTAGAATTGGTTTTATTATTGAAGAATAGGGGAAAATCTGTGCCACAGTGTGTGAAGACATTATCAATTGCATCGATGAAACCAAGTCTTCTACAATGCCATCTCCAAACTAATCATCCAGACAAGAAAGACTGCGATCCTAATTATTTTAGGCGACTCGAAGAAAATGCGAAAAAACAACGACTAGACTAAACGGGGAAGCAATATCACCAGTCGGTGGGGATTGTGACAGCCTCACACAATAGCTTGAAGAACTCATTATGCCTGCAGCAAAAGTGCTGGTGAAATATGTGATCGGCGATAAAGCAGTGACAAAATTAAACAGTGTTTCGGTGTCAAATAATACAATACAGCGGCGTATTACAGAAATGTCTACTGACATCAAAGAACAAGTCATTACGCAAGTACAGGTTTTAAAATATGGATCTGCCATACAACTGGACGAATCAACTGATGTGTCAAACTGCGCACAGCTTCTGGTCTATGTGCGTTATGCTATTAACGATGCAATTTAAAATGAATTACTATTGTTTATTGAAATGAGAACTACAACGAAAGAAGAAGACGCGTTTGAGCTTGTTAATAACTTTTTTTAAAATGGTCTCTATTTGCCTAAGCTAGTTGGTGGCACAACTGACGGCGCTCCTGCTATACTTGGTAGAAAATCTGAGTTCCAAGCTAGGGTGAAATCAGTGTCTCCATCTGTCACTTCCTTTCACTGCTCTATACACCGATTCGCTCTCGCTGCTAAACTTCTACCTCCGGATAAAAAGACAAGCTTGAACCTGGTTGTGAAGATGGTACACTACATAAAGACATCTGCCTTAAATAGTAGTCTTTTCAAGGTCATCTGTGAGGAAATCGGATCAGAATACACGCCATTGCTGTTTCACACAGAAGTGAGGTGGCTGGCTCGAAAGAATACCACTATGCGTCTTTTTGTGCAGAGAAAGGAGCTGCTTCAGTTTTTCCAAACAAAAGATCACAAATTTCAGAAGATTCTTGAAAATAAAAACTTTATTCTTCACCTTGCCTACCTGTCAGATTTTTTTGGAATCATGAATCCATAAGCGTAGCCAGGGGGGCCAAAGGGGCCATGGCCCCCCTGAATTTTAAGTCAAATTACAAAGCAGTTTTAAAAAAATAAAAATATAATTTTTTTGCGCTTTTGCAGGTACATTAGAGGTTATTGTTGACCTATAGCAAGGGGGTGGGTCGGGCGTGACTTTTTAAGTTTTTAAACTTTCAAATGTTATCACAAGATGTGTACGTTTTAGACACTAAATATCGCCGAAGTTTTTCTTCTATGTCGCAGTCGAGTGATAAATTGATATTCCAAGTAATGGTAATTTCAAGAAATAAGCGTCTCGCTCAGCGCTTTCTTGTTTTATTGTGATGTGGACAACTAAAGACGTCGCTTCTTTTATAAGAACGTTCAACCTACCAGTGTGAGTGGTTTCCTTGAAAATCCTTAAATAGTGCGTTATACGTCACGACTGAAGTTGAACTATTAAAACCGTTCTTAAAAAAACTACATTAGATCAGTGAAATCGCATTTGCACTTTCTCAGTTTTGTACAGCAATTGTAATAGTAGCGACGAGCGTAGATCACGAAAGGCAAAATGCCGTTATAAGTAAATGATAAGTTCCAAAATTTGGCCCCCCCTCTCAATTATTTTCTGGCTACGCCCTTGCATGAATCACTTCAATTGTTCTCTGTAGGGGCCTGAGAGCAACATCATTGATTTCTCAAACAAATTGACTGCATATACCCGAGAGCTCGATTTGTGGATAAAAAACATTGAGAACAGACAATTCGGAATGTTTGAAAATGCGGCGTCACTTACAGGAGAGCCTAGTATTGCATTTGGTCAAGAGATTATCAAACAACTCCTTCTGTTAAAAGATGAAATCAAGCAGTACTTCTTCAATGATGGTGGTGTACGAGCATGCACTTATATTCGGAATCCATTCACTATCAAACCTGGCGATCTCCTGATGGGAACTGGTGAACAAGAAGAACTCATCGATTTGCAGTGCGATGAAAGTTCACAAGAGAAGTTTAAAAAGCATAAATTGACTATCTTCTGGTTGAATGTCTCTCCCATCCGGCACTAGCGAAAAATGCAATTCCTCAGCTTCTCCTATTTTCCTCATCGCAATGCGAACAAGGGTGTTCTATATTTCTTACAATCAAATCGAGGACAAGAAATCGTCTGGTAAACCCAGAACACAATTTCCAATGTTCTGTAAGCAAAATATCTCCGCGGCTTGCAAGACTAGTAAAAGAAAAGCAAGCGCAGCCATCGCATTGACTTACAAGCACTTATAGGCCGATAAGTTAAATATTTTGCTTGTTTATGCTTATGTACATGTGCAAATAAGTTAAGTTTAGTTTTGTATATTTTTTAAATTGCAGATTCGTATATTCGCAGAGTATATTTGTATGCTACTGTGTCTGTTAACCTTTTTGTACAATTCTTTTATGGACAAAAACTAATTGTCCAAGTTAGGTGGTACGCAGATACAGCATAACTTCATATGTGGTACACAGCAACAAAAAGGTTGGGAACCCCTGCTCTAGATCATAGGTTTACGACCTGGGGGGTCGTTGGTCTAGTGCAGGGGTGGGCAATTACTTTCCTAAGTGGGCCAGATACAGATAATAAACTTGGTTACTGGGCCGGAGGCTCAAAACTCAACATGAAACCATGAATTATATTCTTTGAACCCGCACATGTTTCGTTACAAATCAAGCAGGCAGCTTTTGATTGACCAATGTCTACAAAAAAATACTTCTCTGTCGATTCCTTATGAAAAACATGGCATTCGGAATTCACTTTGCGTTTCTTCTTATTCATATTGATGGATATATTACAGGGTTGGTAAATTACAGCAGCTGCACAGTCAGTTGTTCTTCTCATAAATTTGTTAACACTTTGTCATTCTCAAGATAATTGTAAGGCATTTTCTTCTTGAGATTTATCTTTTTTACTTTTACCAAATAGCTTTTCTAATTACTTAAAGAAACTGTATTGCAGCTTTATTACCTATCTATTTGTACTAAATTTTCTAATATATCTTTCCATTCTAAAAAGGGAAAAATAGAAGTCATTTAGGTGTATAATTTTATTTAGACAACAAGGAACCAAACTAAGATATATACAGATGTTAGTTTTAAAAGTATAATTAGTTTGTTAAAACTTGTTAGCAAACACTAAAAGTAAAAAATTTAATAAATCCTAAATTTATGCCAATGTCTTACAACTTTAACTATCAAGCATATTCCAATCACCAATCATCCTACAGATCTGACGCCCTTTCGCCGTCAAATCACTCAGATCTTGGTAATTGTGGATTTCCCATTGCAGATCTTAGTAATTGTGGAATTCCCATTGAGGCCAAGCCACTTAGATTTAAGTAAATAAGTATGTGGTGTAGGTAGACGGTGTAGAAAACAATTCTCCGAAAAAATGAGGATGAGTAACAGCCGCCAAGGAATAAAATCAATACGACAAAAAACTAGTTCGACTGACGTTTCGAGCAATAGGCCTTCATCAGAGAAAGTTGATAGAAAAAGAAGTCCAACAGCTAGGCTAAGGTAAATGCAATAAGCAGCACAATGTAACAATGGGGGTGTATTATGACGTTATTACATAGATGCAAATCGCTTATTTATGCCTCAAGGTTGGATGGTACCTAGAAAGAAAATAATGCACCTTTCCTGTAGTTTACAAGTGAAATTACTGTGGCCTGGACTATTGAAATGGCGGGCGACGGGCTTGTCAGGGTCATTGCGTCTCACAAAACGTAAATCTATCAGTCAATCGCCTGCCTGCCCGTTTCACTGATGTAAAGCATTAGGCATTTGCTGCAGGAGAAGCAGTAAATAACATTGGAAGACTGGCAAATGACATGAATACAGACGGAAAAATTGAATTTGATGTACCGGATAAAAGAAAAGAACGTGTGCTGCAGCGCGCACGGCCGCACGAAAAAATGCCCTTGGAGGTAGATCTCCAAAAAACGTAATTTGCAAGCCTAAAGGCTGATATGTTAGGCGCCAGTCTTGGCAGAGACGCTAGAGTTTTAGAATGATACAAATAATTCTGATGGGTGAGTTTGAGGTATATGTGGCTCGTTTTGCACATTATACTCGGGCGCGGATAATACGTGGAAAATTACGATATTTATCTTAGCCGACGATTCGTTTATTTTCATTGATATTTTCAACGGAAATTTATATCCATACAAACTATAGTCGTGGTTTCCGCAGGCACAAGTGGGCCGGATCCTGCCCGCGGGCCGTAAATTGCCCACCTCTGGTCTAGTGGTTACCCATCCTCTTCATCGAGATACAAATACGGCACAAACCGCAAAACCAGGTTCACGCCGTCAACCTAATTGAATTAGGCTAGAAGAAAGGTAGCAGCACATTCCTAACAAGTCATAATGACTGGTAGCCCCACCAGTGTTCCCTTTAAACGCACAAAAAGTGCGAATTTGCGAAATTATGTCCGGCGGATTCGCAGTTAAAATTCTACAGTGCGTAAAAAAAGTCCGACGGTTTTTGATAACTTTATCACTTTGTTAAAATTTTTGCAATTTGTTAGCAAAATCTTAACCAACTGTTAAATGCATGGGAGACAGTGAAAAGAAATCCAAGTTACATGTAAAAAAGATGCTTTTTTTAGAGCAGTGCAACGTCTCACGCAAACATCGCGCGGCTGTAACGCAACATCGAGTGACGGCGAATTAAATATCGCATCACGCCATTGCCTCACTTTTTTCTATAACAAATTGTCTCTCCAGCAATTAACCTGAAGTAAAATCAATATTTTTGTTTACTTTTTCTCAGCCGATTTCAATTGTAGCTAAAGAACAGTAGTTGCAAGCAGCTCTCAAACTTCAGTTTTAACACTCGACATCATTTTTCGAGGGAAGTTTGAAACTATACTTACTAAAAATCTATGTTTTCTTTACGTTTCAACGCTAACTTCAATCGTGCTTGTTAAGATAAAAATGCACCTAGTTCTTGCTTTCAGTTAAGCACAAAAAACACCATTTTTGAGGGATTGGTTCAGTTTTTGTACGTTACAAATAAATAACCTTGTTTTACTTGCCATTTATAAACACTAAAAATAAAAAAGAATACAACTTCTAACCAATTTAGTTTTGAATTCCCTTCAAATACTTTCCAAATAGAGATTGAAAGTTTGCTTGCAATTGCAAAAACTTGTTGTTTAATTGATTACGATAGAGCAATGTAAGTTGTCTAATTATTTACCGTAATCAAGCAACAGTTAAAGTTCGCAAGTAATTTTTGTTGTGTCATAGTCCTAATAACCTACCTAACATCACATTACTTCATAAAAGTTCTATTTCTCTTGCTCATGTCGGGCGTCGGCAAAGGGTTAATTTTATTTACGCGCATTTTTAATGTGTCATTCCAAAGTGCTTACGAATCACTGTTGCAAACGCTGTAAAGTTTGAGACCAAATTTAACCACAGTTAACTTACTGAAGAAAAATAGCCAGGTATTTCGCCGTCGTCTTATAACAACCGATAGGGTACCTGTTTGTGAACATTTTGGGGCTAACATAGTCACGCTAATCATTACGTCACGGAAGCGCATTGTCACAGTTTTGACTTTCCTTTCCCTGCAAATTTGTCCGGCGGTTTTCGTACATTTGCTAGCAATTTCGCCGTCTGCCGGCGGTTACGCACTAACTAAAATCTTAGAGGGAACACTGAGCCCACCATTAACAAGGCAGACTGCCATTGATGAGTACTTAAGAGTCGCCTCTTACGACATGCTGGGTGAGCAGCTTCACAATTGTAACCCGGTGAAGAACGGATAGGCCACCTGTCTGCCACATGAAAACGGGTACATACCGTTGAGTGCCTTGCCCAAGAACACAACATGCAAGCTTGCCAGCTTGTTCTCCGCACTGTCTCTTTTTTATGCTGAGCGACAAGCAGGGAAGTTGTGAACACCATTTTTTAAGGTCTTTTTGTATGACTCGACTTGGGAATGAAACCCAAGTCTACCGACTGCGAAGCGGACGCTCTAACCACTACATTATCACGCCGGTACGCTTGCCTTCTTCATAGGGGCGCAAGATCTATGTATATTTTATCTTTTTTTGAGAGAAGATAAAAAAATGGAACGGTCCTTATTTTTACACACTTTAACCAAACCAAATGTTATAATTTATAACCTGTTATCGATCAACAAATTATTTAGTTACACTGCAATTACATTCAACCCAGCATATTTTTGAATCGCGATTATGGTAAACAAATCCACTGTCATATTGATTGTTCGAACGGGGTCGCGGTATGGCAAAGGTGCAAAAAATCACTTCTATAGAAAACCAGACGACAAAACGTCATTATCCAATCCTAATTCTTTTCATTTTTCCATTATTTTAGCCATTAAAATATCCGAAGTTTTTTGCAGCCATCTCGATTTTACGGACTAAAGAAGTTCCCTTTCAGGGTTATGAGCAAAACAACGATAAATGCAACCGCTAGCAATCGTGAGAAAAACAAAGCGAAAACTATAAAGTTTATTCAACTGAAGCACAATTTCACGTAACTCACAATGGTAAAGATAAATTTAGATTTTAAAACTAAGGCAAACACGACAGAATATTATAACATCTAAATAGCAGCAACCGTTAGAAACAAATGTACTCACGTGTTGAAACGTTGGCAACTCGTGTTTCACCTAAAGCATCTGAAACTTTTGTCTTGATCATTATGTTGTATAAAGTTCCAGGATTTAAACCATGCAAAGTAAATGATCTTTGAGCACTTGGAACAGTATATATTTCAGTCACTGGAACTGTATGCAATATGTAGAAATCAACTTTGCCTTCAGACGGGGCCTCCCATTTTGCTTCGATAGTACTGCTATCGATGGCACTAGCTTCGAAATTTTCGGCTGGATTCGGTTCTGTTGAAGGAAATATATTACAACACCATACACAAACAAATACAAGGTACAAATATGTAATATTATAATGTGATGTAACAAGCCAATAAACAAGTTACTACACTGAAATTATAGCGACGACCAATATTAAATCCGAATGCACGTAATGTTACTCTTTGCACACCTCAGAATAAGTTCAGCAATAGAATGACCAGCTGATTTTACATCTTTTCTACAGCATTTTGGCAGGCTTATACATGCTTAATCAGTGTATGACCACCATCCACCATCTTTCAAATAAGATTTTCGCGAAGAAATGTACCAGGCAATATGTAAGAATTGGTTCAACATAGGCCACGATCGAAACAATATGACAGACACTACTTGATTGCAGAAAGCCTAGCACAACTTGTGAGCTTACTTGTTGCAACATCTGTTGATTTTACGGTGGAGTTTTTTCCAGCAAACACAACTGTGATCGTAATTGTATAGTTTGTGCCCGGAGTTAGTCTTCGGAAACCAGTGCCATTTCTACTTGAATTGAAAGATTTGCATTCACCTTGGATAATGCAAACTATAAACCCATCAAACCCTGAGTGAGGGTGAGTCCAGTTTACTCTTACAGATTTCGTAGTATAAGGATACGCATAGATTCTTTCAACAGGCTTGGGATCTAAAACAACAGTGACAACATTATGAACCTTCATGTGCAGGAAAAACGGCCACTGCAACACTTTCTTCAAAGTAAACTTTTAGAAAACTATAACTTCAAACACACAAACGCAAAATACAGAATGCTAACACACAGAGGTGTACGACTACCAATTCAAACTTAAACTAGCTACAGTAGCGACTGCACCCTCCTCACTTATCACATATGAAGAAGCAAATGGCATGCAGTTTTGCTGGCATCGTCCAAATATAATGTAAAAGAAACAGATGATCATTAAGCACTAGACGATCTGTGCTTTGATGTTCGGAGGAAGGTACTTCCCAATCACTGTGATACCAATTCACATGCGCCACATAGATTCACTTCAATAATGTACTTGAGTCGTAAAGAGTGCAAGTGCAGTACTATCAAATTCTACGCTACTATATGCTAACTACATCAATCCATCGACACAAAAGCAACCAATTACACTTTGTCACTTACTGGTAGGAACGTTTAGTAATTCAGCCACATCACTTTTCTTTCCATTAAATAGAGCATGAACTCGCACTGTATGATTAACACCAGCGTCTAATCCTTTCCACGTATATGAAGTTGTATTACGATAAACAGGTACTGGGATAAGATCTTCAGACATCGATTTACTATTTGAATGTGTTAGAAGTACGGTATATTCATCGTAACCGCCATTAGGAGGCTCTTTCCATGAAATATTTAGCGCACTAGTGGAACTTGCACTAACATTAAGATTTCCGACTTGATTAGGCACTAAAACAAAACGACACTTTTCGTTGCAAGTCCACAAACAGGTTTTGAAAAAATCTTTGTTACCAAACCTGCTGGGGAATTCACTCATGAGTAGCAGAATTACGTCAACTAGAATCTCATACTATTTGACGCGACGTCAACAATGATGAGAGTACATTAACAATCTTTTTGATTTTATAGTTCTTCAAACTTTTTTTAAATTTTAGGTTCTTTGACGCTAATGCAATATACTAGTTAGTAATTCGATCACTTTTCCAATACAGATAAACGCAGCACCGTTGAACCTCTAAAAAATACTTTAAATTGTTTTGTTTCACAATCCATTTCATCAGCAGAACCAACCACTGGCTAAATAGCCGTAATATCAATCTCAAAACAGATTTTCTTACATCCTACCCTCTCTCAGGATCAAAACCTGCCCTACCTTAACAAATCCAATCGAAATTTGTAAGCTAATTAACCACATACCCAACTGATGTTATTTTCACAAATTGTGCAAATAAACTGTTACCACAACAAACATCATGTCACTTACATGTGCTAACTGTGCTTGACATTTCTTCCGATATTACTCCACTAAAACGAGTATAAACCTTCACTGTGTACAATGCACCAGCTGCTAAGCCGTTCACATCAGTCTTTGTAGCTTGTTTAGAAGCACTTTTATTAGACACCACTTTATCGTCATCATCAAACACACGGATTTCAAAATCATTAAAGTTACCACCTGGACGAGTCCATTGAACACTTATGGATAAAGTGCTGCTGGAGCTTGCAGTAACATTTACAACTGGGTTTGGCTCTACAATGCAAAGCATCATAAAAAATATTGCAATTAAACAAAAACAAACAACACCGTTAGTTCGTCAGGTTTCAATAAAACCTTTACAATTAATAACTTACTTTAAGTAGCCAGTACTGTTACCACACTACGTTTCTACTATATGCACCGCACTTAACAAGGTATTGTTTAAGCCAGCCAATGTTCACAACTATTTAAATTTTAAATACTTCGCATGAATCTAGACATAAAGTGTATCGTAGGCAAAAACAAGAATGGAATAAGTTGTATAAATGTTGGTTGGTTTACTTCTACTCTTCCTTGGAATGGAGGTACGGCGCAAACGGCAATCCAGATTTACGCCGTCAACCTAATCGAATCAGGCCAAAAAAAAATATTTGTATCACTGCTTGTTTACAAATACGACTTGCTCATACAGAGACGAGTCTGGTAAAATACCATCACATGTTTAATGATCTAAGCTGCAAACAAAACCCAACGCAGGGTAAATTCAAACCCCAACAACATTACTCATTTCACGGAAGGTTACGTTCGAGTGGCTGCTCGACGAAACAGTTTATCTTGACTTGCTGGTAAGAACCAAAGGCCTTATTTTTTCTACTACATTTCCGGAAGCCGTTGTTCGATTTTTTATTAAACAGATTTTTGATGCTGAGTTCGAACCTGATCTATTCCTCTACGATGAAACCAGAAATTTGTCATTTTTTGTGAAAATTTGGAACCACTTTACCCAAACCTATACGCAACGTATGAAACAATGCGGATAGATAACTTTTTTATATACCTTCCGAACTATGTTTTTGCCTATCTCCAAAGAAAACCAACATGTTTATAAAATTAAGTCATTTGCGTATTTTTCCTAAAAACACAGGCTATGTCAAGTACAACCGTTAAACAGAACCACCTATAACTCTGAAATACTGTTTCGTTCATGAATAACTTTCCAGCTAGTTTAGTTAACAATGTTTTCCTATTGTAAAGAGGTGCTTTTACATTATCAACATATAAGATACAAAATTAAAGAAACAGATTGTAACTTTGCCAACATCAAGAAGAAAATAGATATGACACTAAAAGAATTGTCAAGAAATGAAAAGAGCTCGACAAACGAGCGATAGAGTTGCTAATTGTTAATGTTGATTTGTGCTTCTACAATTGTACAATTACCGAAGAGCGCGGGTTTCGAGGCGAAGTTCAGTTTCAAATATTCAACAGAACTTTACGTTTAAGAGGTTATTCACCCGGTGTTCAATTTTATATTCTGGTCAACTTATCTACGTAGTAGTTTTGGATGCTCTATACCAATGATGTCTCGGGCTTTGGTTTAGTAGACCATATCCCCACCAGCAAAAATCTAACGGCGTAGTGAAGGGGAAAAACGAAATGGCTAAGAGATGAGACCATCACGTTCGATCAAAAGATCAGGACATTTCAAAATTTGAGGCCAACTCCCTTTCTTTGTAGAACACTGCCAGTCTACATCAACATTATACGCCGTGGCCGAACGATATACATGTACAGTAGATTCCGCTTAATCGGGTCACATCGGGGCAAGCACCATTTGGCCCGATTAAGCGGCTGACCCGATTATCCGAGATCTTGCAGTATCCGTGCCAGGGTTGTCCTTGGTACACCAGTTATCTCAGCTAACTGGCGATGACTAATGTTTAGAACTTTAGAGGTTGCTCTCTAATTTTTCTTAGGACAACAATCCTTTCAGCAATTGTTAAATCTTTTCGTGGCATCTCTGCTTGCGGCTTTACAAAATTTGCAACAAAACACAACAATTACCATGTCCAAGGGCATGAAATGATAAAATAAGTTGCGCCTGCATTGTTCAATTGTTACATAATATAGTTGGCTTTGTGATATTGAGTTCTATTACAATACAAAGGCGGTTTTGCAATTACACCGGTGTATGTGTAACTATAGTTGTGGCCCAATTAAGCGGAATAGTGACCCGATTATGCGGATTTAACATAGTGCATTATTTTTGATTGGATTTTGTTCTTAACAAATTGGCCCAATTAAATGGCTGACCCGATTAAACGGCGGCCCAATTAAACGGAATCTATTGTACATCGCATGTGAGTCCAGGGTTCCCACACAATTTTCAAAACTAAATTCCATCACTTTCCATGATTTTTTTTACGATTTTTCTATGACCATTATTGAAGCATTTTTACGCATTTTTAAATACATTTATCAGTTCACATTAAAATAGCTCTTTCGGTAACGAGATCAAATTCTTGTTAATTGCTCCTTGTGTCAACGTTTTCTACTTGCCAACATTATTTAGCTTGCATCGCTTTATCATTCAATTTTAACATCTAGAAATATAATATCTGCTTAAACACACCATAATACTTGATAAAAAAGCATAACACTTGATAAGAAGACATTCAGTTAAATTTCTCATTTCTGGCATATTTAACTCAAACTATCTTTAAATTTGAATCTTTTAATGTTTTAGCTAACCTTTTACGTCTTCTTAAATTATGCTTATGCTACTATTTGTTATAAAATGCAAACTAGCACATGCAGCAACCCTGGACATTGCGTTTAAATTCACAAACAACTACAGTGAGGCGATGAAAACAATATGACAATAACTATTTCTTCTAGCCAAAAAAAGTCCTCTTTTGTGGTCTTTAACTCTGCAATCTCTGAGCTGAGCATTTTACTTAGAATAGCTTTGTTTCTAATCCGGAATATTATTGTTATTAGAATAATATCAAACCAACAGTGATATGAAAGACTAATTTACAAAAAGCTCCTTTACAATTCTCATTTAACAGGATCAAGAAATAGTGAGCACTTTTGATGTTAACTATGACTTTATGCAATCTAGGTACAACATGAATGAACAAGCTAGTTATAACAAGATAAAATGCCACATAAAAAATTTACAAGAAACATACACACAAAAAATTTTAGAGCTCAAGAAAATAATTTCACAATGTAACAGCAAACCATCTCTTAGTAAATCTGGTACTAAAGTTCATATAACTTCTTAATTTCCCACACATGTAAATTACGTGGTGCTGTAGTTGCATTGAGCAGAAAGCACAATAAGAAATATAGTTTATCAACAACTCTCCCAGGAAAAAAATTACATCAACCATCAAAGTTCAACAAAACGTCATGATAGAGCATAGGCAATTTAAATACTGAACCAATGTGATACATCTTAAGAATGCAAAGATAAATGTTATTCCATAAACTCCAACGTTTATTTCAAAACACGTACTTGGTCACAAAACTTTTTCACATTTTCTTCACACTCGCAAATCTTCAGTCCGAAAGCATTCGACTTTGCAAGCAAAATAAAATTGTGCTTCACTTCCGCCTCTGTAGCTAATTTGTCTGTTTCTAGGCTCATAGCTTGGATGCTTTTATTTAATAACTTTCGTTTACATTCGGCTTCACGAATTTCATCTTCTACAGCTTTCCTCTTTTTAGCTTTGTCATCATTAGCATGAAGCTTCCTTTGATCTTCCAAATGTACCTGATATCGCATTTTTGCTGCCCGAACTCTTAATTTCAGTCTGGGGGTAAAAGAAGCTCACTGAAATGATTAGCATCACTCTTGACACAACTGTACACAAAGCGACTCGCAACTAAGATTGTTTCTTGCAAGTTTTCAACCAAAAGTTTGCTGTTGACTGAAAACCCTCTCTCGACTGCAGCTTGACCATGCGAAAGCGTGAAGATAATTTCTAAAAATTCTCACACCATTGCGTGCTTTGCATCTTTCATGTAATTCCAATAAAATTCAATTTGGTTGCAAGCTTCTGCCGAACACCACTTTCCATTAAGCAAAATCTGCAGAAGTCGCTCAAATTTATCTGTACTTCTGCAGAATCGGATACCAACTTCTGTGGTACGACCATTACCAAACTCTGAACCAAAGAATACTTTAAAGGACATCTTTTCAACAGTTTGATTATAATAGCAGACAAAAACTTAATGCAATCATTTTTGAAAGATAAGATACATAGTTCACTTGCAGCTTTTTTTTCTGTTACTTTTTTTAAAGTACCTCCAGCAGCAAAGCCAATGTCAACATGGTTTGGGTTTTTTTGGTTCTTTTTGTCAGCAGGGTCAATAGTAGATAACTTCTTGAACGTACTGGATTTTTCTAAAACTTCTTATTTTTGAAAACGACCCATCACAGCCAACAACAAATTTTTCAAAGACAAAGCCAAGAAAGGGGTCGCTGGAGCTTCCGTTTGAAACTTCAACAAAAATTCTTGCAGCGGTTTTGCCACAGCAACAAAAAATTCTAGCGTAGCTTCAATTAGGGTATCGTCGCATGCGGATGCGACAGAAACGAAAAAAGCAGAAGGTACAGCTCTTCTTTCACTCTTTACAGTTTTGACATATTTGTTGAAATGAGACCAAATTTTCAAAGCTTGTTCAGCAACCTTGATATCTTCTACCAATCTATGCTGACAAAACCGAAAGGGAAACAAATTACTGCCCGTAATTTGAATAAAATCTTCCCTTCTGGCTGGAAGATTCCATCCAGATTATTTTGCTCCCTTTTCAAAACTTAAATGGACACCATGCAAACTACAACTTCCAATATTTAGCAAGTCAGGGAGTTCTTAACTTTTGCGTTCTCGAAAAAGATTGTGATAGAACTTCCAGTTTACATTGTAACCATCGTCAATGGCTTTACTTAACCCCAGCAGTTTGGTTCAAATATCAATATTTGAACATAGTTCAAATATCATAGATATTTGAACCAAACTGCTGGGAATAAGTAAAGCCATTCCATTTTTAAAATGAGTCAACATATCTGCTGCCGTAGCATGACCCATAAACTCTGAACTAAAGCATCTTTCTATTACTTTTTTGCTTTCGCTGTCCCAGAATCTAACTATCATATCTATTTGCTTTTTCTGGTTAATTTGATTCAGGTTTTCATCAAACAATATAGTGTGGTACTTGACCGCACAAATTTTCTCTACAAGCAGCTCATGAAAATAAGGATAAATACCAAAACACGCTAAATAAGCACACTTTGTAGCTCCACATGAAAATGACTGTGAAATCTGACTTTCTGGAAACATTTTAGTAAATAAACAGCTGATATCTTTGCAAGGACTAAATGAGTAGTGACTGGTTATTACTTTAATAACCCAAAGAACTTCTGCATGCAACACTTCCTCTGATATGATCAAAGATGTGCTTGATGATAATACCGGCACTGCTTACACATCACTGGTTTGTTCAAGAATAGCCACAGAGGATGAAACTTGTTCACCTGATTCGTTGGTGGTAGGGGCAGACTTATTTGTCCAATCAAAGAAGCCACTAATTAACTGTGTGTAAGAACTTTGCTAGTGCTTCATAATCTGATTAAGTTGTTTGCTTTTCATGTGGCTTTTAACAGCACCGATCCCCATGTTTCATATATCAAACAATTTTCTGCCCAACTTGCAGTACCCTTTCCTGTCATATTTTGTCTGCTGCAGCCAAGCAGCAAACTCTATATCTTGCAACCAAATTTTACGAAAGTGACGTCGCTTGGATGCCATACCAAACAATGATTACAAACAAATTAATTTACCACACACTATCATTGTCATACAAATAAATATCATGCATTATCCTACTAAAATTCAAAAAATCAATGAAGTATTAAAACCGATTGCATTTGCTAAGTTAATGCTACTCGTATCGCTAATCATCTTCTTCTTTGTCTTTCGGCTTATTCCCGATTAGGAGTCGCCACAGCAGATATCTGCATTTTTATAACATGGCATTTGTTTTACAGTCAGATGCCCTTGCTGCCACCAACCCTCTCATTGGAGGGAAAACTGGGCTACCTGTCTTTCACATAAAGATGGGGGCGTCCCATTAAGTTTGGGGGCGTCCCATTAACTTGCCCGAGGACACAACCAGCAAACTTGCCGGGTTGTTCTCCACAACCTCCCCTAAATGCCAAGTGCCAAGCAAAGAAGCTGTGAATACCATTTTTTTAAGTTTTTTGGTATGATTCGACAAGGAGAATGAACCCCAGGTCTACCGCCTGCAAAGTGGACACTCTAACCACTACACCATCGCGTCGGTTTACTGGTATCACTAATAACTTTAAAAAAAATTATTTTCAGCTCTCAGCTAAATTTCAAGACTTTCAATTTTTAACAAACTTTTCATGACTTTCCAGGAAAGTTTTTTTTCCAGGATTTTCCATGACCGTGGGAACCTTTTGAGTCTCTTCCACATTTGTGTCTAACATTTTACTGGGCTTAGATGTCGGCCTTTGCCTTTTTAAAACAGCAAACGCACAGAGCTTTTTCCTGTGGGGTGCTGCTAAATTCTAAAGATTCTGCTTTAGCACTAAAAGAATTGTAATTTCAAACCTATATTTCAAAATGTACCTGTCAAAAATAAAACCTTCCAAGCATTTTCCATTAATACAAAAAATTCAATTGAAAGTATCTCAAAACACAAAACTTTATTGAATTTTTGAATTGTAGCGATAATCCCTAGGCACCCCACATTATGTGCATGTGCATTTAAGCCTCGTGTATGTTCTCTTACAACGCAGTTCGAAAATACAAGTGACAAACGCGAAGCAAAATAATCACTACTTTTACAGCCAGCCAACCACAAACGCCTGATTCGTTGAAATGGTGACATGAAACAGAACAGCAACAAGCGACAGTGGCAGTCGAATTGAAGAGGGTTCAATGTTTTACTTCTTAATTTTACCGCTGGACACAATAGCAAAAACAGCAAAGTTTACAAAAATTTGCTTTAGGTAATCCGCGACCAGTAGCAGCTGCATCCTAGCCGACCGTCACGTTACAAGCAACCAGCAACAATCAAGTTTGCTCATGAATCGTCTAAGGATAGAGCTCTTTAAATAACCTTCCTAGATCTAGATCGTTCAATATCTTTCTACGTCTTTTGCAAACGACAAAAAGTTTGGACAGCTGTATCAAAGAACTCAATTTGAGGCCAAGGTCAATAAACGTCACACCAACAGGTATGCTATGATAATAACTTCAGTTCAGGAACAAGGTGGACAAGGCCTGCGCAACTCAAAAAAGGCTCGGGCCACATTGATTAGAGAAAATTTGCCGAGGGCCGCGTGAGCATTATTTTTACGTTAAGTCACTGGTTATGATGCAATTAAGAGTACATTATCATTGTGCAATACTTCAAACTCAGTAGAAACTTGACACTAATGTGAAACATTGAATCGTTTCCCGGCAACAAATTTGCCATAATCTGGATACAGATGAGAAGTAGATATTTTCAGGATGTCTTTCAGACTGTCATTGGACAAAGAAGAGCGCTGCTTGTTCTTGTTCAAATTCATAATCGAAAAAGTTTGTTCGCATACGTAGGTGCTGCCAAAAATACTCAGCGCTTTCTTTGCAAGTTGGACAAGGTTTTTATATTTATCACTGTTGAGACTTCTGTAGAAGTCTAGCAGGCTACTTTCTCTGTTTAGTCTTGCACACAGACGAGGTTTGCGGTTCGATAACTTCCAACTGCAATTGTATGGGCACTTCTTCTGGATCCATAAAAAATGGATCTTCAATCAGTTTGAATTGAAGATTTTCTTTCTGAGACAAACTGAGTCGTCGGTCAAACTCTTGTATCAATATCTCAATTTGCTGTGCAAATTTTTCTCCTATCTCAAGATGTTGGCACTGGGGAATACGTTGCACACAGGTAGGAAAGTGGATCATTTCATCTTTCAACAACTGATTTCTGAAAAGTTGCAGTTTCATTTTGAAAGCTTTCACTGCTCCTACCAACTGAAATACTAGCAGCTATTTTCCCTGAAGCTGCTTGTTGAGATCGTTCAGATGAGCAGTGATATCACAAAGGAAAAGTAAATCATGATTTCAGGATTAATTTTCAACCTCTTCGAACTTTTTTGATATATTTATACGGAACTGTAAAACTTTCTCTTTCAAACCAACAAAACGCTGTAGCACTCTTCCTCGGCTCAACCATCTCACTTCTGTATGGTATACTAGGTCTTTATATTCGGCGTCCACCTCTTTCAGAAACGCTCAAAATGTTCTCTGTTTTAAAGAGCGAGCATGAAAGTACTTTACAACCGAAACTACCACAGACATTACTTAAGTCAAATTTTAAAATCTTACCACACAAAGCGTGCTGGTGAATAATGCAGCGGTGTATGATTATACGTCTTTCAACGACTTCTTAAATTAGAGTAACTGCTCCAGTATGTTTTCCACACAGCTGGAGCACCGTCAGAGCAAATGGCCAGTAAGTTCGTAAATCTGTGTGCCAACTTCTTGTTTACACAATTAATTCAATGCAGATGTCTTTCCCAGTTGTGCGGCCCTTCATTGATTGCATGGCAGCAAGTTCTTCACTAATAGTAAAGTCCTTGTCAACACCTCGAACATACTGTATATGACAAGCCGGCTGTATCGCAAAAATCCATACTTTCATCTATAGCCAATGAATAAAAATAGAATTCTTTTACTTTCTGCTTTAACTGACCCGTTTAGTTGGCAGCTATGTCAGTCACCCTTCTTTCTACAATCATGCGTGAGAGACTAATGTTTTAGATCATCCGCATCTTTTCTAGACAAAGCTCTGATACAGCTAGCAGCATGCACTTTTTCACAAACTCTCCGTCGGTAAAACACTTCCCAGAAGCAGCAATTTTCCTCGAAATTTGGAAGCTAACATTTGTAGCTTTTGCACTTTCGTTGTCTAATACTTTGAAAAATTGCTGTTCCTTGCCAAGGCTTTTCATGAGGCTGGCTGCTTTAAGGCTTTTTTCATTTCGATCTAATTTAGCGATAGTAGGATGCTGGGTTTCCAAATGTCGTCTCAAATTATATTCATCGGGAACGGCTGCCGTTTCGCGACACACTACACAGATTATTTTGTCTTTGTTCGTTGTTCTTTGTTTATTTTGTTTTTTGTTCTTTGTTTATTTTTTGCACTTGTTTATTTTGTTTACTTGTTTTGTTCACTTGTTTTGTTCTTTTGTTTATTTTAGTTCATTTGTTCTTTGTTTATTTTGTCTTTCCACTCAAGAGTTAAACGCCCTGTGCTCGCCTATTTTCCTATTTTTCCCTTCCAGACATGGTTAACCAGCGAAAAACAAATGTTCAGCTTACAGGCAGATTACGCAACACTAGCACATAAACAACACTGAAACTATAACTGTAAATAGAAGCAAGTGAACCACTCTCTACGGATAAATGAACTTCAGTTTTTAGGCTACTCGTATCTGATCGTTTTTTTCCTGCGCAGTGGCCCTAAGTACAGAATTCTAAAATTTTTTTTTGATACTCTTCTCTGGCTCATCTTGGTTAAGATCATGAGCTATCAACCTACAAGCTCTTCTCACAAACATTGAATAAGGCATCATAAGACTAGTAACTGTTACGTAAAAACTGAGGAATAAGATTTAATTAAAATACTTTCTATCACACACAGCAGGTGGAATACAGAAAAGACAGAGTTTAGCTGTTGATTGACTTTGGAAAGCTTTCGCGGGCCGTATGTTGTGCAGGCCTGGGTCAGACAGATACGCGTAACTTTAGCAACAGCGATTTCATTCAAATAATACAAATTAGCAGGGATGATTTGACATCAGAGAAAGTATGAAAAACGAAAGTTTTTTTTGGTAATTTCAGCAACAAGTGAAGTTCTGTATAATGCTACCACTGAAAACTCCAAGAATATTCTGAAAAATATTTATTCATTAATGGCAGATATCACTGCTCAATACCGAAAAAAAATCGAGGGATAATAAACGATAGCAACAATCTCGTATTTAATATACAAGAGATTTCCATCTACATTGTTAAGGTGGGAAAGTATAATTTTTCAAATTACACGATCGTAGTCGGCAAAAACCATCTTGTGATTTTTTCTTACGTTACCGGTGAGTATTTAGTGTATTTTTGGCCTGCATTTCAAACGAATACACACGAGGCTTAAACAATATACACGAGCCACATGTGCGTAATACTTCTCGAAATGTAGTGGTTAGAGCGTCCGCCTGGTAGTCGGTAGACCTGGGGTTCATTCCTAAGTTGAGTCATACCAAAAAACTTTAAAAAATGGTATTCACAGCTTCCCTGCTTGGCGCTCAGCATAAAAAAGGGATAGTGTGGAGAACAAGCCGGCAAGCTTGCTTGTTGTGTCCTTGGGCAAGGCACTTAACGGGACGCCTCCACCTTTATGTGGTAGACAGGTGGCCCCACCCGTACTTCACCGGGTTACAATTGTGAAGTTGCTAACCCAGCATGTCAGACGACTCTTGGGTACCCATCAGTGGCAGTCTACCTTGTTGGTGGTGGGGCTACCAGTCACTCATGACTGGTTCGAAATGGGCTGCCATCTTTCCCCTAGCCTAATTTCAATTAGGTTGACGGCATGAATTCATGCCGTACCTCCGACCCGAGGAAGAAGAGGGGTAAAACAAACAAACAAAAGCCACATGTGCGTAATACTTCTCGAAATGCGAAAATAACTGAAGTTGCAAGCTTTAGACTACAGATGATCACTCGGGCCTATCGAAATACCATGCCAAACAAAGTAACGTTTTTCCTTGTTGCTTAAATAAATTCTTTGTTACCTGCGATGACAGGTGCGCTGAGTTTAAATGTGATCGAAATTCTCCTCCATTACACCAGCTTTTTCGTCAACTACCTTCCCGCAATAAAGGTAATATCAACCCAAAAAAGTTGGGAACTGTTGTTTATGGATAATACCTTGCTTTCGCTTGTAACAATCAAACTTATGTGATCTCACTGGTTTGATTATTACTTCAAAAACTGTTGTAAAGCGCGACCTTTAAGCACACGAGTACTAAAACGATTGCTAAAACGATTTTTTATTTCTAGGTGCCATTTGCATAAAGTGGTTCATTTAAGTAAAAAATTCCACTTACAAAATATTTTAAATACGCTTTTACGTTCACTAGACGCAACGACCCAAATAGCTTAAAAGCTTATGTCATGCGAACCACATACGGTAAATACTTCATTCATACATCAAGAGATGGTAAGCATGTGGCTTCTTATACAAAATTATCATATCTTACAGCCCTTACTATTCTAGCATTTATGTTGGTTCGAAATAAACTGTATTTTAACTAAAGTTACTACGTGACAGAGTTCAAAACACTTTTTTCAAGCTTTACCCTTAACTATTCCCATAACGAAACTTTATAAAACATCTTTGAAGCAGGCCACAACCACCTTAGATAAACAGACATTAAATGTAAGTACACCACTACAAGGCCTATAAAAACAAGACTAGTTTTGCAAACCCAGTTTACGCTCATACATGTTTGACTATATTTACATACTCAAAGTCACAAACAAATCCATTCAAATACCTGCAACTACCGAAAAACTTTAAGCAAGCCAAGCAATTTCTACATAAATTTACGCTGAATCACCTTACCTTGTCATCAGCAAACCACTTTAAAATCATCAAGGAATAAGCACATATGAAAATGCAATATCCAATAGAATTTTCGTTCAAACAACTGCAATGGAAGCTATTTCCACAACGCAGTGACCAGAGCCTGCGACTACTACATAATGCTTTTTAACAAACAACAGATCTTAATGTGTGTGTGTGTGTGTGTGTGTGTGTGTGTGTGTGTGTGTGTATGTGTGTGTGTGTGTGTACACATAATACTGATACGTGAAAAACACTCGCAATACACCACACCATGTATTCACCCAAACACACAATGGAAACTCTTTCCATCTACTTACGTGTTGGAAACTGCTTGACTACTGGCGTACTATTGGTAAGCCCTTCGCTTAATAATGAAACATTGTACAGTGTTCCCTGTGTGAGATCAGTTATAGTATATTCCGTCATGTTGTTTGATATTCTGCATGTAAACATAAGCATGATCAATACAATGTGTGTAATCTGTTTAAAACAGGACAAAATGGCTCTACGCTGATACTGTGGTAACATACATCTAAAAGAATAAAATGTTTCCTCATTAACAAAATGCATAAGTTAAAATTTTCACGAAAGAAGGACAAGATTTGACTTTTTACTAATCACAATGAAAACCTTTTAACCAACAATCTGGGAAAAAAATGACGTTTCTTACTTTTACTTTTACCCTGACTACGCTGCTGGACTACGGTTTTATGGATTAATGTTCAGAATGCAAACACTTGACAAAGTTTAGGCCCCGAAGCCGACAAAAAAATAGATTTGGTTAGCGTTTTTTCATACAATCGTCACCAGTCCAGTGTTCCTTACAAACGCGAAAAAAGTGCGAATTTGCAAAAACATGTCCGGCGGATTCGCAGTCAAAACCTAACGATGCGTAAAAAACTCTGTCGGTATTCGATAATTTTTTCAGTTTGTTAAAATCCGATTTTGCTAGCAAAATTTTCAACCAACTGTTTAATACGTGGGAGACAGTGAATAGGAATCCAAGATTGGACAGATGCTTTTTTAGGGCAGCGCTACGTCTCGCATAAACATCGCGTGGTCGTGACGCAAAAGCCAGTGACAGCGACTGCCATATCTTTGGTATAACAAATTGACTCTCGAGCAATTAGCAAAAAGCAAATCAAAAAGTTTTTTTTTTTTATTTTTCCCAGCCAATTTCAATCGTAGCTACAGAGCAATAATACCAAAGAGTTCTCAAACTTCAGTTTAACATAAAACATGATATTTCAAGGGAAGTTCAAAACTGGAAGCGGTTAACATGTATAGGTTTTCCTTACTCTTCAACGCCAATTTCAATCGTGCTTGATAAGATAAAAAAAAACACATTGCTCTCCGCTTCAGGTTAACAAAAAGAATACTATTTTTTGAGGGAGTGGTTCAGTTTTTGTTAATTACAAATAAATAATCTGCTCACACTTGCCAATTATGCCAACTAAAAGTAAAAAAGAACACGACTTCTAACCAATTTTAGTTTTAAATACCCCCAAAATATTGTTTTTGAAATAAAATGTAGCTGACATCTATGTGTCGTGATAGCTTTATCGATCATGATTGAAATAAGCCCCGAAAAGCAAAGGAAAAAGGGTGATTCTAGTTTCGATCTTTTTGAAAACGTTTTACAGTAAAATGTAGCCTTTTTATGTTAATTGCTTGAAAAGTAATTTGTAATACAGTAAAATTTGCCTACAACTTTAGAAGATTGAAAAAAATTACCGTTCACGATTGACCATTCCAAAAGTGTTTTTTGATTCAACATTAAGGTGTATTATCTAGTCTCGTTTACCAGTGTAAAGAAAAATCACTAATCAGTCAAAAACTCTCAGAAAGTTGTGCACTGCGCAAAGAAACCTTTCTTTAAAGCGTAATTGTGGGTGCGCGGCTATTGCAGTCTTTTACATCTGCCTGTAGCCAATGGCGGGGCCCCCAAAATTTTACGCGAAAAGGAAGCATCCTTTCAAATGTGGTTCGAATGAAGAATTTCTTTTGCAGTAAGGGCCTCCGAGTGAGACCCAGTAGTTTTATGCGCAGTTACAAATTCAATTTTTTACTAGATTTAAAAGCTGCGTTTTCCAAACTCGTGCATATCTACGTCCATGAATTTCTGTTTCCTTTAATTTAGTGAAGTTTCGAATGCTTTTCCCAAAGATAGAATTTTTTTCATGCATTTGGTCAATGGTTAATTTAAACTTATTTAGAGCGAAAAAAACATTTAGCCAGCTATGTGACCGCAATTATCATCCAGAGTCCGGAAAGAAAGCTTCAGCAGTATCTCAAAATTACCGTTACTTTCGTCACAATACATAGCCAGATAATCTTTTACCATTTTTTGAATTTGGGACAAAACTTTTTAAAAATTAACTCGTTTGTTTTCATGCGTGGTTTGTGAAATTAGTTGGCAAGACTCGGGTGAAATTGGTTATCGCTAATCAATAACATTGCTTTCTGAGATAAATTTAAGGAAGAAAGCAAGACACACACAGTATGGCTACTACATTGTACAAAAATCTTGATTTCTCCTTTCAACTTACGCGGCTTTGGTAATCAAATACTTCCAATATTAGATGGAAAGCTTACTTGCAATTGCAAAACCCTACTGTTTAATTGATTACGATTAAGAAATGTCACTAGTTAAGTTCGCCAGTAATTTTTGCTCTGGTGTCATAGTGGTAACCTCCCAACATCCCATAAGTTCAAAAAAGCCATATCTTTCATGTTCATGTTGGGCATCGGCATAGAATTGTGCTAATTTTATTTACAAGCACTGTTGACCTGACATTCTGAAATGTTTATCAATTACTATTGCACAAATCGAGTTTCAAGGACCACATTTTGCTTATTACACAGAAATAGCCAGGTATTTCGCTGCGGCCGATTAGTAACCGATAGGTTTCGAAAATGGGCCACATAAATTTACTGACAAAACCAATATCGGTTGAAAAGCACTAAACTAGGCTAAAAATGCTATAACTGAATAAACAGCGCCTGGGGGAAAACAAAGCGTGCGGTTATAGGCAAAACAATTGTTATAGGTTAACTTTAAAGTAACCGAAATATTGGAATACTGCAAGCACTGAGGGAAACGACTCGTTATTATAGGCAAGGCGATGTCATTAATGAAGCCGTTTGACAAATTTTACTGCACAATAAAAGCGTGGAATTAGTGCGCGCGTAGCTTGCAAATCGCTGTTGGTTGGCTTACTGTTATGTGATGTTTACGTCAGACGCTAAACTGCCTTCAAAAACTTTTGCAAGATCCGAGATCAAAATTGAGTTAAACATCTTTTTCTAGCTTAGCGCATATACTGAACAGCAGTAGGCTACCAAACCCATCTTTTTTCACTTTAAAATAGGTTACTTAAGCTGGTGCAGCGGTTTGTTCAGCATTGTCCACCAAAATTTGTCCGCCGGTTTTCGTATATTAGCTAGCAATTTCGTACTGGCGCCGGCGGTTACGCACTCACTAAAATCTTAGTGGGAACACTGGTCACCACTGATACTGATATGATCATATGACAAAATTGATATTTTGTAACTTAGTAAACCAATTTAGGTGTAGGGCTTTGTACAACTAACCTTATTATAGTGCTACTTTAGATTCTATTAGTGCAATGCTAGTTCAAGGTAATAATAGCTAAATTTACTGACGAAACCCCAAACCGCCACAAAAGCTACTAGTAATATGTTGTTGTGATGACTAGCACCTCCTCTGCTAGATAGGCTCAAAAATCGACATCAAACAATTATCTGAGCTCACACTGAAAATCGATTACTTACACCAAGAGAAAGGATCAGTCTGTTTCAAATCACTCATCAATATCATCAGTACTAATTACTAGCCCAACAGTTTTCAATAAACTTAATTATTTGGTAGTAAACTTGAGCAGCGTGTTTTTTTTGTAGAGTTCTCAGTACAAAGAGTAAGGTTCATATTCTTGATTTGATAGGTTAATAAAAAGTCCATTTTTACCCGTTTGGGCAACTTTTCTTTTTTAGGGTAATAAAGTCAATCTTTTATAATTAACACTGTTAGTCAAAATGTCTCTTTGAAATTGGTGAAAAAACCGATAACTGTGACAAAACTTAACATAACTTTTTTGTTTTAACTTACAATCTTCGCCAATTTGTAAGATAATATAGGTTGCTACTTCTTGTCACAATTAGCAATTGTGGTGCAACAATCAAAGTCAAACGAAATTATGTGCGACTGTCTTGCAATCAAATAGTTGCGATAATCAGGAGGCGAAACACTGTGCATTTGTCACGGGTAAACGATTGCAGTATAGCAAAATAGCGCGTCTATAATAAAAGTTTGACTAACAAACTCTATCACTGCGCCAATCAACAGCTGCCTCAACATGGTTGTGGCGCCCCGACCCCGGTTGGGTTGGGTCAAAAATGGCTGTTGACCTAACCACTCCCCTTGCACAAACCATATTATCGCCAAGCTGCCCCTCAACGACCGCAGAAGAGCAGCACGCAGCTTTTTTAAAATCGATCGCCTGTCTTCTCTCTCCTCCTGCCTCTCTCTTGCCCTTTCTCATCTCCTCATTCTTATTTCAATCAGATCACTTCGTTCTTTCGACAAATTTTCTATTCAAATTTAACGTTTCGCTCCCCTTAGTTACCGGGGAGCTTCTTCAGAACACGGTAGATGTAAATAATGTGACATACAAACTGTACAACATAAAATTACAAAGACTACCTGTATTACTAAACACTAAAAATTATTTATCAACATGGCAGGCAAACACGTAATAACAAAAACATTATTACATCACAGATACAAGTATGGCCAAGTGAAAAGTGTTGTGAGAAACATAAGACATTACTTATTGGAGACGAACACACTATAAACAGTCGGAAAATTCGCACCATCATTGCGATTAATAACATTACATGAACAAGCCTTTTGATTTATCAAAAAACTTTCCGCAACGCGACGTCTGTATGCATGTGATTCTGACTTCAGAATTTTGACATTATCCCAATCTATTCTATGATCGAATTCCATAACATGTTGACTCAGCGCTGACTTTTTAGTGTTAAAAGTCTTGACCGCATAAACATGTTCCCGTTTTCTGGTTCTAACACTACGTCCTGTTTCACCTACATACACAGCATTGCAATCCCGGCAAGAAATTTGATACACCAAACCACGCTTTTGTTCAAAATTAATAACATCTTTAGGTTTGCGAAACAACGAAGACAACGTGTGATGTGGTTTTAAAGCCACTCCGATACCAACTTGAGTCAATATTCGGCTAATAGGTTCGGAGACACCTTGCACGTAGGGAATCGAAGTGAACCGTTGCAGTTTTTCTGTTTTTCTAAAATTATGATTTTTCAAGTACTTCTTATAACTACATTTGTTACTGGGAAATCCGTTATTTTTTAAGGTTTTTGTTATGTGATGAAACTCTTCAATCTTTTTTTCGTTATTGGATATGATACTGTTGGCTCTGGAGAATAATGTACGAGCCACACTAACCTTTTGATTAACCGGGTGATGAGACGAATATTGAAGATACCTGCCCGTGTGTGTTGGTTTCCTGTATACGCATGTAGCAAGGGATCCATCTTCCATCTGTTGTATGCTTACGTCCAAAAAGGCTAATTGTCCTGATTTTTCCAATTCTTTAGTGAACTTTATTGAAGTAGATATAGTATTTAAGTAATCATGAAAGGGCTCGACCTCAGTTTTTTCCATAATAGCATACACATCATCAACATAACGTAACCATAAAGACGGAGGATTCAAATACGTGTTCAAAGCTGTTTGTTCAATCTCTTCCATAACCATGTTTGCTATTATTGGTGACAAAGGAGAGCCCATCGGACAACCAAAAATCTGTTTATAAATGACGTCATTATACACAAAAAACGATGATTGTAAACAAATATCTAATGCTTCCATGATTTCCGGCACTGCAAGGCTTGTTCTTTCTCCCAAGGTGCAATCATCGCCGACTCTATTAGCCACAATGGTTTTGGCGGTTATAAGTGGAACCGAAGTAAACAAACTTACCACATCAAACGAAACTTGTGAATCAGATTTGCCAAGTTTGATGGATGAAATCAATTCTACAAATTCAGAGGAATTCTTGACAGTGTATTGGGTATTTCCCACTAAGGGAACAAGAATTTGCTTAAGGAATTTGGCAAGCTGGTAGGTAGCTGTACCAATGAAAGAAACAATAGGACGAAGAGGAACATTGGGTTTATGAATTTTCGGAAGTCCATATATTCTTGGCAAAACTGAATCACTACTACGTAAAGTTTTGTACAAATAAGTGGAAATCTTGTCGTTTTTGTATAACTTCCAGATGTAACGATTTAAACGCTTTTCAATAGAACAGATTGGATTTTTTAAAATTACTTGATATGTTGCAGAATCAGATAACAACCCTAAAAGTTTTTCATCATATTCCAGTTTATCCATTACCACAGTGCTGTTACCTTTATCCGCGTTAAGGATTACGACGTCATCATATTGCTTCAACTCTTCCATTGCGCGCTTTTCGGCCTTTGATAGATTTGGTTTAGGTGGTTTGGCTCTTTTCAGAATTTCCACCACTTTAGATCGTGCGGAATCAATTGAACACTTATTGGCGAAGTTTACTTGGCTTAGACCTAATTCAACTCCGCTTATAATATCCAAAACAGGAATTTTTGATGGCGCTATTGCAAATTTGTTCCCTTTTTTCAGGAGTGATTCCTGAGCATTAGTGAGCGAACGCGAGGATAAGTTTTTAATCCAATTTCGATTCAAGCTCTTTGTTTCTCGCTCTCTTGGAATAAGCTGTTTTAGTTTTTGGTTGTGAATATATTCGGTTTTTGAACGAACTTTACTTTTTTTATAATCCAAAAAATTCATTAGGTCATTGAAGTCTTCGGGATGTAATTTGCTGTTTAATTGAAACCTGATCTCCTCAACTAATGTTTTAGCGCGTCCAATTTTTTTATGAGATTCATTTATTCGAAGATTTAAAAACTCCCATCCAGATTTACGAGCTAATTGGAAACCTTTTCGCGATTTAATTGGTGGGGGAAACCTTAGGCTCTTAGGCAACACACCTTCTCTCTTGCATGCATGATTAAACCTTAAATGGCAATATTCTTTCTCTATGGTAACATAACAACTTACTAGTTTTCTTGAACTTTGCAATAAATCTCTACCATAGTTTCTTTTCAATAGGTTAAATATAGCAGGCATTCCTCGTATGTCGAGTGTAACGATATTTCAATCAGATCACTTCGTTCTTTCGACAAATTTTCTATTCAAATTTAACGTTTCGCTCCCCTTAGTTACCGGGGAGCTTCTTCAGAACACGGTAGATGTAAATAATGTGACATACAAACTGTACAACATAAAATTACAAAGACTACCTGTATTACTAAACACTAAAAATTATTTATCAACATGGCAGGCAAACACGTAATAACAAAAACATTATTACATCACAGATACAAGTATGGCCAAGTGAAAAGTGTTGTGAGAAACATAAGACATTACTTATTGGAGACGAACACACTATAAACAGTCGGAAAATTCGCACCATCATTGCGATTAATAACATTACATGAACAAGCCTTTTGATTTATCAAAAAACTTTCCGCAACGCGACGTCTGTATGCATGTGATTCTGACTTCAGAATTTTGACATTATCCCAATCTATTCTATGATCGAATTCCATAACATGTTGACTCAGCGCTGACTTTTTAGTGTTAAAAGTCTTGACCGCATAAACATGTTCCCGTTTTCTGGTTCTAACACTACGTCCTGTTTCACCTACATACACAGCATTGCAATCCCGGCAAGAAATTTGATACACCAAACCACGCTTTTGTTCAAAATTAATAACATCTTTAGGTTTGCGAAACAACGAAGACAACGTGTGATGTGGTTTTAAAGCCACTCCGATACCAACTTGAGTCAATATTCGGCTAATAGGTTCGGAGACACCTTGCACGTAGGGAATCGAAGTGAACCGTTGCAGTTTTTCTGTTTTTCTAAAATTATGATTTTTCAAGTACTTCTTATAACTACATTTGTTACTGGGAAATCCGTTATTTTTTAAGGTTTTTGTTATGTGATGAAACTCTTCAATCTTTTTTTCGTTATTGGATATGATACTGTTGGCTCTGGAGAATAATGTACGAGCCACACTAACCTTTTGATTAACCGGGTGATGAGACGAATATTGAAGATACCTGCCCGTGTGTGTTGGTTTCCTGTATACGCATGTAGCAAGGGATCCATCTTCCATCTGTTGTATGCTTACGTCCAAAAAGGCTAATTGTCCTGATTTTTCCAATTCTTTAGTGAACTTTATTGAAGTAGATATAGTATTTAAGTAATCATGAAAGGGCTCGACCTCAGTTTTTTCCATAATAGCATACACATCATCAACATAACGTAACCATAAAGACGGAGGATTCAAATACGTGTTCAAAGCTGTTTGTTCAATCTCTTCCATAACCATGTTTGCTATTATTGGTGACAAAGGAGAGCCCATCGGACAACCAAAAATCTGTTTATAAATGACGTCATTATACACAAAAAACGATGATTGTAAACAAATATCTAATGCTTCCATGATTTCCGGCACTGCAAGGCTTGTTCTTTCTCCCAAGGTGCAATCATCGCCGACTCTATTAGCCACAATGGTTTTGGCGGTTATAAGTGGAACCGAAGTAAACAAACTTACCACATCAAACGAAACTTGTGAATCAGATTTGCCAAGTTTGATGGATGAAATCAATTCTACAAATTCAGAGGAATTCTTGACAGTGTATTGGGTATTTCCCACTAAGGGAACAAGAATTTGCTTAAGGAATTTGGCAAGCTGGTAGGTAGCTGTACCAATGAAAGAAACAATAGGACGAAGAGGAACATTGGGTTTATGAATTTTCGGAAGTCCATATATTCTTGGCAAAACTGAATCACTACTACGTAAAGTTTTGTACAAATAAGTGGAAATCTTGTCGTTTTTGTATAACTTCCAGATGTAACGATTTAAACGCTTTTCAATAGAACAGATTGGATTTTTTAAAATTACTTGATATGTTGCAGAATCAGATAACAACCCTAAAAGTTTTTCATCATATTCCAGTTTATCCATTACCACAGTGCTGTTACCTTTATCCGCGTTAAGGATTACGACGTCATCATATTGCTTCAACTCTTCCATTGCGCGCTTTTCGGCCTTTGATAGATTTGGTTTAGGTGGTTTGGCTCTTTTCAGAATTTCCACCACTTTAGATCGTGCGGAATCAATTGAACACTTATTGGCGAAGTTTACTTGGCTTAGACCTAATTCAACTCCGCTTATAATATCCAAAACAGGAATTTTTGATGGCGCTATTGCAAATTTGTTCCCTTTTTTCAGGAGTGATTCCTGAGCATTAGTGAGCGAACGCGAGGATAAGTTTTTAATCCAATTTCGATTCAAGCTCTTTGTTTCTCGCTCTCTTGGAATAAGCTGTTTTAGTTTTTGGTTGTGAATATATTCGGTTTTTGAACGAACTTTACTTTTTTTATAATCCAAAAAATTCATTAGGTCATTGAAGTCTTCGGGATGTAATTTGCTGTTTAATTGAAACCTGATCTCCTCAACTAATGTTTTAGCGCGTCCAATTTTTTTATGAGATTCATTTATTCGAAGATTTAAAAACTCCCATCCAGATTTACGAGCTAATTGGAAACCTTTTCGCGATTTAATTGGTGGGGGAAACCTTAGGCTCTTAGGCAACACACCTTCTCTCTTGCATGCATGATTAAACCTTAAATGGCAATATTCTTTCTCTATGGTAACATAACAACTTACTAGTTTTCTTGAACTTTGCAATAAATCTCTACCATAGTTTCTTTTCAATAGGTTAAATATAGCAGGCATTCCTCGTATGTCGAGTGTAACGATATTTCAATCAGATCACTTCGTTCTTTCGACAAATTTTCTATTCAAATTTAACGTTTCGCTCCCCTTAGTTACCGGGGAGCTTCTTCAGAACACGGTAGATGTAAATAATGTGACATACAAACTGTACAACATAAAATTACAAAGACTACCTGTATTACTAAACACTAAAAATTATTTATCAACATGGCAGGCAAACACGTAATAACAAAAACATTATTACATCACAGATACAAGTATGGCCAAGTGAAAAGTGTTGTGAGAAACATAAGACATTACTTATTGGAGACGAACACACTATAAACAGTCGGAAAATTCGCACCATCATTGCGATTAATAACATTACATGAACAAGCCTTTTGATTTATCAAAAAACTTTCCGCAACGCGACGTCTGTATGCATGTGATTCTGACTTCAGAATTTTGACATTATCCCAATCTATTCTATGATCGAATTCCATAACATGTTGTTAATTCCATAACATGTTGACATGTTGACTCTCCTCATTCTTCTTCTTCTCCTGACAGCGGCAACGTTCATCCCAACCCTGGTCCCATCTTTTCCTGTTCAGTGTGCACTGAAAATCTGACCTGGGGGGTAGGTCAGTGCAATGCTGCACCTGCTCAAATGGGTTCATCCAAAGTGTTTACTACTCTCCTTCTCTAATTTCAGAACTCTTGGGAGCTCTCACTCTTGGAGCTGCCCCCTGCTTCTTCTGGAGATCCCACATCTACCATCACTGTGACTTCCTCCTCGAATTCTTCCAGTTCGTATACCTTCACTGTACAATCTGGCCCCCACCCTTGCCCTCAAACTTCTTACCCCCTTCTGATCACTTTGTATCTCCTCTCTCTGCACCCTTACCACCGCTTCATGCTCCTGGCTGTCTTTCTACATCTCCTGCTTCCTCTTTACCCCCTGACTCCCTCAGGGTTCTTCAATGGAATGCTGGAGGTCTCCGAGCCAGAACACTGAACTACTAAACTTTCTTTCGTCTCATCCCGTTGACCTTATCTGTATCCAGGAATCTAACCTCAATTTATCTTCCTTTTTCCAAATCTTTGGATTCTCTGCTCTGCGATCTCAACACACCCACTCCCGATCTGCCACTCTCTCTCTCTCCTGATGTCTTGCATGCTAGCGGTGGCATCATCATTTCCGTCTGGCATGGGCTTGTTCTTCTCTGAACTTTCTACCTACTCTCTTCCTTTGCTTGATCCCTACTCTGATTATGTAGGCGTCAACATCTCTCTAAATTACTCCTCCACGCTCTCATTCTCTAAATATCTATGATCGCCCTATTCGCTTTTCTCCAATGGATAGCAGAACCGATTTCTTTTCTCCCTCCATCCTTCTCTCCTCCAGAAATCCTTCTTGCAGAATCGACAATTCTTCCTGCAGCACCTGCGGGCACTCGTCCAGGACACCTCTCATCTCATTCTGCACTGTCCAGCTACGGATTCTTAGCGCCGCTCGCTCTTTGGTGACTCTCTGTCTTTTTATGACCTCTGGTCCAGACCCGCCAAAATAATAACCACACAAGCCAAATTCGCTGCTGTTGGTTGCCACTGTCTCAGCCTGTTTTTACGATATGGAAAATCTGGTTACATGCTCCCTCATACTGTAATATGAAAAGAACTTACCTGAAGTAAATGTGATTGTGGGGAAAGTTTTCAAGTGCCTGGTGTTTCAGTAACTCAAGCAAAAGTTAGCTTGCAAACAGCTGGTTTAGCTACTCAATCACTCAAAATCATAGACTAATATGAATATTTAGTTAAGCACATAGAAACGATCGAAAGTGCCAAATACACCATCAAACAAGTAGTGCAAGCAATCCAAGAACTTAACTTTGAAGAAGACACTTGCAGCATTAATGGTTGCAATCAAACAAGAATGCAAAACTTAAGACATTTCTGAAATAATGATCATGGAACCAGGGCTTCTCAAACTTTTTGTTCTGCGACGCCATTTTAGAAAAGATATTTCTACGCGACCCCTGGATGGGTAGCCAACACGTTAATGATATTTAAGCAATAAACGTCCCATTACAGGCACTGGGGTGTTTGGTAATATTTTTGTTTTGAGAGGGGAGCAGGGAGCAAAGCATTAAGTAAGCTTAATCGTTTTATCACGCAATTATATAATATTCGTGAACTCCATCTTGTTTTGGAAAGCGAAGCATTAAAAAAAAACCTGGCGAAAGCAAGAATTTTGCATATTTTGGTCACAAAATAGCTGTTCTTTTACATTTTTTAATTCTCTTATATCCTTTGAGAGCTACCTCTTATGTTTTACTCCACAATTGCACCACTGATCACAAATCTCAAGTATCTTTTTCTAGGGCGAAATTATGCAAATGTGCACAATCCACGAAATACCTGTTGGAAACAGTGGAGCAAACGAAAAATTAATGAAACAAAAATCATTTTATAAAATTTATCAAGCGCATCTAACGGGTTGGACATTGCGCATGATGACTTATGAAAGAAATGAACTGATACAACAGAACTGCTTGCTCTTGAAATAATGTCTTTAGATGCATATCGAAAAAAGTCAAGAATTGACGAAAATGTAGCTAACATAATTAGTTTTTAAATTCTCGTGAAAAGGCCAAAGCAAGAGAGTATAACACTCCCTCTAAATATGCTACTGACGAGGTACACAACTTGCATACCTTACGCGCTTTTATATCGGCTTTCGCTTAGCTCTACTTAAACAAACCAATCATTTCAATCTATCAAGCATTAGTAGTCGAAAGCTATTTTGTTGAGCTTGAAAAATATGATTTTAGATTACAAATAAGTAATAAAGATTTTTTTCCTCAGCAGTGTTTGAATCGCGGCAAATGAAGTTTAGCAGCGTTTTTTACCACAATTTCTGTATTTCTACATGGCATGTTAGAACTTTATTTTATGCTATATTTTATAACAAAGATATGTTGCTGCAAATTTTCTTATTTCTTCGTAATTGTTTTATCTTGATCATTTTCGTCTAGTTTCCCCTTCTCTGACGTTGAGTCAAATTTTATCAAATAAGAAAATTTTCTCAAATAAGGAAATTTCCTCCGAAGTGGAAGCCGTGTCAACAAGTTCAATATCGGTCAGTACGTTACAACAAACAGGAAGTAACAATAACTTGTTTCGATTTTTTGATTATTTTTACTTCAAGCCTCAGGCAGACATTATAGTAAACTACAGATAACGTAAAGATAGAGTTACCTCTAAAATTCAACACAAAATCATTTTACTACAGATCTACTTTTAATGTTCTTGTGAGCACTACAAAAGCATTAAATTCTGATAAATACAAACAATATGTTTTGAATTCATTTCGCGACCCCAATGAGGTCGCGACCCATAGTTTGAGAAGCCCTGATGGAACGACCACACATTTCACCACATGTTTACACTTTACATCAACTCACAACTGCTTCTGCAGAAAAGCTAACTAAACCAGCATTTATTCATCCGGTCAAAATTTTGTAAAGTTAATAAAGTCAATAATTTTTCATTTTTAAATCAATTACAGTAGTGTTAGTTTTAGGTCAACAAAAACTGGCTCTACTTACTATCAACTAATAATCCCATTACCAGCAGAAAAACTCCCGTTGAATGTCTACAAACCGCTTAGGCTGCGTTCACACAATAGCAGTTTTCGCAATCAGGAATAAAACCTCTTACCGATATTTAGAGCAGGTTTTGGGACGAGGTTTCGCTGCTTGATAATGAGTGCGAAGAGAGCATTGGTCTGTTTGCACACAGTATCAAGCAGCAAAACCCCGTCTCAAAACTTACTATGAGCAAAGGCAGCATTACATCAGGTTAGGTACAAAATACTAACTTACCTTTCCACTTTATTCGTAATAGGATCCCAGTTGGTTCTATACGCAATAAGATAGTGTTCAAATGTTGCATCAGGTTTCTGCCATGTGACTGTTATGCTATTGGTGGTTTGACCAGATGATATAAGATTGCTTGGTCCAGCTACAACTACAAACACAAATCAAGAGTCAAATCATGGAAAATAACACAAACAGCATAATAAAAAATAATTTTTATTACGTTTCATTCATGCGTTTTTCCAGGCTTGAACAAGCTGATTCGGTGGATTTCTACCACAACATCGTCGCTTTCGAACCAGATTATTGTTGGAGAAACACAGCGTTCTAATTTCTAAACGCCCTTTCTAACGATTGCCACGGTACTTTCATGGAGTTTTTAACTTTAGACCTTTCGTTCGCAAGTCCGAAACAATTACCATTGCCCGACAGCGGCTACTATACAGCACGTAATCAACACTTAGACAAAACAAATATGGATGTGAAGTTGTATTCACACAGCACATATCATTACCATCCATTTAGATGTTGTTATATTGATCACCACTTAAGCTAACTGAACAAAAGCAAATCAACTGTTATGTCCTTATGTGCTTTCTTGATGTACAAACTAACACCGTGTTACTCTCAACCATTAGAGTAGACCTGAAAATGCCACTTCTTTAACTAAGATGATCTGCTTCATTATATCATATCTAACAACTTAATTGCTCAATCAAAACTTATTCATACAAGCACTCAAACCCACCCGTATCGTACGTGAAACTTTTCCAGGTGCTATTTTGATTTTTGCTTTGTTTGAAGACATAAAATGTGAATATTTCTCCAGATGCTAATGCAGTAGCATTGTGCGAGTTAGCTCTGTTGTCTAAAACGATCTCAGTTCCATTCTCATACACCACAATCTTAACATAAAAAACAACTAAGTAAGGTAGTAGTTTGGCAAAAACGCATAAGTTGATACCTATTATCTGAGATTCAACACTCTGAAGTCACGTTAACACTTAAAGACAAATATCTTGGCTCTTTGCTTTGCCCAACAGTAAATAAGAAGTGAGAATCATTTACCATAAGCATGAATACGCCCAAGTTATAACACGAGAGTGCCACGAAGTTCCTAAAGTCTCGAGAAAGCTAAAACTTACGCTACATAACATCAGTTTAATTCAATCAATAAATATTAAAGATGCAATTTTTGTACATGTACTTCATGTAAAGGTGACTACTCTCAAAACAAAATGCTGCCTGTATCTTAAACACAGTCAACAATCAACAAAACAGAAAGCATATCTAAAAAAATGATCAACACCTGAGCGTCAAACACTCCTGGTGACTCTGGCTGACGCCATCTTATTGAAATGCTGTTTGTAGTTGACGTAGCATCAACCATTTCAACTGAAGTTGGAGCTGTAAAATGAAAAAATTGTTTTAACACGACCAAACACCACTTTGCGTTAAATCTTTTTCAAAACTGATTTGGGCAGCTTGCGGTGCGATCTTGGAAAACTTGCACATATTAGCATAAATTACTACATAATATTACATCACCATTCATATACTATCGACTGCACGCAGCATTCGATCAGTAATTAGTTTACTTTTATAGCAAAACTGAGCAATCGTGACTGCTCCGTAATCGCGACATTGTGAGTTTAATGCCCGCATCGGCATTTTATCGTTGTGTTCTTGAAAACGGGACTTTCCCGGAAATTTCTCTAGCTTCGTTGCAAGCTTGTGACAAAAATGAACCTCGCCAGCAATACTGGTAACTACGAAGTACGTCTAAAGACAATAATGTTCTGTGGACAACTGCAAAGAATTTACATGACCGAGGGATAAAAATGTCGTTAATAATTATAAACAGATAATAAAATCTCGCATTCACGTTAATACAGCACGGGCATTTTTATAGCTATGCAAAACGACAAACATGATGCACTACATTACCATAGAACTCACCGAGAGTGATTATTTGGTCATTACTACTTTCACCCGCTATCTCACCAACAAAAGCAACAACAGCGACTGTGTACGTTTGACCAGGCATTAATTCAGTCGCGACAATAGGTGATGTGGTGTTAATGAATTCTGGAGAATTTATGCCACTACCATCATCAAAACGAGCTTTGTACCAGATATTGTCATCACTATTCACCATATTAAACGTTACATTCACCTGCAAAATAAAACTAATTACAAAAAACATGTTAATTCTCAGGCCTCTCGTGTTTTCAGGTTACGAGGAAAACTAACAAACATATTTTTTTCATGGTTTTCAAATTTCTATGCACATAATCTTTCAGATGTCAGTGATTCTTACGTAATATGTAAATAAGTTAAAACGTAAACAAACAGTAGAATCGCTGTTGTAAAAAATGTATTGACCATCGCTAACTGATAACTTGCAACAATTTGAATTTGTCTCCATAACCAACAATTGCTTGGATTAATGATTTTATGAACTGCTAACATGTCATATGCTCGTAATCCGGCTTATTTTAGTACATCATCAAATATACAAAAATATCTGGAGCGCTGTGCTATACTAAAAACCAGCTTACTCGTATTCTTTCAAATACACCGATACTTACTATTCGATCAAACTTATAAGAAAGTAACTTGCTTAATTATGGAAAGCCTGATCAAAGTAAAAAGCTTTCATACAAAAAAAAACTAATTCTCATTGACCATTTCTTACCTACTCCAGCTGCTACTTTTCAGTACCATTCCACTTCATAAAAACTATTGCTGTACACTGCACTAACTAGAATAAATGCATTACCGTTACTCATCATACTGGTCATGTAGGATGTAGCACTTGTCCAATCGTAAAGCACGGTATTATAATACTATACAAAAACAATGTTTTTAACAAAAAACAGTGCTAAACAAAATCCTATACAAATACAAAAACAGTCGCCATATGCACTACACCCACGAAAATCTAAAACAGCTGAATGAAAGTTGTTGGCTTCTGTAAGCTAACACCAAGCTCAGATTCTAAATGGTTTTAGATAAAATTCCACTCACATCTTCAATAAAATTATGTTGCACAGTGTCTTTCTTCCTAAGGAATTACTACTTGCGCGACATGAAATATAATGATATTAACGCACAGTTTAAGAAAACTGAAAAGTTTCGCTGTTTGCTTGCATTTTGTTTCATGTCATGTTGCCAGCACACTGATGGTGTTTTCTAGTGAAAGGCATACCTGATAAATTTTTAAACGAAAAGCAATATTATGTCATACATTCTTAGGCTTGGGTTGTAAGAAACCTTTCGTTAATTGCACAAAAAACAGAGTAGTGTTGCTAAGACCTGCAAAGGAGCTATTTATGTTGCTGAGACAGGCATAGGCGCCGAACTTTGAAAAAACCAGGGCCTGCCGAATTGAGACCGACAAAAGAAGTAGAAACAACCGCGAAAATCACGAATTTTCATTATTCCACAGCGTGCCTATTTTTACACTTGCTTATTTCCGCTTATTCGCCGTTTTTCTTGTTCGATTCTGTGGTAGCGTTGGAGCGAAAACCAAGCTTTTGATGACGTGTTTGTGCGTTACCGCTGTCTGCCGTGCGAGCGTAACTAACCTCGTTTTGTGATGACGGCGGCAATGGATTCATACTGGCAACCAACTTGAAATCAATTTTAATTCAGGCCACAATAACGAAACAAAAATGCAAGCACGCTGCATGCAAAAGCAAGTTCTCTAAAGAGATAAGCCTTCGAAATTGGCGTCGGCAAACGCCGACGTAACTTCCACTTACTTCAGCAAGTAAATTCCCAACGCAAACAGTTCGCCTTTCGTAACAATGTTATTATTACAAAGCGATCGCAATAAAACGTCTCATAACCGCTTTTCACTGCTGGCAAAAATATAGCAAAATGAATTAAAGCGAAATGCCCAAATAGCAGTAAGATCCTTTTCTGCAGTCACAATAAAGATACAAAAAATGACCAAATTTTTGTTTAATACTTCGCAGAGTCCGCATGATATCGTCAACATTGACGACTGCTTTGAAATACTGTAGCATACATCAACCTAACCTAAGTAGGTTTCTAATACAGTCATACCTCACCTTTACGAACTAATTCGTTCTTCAATGTAGCTCGTAAAACGAGAGTTCGTAAACTGAGGTTCTTTTATACACAGAAAGTAATGCATAAATTGGGGTTACGTTCTTATGAAAAAAAAATCATTATAAACTTAAAATTAAACCTCTTCTTATCACTAGATGCAGTTTAAATACTTTTTCTTTTCAATGACATGATGAAGGGTAAAGTAACCAATAATAAAAATAAGTTAACAACTACTGTACATATGCACAAGAGCTTCTGTCTTGGAAGGAATGCAAGAACTTACTGCAGAGCTAGCCAATGAGCACTGAGCAGTATCCCTTTCAAGCGCCGAGTTACAATAAAATCGTTTGTAATCGTTACACTACGGTTTGGGTTGCTGCTATTTGCGCTCAAAAACGTTGCAGAACGTTTCAAGACAAAGTCAATGCGTTTCTGTTTTCAATTGCGTACGTATTCTGTTGTTAACATTCAAAAAGATTGAATAGAACCAACCACACTTTCTTCAGATAGAGCTTGCTGACAGTGAGACAAGACCGCAGAAAATATTGCACAACGATTGTAATTAATATAATACTTCAGTTGTTTGATAAATTACAAAATTTGTTGGTTCTTTGTTGAAGCTGTTACTTCTAAAAATCTATTTCGTAATTCCGAGGTTTCGTAAAGCGGGAGTTCGTAAAATGAGGTATGACTGTATCTAATTGCGCGAGTAATATTTTCAAAATCGAAAATCGACTCACGCCAGCATCGTTTTCGCTAACGCAAATTGGAAGTTAATTTCGAAGGCCGGAGCACAGTGATTACATTAATTTCGAACTGCTTCATTTAAAGCTAATTTAGTCAGATTTTGCAAAGGTGTTCTGACGCATCGTTGAAACATTGATCCACTCGTCAATGATTGCTGAACTACACGTAGAGTCGAGTTCCTCTTTGTGTACATGCATAATGGCCAAGGAATTCAGCACTCTTGCGCACTTTGCGACCGGAGGTACGTCTTCAGTCTTCTAAGCGCACTAAAGCTTCGCTCAGCTTTGCACGTTGTGCAGGGGAGAGTCATACAGAGTCGAAGAACCGTTGTGAAGGTTGACAAAAAAATTTGGAGATCTGTTTGACATTTAAATGCTTCAATCAATTCGTCAGCAGTAGAGATGCAAATGTTCTTCGCCTTTTGGTAGTTTAACCATTGAACATGCTCAATGGTTAGCTTTCCTGCTTCGACGTCTGCTGAATAAAAAGATTCAATTTCGCTTGCGATTGCCGAAATACGTTCTTCATTGTTTTCAAGAAGATACCATTCCAAACTGATGGCAATTTTCAGATCTTCAGCAGGATAACGGCATGTCAAAGCATCTTGTGTTTCCTGCAAAATTACATGGTACATATTGACGTAGTGGTCTTTAACATCTAACTCTAACGAATTTCCTGTTATCAGACGACTGCTGCGCCTTCCTCGTGGCAATACAGGAAGACCAAAACCCAGAGCACCAGCAAAAGAACGACATTCTTCAAAAAACATTTCACCAGCTTCTGTTGTGTTATTTGCGGCAAGCACGGCTATCAACTTTTCTACCAGCGAACGACAACGTCCTACCGTGAGGTTGCGAGACTGAACTGCAGTGTGGACATTGTTCACTTGCTGCAAAACAAAATGAAGAACTCGCAGCACATAATAAGTTTCAAATTTTTCCATGCTACCAATGTCGCTCCGTGCAGACGATCTTTGTGTGCGTTCCGACTGTGTACTCGTTGCAATTTCTTCCAGCTAATTCAAGACAATTTCGTAATTACCAAGAAACTTGTCAATTGCGGGATATCGTAACATCCAACGTGTTGGGCAAAGAGGACGCAATCAACCGACGTATGAACAATTGTTTCCAAGGGCATAGCTTTGTAAGCTGGCAAGGCGTTTAGGGGAAGACAAAATGAAGTTGACAACAGCAGTCAAAACGTCAAGGGAATTCATTCCACAATCTGTGCATCGAAATACATCCTGAACAGCCAAATTGATCTGGTGACCAGAGCAATACACAAAAAGCACTGATGGGTGCTTATCACGGAAACTCTTTTGCACCCCATTCAAATGGCCACTCATGTTAGCGGCACCATCGTACGACCGACCACGGCAGTGCGAAATATCTAAACCAACACTACAAATTAATGATAAAAGAATTTGCACCAGCGTTTCGGCATTTGCAAGAGGGGTTTCAGCAAAACCCATGAACGCCTCTTCTATATTAAACTGTTCATCGACAAAGCGTACACAGATGCTTACTTGCTCTTTTCGTGAAATATCGGACGTTTCGTCGGCGATAAGGCTGAAGAATTTAGCTCTCTGGATTTTGCTGACTAATCTTCGGAGGATATCATGACTATATAAACGAAGGATTTCGTTGACCGGCGCGATGGTGCAGTAGTTAGAGCGTCCACATTGTAGTCGGTAGACCTGGGGTTCATTCCCTAAGTCGAGTCATACAAAAAGACTTTAAAAAATGGTATTCACAGCTTCCCTGCTTGGCGCTCAGCATAAAAAAGGAATAGTGTGGAGAACAAGCCGGCAAGCTTGCTTGTTGTGTCCTTGGGCAAGGCACTTAACGGGACGCCTCCACCTTTATGTGGCAGACAGGTGGCCCCACCCATACTTCACCGGATTATAATTGTGAAGTTGCTCACCCAGCATGTCAGGCGACTCTTGGGTACCCACCAGTGGCAGTCCGCTTTGTTGGTGGTGGGGCTACCAGTCACTCAAGACTGGTTCGAAATGGGCTGCCATCTTCCCCTAGCCTAATATCAATTAGGTTGACGGCATGAACCTGAATTACCGTTCATGCCGTACCTCCATCCCAAGGAAGAGGAGGGGTAAACACACACACACACACACAAGGATTTCGTTCTGGATATCGTGACTAAGCCATTTAAGTCGTGAGGAACGTCCGAGCCAACTGCCTACATCTGGGTTATATTTCTTAACAAATTGTAGAGCCTGATAAACGTTGGAATTATCATCGTCGTGCCCTCTTAAAGCAAGACCTTGCCGCCCCAACAATTTAATAGCGTCGAAAATGATTTCCAGAGCACGCCGATTAACTTTCCTTTCCTTCATTGTTTTATCACTTAAAAGTACTTCCGAGCGGTCGAATTCTGTTGGGCGATTTTTCGCAGATATGCTTTCATTGTGACTGGTGCTCTTGTCATGTTTTCTAACTGCTTTTTTGCCGCTGTTCCAGGCATTGTAACCAGAAACCCATGGTGTTTTTTGTAAATTAGTGATAGATTTAGCTGGCAAGGCATTATTTTGGACGGCCCATTTACAAACGGAGCAGTTCGCTACGTCTTTACTCGCGTCGTATTCAATCCACGGAAATTCTTCCTTCCAAGTCTTTTGATACTTCCTGTTGTGATTTCCTTGAATTTCTACAGCACCAGACACCTGATCAGTAGTGCTGATAACATACGTGGTATCACTGGATGTACCTGCAAAAGAGCCTGATCTATCTGTCTGTTTTGGTCATAGAAACGACGAAATATTTGACTGATGATACGTTCGCTTAGAAATGACTGAGTTTTCGGCAGTATAAACTAGACTACTGATCTGTGATCGTCTTGACTGCCCTATTCATCGCCATCGCACAATTCCCGCTGCGTTAGTTTAAGATTATTATGACGAAACAAAGGTTTCGGTTTGTGGCACAATAATACTTGATCAGACGGCCTTTGTAGCGACCGGAATTTACAGCGTGGTAATGAAATGACTTGTGAGCGAAATAGGTGCGCTTTCTGCGGTAAACTTTGTATTTTACGGACTAATGATTTCAACTGTGTTACTGTACATGTCTTACTCAGCCAAGAACAAGCCATTTAGCTACAACTATCATGGAAAATGACTGCCTGCCGGCAGGCCCTGCAGGCCCAGGTTCGGCGCCTATGGAGACAGGGTAGTTCTACTAAAAGCAGTGCAACCAAGTACGAGCAAAGAAATTGTTTTTACGTGCTTCTTCACAGCCGCAATATACTCAACAAATCAAAGCACATGATCATTGTCACCATAAACTTCGCTTCAATTTCCTCCCCACGTCGTCGACAAATGAGATTTGATCTATAAGCAATGCTGGCTCAGAACAATACGTCAACGACTAACATTTGATAAAGAAAATGCGTTTAATGCCGATGTTAGTTGTGTGTTGCTGTGCTATTTAAAAAAACATTTTACAACACTTTCTTGTGTTTCATAGCAGTGTTTTCAAAAGAAACACACTATGCCAGTAGTACTGCCAACTTCACACCACACACACACAACCTTATTTAGAACAATCGAAATACGCAATGTAAATGCATATAGCACCTGAGTTGTGCTATCATTTCCATGAGAAAGTACTACATTTGAAGGAACTGGAGGCAAACCTAAACAATAAATCTTGATTTAATTTAGTAAAACAGGATTTTAAAAACAGCATGTAAATATTTAGGTCACTTTTCTTGTTATCTACATGTTCAACTATCTGACTTCCATGCGTACATGGTTTGGAAAATAAACAAGTCAACTACTTCGCCAGTGGGAAAGACTTGATCTTCCAAAACTACTTGAAAACATTATGAAAACATCACGAAAATTTTACTGGATCAGCTAAACTTTACCCAAAACACAAAATATATCTATACTACTCTTTATTAATGCGTCTAATCAAAATATCATGAAAAAAGACTGCAATAGATGAGACATTGGATTAAATGGTATCATGTAACTATAAACTGCGCTAAAGTTGTAAACTGTTTTAAATAAGCATGGGAAACTTGGTTTAACTTTTTGTTCCCGCGTGAAAAGCGAAAAAAAATGTCTGTAAGGTGGCAGCGCGAAAAACTGTCATAAGCAATCATAATTAATCATAATTATGTACCTCAAGTTTGTTTGTAAATCATTACTCAGCTGTCTACTTCTACATTAAGTGTGATATATCGTTGAAATCTACATTTCTTGAGGATTTCAAATAGAAAAAAAAACATTTTTTTTGAATATGCAAATTTTATGCAAATTAACCCCCCCAACTGGGGGATAGTTGTCTTCAAAATTAAAGAGGTACCCTCACCTCAAAGATCACTACAGATTTTATTTTCAACCAATTTTTTTAGAAATGGTCGCAAAATGATGCTAAGGAAATAAGCTTTCAAGGTACATCAATCAAAACTTACCTAAAAGCCTAAATTTTCTACAATTTGCAATTTTCTGAGACACATGATCTTTTTTTTGACCGGTACCAAATTTTGGTAGTTAAATTCAGTACCTAAAATATGATCAGTTATTATCTGCTAGAGGTTAGCCTAAACCATGTAACGTTATGTATTTTTGAACAGGGAATTTCTTCAAGATTCAGAAAATATCAAGTTTAAATACAATATGCTGTCACTGACAATGAAACAGCCGCTTGTTTACACCCTTCCCATTTCTTGAGAAACAAGGGGGATACAGCAAACTTTGATTTACGAAAGCCAAATTTCTGCTAGCTTTTAAACTTGTATTTCGCTTCTTGTCTCTTTGGAAACTTGATACAAAATGACAACTTTAATGGTGAAACATTTGCAATTTATTTTATCTTTTTATAGGGTGTAGTTTTTGTAAAAGTTATAATTTAGTGAAGGTAAGTCAAAAAATTTTGGGGGTTTTGAACTGACATGATGTACAGTACTCATTTTTGATCAGTAAATATCATATACCACTTAGTCTAAACTATTTAAAGTTATAAATTGCTGGAAAGCAAATTTCCTAAGCTTTCAAATGATATTAGTATTTAGCAACATATCATATTTTTTCTGCACTAAAATTACTTTTATCTACTTACCATTCAAATTTGTTTAAGGGGGTTTTGAGACCCCTAAACAGTTTGGAAATTCAAAAAAGTAAAATTTATTATTATCGCTTGAAATTTTGTCAAATAATGCCCCAAAAGAGTAGTTTTCAGACTGTGTCAATGATAAAGGGTTTGGTTATGTGGTAAAGATGTAATCTCAATTTGATTTTAGCGTAGTTGGCACATGCTGTGAATTTGGCCGATTTTGTCGTCTGCAACTGAGTTCTTGATCATTTTAACCCATTTTGGGTATAAAAATCGAAGAATTAGGGCACAAATTGTACATCTTCCGATGCGTGAGGAAATAAGCGTGATCTTTTGAAAATTTTATGAAAATCGGATGAAAAATAAAGTCACAAATCGAATTTTTATTAAACTAATTTTGTAACTCAATTTAAAAAAATTTGAGGTAAACACTGAAAACACGAGATCATCAATCGATGATCGCGGGAGCGAAAGAGTTAAATACCCAGGTCTCCTTGATGCATGTCATTAAATACAGAACTAACTCATCACTACAATAATGTTGTTCTTGTTACTCAACCTCTTCGTCATGATAAGAGGACATGATAATAGACATATAGACTAAAAAACGAGGCAACTCCCCAACGCCTGAAGCAAACGTCTTGACTAGACAAAGACTAAGAGAGAGGTGTAGAAAATCCCGTACCAAGACAGGACAGAACGAGATTTCAATTACGATGATGTTTATGATCACCCAACGGTTGCAGTTAGAAAAAAGAAAACAACAGCATACACATTTTACTTATTCTAACAAAATGATAACATAGATCATCCACATCATGAAAATATTAAATTTGACAAATTCTACTATAAGATTTTTCGCACACACACACACACACAATGCAGCAACTTAATAAACAATCAAACGTAAAATACCTGTACGAGCTTGAACAGCGACTGGTTCGCTTTTTCCATCCTCATTTTCAGCAGTAATGCTGAAGTTATACAAAGTTCCAGGTAACAAATTTTCAACTTTTTCGCTGTAGTCATCTCGACTTTTGATATGGTCAACACAAGTAGGAGCCTTATTTTCCTCAGCAGGACTGTAAGTTATACAATACTTGGAAATATCTTGTTCACCATTAGGTTTTTTCCAAGAAAGATATACAGCATCAGTGCCATTCGTGGTTGCCACCACATCTTTTACTCGTCCTAGAACTTAACAAAATTTAAATTTAAACAAGCAAATGCTATATTAAAAATGATAACCTATATCAAGTATTGTACGTGATAATGTTACCTAAACTAACTAAAATTTAGACTTCTACTGACAAATATATATATATTAATTGCCAACCTTTTGATGACGTTCACTGACGTCATCTGCAAAAGTACGTAGGACATGCCCCGAAAAAAAAAACAAATAAATCAAGACCATAATGCCAGATCAAAACAATAATTAATTTTACGTCTAGATCTGATTAAACATAACCTGCTAAAATCAAAGATAGAAGTGAAATTGAATCCACATTCACACCATTTTATCAAAAAATAGTCACATGCTTACATGGAAAAAGTTAACCGAAATTACCGCCTCAACCATCTTGGCCCAAAGTCAATCATTCGTAACATAATTGATTCGACGCATTTGTAACATGCCGCCACGCTCATTCAATGCATGGTAATATAACCCAGGGCTTCTCAAACTTTTTTGCTCTGCGACACCATCTTAGACAAAATATTTCTACGCCACCCTTGGGTGGGTAGCCAACACGTTAATGATATTTAAGCAATAATCGTCTCCTTACAGGCAATGGCGTGCTTTGTTTTGAGAGGGGAGCGAAGCATTACGTAAGCTTAATCTTACTATCAAGCAATTATAAAAAATACGTGAACTCCATCTTCTTTTGGAGGGCGAAGCATTAAATGAAGAAAACCTAGCAAGACTTTTGCATATTTTGGTCACAAAATAGCTGTTCTTTTATATTTTTTGCTTCTCTCATATCCTTTGAGAGCTATCTCTGATGTTTCCCTCTATACTTGCACCACTGATTACAAATCTCAAGTATCTTTTTCTAGGGCGAAATTATGCAAATGTGCACGATCCATGAAAGTGACCATACAATAACAAAAAAGAATACACAATGGAAATAGTGAAGCAAACGAAAAATTAACGAAATAAAAATCATTTTTATAAAATTTATCAAGCGCATCTAACGGGTTGGACATTGCGCATGATCACTTATGAAAGAAATGAACTGATACAACAGAACTGCTTGCTCTTGAAATAATGTCTTTAGATGCATATTGAAAAAAGTCAAGAATTGACGAAAATGTAGCTAACATAATTAGTTTTTAAATTCTCGTGAAAAGGCCAAAGCAAAGGGAACATGAAACTTCCTCAAAATACGCTACTGGTGTTGTAAGCAACTTGCATAGCTTACACACTTTACATTGGCTTCCGCCTGGCTCTACTTAAACAAACCAATCTTCCCCAGCTTAGTAGTAGTCGAAAGCTATCTTGTCAGGCTTGAAAAATACCATTTCAAATCACAGATAAAGCGTAAACATTTTTCTTTTCCTTAAAAGTGTTTGGATCACGAAAAATGTAGTTTAGCAGCGTTTTTTCGCAATATCTGTATTTCTACATGGCATTTTATTTTACACTATATTTTTTGTAAAACATAAGGTTGCAAGTTATCCTGTTTTCTCGTGATTTTTTGTCTTGATCATTTCCGCTTAGTTTCCCCTTTTCTGACTTTTAGAGTCAAATTTTATCAAATAAGAAAATTTTCTCAAATAAGTAAATTTCCTTCATAGTGGAAGCTGTGTGTGAACAAAATCAATATCGGTCAGTACGTTACAACAAACAGGAAGTAACAATGAATAACTTGTTTCGATTTTTTGATTATTTTTACTTCAAGCCTCAGGCAGACATTATAGTATACAACCGAAAGCGTAAAAATGGAATTACCCCTAAAAATGCAACATCAAATTATTTTACTACAGGTCTACTTTCAATTTTCTCGTGAGGGTTACAAAAGCTTTTAATTCTGATGAATACAGCCAATTCGTTTTGAATTTGTTTCACGACCCCAAAACTAAATCGCGCGACCCCAAATGGGGTCGCGACCCATAGTTTGAGAAGCCCTGATATAACCTGCTAGTAACATTATTGTTACCACAACCGAAAAAATTAAATTAAAAATTTATGTTCACCTAAACCACGCCTGCACAACATGCGGTCCACAAACTTTTCGGTACACTTTTCGGTTCACAACATGCGGTACACTTGGTGGTAGTCTCGTGGACAAGACTAACCACTTCAAACATGCCTTATATACCTCGATACACGCATAAGAAAAATATGTCTCTAATCACTATAAAAGCAGCATAATCAGTGACTACTGATTCAATATATCGATCTTTTTGACCGGTAGTCAGCACACTCTTCAACAAATGAAATCCTAAACATCTCTTAAAAACCGTGACTTGACTTGCTTTAATGTTTCCTCTTAAGTTGCTAAACACACTTAAATTTAATTCCAAACTTTGATAACAAATAATCACATAAATTGGTCATGCAAAACGTTTAGCTTTCTGACCCTATATTTAATCCGCACCACCAGAAATATCGCAAGTTTTTTAAATTGGCTAATTTTCAATTCAAAGCAGATAAAGCACAACACTTACAAGTTGGAGTTATTACATTAGGGGAGGGAAGGCTAAAAATCCCAGCGGATAAAACTCGGATTGTGATATTGTACAGAGTGCCAGTCATCAAACCATCAATAATTACTGTTGTATTGTGTTTCGTAATATTTTTTAAAATTTTGTTTGAAACATCAGACAATGATTGAATTTTGATTTCAAATAAATCCACTCTCTCCGGTCTCTCCCATGATATATTTAAAGCATTTGTACTAACCGCAACAGCAACCACATTTGTAGCTGATAATGGAGCTGCAAATAAAGACAACTTTAATACAACTTCAAAAGCAGAAACAGCTAGTCTAAAGTTCAAAACTATGAATTGGCCTCGCCACAAAGCGCCATAATAAAAACAAACAACCTGTTTTTTCACTATTTGTTGAGTTCATTAGCCAATCATTGGATAGCAAAATTTACTATAGCTTACCAATTGTAATTGATTGCGTAACTTCTTCTCCAAAAAAACCTCGAAATGAAGCTGCTACACTTATATCATACTGAACACCGAACGATGCATTGGTAACAATAAAGGAAGTCCGGTTGGATCTATTTTTCAAAAACACTTTGCCAGTAGTGCGTTTTACTGTGTAGTTGTAAAAATCCACCGATCCATTAGGAGGAATCCAATTCACAGCAAAAGTAGAATTGCTTATGCTCTCAGGCAAAAAAAAACCAACCACAGAACCAGGATCTAAAATAGATCTTCATTATTCATTTATATTGTTTTGTACTTTTAGCTTGATGTCAATATTTCTTCCATTGCATGGGCTCACACACTAGTGCTATCAATCAAACATTAGCTGCGCGCAACTTCAAAAATTGCCAAGTAGTCCCCTGCAAACTTGTTATTACAAAAAGTATTTCCAGCATCACACAGATCGTAATCAGATCAAACAAAGCGCAAAACCTTATCCTCCAATCCACTTTCTGAACGCAACAAACCACAACTGACCAAGCAAAGCAGGGTCAACCTCTAGATCATAGGATTACGACCTGGGGGTCGTTGGTCTAGTAGTTACCCATCCTCTTCATCGAGATATAAATACGGCATGAACGGCAATCCAGGTTCACGTCGTCAACCAAATTGAATTAGGCTAGGGAAAAGGTAACAGTCCATTTCTAACAAGTCATAATCACTGGTAGCCTCACCATTAACAAGGCGGACTGCCATTGGTGGGTACCCAAGAGTCGCCTCTTACGACATGCTGGGTGAACAGCTTCACAATTGTAACCCGGTGAAGTACGAGTAGGCCACCTGTCTGCCACATGAAAACGGAGACATACCGTTGAGTGCCTTGCCCAAGGACACAACATGCAAGCTTGCCAGCATGTTCTCCGCACTGTCTCTTTTTTATGCTGAGCGACAAGCAGGAAACCTATGAATACCATTTTTTAAGGTCTTTTAATATGACTCGGCTTGGGAATGAAACCCAAGTCTACCGACTGCGAAGCGGACGCTCTAACCACTACATCATCGCGCCGGTACGCTTGCCTTCTTCATAGGGGCGCAAGATCTATGTATATTTTATCTTTTTCTGAGAGAAGATAAAAAAATGGCACAGTCCTTGACTCCTTATTTTTACACACTTTAATGAAACTAAATGTTATAATTTATAACCTGTTATCGATCAACAAATCATTTAGTTACACTGCAATTACATTCAACCCAACATTATTTTGAATCGCAATTTTGGTAAACAAATCCACTGTCATATTGATTGTTCGAACGGGGTCGCGGTATGGCAAAGGTGCAAAAAATCACTTCTATAGAAAACCACGCCACAAAACGTCATTATCCAATCCGAGCTCTTTTCGTTTTATTTTTATTTTAGCCATTAAAATATCCGAAGTTTTTTGCAGCCATCTCGATTTTACGGACTAAAGAAGTTCCCTTTCAGGGTTATGAGCAAAACAACGATAAATGCAACCGCTAGCAATCGTGAGAAAAACAAAGCGAAAACTATAAAGTTTATTCAACTGAAGCACAATTTCACGTAACTCACAATGGTAAAGATAAATTTAGATTTTAAAACTAAGGCAAACACGACAGAATATTATAACATCTAAATAGCAGCAACCGTTATAAACAAATGTACTCACGTGTTGAAACGTTGGCAACTCGTGTTTCACCTAAAGCATCTGAAACTTTTGTCTTGATCATTATGTTGTATAAAGTTCCAGGATTTAAACCATGCAAAGTAAATGATCTTTGAGCACTTGGAACAGTATATATTTCAGTCACTGGAACTGTATGCAATATGTAGAAATCAACTTTGCCTTCAGACGGGGCCTCCCATTTTGCTTCGATAGTACTGCTATCGATGGCACTAGCTTCGAAATTTTCGGCTGAATTCGGTTCTGTTGAAGGAAATATATTACAACACCATACACAAACATATACAAAAAACAAAAATGTAATATTACAATGTGATATAACAAGCCAATAAACAAGTTATTACACTGAAACTATAAGGACGACCAATATTAAATCCGAATGCACGTAATGCTTACTCTTTGCACACCTCAGAATAAGTTCAGCAATAGAATGACCAGCTGTTTTTACGTCCTTTCTCCAGCATTTTGACAGGCTTATACATGCTTAATCAGTGTACGAACACCATCCACCATCTTTCAAATAAGATTTTCGCGACGAAATGTACCAGGCAATATGTAAGAATTAGTTCAACATAGGCCACGATCGAAACAATATGACAGACATTACTTGATTGCAGAAAGCCTAGCACAACTTGTGAGCTTACTTGTTGCAACATCTGTTGATTTTACGGTGGAGTTTTTTCCAGCAAACACAACTGTGATCGTAATTGTATAGTTTGTGCCCGGAGTTAGTCTTCGGAAACCAGTGCCATTTCTACTTGAATTGAAAATTTTGCATATACCTTGGATAATGCAAACTATAAACCCATCAAACCCTGACTGAGGATGAGTCCAGTATACTCTTACAGATTTCGCACTATAAGGATACGCATAGATTCTTTCGACAGACTTAGGATCTAAAACAACAGTGACAGCATCATGGAGCTTCATGTGCAGGAAAAACGGCCACTGCAACAGTTGCTTCAAAGTAAACTTTTAGAAAACTATAACTCCAAACACACAAACGCAAAATACAGAATGCTAACACACAGAGGTGTACGACTACCAATTCAAGCATAAACTAGCTACAGTAGCGACTGCACCCTCCTCACTTATCACATATGAAGAAGCAAATGGCATGCAGTTTTGCTGCCACCGCCCTAATATAATGTAAAAGAAACAGATGATCATTAAGCACTAGACGATCTGTGCTTTGATATTCGGAAGAAGGTACTTCCCAATCACTGAAATACCAATTCACATGCGCCACATAGATTCACTTCAATAATGTACTTGAGTAGTAAAGAGTGCAAGTGCAGTACTATCAAATTCTCTGCCACTACATGCTGACTACATCAATCCATCCACACAAAAGCAACCAATTACACTTTGTCACTTACTGGTAGGAACGTTTAGTAGTTCAGCTACATCACTTTTCTTTCCATTAAATAGAGCATGAACTCGCACTGTATGATTAACACCAGCATCTAATCCTTCCCAAGTATATGAAATTGTATTACGATTAACAGTTACTGGGCTACGATCTCCAGACATCGATTCACTACTGGAATGTGTTACAAGTACGGTATAGTTATCGTAACCGCCATTAGGAGGCTCTTTCCATGAAATAGTTAACGCATTAGTGGAAGTTGCATCAACATTAAGATTTCGGACTCCATTAGGCACTAAAACAAACCGACACTTTTTGTTGCAAGTCTACAAACAGGTTTTGAAAAAATCTTTGTTACCAAACTTGCTGGGGAATTTGCTTACGAATAAGCGTTGCATCAACTAGAATCTCTTACCATTTGACACGATGTCAACAATAATGAGAATACATTAACAACTTTTTTGATTTCAAAGTTCTTAAAACTTTTTCTTAATTTTAAAAGTTCTTAACCGCCAAATGTAATATCGTTTGGGTAATTCAATAACTTTTCAAATACAGATAAACGCAGTACCGTTGAACCTCTAAAAAAATACTATGGATTATTTTGTTTCACAATCCATTTCATCAGCAGAACCAACCACTAGCTCAAGAATAGCCGTAATATCAAATTCAAAACGGATTTTCTTACATCCTACCCTCTTTCAGGATCAAAACCTATGCCCTACTTTAACAAATCCAATCGCACACTGTAAGCTAATCAACCACATACCCAATTGATGTTATTTTTACAAAATATGCAAATAAACTGTTACCACAACAAACATCATGTCACTTACAAGTGCTAACTGTGCTTGACATTTCTTCCGATATTACTCCAGCAAAACGAGTATAAACCTTCACTGTGTACAATGTACTAGCTGTTAAGCCGTTCACCTCAGTATTTGTAGCTTGTTTAGAAGCACTTTTATTAGACACCACTTTACCGTCATCATCAAACACATGGATTTCAAAATCATCAAAGTTATCACCTGGACGAGTCCATTGAACAATTATGAACGAAGTGCTGCTGGAGCTTGCAGCAACATTTACAACTGGGTTTGGCTCTACAACGCAAAGTATCATAAAAATATTGCAATTAAAAAAAACAAACCACACAGTTAGTTCATCAGGTTTCAATAAAACCTTTACAATTAATAACTTACATTGAGTAGCCAGTACTGTTACCACACTGCATTTCTACTACATGCACCGCACTTAACAGGTATTATTTAAGCCAACCAATGTTCACAACTATTTAAATACTTCGCATGAATCTAGACATAAAGTGTATCGTAGGCAAAAACAAAAATGGAATAAGTTGTATAAGTGTTGGTTGGGTGATTGGTTGGTTTACTTCTTCTCTTCCTTGGGATGGAGGTACGGCGCAAACGGCAATCCAGATTTACGCCGTCAACCTAATCGAATCAGGCCAAAAAAATATTTGTATCACTGCTTGTTTACAAATACGACTTGCTCATACAGAGACGAGTCTGGTAAAATACCATCACATGTTTAATGATCTAAGCTGCAAACAAAACCCAACGCAGGGTAAATTCAAACGCCAACAACATTACTCATTACACGGAAGGTTACGTTCGAGTGGCTGCTCGACGAAACAGTTTATCTTAACTTGTTGGTAGAAACCAGAGGCTTCATTTTTTTACTACATTTCCAGAAGCCGTTGTTCGATTTTTTATTAAACAGATTTTTGATGCTGAGTTCGAATCTGATCTATTTCTCTACGATGAAACTAGAAATTTGTCATTTTTTGTGAAAATTTGGAACCACTTTACCCAAACCTATACGCAACGTATGAAACAATGCGGATAGGTAACTTTTTTATATACCTTCCGAAGTATGTTTTTGCCTATCTCCAAAGAAAACCAACATGTTTAAAAAAATTAAGTCATTTGCGTATTTTTCCTAAAAACACAGGCTATGTCAAGTACAACCGTTAAACAGAACCACATGTAACTCTGAAACACTGTTTCGTTCATGAATAACTTTCCAGCTAGTTTAGTTAACAATGTTTTCCTATTGTAAAGAGGTGCTTTTACATTATCAACATATAAGATACAAAATTAAAGAAACAGATTGTAACTTTGCCAACATCAAGAAGAAAATAGATATGACACTAAAAGAATTGTCAAGAAATGAAAAGAGCTCGACAAAAGAGCGATAGAATTGCTAATTGTTGATGTTGATTTGTGCTTCTAATATTGTACAATTACCGAAAAGCGCGGGTTTCGAGGCGAAGTTCAGTTTCAAATATTCAACAGAACTTTATGTTTAAGAGGTTATTCACCCGGTGTTCAATTTTATATTCTGGTCAACTTATCTACGTAGTAGTTTTGGATGCTCTATACCAATGATGTCTCGGGCTTTGGTTTAGTAGACCATATCTTTTACATGACCCCACCAGCAAAAATCTAACGGTGTAATGAAGGGGAAAAACGAGATGGCCAAGAGATGAAACCATCACGTTCGATCAAACGATCAGGACATTTCAAAATTTGAGGCCAACTCCCTTTCTTTGTAGAACACTACCAGTCTACATCAACACTGTACGCCGTGGCCGAACGATATACGTGTACATCGCATGTGAGTCCAGGGTTCCCACACAATTTTCAAAACTAAATTCCATCACTTTCCATGATTTTTTTTACGATTTTTCCATGACCATTATTAAAGCATTTTTCGCATTTTTAAATACATTTATCAGTTCACATTGAAATAGCTCTTTCGGTAACGAGATCAAATTCTTGTTAATTGCTCCTTGTGTCAACGTTTTCACTTGCCAACATTATTTAGCTTGCATTGCTTTGTCATTCAATTTTAACATCTAGAAATATAATATCTGCTAAACACACCATAATACTTGATAAAAAAAACAAAACACTTGAATAGAAGACATTCAGTTAAATTTCTCATATCTGGCATATTTAACTCAAACTATCTTTAAATTTGAATCTTTTAATGTTTTAGCTAACCTTTTACGTCTTCTTAAATTATGCTTATGCTACTATTTGTTATAAAACGCAAACTAGCACATGCAGCAACCCTGGACATTGCGTTTAAATTCACAAACAACTACAGTGAGGCGATGAAAACAATATGATAATAATTATTTCTTCTAGCCAAAAAAAGTCCTCTTTTGCGGTCTTTAACTCTGCAATCTCTGAGCTGAGCATTTTACTTAGAATAGCTTTGTTTCTAAGCTGGAATATTATTGTTATTAGAATAATATCAAACCAACAATGATATGAAAGACTAAATTACAAAAAGGCCCTTTACAATTCTCATTTAACTGGATCAAGAAATAGTGAGCACTTTTGATGTTAACTATGACTTTATGCAATCTAGGTACAACATGAATGAACAAGCTAGTTATAACAAGATAAAATGCCACATAAAAAATTTACAAGAAACATACACACAAAAAATTTTAGAGCTCAACAAAGTAATTTCTCAGTGTAACAGCAAAACATCTCTCAGTAAATCTGGTATAAAAAGTTCACATAACTTCTTAATTTCCCACACATGTAAATTACGTGGTGCTGTAGTTGCATTGAGCAGAAAGCATAATAAGAAATATAGTTTATCAACAACTTTCCCAGGAAAAAAATTACACCAACCATCAAAGTTCAACAAAACGTCATGATAGAGCATAGGCAATTTAAATACTGAACCAATGTGATACTTCTAAGCATGCTAAGATAAATGTTATTCCATAAATTCCAACGTTTATTTTAAAACACGTACTTGGTCACAAAACTTTTTCACATTTTCTTCACACTCGCAAATCTTCAGTCCGAAAGCATTCGACTTTGCAAGCAAAGTAAAATTGTGCTTCACTTCCGCCTCTGTAGCTAATTTGTCTGTTTCTGGGCTCATAGCTCGGATGCTTTTATTTAATAACTTTCGTTTACATTTGACCTCACGAATTTCATCTTCTACAGCTTGTCATTTTTAGCATGAAGCTTCCTTTGATCTTCCAAATACAACTGATATCGCATTCTTGCTGCCCGAACACTTAGTTTCAGTCCGGGGGTAAAAAAGCTCACTGAAATGACTAGCATCACTCTTGACACTACTCTACACAAAGCGACTCGCAACTAAGATTTTCTCTTGCAAGTTTTCAACCAAAAGTTCGCTGTTGACTGAAAACCCTCTCTCGACTGCAGCTTAACCATGCGAAAGCGTGAAGATAATTTCTAAAAATTCTCACACCATTGCGTGCTTTGCATCTTTCACGTAATTCCAATAAAATTCATCCAATCTGTCTGTATTCATGTTGAAACTCAAAAACTCAGCAAGATGGTTTTGTTTCATTTCCAATACAAAGTCTTTGAACTGAGGAAGAATTTCGTTGTAAGCTTCTGCCAAACACCACTTTCCATTAAGCAAAATCTGCAGAAGTCGCTCAAACTTAATCTGTGCTTCTGCAGAATCGGATACCAACTTCTGTGATACGACCATCACCAAACTCTGAACCCAAGAATACTTTAAAGGACATCTTTTCAACAGTTTGATTATAATAGCAGACAAAAACTTAATGCAATCATTTTTGAAAGATAAGATACATAGTTCACTTGCAGCTTTTTTTTCTGTTACTTTTTTTACAGTACTCCCAGCAGCAAAGCCAATGTCAACATGGTTTGGTTTTTTTTGGTTCTTTTTGTCAGCAGGGTCAATAGTAGATAACTTCTTGAACGTACCGGCTTTTTCTAAAACTTCTTATTTTTGAAAACGACCCATCAGAGCCAACAACAAATTTTTCAAAGATAAAGCCAAGAAAGGGGTCGCTGGAGCTTCGGTTTGAAACTTCAACAAAAATTCTCGCAGCGGTTTTGCCACAGCAACAAAAAATTCTAGCGTAGCTTCAATTAGGGTATCGTCGCATGCAGATACGACAGAAACGAAAAAAGCAGAAGGTACAGCTCTTCTTTCACTCTTTACAGTTTTGACATATTTGTTGACATGAGACCAAATTTTCAAAGCTTGTTCAGCAACCTTGACATATTCTACCAATCTATGCTGACAAAACCGAAAAGAAAACAAATCACTGCCTGTAATTTGAATAAAATCTTCCCTTCTGGCTGGAGTATCGTGAAAAATTTGCCACAGAGAATGCAAAGTTTTACCAAGATTTATCCAGATTATTTTGCTCCCTTTTCAAAACTTAAATGGACAACATGCAAACTACAACTTCGTCTGGGAGTTCTTCACTTTTCCGTTCTCGAAAAAGATTGTGATAGAACTTCCAGTTTACATTGCAACCATTATCAATGGCTTTACTTATCCCCAGCAGTTTGGCTCAAATATCTATTGATATTTGAACCAAACTGCTGGGGTTAAGTAAAGCCATTCCATTTTTAAAATGAGTCAACATATCTGCTGCCGTACCCATAAACTCTGAATTAAAGCATCTTTCTATTACTTTTTTGCTTTCGCTGTCCCAGAATCTAACTATCATATCCATTTGTTTTTTCTGGTTGATTTGATTCAAGTTTTCATCAAACAATAAAGTGTGGTACTTGACCGCACAAATTTTCCCTAAAAGCAGCTCATGAAAATAAGGATAAATGCCAAAACACGCTAAATTAGCACACTTTGTAGCTCCACATGAAAATGACTGTGAAATCTGACTTTCTGGAAACATTTTAGTAAATAAACAGCTGATATCTTTGCAAGGACTAAATGAGTAGTGACTGGTTATTACTTTAATAACCCAAAAAACTTCTGCATGCAACACTTCCTCTGATATGATCAAAGATGTGCTTGGTGATAATACCGGCACTGCTTACACATCACTGGTTTGTTCAAGAATAGCCACAGAGGATAAAACTTGTTCACCAGATTCGTTGGTGGTAGGCACAGACCTATTTGTCCCATCAAAGAAGCCACTAATTGACTGTGCGTAAGGACTTTGCTTGTGCTTCATAATCTGATTGTGTTGTTTGCTTTTCATGTGGCTTTTAACAGCACCGATCCCCATGTTTCATATATCAAACAATTTTCTGCCCAACTTGCAGTACCCTTTCCTGTCATATTTTGTCTGCTGCAGCCAAGCAGCAAACTCTATATCTTGCAACCAAATTTTACGAAAGTGACGTCGCTTGGATGCCATACCAAACAATGATTACAAACAAATTAATTTACTACACACTATCACTGTCATACAAATAAATATCATGCATTATCCTACTAAAATTCAAAAAATCAATGAAGTAAAGTATTAAAATCGATTGCATTTGCTAAGTTAATGCTACTGGTATCACTAATCATCTTCTTCTTTGTCTTTCGGGTTATTCCCGATTAGGAGTCGCCACAGCAGATATCTGCATTTTTATAACATGGCATTTGTTTTACAGCCAGATGCCCTTGCTGCCACCAACCCTCCCATCGGAGGGAAAACTGGGCCACCTGTCTTTCACATAAAGATGGGGGCGTCCCGTTAAGTGCCTTGCCCGAGGACACAGCCAGCAAACTTGCCGTCTTGTTCTCCACAGCCTCCCCTAAATGTCAAGTGCCAAGCAAAGAAGCTGTGAATACCATTTCGTAAAGTTTTTTGGTATGATTCGACAAGGAGAATGAACCCCATGTCTACCGACTGCAAAATGGACACTCTAACCACTACACTATCGCGTCGGTTTACTGGTATCACTAATAACTTTTTTTCAGCTCTTAGCAAAATTTCAAGACTTTCAATTTTTAACAAACTTTTCATGACTTTCCAGGAAAAATTTTTTTCCAGGATTTTCCATGACCGTGGGAACCCTTTTAGTCTCTTCCACATTTGTGTCTAACATTTTACTGGGCTTAGATGTCGGCATTGGTCTTTTTAAAACAGCAAACGCACTGAGCTTTTTCCTGTGGGGTGCTGCTAAATTCTAAAGATTCTGATTAAGCACTAAAGGAATTATAATTTCAAACCTGTATTTCAAAATGTACCAGTCAAAAAAAAACCTTCCAAGCATTTTCCATTAAAAAAAAATAATAAAAAAAATTCAAATGAAAGTATCTCAAAACACAAAACTTTATGGACTTTTTAAATTGTAGCGATAATTCCTAGGCACCCCACGTTAGGTACATGTGCATTTAAGCCGCGTGTATGTTCTCTTGCAACGCAGTTCGAAAATACAAGTGACAAACGATAAAGCAAAATAATCACTACTTTTACAGCCAGCAAAACGTCTGATTGGTTGAAATGGTGACATGAAACAGAACAGCAACAAGCGACAGTGGCAGTCGAATTGAAGAGGGTTCAATGTTTTAGTTCTTAATTTTACCGCTCAACACAATAGCGAAAACAACAAAGTTTACAAAAATTTGCTTTAGGTAATCGGTGACCAATAGCAGCTGCATCCTAACCGACAGTCACGTAACAAGCATTTGACAACGATCAAGTTTGCTCATGAATTGTCTAAGGATGGAGCTCTTTGAATTACCTTCCTAGATCTAGATCGTTCAATATCTTTCTACGTCTTTTGCAAACGACAAAAAGTTTGGACAGCTGTATCGAAGAACTCTATTTGAGGCCAAGGTCAATAAACGTCACACCAACAGGTATGCTACGACAATGACTTCAATTCAAAAACAAGGTAGACCAGGCTTGCACAACTCAAAAAAGGCTCGGGCCACATTGACTAGAGAAAATTTGCCGAGGGCCGCATAAGCATTATTTTTACGTTAAGTCACTGGTTATGATGCAATTAAGCGTACATTATCATTGTGCAATACTTCAAACTAGAAACTTGACACAAATGTGAAACATTGCATCGTTTCCCGGCAACAAGTTTGTCATAATCTGGATACAGATGAGAAGCAGATATTTTCAGGATGTCTTTCAGACTGTGATTGGACAAAGAAGAGCGCTGCTTGTTCTTGTTCAAATTCATAATCGAAAAAGTTTGTTCGCATACGTAGGTGCAGCCAAAAATACTCAGCGCTTTCTTTGCAAGTTGGACAAGATTTTTTTATTTATCACTGTTCAGACTTCTGTAAAAGTTTAGGAGGCTACTTTCTCTGTTTAGTCTTGCACACAGACGAGGTTTGCGGTTCGATAACTTCCAACTGCAATTGTATGGGCACTTCTTCTGGATCCATAAAAAATGGGTCTTCAATCAGTTTGAATTGAAGATTTTCTTTCTGAGACAAACTGAGTCGTCGGTCAAACTCTTGCATCAGCATCTCAATTTGCTATGCAAATTTTTCTCCTATCTCAAGATGTTGGCACTGGGGAATACGTTGCACACAGGTAGGAAAGTGGTTCATTTCACCTTTCAACAACTGACTTCTGATAAGTCCTAATTTTATTTTGAAAGCTTTCACTGCTTCTACCAAATAAAATATTAGCAGCTGTTTTCTCTTTAAGTTGCGTGTTGAGATTGTTTAGATGAGCAGTGATATCACAAAGAAAAAATAAATCATGATTCCAGGATTCACTTTCAAGGTCTTCAAACTTTTTTGGCTCGTTTCTAAGGAACTGTAAAACTTCCTCTTTCAAAGCAACAAACCGCTGTAGCACTCTTCATCGGCTCAATCATCCCACTTTTGTATGGTATACTAGGTCTTTATATTCGGCATCCACATCTTCCAGAAACGCTCAAATGCTCTCTGTTTTAGAGCGCGAGCACGAAGGTAATTTACAACCAAAACTACCACAGGCATTACTTAGTCAAATTTTAAAATCTTACCACACAAAGCGTGCTGGTGAATAATGCAGTGGTGTGTGATTATACGCCTTTCAATGACTTCCTGAATTCGAGTAACTGCTCCAGTATGTTTTCCACACATAGCTGGAGCACCATCAGAGCAAATGGCCAGTAAGTTTATAAAGCTGTATGCCAACTTCTTGTTTACACAATTAATTCAATGCAGATGTCTTTCCCAGTTGTACGGCCCTTCATTGATTGCATGGCAGCAAGTTCTTCACTAATAGTAAAGTCCTTGTCAACGCCTCCAATACTGTATACAACAAGCCGGTTGTATCGTAAAAATCCATACTTTCATCTATAGTCCAATGAATAAAAATAGAATTCTTTTACTTTCTCTTTTAACTGACCCGTTTAGTTGGCAGCTATGTCAGCCACCCTTCTTTCCACGGTCATGCGTGGGAGACTGATGTTTCGGAACATCCGCATCTTTTCTAGACAAAGCTCTGATACAGCCAGCAGCATGCACTTTTTCTCAAACTCTCCGTCGGTAAAACACTTCCCAGAAGCAGCAATTTCCCTCGAAATTTTGAAGTTAACATTTGTAGCTTTTGCGCTTTCGTTGTCTAATACTTTGAGAAATTGTTATTCCTTGCCAAGGCTTTTCATGAGGCTGGCTGCTTTAAGGCTCTTTTCATTTCGATTTAATTTAGCGATAGTAGGATGTTGAGTTTCTAAATGTCGTTTCAAATCATATTCATCGGCAACGGCTGCCGTTTCTCGACACACTAGACTTATTTCGTCTTTGTTTCTTACAAACAAGTGTAGTACTTGTTTGTCCACTCAAGAGTTAAACGCTCTGTACTCGCTGTCCATTTTCCTATTTTTTCCTTCCAGACATGGTTAACCAGTGAAAAACAAAAGTTCAGCTACAGGCAGATTACGTAACACTAGCACGTAAACAACACTGAAACTATTACTGTAAAAAGAAGCAAGTGAACCACTCTCTATGGATAAATGAACTTCAGTTTTTAGGCTACTCGTATCTGATCGTTTTTTTCCTGCGCAATGGCCCTAGTACAGAATTCTAAAATTTTCTATTCTTGATGCTCTTCTCTGGCTTATCTTGGTTAAGATCATGAGCTATCAACCTACAAGCTCTTCTCACAAACATTGAATAAGGCATCATAAGACTAGTAACTGTTACGTAATAATTAAGGAATAAGACTTAATTAAAATACTTTCTATCACACACAGCAGGTGGAATACAGAAAAGACAGAGTTTAGCTGTTGATTGACTTTAGAAAGCTTTCGCGGGCCGTATGTTGTGCAGGCTTGGGGTAGACAGATAAGCGTAACTTTAGCAACAGCGATTTCATTCAAATAATACAAGTTAGCAGGGATGATTTGACATCAGAGAAAGTATGAAAAACGAAAGTTTTTTTTGGTAATTTCAGCCACAAGTGAAGTTCTGTATAATGCTACCACTGAAAACTCCAAGAATATTCTGAAAAAATATTTATTCATTAATGGCAGATATCACCGCTCAATACCGGAAAAAAAATCGTGGGATAATAAACCATTGCAACAATCTCGTATCCAATATACAAGAGATTTTCATCTACATTGTTAAGACGGGAAAGTATAGTTTTTGAAATTACACGATAGTAGTCGGCAAAAATCATACTTGTGATTTTTTCTTACGTTACCGGTGAGCATTTAGTGTATTTTTGGCCTGCATTTCAAACGAATACACACGAGGCTTAAACTATATACACGAGGCACAAGTGCGTAATACTTCCCGAAATGCGAAAATAACTGAAGTTGCAAGCTCTAGACTTCTGATGATCACTTGGGCTTATCGAAACACCATGCCAAACAAAGTAACGTTTTTTTATGTTGCTTAAATAGATATTCTTTGTAACCTGCGATGACAGGTGCACTGAGTTTAAATGTGATCGAAATTCTCCTCCATTACACCAGCTTTTTCGTCAACTACCTTCCCGCAATAAAGGTAATATCAACCCAAAAAAGTTGGAAACTGTTGTTTATGGATAATACCTTGCTTTCGCTGGTAACAATCAAACTTATGTGATGTCACTGGTTTGATTATTACTTCAAAAACTGTTCTAAAGCGCAACCTTTAAGCCAGGGGTGGCCAAGCTGTGGCGCATTGTAACCTTGTGGTAAAAACACGCAGCTTACAACCGCAAACAAATCTTTGTTTTTGTAAACAAACGCGACGTGGGAGGGAAATACTTGCGCCAGGATTTATGGAGATGGTGGCGCATCTGAAGCCGTATAATAAAAAGTTGGCGCATGGTAGGTGAAAGGTTGGCCACCCCTGCTTCAAGCACACGAGTTATACGGTGATTGTTAGAACGATTTTTTTTTATTTCTAGGTGCCATTTGCATAAAGTGGTTCATTTAAGTGAAAAAATTCCCCTTAGAAAATACTTTAAATACGCTTTTACGTTTACAAGACGCAACAACCCAAATAGCTTCAAAGCTTATATCTTGCGAACCACATAGGGTAAATACTTCATTCATACATCAAGAGATTGGAACCATGTGGCTTTTTATACAAAATTATTATATCTTAGCCCTTCCTATTCTAGATTTTATGTTGGTTCGAAATACACTACATTTTAATTAAAATTACTACGTGACAGAGTTCAAAACACTTTTTTCCAAGCTTTACCCTTAACTAATCCCATAACGAAACTTTTTAAAACATCTTTGAAGCAGGCCACAACCACCTTAGATAAACAGACATTAAATGTAAACACACCAAGGCCTATAAAAACAAGATTAGTTTTGCAAAGCCAGTTTACGCTCGTACATGTCTGACAATATTTACATACTCAAAGCGACAAATTCATTCAAATACTTGCAACTACCGAAAAACTTTAAGCAAGCCAAGCAATTTCTACATAAATTTACGCTGAATCACCTTACCTTGTCATCAACAAACCACTTCAAAATCATCAAGGAATAAGCACATATGAAAATGCAATATCCAATAGAATTTTCGTTCAAGCAAATGCAATGGGAGCTATTTCCACAACGCCGTAACCAGAGCCTGCGATTACTATTACATAATGCTTTTTAACAAACGACAGATCTTAATGTGTGTGTGTGTGTGTGTGTGTGTGTGTACATAATACTGATACGTGAAAAACACTCGCAATACACCATACCATGCATTCACACAAACACACAATGGAAACTCTTTCGATCTACTTACGCGTAGGAAACTGCTTGACTACTGGTGTACTATTGGTAAGCCCTTCGCTTATTAACGAAACCTCGTACAATGTTCCCTGTGTGAGATCAGTTATGGTATATTCCGTCATGTTGTTTGGTATTCTGCATGTAAACATAAGCATGATCAATACAATGTGTGCAATCTGTTTAAAACAGGACAAAATGGCTCTACGCTGATACTGCGGTTACATACATCTAAAAGAATAAAATGTCTCCTCATTAACAAAATGCATAAGCTAAAATTTTCACGACAGAAAGGACAAGGTTTGACTTTTGCTAATCACAATGAAAACCTTTTAACCAACAATCTGGGGCAGTCCCGTAGCACTCCAACTTCGGGCCCCCCCCCAAAGTAAGCGCAAGAGCCCCTGCGCACAGGTCATATCACTTTAGAGGTGTAAAATTGAAAAGCTGCATTAAGAAAATACACCACAATTTGTACATAAGTAAACAGGCTAATGTCAGAATAAAGCATGCCGATACCGAAGGTGCAAGTCATAAAAAATTCGGCACCGATGCCAGAGTTCAGTAGGACATTTATGCAGACACTGCGAAACGAAAGCAATGACACTGAAAAACATGAAAAAGTTATAAAAACACAGTATCATTTAAATAGTCTAGAGCGAGCCTTTTTGTTCGCAAATGCTGTTATGACATTGTCATAATCAAGAGATCGGGCGCAGTCATTTTCGATTGACAACATGGCTAATGAAGATAGTCTACTGTCTGTCATAGTCGTTCTATTAAAAGTTTTGATCAGTTTCAATTTGCTGAAGCTTCTTTCAGCGCTGGCAACAGTCACGGGGCAAGTTAGTAAGATTCGAAGTGCGATGTACACATTCGGATACAATTCAAATAAATGAGTCTTTAGAAGATAGTTCAGAAAGTCTTGAGCCGTTTTGAGATTGCGTTTTTTTTGTAAAATTAAAACAAACCGCTGTAGCTCAGCGCTCATTTCATCAGAATCAATGTCACCGAACTTTTTTTGGAACTCTTTACAGCAAGTAAGAAGAGCATTTTCTTGTTGCACAAGCAAAAGTTTGTCTCGTGTGTACAAAACCGAAAAGACGGAAGAAACCTCACGTAAGAAATTAAAGCGCTTCTTTATTGACATAATAGCCTGGTCTACTAATGGATAGAAAAAGTTGCTTTTAAATTTCAGTTCAGGAGTAGCTCGTTGTTCCTCTTCACCTTGGTAATCAAACAATCTTCTTTTCTTTCCATTTCTTGACGGAGGAAAAGAAGGATCAATATCCAATTCCTGTGCTATTTCAACAGCAGATGTTGCGGCACTGTCATAACCCGTTGTGCGATAGTTTTGCAAAAACTTTTCAGTTGCCTGGATTTCCGTTTCCATTGTATGAAGGGAGACTCCATACGATTGAAGAATCTTGCTTGCTTTATTGACTTGGAATAGGATATCATACCAAATAAACACCGACAAAAAAAAACTCCATTTTGATAAATGAGCTATCAACGATTTTGTTTCTGAGGCAGCTCTTCCATCTTTTCTTTCTATGGAAATGGCTTCCAAGTCTTTCAGTGCCAGCAACACCTCTTTTAAATTGTATCGAAGAGGTTCGATGCATTTAATTCTGCTTTCCCAACGAGTATCAGATTGTGACTTTATGGACAGCTCCGCATGTTTCTTCAAAATTTCCCAACGCTGAGAAGAGGAAGAAAACAGCACATACAACCTTGTAAGTACTCCAAAAAATGTCAATGCTTCCGTCGATCAATTAGCACTGTCAACAACAACTAAGTTAAGGGTATGGTTTGCACAGGGCACGTAAACAGCTTTGGGATTGATGTCTAGCATTCTTGCTTGGACCCCAGAATGTTTTCCTTTCATGTTAGCACCATTATCATATGACTGACCTCGACAATCAGACAATTCGAGTTGCAGTTCGGTCGCTTTTTCTAAGAAAGCGTCCAACCAGCCTTTCCCAGTGCTGTCACTTATTCTCAAGTAGCCAAAAAATGTTTCTTTAACAACAGCAGCTTCTTCATTACATAGTACATAACGGAGAATGACAGACATTTGTTCATGATGTGACATATCTGGAGTGCAGTCCAAAATTATAGAAAAATATTTTGCCAATTTCAATTGCTGTAAATTTTCGTTTTCAACTTCTGTCGCTAGCAATTCAATTAGTTCATTTTGTATGGTAGGACTCAAATAGTGATCTTTAGTGTTTTTATTCTTGATTCTGTCTTGAAGCTCTTTTAGGATCGGATCTCTTCTTGCCAAAAGCTCAAATATACCCAGAAAATTTCCATTGTGAGGAGATCCTAAGACTTCTTCAGATCCTCTAAAAGCAAGATTCCTTTCCGATAAAAACAAGGCAATGTCGATAAGTCTCTCTAAAACATTTCTCCAAAAACGTCTTTCATTGAAAAAAATATTCATCTCGCGTTTGTCGATAGTGGATGAATTTCTTATCCCTTCAGCTAGCAACATCCATTGACTGCAGCATTCTTGGTGGGAAATGCCGTTTTCATGGTCCTTCAGTTTTTTCGAAAAACCCTCCCATGTATTTATACCACTACAAAAGGGGCTTAGTGTTTTTCCAAATAGCTTACAACAAAAGCAAAAAACTTGATCTGATTCCCCAGAATAAACTAGCCACGACCGTGAAACACTTTCACCATTAGGTAACACACGTTTATAATGGTTGGAGGAAAAACGTCGCCTTGGAGTTGTGTTATTATATGGAAAATTCATTATTAGTTGATGTGGTCCACGCTTTACTATATCACATCGTTGAGCATCAGAAATACTTTCAGGCCATTTACATGGGTCATCAGGGATAGGGGTAAATTGAGATTCAGTTATTTTTGATATTGAAGGTTGCGTATTGGCAGGTAAATCACAACTTACATTTTCTGGAAAATCACAATCACTTTGATGCTGATCGTCATAGTCTTCTTTTTCTTGTACACTATAGTTTTCTTCATCCCTCTCGGTACTAGTGCCAGGTCTACTCTGCTCAGTAATCTTGAAAAAATCTGTCATCTTGGGCAATTTCGCTACAGCATCTCGAGCAGTGGCTGCTTCTTTTCTCTTTTGAGCACCACTTTTTGAACGTTTCATTCTATACAATGTCAATGAAATACTTTATCTGCACTCTGCAGTGTATATATATTGTCCCGGTATTTATAGCCAAACAGAATTCCAGACCATTCTATGATTGTTGCGTAACAACGGCATTGTTACGTCAATCGAATATTCAAGATTCTACCAGAAAATCAATCGAAATATTCTAGATTCTGCGAGATAAAATGACGTTGCATTCACTTATGATGTCACAAGCCAATTTCTTCCTACAGTTTAAATCGGTTGTAAACAAGTCTGCTGAACTGAAAATAGTCACGTAGCCAAAAAGCAATTTCAGACTAACTTGGGCCCCCCCAATTGGGGGGTTTGGGGGGCGGCTGCTACGTCTCTGATCTGGGGTAAAAACACCACTTAAGAAATTATCCCGAGTTAACTCGGGATAGCCTATAGGGTCTTCAAAAAATTATCCCGAGTTATTACGGGCTGCCGATTTTTTATATGTATTTGTCTACAATTCGTTTTATTACCTTTTTTCAACATGAACGAGTTCACTCGGGATAATTTTTTAGGATTTTTTCAAAAATTTTTTTGGAAAAAATAATAAAAAATATGCTTCCAAACATTGTGCCTTCATTTCAGCTACTAATACAAATTTCATAACAAGAAAAAAAATGGATTTTTTTTGACCGGTTTTCTGAAAAAAAAAAGTTTCTTGAATGGTTAACCAACAATCTGGGGTAAAAATGACGTCTCTTACTTTTACTTTTACCCTGACTACGCTGCTGGACTATGGTTTTATGGATTAATGTTCAGAATGCAAACACTTGACAAAGTTAAGGCTGCAAAGCCGACAAAATAGATTTGGTTAGCGTTTTTTCATACAATCGTCACCAGTCCAGTGTTCCTTACAAACGCGAAAAACGTGTGAATTTGCAAAAACATGTCCGGCGGATTCGCAGTCAAAACCTAACGATGCGTAAAAAACTCTGTCGGTATTCGGTAATTTTTTCAGTTTGTTAAAATCCGATTTTGCTAGCAAAATTTTCAACCAACTGTTTAATACGTGGGAGACAGTGAATAGGAATCCAAGATTGAACAGACGCTTTTTTAGGGCAGCGCAACGTCTCGAACAAACATCGCGTGGTCGTGACGCAAAAGCCAGTGACAGCGACTGACATATCTTTGGTATAACAAATTGACTCTCGAGCAATTAGCAAAAAGCAAATCAAAAAGTTTGTTTTTCTTTACTTTTCCTGGCCAATTTCAATCGTAGCTACAGAGCAATAATACCAAAGAGTTCTCAAATTTTAGTTTAACATAAAACATGATTTTTCAAGGGAAGTTCAAAACTGGAAGCGGTTAACATGTATAAATTTTCCTTACTCTTCAACGTCAATTTCAATCGTGCTTGACAAGATAAAAAAACACATTGCTCTCTGCTTCAGGTTAACAAAAAGAATACTATTTTTTGAGGGAGTGGTTCAGTTTTTGTTAATTGCAAATAAATAGTCTGCTCACACTTGCCAATTATGCCAACTAAAAGCAAAAAAGAACTCGACTTCTAACCAATTTTAGTTTTAAATACCCCCAAAATATTGTTTTTAAAATAAAATGTAGCTGACAGCTATGTGTCGTGATAGCTTTATCGATCATGATTGAAATAAGCCCCGAAAAGCAAAGGAAAAAGGGTGGATTCTAGTTGCGATCTTTTTGAAAATGTTTTACAGTAAAATGTAGCCTTTTTATGTTAATTGCTTGAAAAGTAATTTGTAATACAGTAAAATTTGCCTACAACTTTAGAAGATTGAAAAAAATTACCGTTTACGATCGACCATTCCAAAAGTGTTTTTTGATTCAACATTACGGTGTATCATATAATCTCGTTTACCAGTGTAAAGAAAAATCGGTGCTTACGTATTATCGGGAGGACCTTTAAAAAAACGACTCAAAAATTAAAGTAAATTATTTATTGAAACGGTTAAAACAAGAAAATAACATTACATTTGTAATTCCGGAGGCCATAACGTCGCAATTGCTTCCAAAAGTGACTCAAAAACAAGAAAATAACAAAATAAAAATCAAAGGTCCTCCCGATAATACGTAAGGACCGAAAAATCACTAATTAGTCAAAAACTCTCAGAAAGTTGTGCACTGCGCAAAGAAACCTTTCTTTAAAGCATAATTGTGGGCGCGCAGCTATTGCAGTCTTTTACATCTGCCTGTAGCCAGTGGCGGGGGCAAAGTAGGCGGAATCCCCCAAAATTTTACGCGGAAAGGAAGTACCTCTGAATTACCTCGATCACATAAACTTAAGGCTTGGTTGCAATAAGGGAAAGAGAACAAAGTGTTTGTTATTGAAAATGTTGTTCTGTTCCACTAATAATGCCAGCAAAACTATGCTAATAACGCATTAAGATGTTCTATGACAAGCGCGAAAGTACATCAGGGTTTCCGCGCAAAAACGTTGAAGAGCACTCTTCTAGATGTTTCATGTGACATGTGTAGCACATTTCTTGCACAATTGTGCGAAGAAAGTCAAACTTCATTTTAAAGATCTTGATTACCTAATCGCCAAAGGCAAATCAGCCACAGTTAAAACAATAACCACACAAGCCAAATTCGCTACTATTGGTTGCCCCTGTCTCTTTCAGTTTTCACTTTCAGTATAGTCACTTTCAGTAGCTAAGATTTGCTTAAATGGACACCGGATTGATTGGGAAAGCTCTGAAATTTTAGCTACTGAAAGTGACTATAAGAAAAGACGTTTTTTAGATTCATTTTACATACACAAAACTGATTTTTCTTTTAACGATAAAATTAACAGCTATTATCCCGGATTGTGCAAATTTATAAATTTTTGACCGCCAGTTGTCGCTGCTGCACTTGTTTATTGCCATAATTTTTATTTTTTCTCCTTATCGTCCTGTTGATTACTATGTAACCGTTGTCTGTGTTTAAACTTTAGTCACTCCTGACGAAGAAAAACTGATTTTAGTTTTTCGAAACGTTGAGGTTTTGTGAATTTTATGTAGATTTTAAATCTAAATAAAGATCATTTAAACTTTCGATTACACCACAAGAGCTATATAGAGAAGTTAAAGATTTTTTCCTCAGCAGTGTTTGCATCGCGGCAAATGAAGTTCAGCAGCGTTTTTTTCCATAATTTCTGTATTTCTACATGGCATGTTAGAACTTTATTTTACGCTATATTTTATTACAAAGATATGTTGCTGCAAATTTTCTTATTTATTCGTAATTGTTTTATCTTGATCATTTTCGTCTAGTTTCCCCTTCTCTAACTTTAAGTCAAATTTCATGAAATTAGAAAATTTTCTGAAGGAAATTTCCTTTCAAGTGGAAGCCGTGTCAACAAGTTCAATATCGGTCAGTACGTTACAACAAACAGGAAGTAACAATAACTTGTTTCGATTTTTTGATTATTTTTACTTCAAGCCTCAGGCAGACATTGTAGTAAACTAGAGATAACGTAAAGATAAGATTACCTCTAAAATTCAACCCAAAATCATTTTACTACAGATCTACTTTTAATGTTCTTGTGAGCACTACAAAAGCATTAAATTCTGATAAATACAAACAATATGCTTTGAATTTATTTCGCGACCCCAAAACTAAATCGTGCGACCCCAAATGAGGTCGCGACCCATAGTTTGAGAAGCCCTAATGGAACGACCACACATTTCACCACCTGTTTACACTTTACATCAACTCACAACTGCTTTTGCAGAAAAGCTAACTAAACCAGCATTTATTCATTCGGTCAAAATTTTGTAAAGTTAATAAAGTCAATTTCTTTCATTTTTTAAATCAATTAGTGTTAGTTTTAGGTCAACAAAAACTGGCTCTACTTACTATCAACTAATAATCCCATTACCAGCAGAAAAACTCCCGTTGGATGCCTACAAACCGCTTAGGCTGCGTTCACACAATAGCAGTTTTCGCAATCAGGAATAAAACCTCTTACCGATATTTAGAGCAGGTTTTAAGACGGGGTTTCGCTGCTTGATACTGAGTCTGAAGAGAGCATTGGTCTGCTTGCATTCAGTATCAAGCAGCAAAACCCCGTCTCAAAACCTGCTATGAGCAAAGGTAGCCTTACATCAGGTTAGGCACAAAATACTAACTTACCTTTCCACTTTATTCGTAATAGGATCCCAGTTGGTTCTATACGCAATAAGATAGTGTTCAAATGTTGCATCAGGTTTCTGCCATGTGACTGTTATGCTATTGGTGGTTTGACCAGATGATATAAGATTGCTTGGTCCAGCTACAACTACAAACACAAATCAAGAGTCAAATCATGGAAAATAACACAAACAGCATAATAAAAAATAATTTTTATTACGTTTCATTCATGCGTTTTTCCAGGCTTGAACAAGCTGATTCGGTGGATTTCTACCACAACATCGTCGCTTTCGAACCAGATTATTGTTGGAGAAACACAGCGTTCTAATTTCTAAACGCCCTTTCTAACGATTGCCACGGTACTTTCATGGAGTTTTTAACTTTAGACCATTGGTTCGCAAGTCCGAAACAATTACCATTGCCCGACAGCGGCTATTATGCAGCACATAATCAACACTTAGACAAAACAAATATGGATGTGAAGTTGTATTTACACAGCACATATCTTTACCATCCATTTAGATGTTGTTATATCGATCACCACTTAAGCTAACTGAACAAAAGCAAATCAACTGTTATGTCCTTATGTGCTTTCTTGATGTACAAACTAACACCGTGTTACTTACTCTCAACCATTAGAGTAGACCTGAAAATGCCACTTCTTTAACTAAGATGATCTGCTTCATTATATCATATCTAACAACTTAATTGCTCAATCAAAACTTATTCATACAAGCACTCAAACCCACCCGTATGGTTCGTGAAACTTTTCCAGGTGCTATTTTGATTTTTGCTTTGTTTGAAGACATAAAATGTGAATATTTCTCCAGATGCTAATGCAGTAGCATTGTGCGAGTTAGCTCTGTTGTCTAAAACGATCTCAGTTCCATTCTCATACACCACAATCTTAACATAAAAAACAATTAAGTAAGGTAGTAGTTTTGCAAAAACGCATAAGTTGATACCTATTATCTGAGATTCAACACTCTGAAGTCACGTTAACACTTAAAGACAAATATCTTGGCTCTTTGCTTTGCCCAACAGTAAATAAGAAGTGAGAATCATTTACCATAAGCATGAATACGCCCAAGTTATAACACGAGAGTGCCACGAAGTTCCTAAAGTCTCGAGAAAGCTAAAACTTACGCTACATAACATCAGTTTATTTCAATCAATAAATATTAAAGATGCAATTTATGTACATGTACTTCATGTAAAGGTGACTACTCTCAAAACAAAATGTTGCCTGTATCTTGAACATAGTCTACAATCAACAAAACGGGAAGCATATCTAAAAAATGATCAACACCTGAGCGTCAAACACTCCTGGTGACTCTGGCTGACGCCATCTTATTGAAATGCTGTTTGTAGTTGACGTAGCATCAACCATTTCAACTGAAGTTGGAGCTGTAAAATGAAAAAATTGTTTTAACACGACCAAACACCACTTTGCGTTAAATCTTTTTCAAAACTGATTTGGGCAGCTTGCGATGCGATCTTGAAAACATGCACATATTAGCATAAATTACTACATAATATTACATCACCATTCATATACTATCGACTGCACGCAGCATTCGATCAGTAATTAGTTTACTTTTATAGCAAAACTGAGCAATCGTGACTGCTCCGTAATTGTGACATTGTGAGTTTAATGCTTGCATCGGCTTGTATCGTTGTGTTCTTGAAAACGGAACTTTCCCGGAAATTTCTCTAGTTTCGTTGCAAGCTTGTGACAAAAATGAACCTCGCCAGCAATACTGGTAACTACGAAGTACGTCTAAAGGCAATAATGTTCTATGGACAACTGCAAAGAATTTACAGGACCGAGGGATAAAAATGTCATTAATAATTATAAACAGATAATAAAATCTCGCATTCACGTTAATACAACACGGGCATTTTTATAGCTATACAAAACGACAAACATGATGCACTACATTACCATAGAACTCACCGAGAGTGATTATTTGGTCATTACTACTTTCACCCGCTACCTCACCAACAAAAGCAACAACAGCGACTGTGTACGTTTGACCAGGCATTAATTCAGCCGCGACAATAGGTGATGCGGCGTTAATGAATTCTGGAAAATTTATGCCACTATCATCATCAAAACGAGCTTTGTACCAGATATTGTCATCACTATTCACCATATTAAACGTTACATTCACCTGCAAAATAAAACTAATTACAAAAAACATGTTAATTCTCAGGCCTCGTGTTTTCAAGTGACGAGGAAAGCTAACAACCATATTTTTCTAATGGTTTTCAAATTTCTATGCACATAATCTTTCAGATGCCAGTGATTCTTACATAATACGTAAATAATTTAAAACGTAAACAAACAGTAGAATCGCTGTTGTAAAAAATGCATTGACCATCGCTAACTGATAACTTGCAACAATTTGTATTTGTCTCCATAACCAACAATTGCTTAGTTTAATGATTTTATGAACTTTTAACATGTCATATGTTCGTAATCCGGCTTATTTTAGTACATCATCAAATATACAAAAATATCTGGAGCACTGTGCTATACTAAAAACCAGCTTACTCGTATTCAATCAAACTTTTAAGAAACTAACTTGCTCAATTATGGAAAGCGTGATCAAAGTAAAAAGCTTTCATACAAAAAAAAACTAATTCTCATTGACCATTTCTTACCTACTCCAGCTGCTATCTTTCAACATCATTCCACTTCATAAAAACTATTGCTGTACACTGCACATACTAAATAAAAAACTGTATAACTAGAATTAATGCATTACCGTTACTCATCATACTGGTCATGCAGCACTTGTCCACTCGTAAAGCATGGTATTATAATATTCTACAAAAACAATGTTTTTACAAAAAACAGTGCTAAACAAAATCCAATAAAAATACAAAAACAGTCGCTATATGCACTACACCCACGAAAATCTATAACAGCCTAAAAAAGTTGGCTTCTGTAAGTTAACACCTAAGCTCAGATTCTTAATGATTTCAGATAAAATTCCACTCACACCTTCAATAGAACTATGTTGCACAGTATCTTTCTTCTAAGAAACTACTACTTGCGCGACATGAAATATAATGATATTAACGCACAGATTTTTGAGAAAACTGAAAAGTTTCGCTGTTTGCTTGCATTTTGTTTCATGTCATGTTGCCAGCACACTGATGGTGTTTTTAAGCGAAAGGCACACCTGATAAATTTTTAAACGAAAAGCAATATTGTGTCATACATGCTTACGCTTGGGTTGTAAGAAACCTTTCGTTAATTGCACAAACAACATTGTAGTATTGTTAAGACCTGCATCAGAGTTACCAATGCTGCTGAGACAGGGCAGTCCTGCTAAAAGCAGTGCAACCAGGTACGAGCAAAAAAATTGTTTTTAAGTGCTTTTTCACGTGCGCAATATACTCAACAAATCAAAGAACATGATCATTGTCACCATAAACTTCGCTTCAATTCTCTCCCCACGTCGTCGACAAACGAGATTTGATCTACAGGGTGTTTCATCTCAATATATCACTTTAGAAAATCTCATGTCTCAGTAACTGGAAAAAGTAGCAGGATAAAATTGGTTTCGTTGGAAAGGTAAAATCTCCAATTTCGCTACTGCGGTGGTTTCACCAGACCATTGTTACGTCACAATCAAGGTTTAAGCTTTTTGCGTAAAATGCCGTTTCTACCGATTTGCCTCTTATTTGCTTAAAGTGTCTTTTACTGGAATGGAGAAAGCGTTTTGTGTTTTGGAATTTGATAAAAACAACTCGTGGACATGTGTTCAACGTAAATTTCGGACAGGATTTTCAAAGCAGCCACCAGACCGAGGAACCATACAGAAATGGCACGCGAAATTTTACGCAAAAAGCTTAAACCTTGATTGTGACGTAACAATGGTCGGGCAAAACCATGGAAGCAACAAAATTGGAGATTTTACCTTTCCAACGAAACCAGTTTTATCCTGCTACTTTTGCCAGTTACTGAGATATGAGATTTTCTAAACTGACATGTTGAGATGAAACACCCTGTATAAGCGACGTTAGCTCAAAACAATAAGTCAACAACTAACATTTGATAAAGAAAATACGTTTAATGCCGATGTTAGTTGTGTGTTGCTGTGCTATCATAAAAAACGGCATTTTTCAACACTTTCTTGCGTTTCATAGCAGTGTTTTCAAAAGAAACACACTATGCCAGCAGTACTGCCAACTTCACAGCACACACACAGCTTTATTTAGAACAATTGAAATATGCAATGTAAATGCATATAGCACCTGAGTTGTATTATCATTTCCATGAGAAAGTACTACATTTGAAGGAACTGGAGGCAAACCTAAACAATAAATTTTAATTCAATTTAGTAAAACAGGATTTTAAAAACAATATGTAAATATTTAGGTCACGTTTCTTGTTATCTACATGTTCAGCTATCTGACTTCCACGCGTTTCTGGTGAGGAAAATAAACAAGTCGACTGCTTCGCTAGTAAGAAAGACTTGATCTTCCAAAACTATTTGAAAACATTATGAAAACAGCCGCAGACTACTATTTGGTGTGCATTTTAACAATTGAGGTGGTATAAGATGTCAGCACTAACACTGCTTTTTGTAACTGATTTGTAAAAAACGTGGTATCATGTAATTTGAAAATTGTCCTTCGAATTTCATCACCTAACTAACTAGGGGTTTACGTGGTTTCAAATATTTCCATCCTTTACTTCATCACCAGCCACAATGAGTTTATTTTTCAATAAAAATAAATTGGGTTCACACACAAAACAGGCAAATATCCAAAGACCGGTTAACTCAAAAGAAATCACGAAAACATTAAACACAAGAGATACGGCTAATATGGGACACTGCTAAGTGATCTTTCATCCTTAAGAGTCAGCAGCCATTCATAGACTTCATGTCACTGCCTGTTTTGTGTGTCTGTCACCGATCGAAAGCGGCATAAGCCATACTTTGAACTTAGAACATAAAACTTTAGCTCGACCACGCCTTACTCTGACTCCAAGTTTAACGTGCCACACTGCCAATAATAACATTGAGACACAATAACATAACAGTACAAACCAGTTTTTCCAGAAACACAATGTGACATTTGAGATTTAGTTTGAAAGCTTTCTTCTGTAACTGACTTCACAGAAAAATGATAAAATGAATTTGCGTTCAAATCCTGAACTTGATAGGTAGTCACAGAAGCATTGACAGTGACAGTATCTTGAATAGGATATCCACAATTTGAGCCAGTGTGTCGATATATCTCGTAACTCCTAATATTTTTTTCTGATTTATTCCAAGACAATGTTAATGACGTCAAACCGGTATTGATTACTCGTACATTACCAGGTGCTGTTGGCTCTAAAATTAATTAATTTTAGTACAGTGATTTTCAAAGAGAATCATACAGGAAATGTGAAACCTAAAAATAAGTATAGTATTCACCAACAAAGAAAGTTAAATAAATAGGCTTTTCAATTTTAGAGTATCGTCTTCACATTTAAACCTATTCCAGCAGTGTTTATTTTTTTCAAGAAATTGCGCCTGTATGGCATCTGACGAACATTTTCAGCGGAATTCTTTCTTTCAATGTTCTTACACGAATTGAACAAACAGGGTAAACAAAAGAGAAAAAGTAGGCCGTCCGAAATAGTTTTGAAACACTTTTGCATTAAAATAAAGTGCTACATTTAATGCTTAATAAAACCTTATAAGATGTTGCAAATTACAATTGAGTGCGTCATCAACATTATACAAAATAAAACGTCTCATTTCTTGATCACCTTTTCTGATCTTTACTGGATCAGCTAAGCCTTACCCCAAACACAAAATATAACTATAACAAATTTTATTGATGCCTCTAATCAAAATATCGTGAAAAAAGACTGCAATACATGAGCCATTGCATTAAATGGTTTCATGCAATTAAGGAGCTGCGTTAAAGTTGTAAACTGTTTTAAATAAACATGCCATACTTGGTTTAGATGCTCAGGTCTCCTTGATGCATGTTATTAACTACAGAACTAATCCATCACTACAATGATGTTGTTCTTGATACTCAACTCCTTCGTCATGATAAGAGGACATGGCGACAAACATGGAGCCTAAAAAACGAGGCAACTCCCCAACGCCTGAAGCAAACGTCTTGAATAGACAAAGAGCCGACAAAGACTAAGAAGCGTAGAAAATCCGTAGCAAAACAGGACAGAACGAGATTTCAATTACGATGATGTTTATGATCACCCATCGGTTGCAGTTAAAAAAAAGAAAATAAACAGCATACACATTTTACTTATTCTAACATAATGATAGCATAGATATAATGTGACACTGTTTCTCTTAGCTATCTAAACATGAAAAATAACCAAACCACGCTTCTAAATTAATCATCCACATCATGAAAATATTAAATTTGACAAATTCTACTATAGGATTTTTCGCACACACACACACACACACAATACAGCAACTGAATAAACAATGAAACAAAAAATACCTGTACGAGCTTGAACAGCGACTGGTTCGCTTTTTCCATCCTCATTTTGAGCAGTAATGCTGAAGTTATACAAAGTTCCAGGTAACAAATTTTCAACTTTTTCGCTGTAGTCATCTCGACTTTTGATATGGTCAACACAAGTAGGAGCCTTATTTTCCTCAGCAGGACTGTAAGTTATACAATACTTGGAAATATCTTGTTCACCATCAGGTTTTTTCCAAGAAAGATATACAGCATCAGTGCCATTCGTGGTTGCCACCACATCTTTTACTCGTCCTGGAACTTAACAAAATTTAAATTTAAACAAGCAAATGCTATATTAAAAATGATAACCTATATCAAGTATTGTACGTGATAATGTTACCTAAACTAACTAAAATTTAGACTTCTACTGACAAATATATATATATTACTTGTCAACCTTTTGATGGCGTTCACTGACGTCATCTGCAAAAGTACGTAGGACATGCCCCGAAAAAAAAAACAAATAAACCAAGACCATAATGCCAGATCAAAACAATAATTAATTTTACGTCTAGATCTGATTAAACACAACCTGCTAAAATCAAAGATAGAAGTGAAATTGAATCCACATTCACACCATTTTATCAAAAAATAGTCACCGAAATTTACATGGAAAAAGTTAACCGAAATTACCGCCTCAACCACCTTGGCCCAAAGTCAATCATTCGTAACATAATTGATTCGACGCATTTGTAACAATGCCGCCACGCTCATTCAATGCATGGTAATATAACCCAGGGCTTCTCAAACTTTTTTGCTATGCGACCCCATCTTAGACAAAATATTTCTACGTGACCACTGGATGGGTAGCCTACCCGTTAATGATATTTAACCGATAAACGTCTCATTACAGGCAATGGCGTGCTTTGTTTTGAGAGGGGAGCGAAGCATTACGTAAGCTTAATCTTACTATCAAGCGATTATATAAAATACGTGAACTCGATCTTCTTTTGGAGGCCGAAGCATTAAATGAAGAAAACCTAGCAAGACTTTTGCATATTTTGGTCACAAAATAGCTGTTCTTTTACATTTTTTGCTTCTCTCATATCCTTTGAGAGCTATCTCTGATGTTTCCCTCTATAATTGTACCACTGATTACAAATCTCAAGTATCTTTTTCTAGGGCGAAATTATGCAAATGCGCACGATCCATGAAAGTGACCACACAATAACAAAAAGAATACACGATGGAAATGGTGTAGCAAACGAAAAATTAACAAAATAAAAAGACATTTCTATAAAATTTATCAAGCGCATCTAACGGGTTGGACATTGCGCATGATGACTTATGAAAGAAATGAACTGATACAACAGAACTGCTTGCTCTTGAAATAATGTCTTTAGATGCAAATTGAAAAAAGTCAAGAATTGACGCAAATGTAGCTAACATAATTAGTTTTTAAATTCTCGTGAAAAGGCCAAACCAAGAGAACATGAAACTTCTTCAAAATACGCTACTGGTGTTGTAAGCAACTTGCATAGCTTACACACTTTACATTGGCTTCCGCCGGCAGTCCTGTAGCACTCCAACTTCGGGCCCCCCCCCCCCCCCCAAAGTAAGCGCAAGAGCCCCTGCGCACAGGTCATATCACTTTAGAGGTGTAAAATTGAAAAGCTGCATTAAGAAAATACACCACAATTTGTACATAAGTAAACAGGCTAATGTCAGATTAAAGCATGCCGATACCGAAGGTGCAAGTCATAAAAAATTCGGCACCGATGCCAGAGTTCAGTAGGACATTTATGCAGACACTGCGAAACGAAAGCAATGACACTGAAAAACATGAAAAAGTTATAAAAACACAGTATCATTTAAATAGTCTAGAGCGAACCTTTTTGTTTGCAAATGCTGTTATGACATTGTCATAATCAAGAGATCGGGCGCAGTCATTTTCGATTGACAACATGGCTAATGAAGATAGTCTACTGTCTGTCATAGTCGTTCTATTAAAAGTTTTGATCAGTTTCAATTTGCTGAAGCTTCTTTCAGCGCTGGCAACAGTCACGGGGCAAGTTAGTAAGATTCGAAGTGCGATGTACACATTCGGATACAATTCAAATAAATGAGTCTTTAGAAGATAGTTCAGAAAGTCTTGAGCCGTTTTGAGATTGCGTTTTTTTTGTAAAATTAAAACAAACCGCTGTAGCTCAACGCTCATTTCATCAGAATCAATGTCACCGAACTTTTTTGGAACTCTTTACAGCAAGTAAGAAGAGCATTTTCTTGTTGCACAAGCAAAAGTTTGTCTCGTGTGTACAAAAACGAAAAGGCGGAAGAAACCTCACGTAAGAAATTAAAGCGCTCCTTTATTGACATAATAGCCTGGTCTACTAATGGATAGAAAAAGTTGCTTTTAAATTTCAGTTCAGGAGTAGCTCGTTGTTCCTCTTCACCTTGGTAATCAAACAATCTTCTTTTCTTTCCATTTCTTGACGGAGGAAAAGAAGGATCAATATCCAATTCCTGTGCTATTTCAACAGCAGATGTTGCGGCACTGTCATAACCCGTTGTGCGATAGTTTTGCAAAAACTTTTCAGTTGCCTGGATTTCCGTTTCCATTGTGTGAAGAGAGACTCCATACGATTGAAGAATCTTGCTTGCTTTATTGACTTGGAATAGGATATCATACCAAATAAACACCGACAAAAGAAAACTCCATTTTGATAAATGAGCTATCAACGATTTTGTTTCTGAGGCAGCTCTTCCATCTTTTCTTTCTATGGAAATGGCTTCCAAGTCTTTCAGTGCCAGCAACACCTCTTTTAAATTGTATCGAAGAGGTTCGATGCATTTAATTCTGCTTTCCCAACGAGTATCAGATTGTGACTTTATGGACAGCTCCGCATGTTTCTTCAAAATTTCCCAACGCTGAGCAGAGGAAGAAAACAGCACATACAACCTTGTAAGTACTCCAAAAAATGTCAATGCTTCCGTCGATCAATTAGCACTGTCAACAACAACTAAGTTAAGGGTATGGTTTGCACAGGGCACGTAAACAGCTTTGGGATTGATGTCTAGCATTCTTGCTTGGACCCCAGAATGTTTTCCTTTCATGTTAGCACCATTATCATATGACTGACCTCGACAATCAGACAATTCGAGTTGCAGTTCGGTCGCTTTTTCTAAGAAAGCGTCCAACAAGCCTTTCCCAGTACTGTCACTTATTCTCAAGTAGCCAAAAAATGTTTCTTTAACAACAGCAGCTTCTTCATTACATAGTACATAACGGAGAATGACAGACATTTGTTCATGATGTGACATATCTGGAGTGCAGTCCAAAATTATAGAAAAATATTTTGCCAATTTCAATTGCTGTAAATTTTCGTTTTCAACTTCTGTCGCTAGCAATTCAATTAGTTCATTTTGTATAGTAGGACTCAAATAGTGATCTTTAGTGTTTTTATTCTTGATTCTGTCTTGAAGCTCTTTTAGGATCGGATCTCTTCTTGCCAAAAGCTCAAATATACCCAGAAAATTTCCATTGTGAGGAGATCCTAAGACTTCTTCAGATCCTCTAAAAGCAAGATTCCTTTCCGATAAAAACAAGGCAATGTCGATAAGTCTCTCTAAAACATTTCTCCAAAAACGTCTTTCATTGAAAAAAATATTCATCTCGCGTTTGTCGATAGTGGATGAATTTCTTATCCCTTCAGCTAGCAACATCCATTGACTGCAGCATTCTTGGTGGGAAATGCCGTTTTCATGGTCCTTCAGTTTTTTCGAAAAACCCTCCCATGTATTTATACCACTACAAAAGGGGCTTAGTGTTTTTCCAAATAGCTTACAACAAAAGCAAAAAACTTGATCTGATTCCCCAGAATAAACTAGCCACAACCGTGAAACACTTTCACCATTAGGTAACACACGTTTATAATGGTTGGAGGAAAAACGTCGCCTTGGAGTTGTGTTATTATATGGAAAATTCATTATTAGTTGATGTGGTCCACGCTTTACTATATCACATCGTTGAGCATCAGAAATACTTTCAGGCCATTTACATGGGTCATCAGGGATAGGGGTAAATTGAGATTCAGTTATTTTTGATATTGAAGGTTGCGTATTGGCAGGTAAATCACAACTTACATTTTCTGGAAAATCACAATCACTTTGATGCTGATCGTCATAGTCTTCTTTTTCTTGTACACTATAGTTTTCTTCATCCCTCTCGGTACTAGTGCCAGGTCTACTCTGCTCAGTAATCTTGAAAAAATCTGTCATCTTGGGCAATTTCGCTACAGCATCTCGAGCAGTGGCTGCTTCTTTTCTCTTTTGAGCACCACTTTTTGAACGTTTCATTCTATACAATGTCAATGAAATACTTTATCTGCACTCTGCAGTGTACAGGGTGTCTCAAAAGTAAGTATACACTTTAAAATTTGAATAACAATCTAATGGCTTATTCAAATTTGTCAAAAGTTTACACAAATATTCTATAAACTACTAGAAACAGATTACCGTCCTAACATCTCGTTGAATTTATTTATTGACAGAATGTTAGACCTCAACGTGGGAGCCACCAATTTCGGAAGATTTCAGCCACCTTTTGATGCATTCTTGCTTGACACTTTGAAATAAATCTTGTGTAACTAGTCCACATGATGCTCTAATGTTTTGTTCCAACTCTAAAAGGTTTTGAGACCGTGTGGAGTAAACTTTGCTCTTAAGGAAACCCCAAAGAAAAAAGTCGCATGGGGTTAAGTCAGGTGAACGAGCGGCCCATTCTAGAGGACCTCTGCACCCGATCCACCTACCGAGAAAAAACTGATTTAAGTAATCTCTGACTTTCCTGGTGTAATGTGCAGGAGCTCCATCTTGCTGAAAGTAACAGTTTTTCAACCGAAGCATTTTTTGTCAACTTTACTCCACACGGCCTCAAAACCTTTTAGAGTTGGAACAAAACATTAGAGCATCATGTGGACTAGTTACACAAGATTTATTGCAGGGTATCGGGCAAGAATGCGTCAAAGGTGGCTGAAATCTTCCGAAATTGGTGGCTCCCACGTTGAGGTCTAACATTCTGTCAATAAATAAATTCAACGAGATGTTAGGACGGTAATTTGTTTCTAGTAGTTTATAGAATATTTTTGTAAACTTTTGACAAATTTGAATAAGCCATTAGATTGTTATTCAAATTTTAAAGTGTACACTTACTTTTGAGACACCCTGTATATATATTGTCCCGGTATTTATAGCCAAACAGAATTCCAGACCATTCTATGATTGTTGCGTAACAACGGCATTGTTACGTCAATCGAATATTCAAGATTCTACCAGAAAATCAATCGAAATATTCTAGATTCTGCGAGATAAAATGACGTTGCATTCACTTATGATGTCACAAGCCAATTTCTTCCTACAGTTTAAATCGGTTGTAAACAAGTCTGCTGAACTGAAAATAGTCACGTAGCCAAAAAGCAATTTCAGACTAACTTGGGCCCCCAAAGTTGGCCTGGGCCCCCCCAATTGGGGGGTTTGGGGGGCGGCTGCTACGTCTCTGTCCGCCTGGCTCTACTTAAACAAACCAATCTTCCCCAGCTTAGTAGTAGTCGAAAGCTATCTTGTCAGGCTTGAAAAATACCATTTCAAATCACAGATAAAGCGTATACATTTTTCTTTTCCTTAAAAGTGTTTGGATCACGAAAAATGTAGTTTAGCAACGTTTTTTCGCAATATCTGTATTTCTACATGGCATTTTATTTTACACTATCTTTTTTGTAAAACATAAGGTTGCAAGTTATCCTGTTTCCTCCTGATTTTTTGTCTTGATCATTTCCGCTTACTTTCCCCTTTTCTGACTTTTAGAGTCAAATTTTATCAAATAAGAAAATTTCCTTCCAAGTGGAAGCCGTGTGTCAACAAAATCAATATCGGTCAGTATGTTACAACAAACAGGAAGTAACAATGAATAACTTGTTTCGATTTTTTGATTATTTTTACTTGAAAGCTCAGGCAGACATTGTAGTATACAACCGAAAGCGTAAAAATGGAATTACCCCTAAAAATGCGACACCAAATGATTTTACTACAGGTCTACGTTTAATTTTCTCGTGAGGGTTACAAAAGCTTTTAATTCTAATGAATACAGCCAATTCGTTTTGAATTTGTTTCACGACCCCAAATGGGGTCGCGACCCATAGTTTGAGAAGCCCTGATATATCCTGCTGTTAACATTATTGTTACCACAACTGCAAAAATTAAACTAAAATTTATGTTCACCTAAACCACGCTTGCACACCATGCGGCCCATAAACTTTTCGTGCAGCCTGCGATCGGTTTTAAAACACGCTACATTAATATTTCAAAACTTGTTTTCCGATATGGTTGATTACCACAAAAAGATTATCAACTTCCATTTGGAATCAGAAGTTGTGCAACTAAGCCTTTAGAATTAGTGATTCCGTTTCCAAAAAACAATGTCGCGCATGTTTCCGAGGTAAAACGGGTAAATACGTCTTTTTGCTTTAAAGTGCGAACGTGATTGCCATAAATGCGCCAAGAATTTGCGCCTCTTTAAGAATGGCAGGCGTTTTTAAATAAGCATGGGAAACTTGGTTTAGATGCCCAGGTCTCCTTGATGTATGTTATTAAATACAGAACTAACCCATCACCACAATGATGTTGTTCTTGTTACTCAACTCCTTCGTCATGATAAGAGGACATGGCGATAGACATATAGCCTAAAAAACGAGGCAACTCCCCAACGCCTGAAGCAAACGTCTTGACTAGACAAAGACTAAGAGAGAGGTGTAGAAAATCCCGTACCAAGACAGGACAGAACGAGATTTCAATTACGATGATGTTTATGATCACCCATCGGTTGCAGTTAAAAAAAAGAAAATAAACAGCATACACATTTTACTTATTCTAACATAATGATAGCATAGATATAATGTGACACTGTTTCTCTTAGCTATCTAAACATGAAAAATAACCAAACCACGCTTCTAAATTAATCATCCACATCATGAAAATATTAAATTTGACAAATTCTACTATAGGATTTTTCGCACACACACACACACACAATACAGCAACTGAATAAACAATGAAACAAAAAATACCTGTACGAGCTTGAACAGCGACTGGTTCGCTTTTTCCATCCTCATTTTGAGCAGTAATGCTGAAGTTATACAAAGTTCCAGGTAACAAATTTTCAACTTTTTCGCTGTAGTCATCTCGACTTTTGATATGGTCAACACAAGTAGGAGCCTTATTTTCCTCAGCAGGACTGTAAGTTATACAATACTTGGAAATATCTTGTTCACCATCAGGTTTTTTCCAAGAAAGATATACAGCATCAGTGCCATTCGTGGTTGCCACCACATCTTTTACTCGTCCTGGAACTTAACAAAATTTAAATTTAAACAAGCAAATGCTATATTAAAAATGATAACCTATATCAAGTATTGTACGTGATAATGTTACCTAAACTAACTAAAATTTAGACTTCTACTGACAAATATATATATATTACTTGTCAACCTTTTGATGGCGTTCACTGACGTCATCTGCAAAAGTACGTAGGACATGCCCCGAAAAAAAAAACAAATAAACCAAGACCATAATGCCAGATCAAAACAATAATTAATTTTACGTCTAGATCTGATTAAACACAACCTGCTAAAATCAAAGATAGAAGTGAAATTGAATCCACATTCACACCATTTTATCAAAAAATAGTCACATGCTTACATGAAAAAAGTTAACCGAAATTACCGCCTCAACCACCTTGGCCCAAAGTCAATCATTCGTAACATAATTGATTCGACGCATTTGTAACATGGCGCCACGCTCATTTCCAACATTCAATGCATGGTAATATAATTATAACCCACTGTTAACGTTATTGTTACCACAACTGAAAAAACTAAACTAAAATTTATGTTCACCTAAACCACGCCTGCACACCATGAAGTCCACAAACTTTTCGTGCAGCCTGCGATCGGTTTTAAAACACGCTGCATTAATATTTCAAAACTTGTTTTCCGATATGGTTGATTACCACAAAAAGATTATCAACCTCCATTTGGAATCAGAAGTTGTGCAACTAAGCCTTTAGAATTAGTGATTCCGTTTCTAAAAACCAATGTTCGCGCATGTTTCCGAGGTCAAACGGGTAAATACGTCTTTTTGCTTAAAAGTGCGAACGTGATTGCCATAAATGTGCCAAGAATTTGCGCCTCTTTAAGGATGGCAGCTGTCTTTAAGTAACAGCGTCAGCAACAGGCTGCGGAAAAATTATTTGCTGAATGTGGTTCTTTTACTGTTTAAGTTGCGCAGGTCTGATCTAAACATTATTTGCATTTTTATCTCAAGCAAACCAACTATGTTTTGCTGATCGGTCGGGAGCAAAAACGGGTCTAAATTTAATCCGTGGTTTCACTTATGTTATGGTTGAATATCTTTGCTTTGACCATGTCATTTGGATGGTTGACATTGTCAAATCAACTAGTTGAACTAACATAATTCAATATGCAACAATGCTCCTTGATTTGCATGTAGCCCAAATGACATTTATTGATAGCATTAACAAGATAACAGCATAGTACAACTCGCTGTGGCATATGCTACAAATCAGCCTATTTAGCTATATGAACAAACTCAATGGCTTAATCATGCTCTTTTCCGATACAAAATGACCATTGTTGGACTTGTGGGTATAGATGTAGCCACTTCCAGCCTTGTCTTTTATGTGCTCATTTCTTAGAAATTGCTTTTTTCTAAGAGTTTTTGTTGCTCAAAACATGGATCTCTAAAAAAGATTTTCACCAAAAACTTGTCATAAAAACATTTTTCAATTTATTCTTTCAATACGTGGACCTTTAAAAAAATAGTCTTCACCGTTAATTTGGGATAAAAGTTTTAAATCTATTATGGCTAAAACATGGTTTCTTCACAGCGGGGTTATGTTTTGGTCTAGACAGATGGTAACCGTAAATATTTGTAAGTTGGCAGAATTTTTAGTTGAAGGTGAGTCATTTTGCAAATTCGGTAATTGCATAGCGAATATGACGATGGATTCATGGTGGACTGGTGTCCGTGCAGTGCAAACATCAAAGAGGCTTTTGTAGATATGGCAGTTATGTATATATTTTTAAACAACCCCCTATTAGGTGTTGGGGAAAAGTTGCTAAGACGTTTCTTTGTGCTGATCTACCTCAGCACAAGTTGAGAAACAGCCACCAGAAATATTTGTTTCAGGAGTTTAGTCATCCAATGCTTTTTGAGAGTGCCTGCCGTTGAAAAGTTCGCTGCAGACAATTTCCAATGGAACAGTACTTGAAAAACCAAATAATGTAAATATTTATGGATGAGAGTGATGTAGAAGGCAAACAGTTTTTGAATAGCTTAGTTGGTAAATTGGCAACCGCCGAAACAAAGGTTTGTTTTCAACTGTAAGATTCTTCAAAAAAGGCAATAATATTATGACTGGAGAAATTGTTGATGCTATTCACTATCTTGATGTTGCACGAGAAAACTGCTGCTTGTAGTTTACTGACCAAGCGAGTTATATCACTCTTGCTAGAAGCCTAAAAAACTTGTATCCCATACTCTTCCGTGTTACATGGATGGCTTATCTTCTACATGACTGTGCTATGAAGGTGATAGCTAACTACTCTGCTGTTGACCACTTACATGCAAGGGTTAAAACAGTGACCGTTAAAAACGAGTCAAAGAGTGCTTTTTTCACTACCATCGGCCAACCTCCTCAGCTTGTTGTAACTTGGTGGGGCAGATGGTTGAAAGGTGCTTTCTGCCTTTCTAGAATTTTGTCAAGAGTAAGAAATATTTTGAAACGCTTCCGCAGTCCTGTAGCACTCCAACTTCGGGCCCCCCCCAAAGTAAGCGCAAGAGAGAGTTCAGTAGGACATTTATGCAGACACTGCGAAACGAAAGCAATGACACTGAAAAACATGAAAAAGTTATAAAAACACAGTATCATTTAAATAGTCTAGAGCGAACCTTTTTGTTTGCAAATGCTGTTATGACATTGTCATAATCAAGAGATCGGGCGCAGTCATTTTCGATTGACAACATGGCTAATGAAGATAGTCTACTGTCTGTCATAGTCGTTCTATTAAAAGTTTTGATCAGTTTCAATTTGCTGAAGCTTCTTTCAGCGCTGGCAACAGTCACGGGGCAAGTTAGTAAGATTCGAAGTGCGATGTACACATTCGGATACAATTCAAATAAATGAGTCTTTAGAAGATAGTTCAGAAAGTCTTGAGCCGTTTTTGAGATTGCGTTTTTTTTGTAAAATTAAAACAAACCGCTGTAGCTCAGCGCTCATTTCATCAGAATCAATGTCACCGAACTTTTTTGGAACTCTTTACAGCAAGTAAGAAGAGCATTTTCTTGTTGCACAAGCAAAAGTTTGTCTCGTGTGTACAAAAACGAAAAGGCGGAAGAAACCTCACGTAAGAAATTAAAGCGCTCCTTTATTGACATAATAGCCTGGTCTACTAATGGATAGAAAAAGTTGCTTTTAAATTTCAGTTCAGGAGTAGCTCGTTGTTCCTCTTCACCTTGGTAATCAAACAATCTTCTTTTCTTTGCACTTCTTGACGGAGGAAAAGAAGGATCAATATCCAATTCCTGTGCTATTTCAACAGCAGATGTTGCGGCACTGTCATAACCCGTTGTGCGATAGTTTTGCAAAAACTTTTCAGTTGCCTGGATTTCCGTTTCCATTGTATGAAGAGAGACTCCATACGATTGAAGAATCTTGCTTGCTTTATTGACTTGGAATAGGATATCATACCAAATAAACACCGACAAAAGAAAACTCCATTTTGATAAATGAGCTATCAACGATTTTGTTTCTGAGGCAGCTCTTCCATCTTTTCTTTCTATGGAAATGGCTTCCAAGTCTTTCAGTGCCAGCAACACCTCTTTTAAATTGTATCGAAGAGGTTCGATGCATTTAATTCTTCTTTCCCAACGAGTATCAGATTGTGACTTTATGGACAGCTCCACATGTTTCTTCAAAATTTCCCAACGCTGAGCAGAGGAAGAAAACAGCACATACAACCTTGTAAGTACTCCAAAAAATGTCAATGCTTCCGTCGATCAATTAGCACTGTCAACAACAACTAAGTTAAGGGTATGGTTTGCACAGGGCACGTAAACAGCTTTGGGATTGATGTCTAGCATTCTTGCTTGGACCCCAGAATGTTTTCCTTTCATGTTAGCACCATTATCATATGACTGACCTCGACAATCAGACAATTCGAGTTGCAGTTCGGTCGCTTTTTCTAAGAAAGCGTCCAACAAGCCTTTCCCAGTACTGCCACTTATTCTCAAGTAGCCAAAAAATGTTTCTTTAACAACAGCAGCTTCTTCATTACATAGTACATAACGGAGAATGACAGACATTTGTTCATGATGTGACATATCTGGAGTGCAGTCCAAAATTATAGAAAAATATTTTGCCAATTTCAATTGCTGTAAATTTTCGTTTTCAACTTCTGTCGCTAGCAATTCAATTAGTTCATTTTGTATGGTAGGACTCAAATAGTGATCTTTAGTGTTTTTATTCTTGATTCTGTCTTGAAGCTCTTTTAGGATCGGATCTCTTCTTGCCAAAAGCTCAAATATACCCAGAAAATTTCCATTGTGAGGAGATCCTAAGACTTCTTCAGATCCTCTAAAAGCAAGATTCCTTTCCGATAAAAACAAGGCAATGTCGATAAGTCTCTCTAAAACATTTCTCCAAAAACGTCTTTCATTGAAAAAAATATTCATCTCGCGTTTGTCGATAGTGGATGAATTTCTTATCCCTTCAGCTAGCAACATCCATTGACTGCAGCATTCTTGGTGGGAAATGCCGTTTTCATGGTCCTTCAGTTTTTTCGAAAAACCCTCCCATGTATTTATACCACTACAAAAGGGGCTTAGTGTTTTTCCAAATAGCTTACAACAAAAGCAAAAAACTTGATCTGATTCCCCAGAATAAACTAGCCACGACCGTGAAACACTTTCACCATTAGGTAACACACGTTTATAATGGTTGGAGGAAAAACGTCGCCTTGGAGTTGTGTTATTATATGGAAAATTCATTATTAGTTGATGTGGTCCACGCTTTACTATATCACATCGTTGAGCATCAGAAATACTTTCAGGCCATTTACATGGGTCATCAGGGATAGGGGTAAATTGAGATTCAGTTATTTTTGATATTGAAGGTTGCGTATTGGCAGGTAAATCACAACTTACATTTTCTGGAAAATCACAATCACTTTGATGCTGATCGTCATAGTCTTCTTTTTCTTGTACACTATAGTTTTCTTCATCCCTCTCGGTACTAGTGCCAGGTCTACTCTGCTCAGTAATCTTGAAAAAATCTGTCATCTTGGGCAATTTCGCTACAGCATCTCGAGCAGTGGCTGCTTCTTTTCTCTTTTGAGCACCACTTTTTGAACGTTTCATTCTATACAATGTCAATGAAATACTTTATCTGCACTCTGCAGTGTATATATATTGTCCCGGTATTTATAGCCAAACAGAATTCCAGACCATTCTATGATTGTTGCGTAACAACGGCATTGTTACGTCAATCGAATATTCAAGATTCTACCAGAAAATCAATCGAAATATTCTAGATTCTGCGAGATAAAATGACGTTGCATTCACTTATGATGTCACAAGCCAATTTCTTCCTACAGTTTAAATCGGTTGTAAACAAGTCTGCTGAACTGAAAATAGTCACGTAGCCAAAAAGCAATTTCAGACTAACTTGGGCCCCCAAAGTTGGCCTGGGCCCCCCCAATTGGGGGTTTGGGGGGCGGCTGCTACGTCTCTGCGCTTCCGTGACGGTGGTGTCTTAATGCAGTGCGGTAAAGAGGCTCTAAAATCTTTCAGTTGAGCTACTCAACTTTTAGAAATAAAGGAGCAGCACAGTGCACTGATTGATATAATGCAGAAAAAGGATGACATATTCGTGAACCTTACAAGGAAGTTACCTTTTTCGATGATTGCCTAATCGAAAAACGTGTTTAAAAATGTCAAGACATGAGGTCCGAAGTGCTTTTTGTTTTGTTTTATTTGCCATATTTATCCTCCATTCACGAGAAAGCGAATTGTATCGCTATACTTTGGACGGTAAGTCCGCACTCGCTTGGGAGTTGCCTTTTTCGAGGTTTATGGATCACCTGTCTTCCACATAAAGGTGCATTGTGAAAACGGAACAAAATAATATTTTGTCACATTTGTACAGCTTGCTGAGAATCTCCAAGAAACCTCCGTATTAGTAGAAGAATCTTTTCCATTGTAGGAAAAATATGACTAGAGACAGGAACTTTAAAGGTGATAACTTAAAGCAGTACTTGATGTACAAGTATAACATACTGGTTCCCTCTAAAACTTTTAGAATATTAACTAATGATAAATATTTATTTCTTGCGCTTTCTCCAATGATTTTTGATAATAATGATAGTGTTGCCAAATCAAACAATGATTCGCCAGATCAGCCAGCAAGACCATCAAGCAAGAGCAGGGGATCACGGTATGCTAACTTAAAGATTACATAGATGAGGGTAGATGGCATAGTGATCCATCGAAAACCGAAATCAAACCTTCGATTACGATGTCAGCTTCAATGAAATCAGTCTATTTGTCGCTAACATGCGACAGCATCAAGAAAAACTGACTTCGGGTGGGATTCGAATCACGTTCCGCACCAGCTACTCTGGAGTGTGAGCCCAGGACTTTGGTAACGGGATGTTCTAACCGTGACTGATTTCATTGTGGCTAACATCTTAATCGAGGGTATGACCTCGGTTCTCGATGGATCACTCTACCATCAACCCGATCTATGTTGTCAAATTATTCACGTTTTTCATTTCAGTTTTATTTTGTCAGAAAAACAATTCTTTCTCACCAAACGGTTTGACTTCTAATAAGCTTCGTAGTTTGCTGCCTAGTTGAAAACGTTAGAAGTTATTGCTCAAAACAAAGACAAACATCGTAAAATATGAAGCCAAAATTTAAAGGTTGCTCCAGTGATCAGTATTCTATCTTTTTCTGTGTCAATTAAATTGTCTTGCATCATGTTCTATGCTCAGTACCAAACAAGGTATGATGTGAAAGAGACCAGTGAACGTGTTTTACTCATTATTGCTTTTTCTCTAAAAACAATGGGGATGTGTTATCAAATAAACTCGACACACTTTTTTTCAGATTAGTTTGTAGTGTTGTGGTTCAGTCAAAAATAATCAAACTAGGCAACCAGCAGCTTGCGATTCTGCTTCTGATTGCAGATGGAGTCTAAATGTCAGCCTCTGTTTGCGGCACCAAAAGTAAAAAGCATTAAACTCTGACACTCATCAAGACCTAATTTAAGATTTCTTGATTCTCACAGATTTTTTCAGCCAGCAGCGTAATTTAATAAAAGAGCAATTTCAAAAATATGAAAAAGTTTACAAAGTCAATATTTTCACTCGTGTCCCAGATGGCAGATGCTTTCTCGCAGCCTGGGCCGTTAGTACGTCTTTCAGAAATGTCAGACAGAAACCGAACCTGCCAACCTGGAAGGGTAACCCCTCATCCCGATGTTCAGTCAGGGCCTAATACTCGGCAAACTCTTTTTCCAGAGCGGGGCCATATGCCTCTGTGAGGACACACCTTCAAGAAGTTCTGAAGACCAGCAGTCTTGCAGCTGAACATCAAAGGTCTCACTGCAAGCAAGATGAATGTACTTCATCATCTCGCCGTGCAGTATAAGGCACTCGTCATTCTTCTTCAGGAGACCCACTGCACTTGTGCAGATAAGCCAACAATACCAGGCTTTGCACTAGCTGGGTCTTCTTTAAGCAGGAATCATGGCCTTGCCACGTTTGTCCATGACCGGCTAAAATGGACTTTTGTTGATCAGTCTTCAGCTACATCGGAAACTGAGTGGTTGCGCGTGGACGTTGATGGTTATAGAATCGTCAATGTCTACAAACGTCCACCTACGCGACTGCAAGCGTCTGATCTCCCAGTGTTTCCTCACCCCGTTCTCTATGCTGGCAATTTTAATTGTCCTCATGTCAACTGAGGTTATAGAACTAGCAGTGCCGATGGAGAGTGCCTTGTTGCTTGGGCAAGCCTCAACGGCTTTGTCCCTCTCCACGACCCAAAGGACGTGGCCATCTTTCATTCTGGCCGCTGGAACACTGGCACCAACCCTAATCTGACATTTGCCGGTGTTGGTCCAGACAGCCTTGTACCTGACAGACGTATCTTAGAGAAGTTTCCTAGGTCACAACATCGACCTTCGCTTATTGTTCCACCAAGACTTGCTCTGCCTGGTCCGAGAAAGCCTATTAAGTGATGAAACTACCGCAAGACCAGCTGGAGCCACTACCATACATTGACCAACAAACTTGCCAAGAGTTTGTTGTCACCAGATTCACTGGATGTGGATCTGGATTACCAGGACTTCTGCAATGTCATCAGAACAGCAGCCAAAAATTCTATCCCACGCGGTTGTCAAAATAACCACATACCGTGTAAGGATGCTGAGTGCGAGAACCTCTAGCGTACATTTCTGCAGTCGCCTGAAGGAAGCGACTCTAGCAGGGCTGCTCCTGGCTTGCTCCTCAGGCTCGACAAGAAACGCAGAGATCGATGGTCCGAGGCAGTTCAGACTATCAACTTTTCGCCGAAAAGCATGGAATATATTGAACAACCTAACTGGTAGATCACGGCGCTCCCCTCGTCACTGTGCCGTCTCAGCTAACGCTATTGTGTCTCAGCTGATTATAAACGGCAGATGCGAAGGTATTGACCGTGAGTCATCTCTACTCATCTCGCAAGGAGTGTCATATCTTTGGAGGGCCACTTCAACAAGTCTAGTGAACATCTCTGAAAGTTTTACCTCGAAGGAGTTTGCTGCTGCCCTCAAACACCTGAAACCAGGAAAAGCTCCAGGCCCAGATTCTATTTGCCCCGAGCTGATAACCCATGCTGGAGCTGCACTGAAGTCCTGGTTGTGTGGCTTTCTTTCTTCCTGCCTGCACCACGTCAAAATTCCACAAGTGTTGAGAAGAGCACTGGTAGTGGAGACTTATTGCTACCGTGTCCAGTCCCAACGTATCTTGGGGTAAAGCTGGATAGGTCGCTCACTTTCCGTCACCACCTCGAGGCTTTGCGCAAAAGACTCTCTACCCAAGTTACGCTGTTGAGGCGACCTGCGGGATCCGGATGAGGTGCAGGTGCCAAGATATTGCGCATCTATGCTCTTTCCTTGGTCTACTGCACCGCTGAGTACTGCGCACCAGTTTGTTGTCGCAGTACGTATACTCGCCTCATTGGCAGCATTCTCAACGATGCTTTGCGCATTGTCACTGAATGCTTGCGTCCCACACCAACGGAGGACTTGCCTATTCTCGCAGGCATCCAGCCAGCTGAGCTCCGCCGATTAGGAGCGACACTCTCCTTGGCGATTCGTGCTATCCATGACCCCGACCATGCACTTCACGGATAGTTCGTTGGGCAGCAGGATGCGCACCTGAATTAAATCTTAAATCTTAATCAAGACTTAAATTTAAAGACTTAAATCTTAAAACTTTAATCAAAGACTTAAATCGAGACGCCCATTTGTACTTGCTGCGTGGAAACTATTAGGTAGTTTGTCTAACTGGACATCCGCGTGAAGCAGTGGACGAAACATAAATAGAATGCGGACTACTTGGAAAGTACAAGTACTTCAAGGGTCTGTGCTTTCATTCCCAGGGTCAGTTCAAGGCCACTTAAAATGAGTCTGCCCAGAACATCTTGGGTAAGGCTCAATCGCCTGCGGACTGGTGTAGAACGTTTTCACTCGACCAAGTACAATTGGGATCTCGCTCATCACCGAATTGTGAATGTGGCGCCACTGAGCAAACTGCATATCACTTTATACCTTCTTGTCTCATACATCATGTACCAAAAGGAATATGAGGTCTGCAGGTTTTGGATGATGCAACTCGATGTTGGCTTGACACCACCACTGCCAGCATCTAATCTGGGCAGCACAGTAGCCTGAGGTGGTAAAAAGATAGACCCTCGGCCCTGGCTTTGATTTGTGCTGGCCTGGATTGAGTTTGGTTGCCTGACCAAACGACGCAAGATTTTTATTAACAGACCTTTTGAGGCACCGTGTTCAAGACAAAATTGTTTACATGTACAAGCCACAGTTAATTTTGTGATAAAACAAATTAGTTCTACAAGGCGCCGCAAAATTACAAGGTTTTCAGTATCTTTTTATGTTTTTAACGACAAAAATTCTGGCTTTGCTATCGTTTAAATTTAGAAATATTAGCAAAATGGATTCTTTTACTTCTATACATCAGCTTCTGAAAGTCTTTAAAGCGGTGCCGAGATTCTCTGAACTGGTGCTCTTGCTGCTGTGAATTGTGTGTTGTGCTGAACTTAAAATCCTACAAAGGATAATTTACCTTTTAACTTGAGTTCTGGCACCTTGTTAAATGTGCAATTTTTGCAAGCGCTGCGACCAAACCGAAAATTGCCTTGAAGACTATGCGGTTGTGAGACGTCACCAAGCGTTATGTCGATCAGGTGGCAGTAGTAATTATAGAATACGTCTGGCGTAACTAAAATTCTGCAACGGTGTGTTTAATTTAAGCGTCATTTTATATAGTTGGCGAAAAGAAAAAATGCATTATTGCTTTTTAAGAACAACAGCAGCTGACGCTCCATAAATTGAACGTGAGGAAATTTACCGGGATAGCGATTTTTCAGGTCAGAATAAGTTTTTATCATGACCAAGTACGGTTTTATCTTTGATTACCGGTACTCACATTGTCCCTATTGCTAAGACACAATTAAGCTAAATATCAAAGGAAATATAGTGTTCTGAGAGGCAGTGGAAGCAAATGGAACTTTGTTATGCCTTAATCGATATTAAGTTAAAGTTAAACCTCGGAAAACGTTGGAAGGGAGAGTGCAAGGCTGCCGATTCGTTGCGCTTCCAATGCATGGTAACCGCAGCTGACAACGTCGATTTCGAACTTGGAAAGCGCTTCCTCCAATTCGCGAAGGTCTGCATTGACCCCAATTACTCCACGCGCTCCATATGCCAGTATCTGCAATCAAAAACAAAAATTTCAGTCCAGTTCCATCGTGCACACTTCAGGCGAGCATTGGAGTGTTTCTTGTTAGTTTTTTTTTCGAAAAGCTTTTTTAAATAAGCATGTTCAACGAAAAAGTAACAATAGAGCCTGGCCCCAGTGTAGTCTGATACGCTTGTACAACACTTAAGACTAAGCCAGACTAGTCCAGTTTAACGGAAGGCGCTGATCTTGCAAGAAAGGGTGTTTGTGTGATTGTCAGTATCATGTAGCCTACAATGAATTGATGAAAGCACGATAATTTCCGTTGCACGGTTGCAGAAGATACACTTTACGGAAAGTAGTAATCGTGGGCCACTAGCTTCGGAAACTTTTCCATATCGTTTCTACGGCGTTAGGTTTCCCACTACCAGCGGTAGCTATCATCACGTAGGGGAAACTCGATAAAGATGAGCATTACAAAAAATTTTTATCAACAGTTTTTTTTGAAGCAAGTTATATTGCCGATACTTACAACAAATAAATTAAAGGCTTGAAGTGTTTCTTTAAGCAACGATTTTGAGTCGGTTAAATATAGTACATATTTTAACAACAAAATTGTAAAAAAAGGGTTATTTGTTTAACTCACCTTCGGCGTGAACCAACCAAGTAGGCGAGATGAAACATAAACCAATGAATATATAACGCCAGCTCTTTTGCAATTTTTAATATGCGAAGGACCGGTGACGTGAAATTTGTAACCTTGAAAGGCAAGCCTATTTTTTATACTTCGGAAAAACCGATTACCGAACCGAAACCAAAGGTCTTCACACGAGTTACGCGACAAAAATCGCAAGTTTACGGCAAACCCCGGTGCCAATGTGAACCCTGGCTGTTTCTAGAACACGTCAACTAAGTATTTTTGTTGGACTGAGGTCTATTTGCAACAATCACTTTATGAAAGCAAAGCCACTGCAAGCATTTCTATCATGAGCTGAAATTTACTTTGCCAACAACCGATGCGACATGCAGCCGAGTAAACTTCAAATTAAATGCGCTGTTGACATTTTTGAAAACGTCATCAACTAATAATGTTTAATTGGAATTGGATGGCAAGTACCTACAAATGGTTCAAAAAACGCTAACATCAACAGTGTGTAGTACGTGGGAAGTAGGGTGTGGCAATGTTAACATGACTACAACAAAAAAAAACGTTTCGTGAAAAGATAGAGGTTGGAGTCAGTTGAGCTTGTGGCTGAACATGTCACATGAGCGGTGTGGATTATCTTACACCGATAAGTGATTACAACTGATGCCAGCCTGGACATTTAATGCTTAATATCCTTTTATCTTCAGTAAAGCTGTTAGTAAGCTGCGCTATATAGGGGGTCGACTAAGAGCAAAAATATTTAATTTCTCATTGTTTAGCTTCTATGAATCTTACTGCCGACTTTTCTCGGTTAAATTAAGAAAAGTTAAGTTTTAAACACAAGTTTAATGTTTCAGCAAGAAAACTCGCTTTGTGAGTTTACAATCACATCAGGTATAAATGGTGGTTTTTGTTTGTTTGTTTGTTTACCCCTCCTCTTACTCGGGATGGAGGTACGGCATGAACGGCAATTCAGATTCATGCCGTCAACCTAATTGAAATTAGGCTAGGGGAAAGATGGCAGCCCATTTCGAACCAGTCTTGAGTGACTGGTAGCCCCACCACCAACAAGGCGGACTGCCACTGGTGGGTACCCAAGTGTCGTCTGGCATGCTGGGTTAACAACTTCACAATTGTAACCCAGTGAAGTACGGGAGGGCTACCTGTCTGCCACATAAAGGTGGAGGCGTCCCGTTAAGTGCCTTGCCCAAGGACACAACAAGCAAGCTTGCCGGCTTGTTCTCCACACTATCCCTTTTTTATGCTGAGCGCCAAGCAGGGAAGCTGTGAATACCACTTTTTAAAGTCTTTTTGTATGACTCGACTTAGGGAATAAACCCCAGGTCTACCGACTACGAGGCGGACGCTCTAACCACTACACCATCGCGCCGGTTATAAATGGTGGTTCGTCTTAAACACTAGTTTATTTTACCGGCCATTTTCCTGTAGCTGGAAGCTCCTTACGTTCTGACTGCGACAGTCCCATAAGCAACAATTTGGGCAATATAAACAGAGTCAGCGCAACTGAGTTACTTCCAAAAAAATCTTAGGTGACAAATTCAACTGAAGAAATAACCGCTACTTTTTGCTTTACAACACCAATATTGGCTACATAGCATATGTGTTCCTTTGTGAAAGACAGAAAATCATCGTCAACTAAAAAAGGATGACAAAAAGAATGAAAAATATTAAGATTGACTATTTAATCTATCAGTTCACCAGAATTAAATATCTCATAACAGTCAAAATCGTCGTAATTGAATTGATTCAAGCTCTGTGTAGTTCTGATGCATCCTTGAACCTCATAATCCACTCCAGAGCATTCTCGTCCACCAACACAAGTTCTAGTTCTTATTTGAATATTGACGTTGCATGCAAATGAGCAGCCACCCCATTGAGACCATTCGCTCCAATCTAAATCATTTGACAAAATTACTTAATAAAAATCAAGACCGAAGTAACTAACCGCGTGACTCGTGCTTGAGTTAATTTCTCACAAAGAAAAAAAAAATGGTATGTACAAAATTACAAACGATGAGCTTGTTGGTTTGTTACTTCGACGATCAGTCCAAAATAACTTCTAAATAGAACAATCATCATAGGTGGTCAACGTGGGTTAAAAATCTTCTTGAGTAAAAGTGTTGTTACTCGATGATAAACTACGCAAGTAAAAGCACTAAGTAATAATAAAGACAATTACGTAAGCAAGTAAAACTAACGAAATACTATCAAAATAAAACTAAAGTAGTAAAAGTAAAAAGTAGTTTCATTTAGCAGTTTTACCCTACATCAATCCAAAACAATGCACTCATACAAACACTAATAGTGGTGTAATTAAAGAAAAGGGGCGATAATTCAACCAGAAAGCAAATTTGGTAAAGACCAAAGTAAAACCAATTGAAGCGTTTGTCCCACAATTATTCTTTTCTTAGGAAACGGTTGTTGGTTTCAAACGTTAACTTCTTTTTTGAGAATAATAATTTTTTATTGGGATATTACTGTAATGTCGCCATTTTGCTTGAAAAAAGCTTTTTACGTTGATCGGGTCAAAAAAATTGGGTTACACGACATCTTTGCTCCCCTTGCTACGTCTTTAGAAAGAAGACAGTATTCCATAAATCCCCTAGTTTCTGATACTGTGTTGGATCTCCTCCTGGCCGGATATAACTTTTTATTTCAAAAATGTGCCAAAAAAGCTTTTACCGAAAGTTGATGAAAAACACAACAAAAAAGTCATTATTTACCAATCATAAAAAAATGCAACACTGCCCCCTACCATTTACAAATCCTCGGTTCACCATTGAACACAAGATCAAGGAAAAAATGTTAACACTAACAAAAATCACATAATCTAATATATAAAGCGCAATTCTGTGTGTGTGTGTCTTTCTGTCTGTCTGTCTGTTTTAACTTCTCTGAAACTGCTATAGGTACAGACATCAAACTTATCACGATTGATCATCATCCCGTGGTGAGTGTCATAAGGGTATTCAATACGTCATAATGACGTCATAATCAAAAATAATTTTTTAGAATTTGCATTTCTTGACAGAAGACTACCGCTTTTTGCTCAAACAAAACCAGCTTCCGACTTACCACATTTCAAAAACTTTCATTTGTTTGGGGTCTAAAATGAGGTCACAATCAACGATTTATTGAACAATCTGATTTTTGTTCTTTCTCAAAAAGTGCTCATTGAAGGAAGAGTAAACCTTCTTTTAGGAGATACTAGCAGAGGTAGGCTACCCGGCGTTGCCCGGGTATAGGATAAAAAAGCAACGTCAGTATATGCAATTGGTCAGATCATGTAAGTTATCCTGGTGATTACTATTCTGACAATACTTGCTTTTTAACCCCTAGAAATGAAAACACATAAACAAATCACACATTTAATGATAATCAATAAATCATCTTGCATTAAGATTAGTACTTTGGATATACTAAGGAAAAATATTATATAGTAGTGATGCCTTGAATGTTCAAATGTATTGAGGTGACTATTCTTAATTATTGTTATAAAAAATTGGTGGTACTGAGTAATTTTTTCATCAGAAAGGATAAAAACAATACATTCAACTATGGGCAGGACATACGATTGCATAAGCAAGAAATTGTTTTCAGTAATATATCAGCAAAAGTGGCTTGGTGTCATAATATTAGCTTTTAAATCTTTGCCACTTTGGGTTCTTGGCACCGGTGGTGGGGAAGGGGACAATGATGAAAATTAAGTGAAATTTGGATACTTTCATCAGTGTGGTTGCCTACTTATATCCCAATGTTATTGTAATCAGAAGGAAAAAAAATGACAGGAGGAGGTCCCCACAGGGACCCTTATTGGAGAAAATGCATCCAAACTCATATAACCCACAATATTTTCCTGAGTGCATGCAGTGTATATGCCAAGTTGGACTCCATTTTTACAATTTGTTTCCAAATCATATAGCTCATGCAATCTGCATGTAGAAATTATTGCGATTAAAAAAATAAAAATAAAAAGAGGAAATTGGTCGAGAGGGTGCTCTGATAGGACCCCCATTTTAGAAAATGTATCAAAAATATAGGCAGCAATAATCCTATTTGTGCATGCAATCTTAATTTTATGACAATAGGTTCCTTGTTAATGGATGCTATTATATCCTAAATCTTATTGTAATTAAAAGAAAAACAATCGGCAGCGAAAGGGGGTAGCCAAGTAGAATCCCTTTTTGTTAAGAATAATTTTCCCAGCTCATACAGTACAATATGGATGTTGTTTTTTGGGTGTTCAATTAACATGGGTCCTGTAGACCCCCAAAGTGGACCTTCATCAAAATGGAAATAACATCATTAGTTTTCTTGACCTAATTACACAAGATTCAATCATGCAATATTTTGCAAGTTCCTCATACAATCGTATAAAAGAAAATAAATAAAAGTTATAAGGAGGAATAACTTAGATTTTTAAATATATACAAAGGTCAAAGGCCAGTCTTTACCACCACACACACATCTCTAACAGCACTCAAGTCTCCCTCAGAACTGCTCATCTATAGCTTACAGCAAGTCTCTGCTTAACTCTTCTTACCAGCAAACCATCAAAAATCAATTAAGAATGTTTACATTCGATGTAGAGACTGGTCACATAACCTACTTGTTTTGGTATGTACTCTTCTTATCATTAAACCATCAAAAATCAATTTAGAATGTTTACATTCGACATAGAGAGGTGGTCACATAACCTACTTGTTTTGGTGTGTATGGGCCTTGAACAACGAACCCTTTCAGACTTTAAAATGCTTAGTACCTTATACTTTGATTTTATCTTTTCTCTTCTTCTGAGTTTTTGTCAACACTAGCTTTCACTTTAACATATAATCTCTACAATTCTACACCTATTTCTATTATATTCTTATATCTATAATTATTAATGCTCATCTCGAATATCTCTTCTCTCTCTTTAATACTTTAAGATTACTTGCATGACATCAAAAACCATTAAACTGCGACATACACTTCATTTTTGATTCCTTTATCATTACTACTCATAACAATAGGTATTTGAATTTTCAAGGGGGCTTTCTCCCCCTTTTTGCCCCCTAATATAGTCGTAGGAGGCTGAAATTTTGGGAAACTTTTTAATTTAGTGTATTATACATATGGTTTAAATTTCATCTAAATCAGATATATTTGAATTTTCAAAGGGGGGTTCTGCCCCTATAGCTCCCTTAGGGGAGCACTTAAAGGTTCCAGACCACTTCCACAGTATTCCTTGAAAAATTTTACATGACAATACACTTTTACTTATTTTTTGAAGCTTCTTTAACTTTTCTCTCTATAGGTATTTGAATTTTCAAGGGGGCTTTCTGCCCCCTTTTTGCCCCCTAATATAGTCGAAAAAGGCTGAAATTTTGGAAAGCTTTCTAATTTAGTGTCTTATACTTATGGTTTAAATTTCATCTAAATTGAATATATTTGAATTTTCAAAGGGGGGTTTTGCCCCCCATAGCTCCCTTAGGGGGGCACTTAGAGGTTCGGAACTACTTCCGTTGTCTTCCTCGGAGAATTTTACATAAGAATACACTCTTAGTTTTTATGTAAACTTTTTAACCTTTCTTCCTATAGGGAACACACACACACACACACACACACACACACACACACACACACACACACACACATTGACTTTTATATATATAGATTAATAAGCTGCTTTTGATAAAAACAGCTTTACAACAATTAATGTTTATTTGATCATGCTACGAGCTCTTCTTTATTTAAGCACTTTAAAGCTATCTAAGCATTTTTTCTTCTCTATTTCGCTTGCAAGCTTAACCTGACTCGATCACGTCATAAAATGTCTCTTACGATTAACACAAATGTTCACTACAGCAGATCATAATATGAGAATGTTTTCAAAAATTGCAACGTTTTTGCAAAATCAATTCATTTAAAAACTGATTTGTGACCTCATTTTTCAGCTGATTTTCAAACTTTTTTCAACAAATTAAAGGTTATTTCAAGGCAATTCCGATAGTATGTGACATGTACAATTAATATTAGTTTTTATACCGAAAAAGCTAAACTTTAATACCTATGGTGTAACTTTTTACCCTTTCCAAAAGTGGTGAGCTTAGTACACACAGATGACTTTAATGCAAAAACGTTATAATAAAGTACAAACAACTACTATCCTTTGAAAGCTTAGGAAATTTCCTTTCCAACAATATGTCACTCCAATTACTTAAGGCTTAAGAATTAGTTTATAATAGCTGATCAAAACTTGGTTGCCATACATGATGTTTCATTTTTAGTTGTACAATTATCCTACAACAGCTAGCTAACTTACAATTGTTAAACAAAGTTAGTTCTTTGGTACATTTTGACTACTTTTCCTCACAAGCATGGTTCTTTTGCATTGTCTGTCTACGTTTTTAAAAAGATCCATCAATAACTGAAGTCTCCAAATGTTTATAAAATGTAGTCTACCGATTAGAAACACACAAAATTGTAGTGCCTGCACTTCACAAAATTGCAATTCCTAGAAAGACTAAGTTCTTTGGTACATTTTGTCTATTTTTTTTCGATAGCATGGTTGTTTGACATTATCAATCAAATTATTCAAAAGACTCAAAGTCTACAATGTTTAATATGTAAGATACTCCAAGCAAAACACTTGGTGATCACCCAAGAAAAAGACGATGGAATAAAAATGGTCCTTTCTTATCGCTTGCAACAAAATGCAAGTGTCGAGCTACATATGATCTAAATCAGGGCTACTCAACTGGCGGATCGCGGTCCGAATCCGAAACTTTCAAGTGTTAAAGCTGGACCTCAAGCTTTAGGATGAGCAACAGTAAGAGCAGCCACAGATCGCGAAAAAGCCCTTGCCTTTTTTACCAAAGTTTGTGGACTTAATTCCCAGTAAGTTATTTTCAAAATATCAAAAATTTTTCAAGCGTCGGCGCAACTGCACATTCTTAGCGTTGACTAACGGTAGGGTTACCATATTTGGAAAAGCAAAAATCGGGACAATAAATGGCCACTTTTCACGAGACTAAATATTTGGGTTTATCATATTTTTTTGATCAAAAATGGGACGCTCAAATTCAGTTCGAGAACTTTTTTTAATTATGGACGACGGAATCAGCTTCACATCGGCTGCAATTAGGCGCTATCCCGTCTACTGTGGGAGTGATCTCCAAAAAAAAGGTCATCACCTGTTTGGCTGATAATTAGTGTAGACTATGAGAAAATCCAAGTATTTTTCTGCATGTACTGGTAATGATAGTTTCATTTTTATCAGTGCAAATCAAAAATTCTACTGGATCTCAGGAAATACTAAACTTCTCCGACTAAACCTTCATTAAAATTAGTTGAGTAGCCCTGATCTAAATGTTGAAGCAATTTCTTATGCAATTGGACAAGGCTGTCGCAGCAGCCAGCTGACTTGATGTTCTTAAGCTCGATATTATTGATGGGTGCTCTCGCTACTGCTATAGCTGAACTGTGAGCGCTTCATTTCGAGTTGGTTTGCTTTTTGTATGGCGGCGCTCATGCCAGGGCCAAGGAATATGCACGCAGTCAAAGACGTTAGTTCATATTAATTCGCCTACAGTGACGAAGAAGTGGTAAGTAGCAATCCTAAAATAATGGCTCAAAACGCATTGTGAGGTCATAATGTTAAAGGTTATCTCAATGCTTGCCACTATCTATTGGAAACAGCAGCAGGCAACAAAATTATTCACTATCATTTTGATAGCGAACATAAATGGTAATACCCATTACTGATATTTGTAATCGCAAGGATAGGCCTATCGGTACAAAACACTAATCTTCATTCAGAGGAGGGAGGTCTGGATTAGGGGCAAAGTTAAATGTAATAAAATCCCAAATTAAAGAAAAGATCAAAATTAAACAATAATAGCATCAATCTGTTACACTGGATTAATAGGAAATGTTTTTGTTTGAAAAGAGCTTAATAGGCGCTTATTGCAATAGGTAATATAACTTAAAGAAAGGCAGGACCCCTTTTTATGCTATGGCCGAATTAAAGCAAACAGCGCAGGTAAAAATCTTGATTTCACCGATATTAATACGAAAGCGGGCCCATCAAATTGTCAAACATGCCTACCATCAAACAGGTCATTTCTTAATGAGTCAAAACGACCACCGTTTGGGCGACGCCATCAATTTGAACTATGTTTCATCTCTCCCCTCCTACATTTTAAAAATTACGAGTGGTAGCTTGTGTCATCGTTCTTTCGTTTTGAATACTTCTAGTCTTGATTAATAAACCAACATAATCACCATTACATGTACAGAAGCTATGGCTTATATTTACTAAAACATTTCGTTGTGACTCTCACAAATGTTTGTATGGTGAAGCTGGCGCAGCTGCATTAATTGATACGTTTTAAATAGGCACGGGTAATAGTATGGTCTGCCAGGATAAAATCGCATCACACTTAGGAGAAACATTTTTTTCTATTTTGCTTCATAATGGCTTTATAGAGCTACCGGAATCAAACCTAAAAATTTGGGAAAAGCAAGAACTTATTTAAATTTTATGAGCTTACCTAAGCAAGGAAAAACAAAAATGAATCATAATGCGTAGCCAGCAGGGACTTAAGAAAGCTTGAGGCGAAATCTAAATTAACGTCACTGAGTTAAATCGCACCACATGGAACATATTATTGGTGTTTTGCTTCATAATAGCTTTATTGAGGTACCAGGGTTTGATGAAAAGCAAGGACACTTTAAACTCCCCTGGGCACGTCAAGCGTGGAGAAAAGAACATGCTCCATAATGCGTAGCCAGCGAGGACTTGAAAAAGTTTAAGGGAAAATAAAAAAAAAACAGCGTCACTGAGTCAAATTGCACCACACGAAGGGTACTTTTGCCCTTTTTCTTTAGAACAACTTAATATCAGAAATGTAATCCCTACTTCCAAACTACAGGAAACGCAAGGCTTCCTTGGGTTCGTGTCAGCAATGAACAGAGCACATAGACCTAAGACATAGCCAGGATCTTGAATTGAGATATTTTATTAGGAAAAGGAGCAGCCAAAGTCATAAACATTTTATGTGCAGAGAACACATAAACGTTTGGTAACTCTTTATACAAGAACCTGACACGTAAAGCCGGCTTAACCGGCTTAACCGGCTGAACCCACACTCTCAAGCTCGACGTTACTAACCGGGTCCCTGCGGGTGACGCCGTCATATATATTATAAAGCAAGGATTTTTTCTTATGTTGATACGCTGCCGGTTATGGTATTTATGTCTATACTCTACATCATTGTATTAAAATCCCAAGTTTAAAAAAAAATCAACATAAAACCATAACCATAACAATTTGTAAAACTCGATATGGAGAGAACAACAGCCGTTTTTGTCGCTATGCCGGAAGCAAGACCAATAGCGCAGTCAAAGTAGGAGCTTAATACAACAAATATAAACAGGAAAGCGGCAGCACCAATTGACAAAATAGGCTTACCATTAACTAGTTTTTTTTTTACTTGTGAAAGCAACCATTATTTCGCCGCTACAATCAGCTTTGATTACGTACAATCTCTGCTCCCTCACAAGTATTAACGATAATAATTGTGGCAAGATTCTTTGTGAGCATTGCCACTCATGATTAAGAGAATATGATGATCTTAATTTCGTGTAGAAGAATTGTGAAAGTGCATAAAATTCATTAACTTTTCGCTACTGCTCACACAAGAGCCCGATGGGTGAAAAGCCGGCTTGGTTGGTTGAACCGAAATACTAAACTCGGACATTACTGATGGGGGCCCCTGCCTGGCGACGCCGGCAAATCCGGCTAGTAACAAATGTAAGCGTAAATACTACTAAAGCTACATTCGCACATTCCGGTTTTCGTAATTGGGAATAAAACTTCTTGCCGATATTTAGAGCAGATTTTGATACGAGATTTTGCTGTTAATATTCAATGTAAAGAGAGCGACCCCCTGTTTGCACTCAGTATCAAGCAGCGAAATATATTGGTAAGAAGCTCTATTCCTGGTTGTGAAAACCACTGTGTACGAACGCATCCTAAATGGTAAACGAGCGCTGCCAAAATATTAATCGCCAAAAAAATATTTATCTTCAATGTAGCCAGAAACGCAGTGTTCAAATTTGGCTCATGTCAAGATAGAAACGAGACCATTGGGTAAATTTTCCATAAATTGATAATAAGCTTAGAAAAATAAAATTTTCGGCAGCAACAGTGAATTCGGGTTTTATGTATCTTAAACCAATTACCTCTGGTGGTTTTACGTATAGCAGAAGCTACATTTAAAAATTGAAACTGTAAAATGGTGTTAGGTTAGCCTATGTATCATTTGATACACTTTAACCAGATTAATAATGCAGCGTCTTTTCTCAAGAGAATCAAGTTCAAGGATTTGGAGTTGCTCAGTACAGTATTTATTATTCAAACCCTTGATCAACTTGGTTGCTCGACACTGCTTTTTATCAGTCAGTCGAATGTCTCTTTTTATTAACGGAGACCAAACAACAGGGACAATTCCAAATAAACTCGAACTCGAACTTGTTTGTTAAAGAGTTTAAAAGTGACTACCGTGTCACCACTTTTTTGATCATGGTCAGAATTACATGGAATGAAAATCCAAGGTTTGACGAGACAAGGACTCCCACCTCCTTCTCACTGATAAAATCAGCAATGGAATGATCAGTTAACATCTGCGAATTATTTAGATTTTTGTTGCCATAATGAATGATGGAACACTTGTTCAGATTAAAAGAAAGCTGCCATTTATCTGTCCAAGGTGCAAATGAATTCAAATCTATATGTAAAAAGGAAATTGACATATTAACGCAGTATGAGAAAATGCACTGTAAATTTTGTGGTCGTCTACATACAGCACTTCAGCATGGTTCCATGGTTGAGACAAGCATCAGCATCATTAACTTAAACACAAATGGCAGTGGCTCAAGACAACTGCCTTGTGGAACCCACGAAAGCATAAGTTTAGACTCACTTTTCAAACCTTCAACCACTGCAACTTCTTTCCGATTTGTTTCAAAAGATAGAGTTCATTTTAGTAGTTTCCCATTACTTCCCAACGCAGAGAGTTTGCACAATATTCTTTCATGTGGATCTGAGTTGAATGCTTTCGAAAAGTCAATGTAAGCAGCGTCAACAGTAAGGACATGGTAAACTTAAGCAGTGACATCCTCAATGTATTAAAGCAATTGATAAGTAGTTGAAAAAAGAAGAATTTGGCGTGAACTCAAATCGAGGGGAATTCAAATAATTGCTCTCTTGCCGAAACTACCATACTATTTCGTAGATACAAGATATCATCGGTTTGCAATCACAGAAGCAAAAACTGGAAAACAGTAATCAGACCGTAGTAGGATAGTCTATCTACTCCATATCACTAGGAGTTGAAAAGAGCCTGATATCTATAAACAGTTATAAAGTCAGCTTAGACATTTATTTGCAAAATGAAAAATCGATTTCGCTTGCGCAATGTCAGTTCCTATAAAAAATTAAAATCTCACAAAAAGTATCAGATACTCTTTTAAACAAATAAAGATAACTTTCTAATGGTATAAACACATGTATGATTACCGCATAGACCCTCAAAAAACTCAAAGTTATGCGGTTGTCATATATATTTTTATATTATTAGCAAGTTATTCTTGAAAGAATATTCAATGCTTTTTGTGAGATCTTTATTTTTTGTAGAAACTGATGTTGCGTCAGCGAAATCGATTTTTCTTATAACAAATAAATGTCTAACCTGATTTTATTACTGTCTATTGATAGCAGACTCTTTTTAACACTTCAATCACAGCTGGTGAGGCTTACCGGTCGATAATTTCAAGGGTATCCGCGATTTCCTTTTTAGTAAACTGGGTTACGTGGGCAAGTTTCCCAACTCTGGAGAGTAGAACAGAATAAAGAAAATATTAAAAAATCTTTTCAAGAGTTTTAGCATAGTTGACACAGTTGCTTTTAAAACTATGTAAAGTATACCATCTGTTCCTGGAGATAAAAACTTTTGGCTTTGGCAAGATTTCTAGCCGCTAATTCTTCTGTGAAACATATTCATGTATCTCGTCTGCTGTTTGAAATAGAACAAACGATCTGAGGACAAAAACCCAGCTTTGGCAGCTTTTAAAGAAAGCAAATTATCGCACAAAGATACATACTTCGAAGATTCTTACTATGACGAAAAACACGTAGTGTGGCATTACAATGCAAAAACAATATGTATATAATTACTATGCAAATTAAGTCAGGATCGAATCAAATGCGGCAATTATTATTCAAATAAAATACCAACAATGTTTTAATTCAACAGACATGTGGGGGAAGACCACAGCATTTACTGCAACGATCAAGTAGAAAAAACGTTGCAAAATACCTTTTCACAAGAGCACGAGAACGCACAAACACTATGGTGTTGAACACTCAATCTGATAATTGCGTGCCAGTCCTTGGTCCATTGCACAAAGTTGCTTGTTCACCAGGTTGTAATTCCAGCCTCAGCTACCGATTCGGAAATACATTTGACGGCATGGTAATTAATCAACAAAAACAGCAAAGCTGGTAGCATGCTACAAAATCTTATAAATGGAAAACTTTCACAGAAGTTCAAAAGGAATAAATTCTAATTGGACTGGAGACAACCTAAAACTTATTCGAAGAAAAATTTTGGAAAAACAATTAATAAAACAACTTTACATGTTAAAAGCACTAAAAATTGCAAAATAACTAATGTTAAACATTCACGCTGTTGTTAAAACAAGCAACTTTAATAAATTAAAATAATTATTGATAATTTTAAATAATACACATTATAAAGATATAATACTTCTAATGACTATAAGAACTGCAAAAACTGGCTACGTTTTACAGCCGTTAGAAGTATCATATTTTCATAATGTGTATTATTTGAAATTACCGTTGATTATATTAATTTACTACGTAGCATTTACAGGTTTAAATCTTGAAAAAGGCTTTATGAAAGTTGAAAACGTTCAAAATCTAAGACGTTCAAAATGTTTTAGGAATTAAAATGTCTTTTAATTTATTAAAGTTGCTTGCTGTAACAACAGTCTGGATTTTTAGATGCTTTACCTCTCTGCCAAAGTTAAATTAACAAAAAACAAAAGTTTCAAATAATGTAAGCTCGTTTACTTAGTTAATAGTAAGAGCCTTTGATATCAGTTTGGACTCTTTGAAATTCTTGGGCAAAATCTGCATTTTTTAAACATTCAATCGCCCGATAAATGTGCAATCGCCCTAAGGTAAAATCGACTGAGTGACGTTTGAATATGAGTGGCGTTTTTGTGTTGATATTATCGAACCTTTGAAAAACAAACTGTTCATTTCAGAACCGGTACTTTATTCCACTCAAATTTGAAAAAAAAACTGTTTTTTTATAAGAATCTTTTACCTTCAAATGAAAAAAATATTGGGAAAACAATAGAGTTAGCGTATAAATGGGAGGTATGTAAACTGCAGCCAGTGATGTGAAATTGCGGAACCAGCTTAAGGCTATAACTTGTGACCAACAGCCATGATCTTCCAAAATTAATAAAGGTCTTTAGTGTGAAAAACTCTGGCCATTTGAAGTTGATCCTCCAAAAAAATTAAAGGCCTTGGAAAGTGTCCGCGCCAAGCCCGCTGGTTGACGTGGTTAGTCCACTTGCAAATGAGTCCACACTACCCTGGCAGAGAGGATTTTTGCTAAAAAATTGGTAAAAATGATCTCACTACAGCTATTTAGAAAATCGCCGAAAATAAGAGTTTGTCACCGGTTTCAAAAAGAAGTTTACCTTTGATCGACCACCTTTACCGGCCAAATATTTCCGTTTACGTAATGACATTATAAATGACGTGCTATTGGTGTGAAAGAATTCAAACCTCAAAAAATGCTAAATCAATGTTTTTTAAGAGGATTGCAAGCAATCTGAGATGAATGAACTACAGAGAAGATCATTATTCTGTGGAGCGATGTGCACTCAAGACACAGAATGTGATGAACTATCGACATGTCGTTGTAACGGACCCTGTGGCAGGACCTGTGTCAGTCAAGGCATTTTAAATCTATCATCTTGATAGATTAAGATAACAAAATTTTTTTAGGCTGGTTCTAGTATTTAGCGTCTCCCATAAATGTAATATTCTATGTACTTTTGTATTTAGTACTTCTGTACTCATGATTTTTTTTATCGCCAAACAACTTTTTAGATAATTTTCCTCTTATTACTCTTAAGCCCTGTCTCCACCGAGACCAGGCTTTAAATCAAAATGCTGGTGCGCGTAATGTTGTAAGCCTTACCACATAAAGCTATTATACGTGCAGTAAAATGTTGTGATAAATAACGCAGTAGAAATTATTGTAGATGGTTGCGGGACAGGTCGTTTTACTTGCTTGTGTAGTTGCTCTATTTGTCCTCAAGCGGATTTAAGGCTAGTTTCCTTTACGCGTAAGTAGCGTAACTATTCTTTGTTTTTTTTAATCAGTTTAATCCGCAGAGCGTTTTTTCCCGTCAAATAACTTCAAGCAGACATAAAAATATTCACGCTACGCCGGCAGGCTATCCCTAATGGAAACCAGCCTTAAGTCTGCAGCACTTTGCTACCTTATTCTAGTTAACGACAAACCGCAAGCTCGCTTACCGAGTCATTGCATTTAGTTTTCACAGATCGATTTATTGAGTTACAACTTGTATTCAATTAAAGACCGTTTAGTTATTTAATGCCATATTGACTTTTTACCATTAGCTAATATTTTCTTGGTTTTATTTTTGGTAGCGTATGGGCTTTGTTTCAATATTAGTGAAAGCCATGGTAATGTTGGCGCAAAAAACTTTATAACAAATGTGCACTTTTTGAGTATTCGTTGATACCGTGCAATGGCATAGTAGTAACTGATTACACCGTCTGCGGCGCAGTCGGTAGATGAGTGCTTAGTTCCCGAGTCGAACCATGTTAAACCTTCATAAATGGTAGATACAGAGCTGCTGCTTGAAAATGTTGCGAACGAAACACGGAGCTTTATTTACTCAGCCATAATTTAGTCCTGGCACCAAAAACTTAATCGTATTTTATTTACATAATTGTCTTTAAATGACTTCGCAAATACTTGCTGTGAAGTTTGTCACTCTAGTTGACACCGCAGCACTTTGCTGCTTTTTGATTGATTGCAAACTGGAATTAAACTTGCTTGCTAAGTCATTGCTTTTACTGTAGTTGCACATAGGCATTTGTCGGGTTTACGGAGTATGCTTTGTTTTTGATGTTAAATAAAACAAAGATAATGTATTTGAAAGTAAATTATTTTTACTGCAGATTGGCATGCATGGAAGATAAATGGTTTGTGTTCACGCTCGTGTGGTATTGAAAGCCTTCTAGTCAGCCGGAAATGTGTCAATCAGTTTGGATGCAGAGGACCCAGTCAGGTCGCAATTAGCTGCAACATTGAGTCTTGCCCCGATGGTACGTTGATAGGATGAGACTAGAAGCCCCCTTTTGGAGGATGATGGTGAAGCGAAATTCTCTCAAGCTTTTAATGAAAATGGTTGAATTATTTACAATAAAAGTAATAAATGGCGCTCAACAAAGTAATTTAGCTGCATTAAGTTTTTCTCGCTGAATAAAATATTGAAATCAATGGTTTTCAGCTGGGAAGAATTTTCCCCTTAAGAGAAATTTTAAACTTTAAAAGAAGGAATTGCCTTATTTTAAGGTTTACACGTTAAAAGTTTCACAGTATTATATTTTATTGCACCTAATAAAATTAGGTTATCTTCGCAACGATTCAGTGATCTCTTTTGGTGTCCCTACTTCATTATACCCTTTTGATGTTCTTCCGGTTGCCGCTCTTCCGGAGATACCTCATTTGCTCTTCTTTTCTAGCCCTTTTCTCCACTTGAGAAGTTTTTCATACCCTGGGGTTTTGATCGCCTTTCCAATTTTCCTAAAAAATTTCTTATTTTCATGTTTTTCATTTCAATAGCTACTTTTCGTTTTCAACTTCTGAAAAGCTTGCTCACAAGATTTTGCTGCCTACTGCGATTTTTTTCCATTTTTTGTAGATTTCTGTAGTTGTTCTTAATTTTCTGTGGTTGCTCTCTTTACTTCTTTGGCATTAAATGCCGTCAAACGTTCTGTTCCTATTGGACATATCGAACGCCAACACTATGCTAGGAGGTCTTCTAAAGTGGAACCGGTTGTAAGTTAAAGACACCAAGGATATTGCTTTTGTTAAAAGAAGTAAGGAATAACGGTAAGCTTACATCTCAGCTCCCTGTCATACTTTTATCATCATTGCCAAAGCCAAAACTCGTCAAGAAACATTTACTTTCTTTGATTGAATCCAACCCTAAACTTGTTTACTCTTTTTTACTCTCTGTCCCTGATTCTGCTTCCTCTTCATTTTAAGGGTCAACTGGCACAAGCAGTTGCAGTCACCCAACTCAGGACCAGAGGTGGTCAGTAACGAAGTAGTTCTACTAAAGAAAACTACTTAAGTTCGTTGTTCAGTAGCGAGCTACTTACTTGAGTAGTTTCATTTTTTACTACTTCTACTTTTACTTGAGTAGGCTAAGTAGGAAGTAACGCTATTTGAGTAGTTATAACTATCACCCAAGTAACTTTAATGTTAGTTGAATTGGAATGGTGTACGTTAGCAAAAAAAATGCTTTGAATTTAAGTATTTATTTTCTACGAATTCTTCATTAGATGGATCAATTTTGGTTCAGATTTTAAAAACCACGTAGTGCTGTTTTTTCGCAAGTGGACGAGGTACGGTGAGTTATTGCCAATGAGCCGTGATGTCATCAAGCTTTTTCATTTTAAAGTTTTGGTGTCAAAAGTAAATTTAAACATTTTCCTGTGTTTAATTTTTTGCTGCTTGTTTCATCTTTTCAAACATATGGTAGTTCGTTTACAAACTGGTTACTGCTCTTGTCAATGTAGTAGCCTGAGGGAACACCAAAGGATATTTATACCCTTTAAAAAGATTTAAAAAAGTTTTTGGCGGAGTTCTTGAAGGCTCTATAAAAAAGATTACTATGAAAGCAAGATCTTTGCAATATTTTTAAACTTTGCGTAATACTCTGCTGATTCTTACTAAAATGCTGTGGGTTGACTAAAATTAACAGAAAAAAGGCATCACTAGAAATGTAATTCCTCGCGTAAAACTTTTCAAAAGAAAAATGTCACCAACTTAAATTGGGGAGGCATTCCCTTTTTGAGAGCTTTTTAAGAATAGAGTCACCCCCAAAAATTGTGTCTACCGAGTAAGACCCAACTCTTTTTGTAATGTCGCTACTGCATGCACCATAGAGGTAAACCTTCTCGGTGGACAGAGTAAATAAGCAAAAAAATGAAGAGACAGTTGCACCTTTAGAAATCTCTTTTCGCACGCACTGTGGTGTTGGCATTCCTTGTTAAGAACCGCTGGTCTAGAGAAATACAGGACAAAACTGATAAAAAATAAAATTAATTTCTAATTTTACAACCTAAGTATTTTAGGTCAGAACTACTTTTCACTTTTACTTAAGTAAAAATTCTTATCATTTTTTTCTACTTTTACTTGAGTATTTTTTGAGTAAGTAGCAGTGCTTTAGCTAAAGTAGATTTTTGAGCTACTTTAACCACCTCTGCTCAGAACATCCGTAATTTCGTTCTGTCTTGTTCTTCAGAAAAGACGATGCATTATTAATCTTGTTAAAATTTATCAAACAATACATAGGCTAACCAAACACCATTTTACAGTTTCCAATTTTTAAATGTAGCTTCTGCTATACGACCGTTTCTGCTATACGAGTGGTATCTGACGCCAGTTGCGTCGCTGATCGGGCTACGCTATGTAACACACTAGTTATTGCCCATGCGGTGGGCTAGCTGTCGAAATCGGTAGCTATGCTCGAAGTGGAATAGGCGAAGTGGCTGACCTTTTGGTGGCCGTGCATTGTATGGGCCGCGGTGCAGTCATTTGGGACCCACCGAAATCAGTTGAGCGCCCCTTTTAACGTCGTGCATACATCGCGTTCTCGAGAATCAGCGTCGATGCGACGCGCCTGTGGGATTCGAGCTCGCGTTTTTGGATCTGGCATCCTCGCGCGCCGGGTTTTGCTGCCGTGCACCGCGTGCTGCCAGCCATGCCTTAAAGCACCGCATTTAGTTTGTAACCTTTGGAAAACCTTTTGTGCCTAATCACTGCTTGTGTGATCAGCTTCGCATAGGGATATCGGTATTAGTCAATAGTCGAGCGGCTAGAACTACGTCAAAACGAACCTCGCTCAAAAGTGAACGGCACGTAAGTCTTGTGCTCTGTGTTATTTTGTTTTACAATAGTCAACGTTAATGCTATTGGGGGGACCTCTCGGCCCTTGGCAAGCCCTGCTGATGAGTCCAAAAGGACGAAACGCGTCCAGGGATGGCTTTGTATATTTGAATATATCTCTCAATAGCATTGCTTCCTTCGGAAACTTACGCCTTCAGCACTCGCTTTGTTGTTTAGTTTCTTGCTTATAAGACGCTCTCTATCAATAGTAACCACTTGGAACTAGCAATATAACCCGAATTCACTGTTGCTGTCGAAAATTTTATTTTTTTAAGCTTGTTGTCAATTTATGGAAAATTTACCCAAAGGTCTCGTTTCTTGCTTGACATTAGCCGAATTTGAGCACTGCATTTTTGACTACATTGAAGATAAATATTTTTTGGCGATTAATATTTTGGCAGCACTCGTTTACCATTTAGGATGCGTTCGTACACAGTGGTTTTCACAACCAGGAATAGAGCTCCTTACCAATATATTTCGCTGCTGGATACTGAGTGCAAACAGGAGGTTGCTCTCTTCACATTCAATATTAACAGCAAAATCTCGTCTCAAAACCTGCTCTAAATATCGGTAAGAAGTTTTACACCTGGTTACGAAAACCGGTATGAGCTAATGCAACCTTAGTCTTAAGGTATATATTTGTTATATTGCGTGATTTTTGTTAATGTTAACGTTTTTTCTTTATCGTGTTTAGATGAATGCTTGCAATTTAAACTTTTTTGTACTTGATGCATTGAATCAAAAATACACTATTATTATTGTTATTGTCTAGAACTTTTATTGCCTTTCTGGGGTTCTGGGTTTTTCGGTGATGACCTGTTTTTTTAGGAATGATCTGCGTAGCGCTGATTTAAGATAGAAAAATATGATAAATTAAGCAAGAAAGTGGATTTTTTCTTTACGGCAAGCGTGCATTTTCAAGATCACTAATTTGTTTTATAATTTGTGTTTAAAGGGGTCTCTTATTTACGAGTAAAACTTTGGGCCGAACTTGGACCACTGCAATGAAATCGGACTTGGACTTATCTAAAAATGTTCACAAGTTCAACTCCCTGGCTACAACAATAGGCAATGCACCGCCGGCTATATCGACAATTGCAACGCGGACAGAAATAACAGGAATATAATTAATGTTCCTTGAACTTAACATATGTAGATCTACTTACTACGTCGTACCTTGCTGAGCTCCAACCCAATACCCGATTGATAAAAACCACGAAAATATAGCTATCCACATTATTTCTATCTTTTTTACTTGTTGCTCTTTCTTCCTTCCCAGTTACTTGAAGTTACTGAAGTTGAGATCAGGCAGTTCGACTTGTTTTGGGCTAAACACGAACTGATTACGTCAACACGTGCAAGATAATGACGGTTTGTGATTGATTGATACAAATTAAAAGACGTTTCGAAGAAATATTGCCAAGAATGTAAATGAAAAGGTCACCTTATGAGTATTTAATTTGATTCTATTATCGCAAGTTGTGTGGCATAATTGAAGAGATTTGATATTTGAATTACCAATTTTTAGGTTATTTTCTTTATTCTTACGTGAGAATACCATAATATGCGTAATGTTTTTAATTATTAAGCAATTAGGTCGGGTGTGCACCACCTACGGACGTGCACATAATTCTTAGCTTTGCTTTGACGTTGATCCCCCCAAAAAAACAAAAGGTGAGCTCTTTTTTTTATATCAGCAGCAAAGCCAGGTGAATCATATGCGAATTGCCACAGTCCGACAATTCTTTTAGGCTTTAGGCCAGCCCATTGCAACAAGCACTACTGAAAACGGGTAACGAATCGAACATTAACACAAAACACGCTAACAGTGACACAAGAAGAGCAGCTTGGAACAAAGCTGACAGACCAGTGAACCAAAACCAAAACATTGTCAGCAGAAATCTAACACATGGATTCTCAGCTCCTCACGACCAGTAGAAATCAAACGCGCAAACCAATTCTACAAATGCAAGCGTTCTCCTCAAGGATTAAACTCTCAAATCCAAAATCTTGCACCTTCAGTTGAAATCAGAGTCCAAACCTATGAAGCTTATAATTTCCCATCAGGACCTAAACTCGCTAATTCTCAGTTTTTCACCATCAGCCAATATCAGATACAAAACGCACGAATTCCAAGCATTCCGATCAGGAACTAAATTTGTGAATCAAGAGTCCTACACCATCAGTCGACATCAAGTACGGCATACGCTAATCCCGAGTGTTTTCGAGATGAACCGCCTAAATCTTCAAATTAAGAGCTTTACGCCATCAGTCAACATCAAATATCGAAAACACGAACTGCGAGTCTCACGTCACTGACTCAACCGATTGCGAATTCAGAATTACAAACTGTCAATCGCGCCAATACTAAAAGTATCAAACATACCAATTCCGAGCACTGCCGTCACGCAAAACCGCCGGTCTGCAGCATCACTTTCAAACGGACCATCTTCACGCGAATGCCTACCCAGAAGTCACCTTTTACGACTCGCTGGGTAAACGGCTTTTAGCATTTTAAAGCGATTTGATCTTTGGCATTACATTGAAAACAACTAAACTCTAATTTGTGCACAAGATGAGTAATTATTGCAATTCGTACTCAAAATGAGGTGAATTGACCTCGAAACAACAAGAAAAGACTTTCGTTTTGAAACGAGAGATACTCAATTGGTCTCACTGAAGCCGTGAGTAAAATCAGTCTGTAATTCGACCTCCAACAGCAAAAAGTTGTGCATCCTTAAATTACACCATCAGTCATCTATTTAAAAATAAAATCTAAAGAAATGTATTTTAAGAAAGTAATGAGGATAAGCAATCAGATTTTTTGAAGTTCAGTAACGCCAAAATGTTTTTTTACAGGGGTATCATCCTTTATTCCACTCCCTTAAATACACCACTGAGAACAAGATCTGAAAATAAAAAGCTCAAAATAACAGAGAAAATCAATGAGTAGCCTTTTTTGATGCCAATATTAGTCAAAATTAAATTACTGGTAGCTCGCGGTAAGTAGATCGGCAGAAAATATTTGATTATTGACTGTTTAAAAGCTGACCGAACATCGGTGTGCGAAATCTCTGAAGTATTACGTGATTGTATTGAAGCAAAGGTGGCTAAGCTGCGGCTTGCCAAAGGGTTTTATGCGACCCGCGAAGGTTTACGTATTAAGGTAGTAGCGTCTTGCCTGACTGTGTTTATTTACAAAATGTTGAAAAAATAAAAATAAATTAGATAAGAATTGGTACAAAATTTCACTAAAGCTTTAGTTATCGACCATTTCATTTTATTCTTTTGCAAAGAATAAGTGAAAACTCTAACGTTTTCGTCTAGTTCTCCTCAGGAGTTATCGCTAGAATGAAGCATGGTGTTGATGGTGAGGTATTAAATGCTTAAACCGGAGCTTTGTCGCCAAAAAGAATTCGTCTACACACTAAAATTACGTCATTGATTCGGACTCGACGAAACGTCTGGTTGTCTACCAATCAGAACGTTCCGACATTCTCACCAGCTTCGTTCGCTATAAATACCTCGCCATCAACACCAGGCTTCATTCTAGCGATAACTCCTGAGGAGAGCTAGACGAAAACGTTAGAGTTTTCACTTATTCTTTGCAAAAGAATAAAATGAAATGGTCGATAACTAAAGCTTTATTAAAAATAGATTAAGTTGGTTTGTCGTGCAACAGTTTGAAATTGCTTTATGTAACATATTTCCGAAGGCATTCATTTACATTCATTTGTACCTAATCTTGAAGGAAAATCATTAGCAAGAAACCTGCAGGCGCAACCGGCGTTTTCATAGATAAAAGAAGGCAGCAGCCTCTGGGAAGACAATCGAAGAGAAGCCTTTCTCCTTTCTGAAGAAGTTTATTAATTTTTTGGTTTCACCAAAAATTTATTTCCTCAACAGTAGCCTATGTTTTGTCGTCAATGCTCCTGAAATGAGCCTGCTTCTAAAATTTGAAAAGTAGTTTCAACCACTTAACTAGACTTTTTCTTCTTCTTGTTTTTGATTGCTGACTGACTTACGCTGAAAACTACTACTTTTTAACGGAAACAACTTTTCGTTTAGCTGCTGTTTTCACAACTGCTTGTTGGTTGAAAAATTAATATCAGCCAGCATTACCTACGACAGTGGTTCTCAAACGTTTTGCGATTGCGACGCATTTAAAAAAGCTTGCGAGACTTTGCGACGCACCAGACAACATCCTACAGTTTAGTTTGCCCCACTGCGAGATAAATGTGACCCATAATCTACATAAATATCTGCCCCTATGCTCCCGAGATTTTATATTGGTCTGTCATCTTCAATTGTAAAATTACGCTCTTCTAAGTTAGTAACTCATCTTTCCTGTTTTCGTCCAACATACGACTGAATGCTTTATTCTTTATATATTTTTCGCTAATTAAGTTAAACTTCTGCAATTTGATTCTTGAATAACAAGTCAACCGTTACAACAGTCTATTAAAAACACTATTGTGAAAATGTCAGAAGAAAGTAAGAAAGGAATCTACCATCAGAGTTCTTTTGACGCAATAAAACCTAGACTTAATGGCAAAAACCAAATTATCCCGCAACGCTTTTGGAAAATTGAAACGACGCACCGGGGCGTCGCGACGCACAGTTCGAGAACCACTGACCTAGGAGAACACTGCAAGTGACGCCGGCTAGATAAGGTATTTTTGTAAGCAGGGATAGCCTGCGACCTCGTTTTATTTCCACAATTTGTCTACACACATTCTGGTTTTCATTGCTAACATTCTAACGTCTTTTTAAGATTTGTCCATATTGCTATTCCTTTTGCCATCACAATTTCGTCTTCCAAAAACCTTTGCGGTTATGCATAAATCTTGCGTTTACACTCCTTCTTCATGTGGGCAAGATCTTTCATTTTCGGAGAAGCATGTCAAATTATGAGCTTTTCATTAGCCTTTTTGCTAGTCTTCAGTTAGACTTAGCCACTACAAGGAGTAGACTGCTTGGCCCAGCCACCTGTCTGCCAGATAACGATGGTGGCATCCCGTCAAGTATCTTGGCCAAGGACACAGCCAGCACGCTTGTTCACTACACCATCCCTTTTGTGCTGAGCGTCAAGCAGAGAAGCTGTGAATACCATTTTTTGGTCTTTGGTATTACTAGACTTGAAAAATAAATCTGCAAAGCGAACACTCAAAGCACTATGCCATCGCGCTCTAAACCAGGGGTGTCAAACTCGTGGGCTTCTGGAGGCCAATTTGCATATATGAGCAATGGTGCTGAGGGCCACGTGACTGGGGGCCACATTGCATATGTGAGCAATCGCGCCGGGGGTCGCATGTGGTTTTGGATTCGGGGATCATCATCTCTCTGGGCAACGACCTCTGAAATTTAGCCCAAAGTTGGATCTATCTCCAAAAAAAAAGGTCGTCATTTTTCTAACATCAGAAAAGTTGCCTCTGAATGACAAAGATTTGTACCTCTCCAGTGTGGCCTGTGATCAGAACTTCAAGCGTTTGTTCGACAATTATCCGTTGCAATACTACCGAAGTTCATTAGTAATTTCAGAATCGTCTCGGGAGCCGCACTGAGAAGCTCTAAGGGCCGCGAGTTTGACACCCCTGCTCTAAACACTACACAATTCATAGTTGCCAAGAGCTTACCATTTGCATAGTTCATTTTTTTCGTAAGGCGCAGTCAACACGAAAAATTTCCGTAAACCGCTTTTTCCAAAAAAAGGGGTTGGAAAGCAAATCCCATTAATATTTGGTTGAATTCCCTCGCTCACGAGTTAGTGCGTCAGCGCAGAGTTATGCTTCAGTGTTTGATTTTGGCAAACTTCGTTTTCAAAAGCGATGTGGATCTTAAAGTAATGCAAGAGACTAGCGATGTACTATGCAGTTTGCTAAATGTTGATCTTGTTTCAAATAATGTTTTTACTCTTGGCTCATTTGCTTATGCCGTAGGCCAAGGGGTGTCAAACTCATCCAGTGCTGTGGACCACATTTACATACCTGGAATTTACACCGGACAGACTCTGTTGAAAAAACATTTAAGCAGGCAAGACTGTATATCAACAGTCCCCAAACTTTTTTATCTGCCGGCACAGGAAACCAGTTGATCAAATTTCGCGGCACACCAGCCACGGCATTATTTGGAGATCACCACTTCTACGGGCAACGATTTTTGGAAATTATGTGATGTAACTCAAAGTGGTACTGATCTCTAAAAAAGATCATTTCATCTCTCGCCGTAACTTGAAATGCCACCCGCGACTTAGAGCAGTGGCTGACCATTACTTGATGGCTATTTTCACGTAATTTCAATTCGAAAAATTTTTTTTTGGGAGACCAATATTTCGAAGACCAAATTCGGAGGCATTCGCACTGCGCCACAAAATCATTACGTCGCGGGCCACCAGTTTGACACTCCTGCTGTAAACCTACCAGCATACTATTGTTTTATTTGCAACAACGCAACAATTTTTACTTCTAGTTTGTAATGAAGCCACTTTATTTAGGGCCCATGTCTAACGGGTATATGCATGCCGTAAGATTTTTGGCAAATTAGTGAGGAACCTTTGAAAATACTCTACTCAATATGCTTCTCAAAACGTTCATACTCGACAGAATTTCAAACGCTTGAATACTGTGGTTTCTTATTGCGCTGTAAAAAAATTGTTTACCAAAAGTTGAAGGTCGACCTTAGCTTGTAGTTGTACATAGACCTACCAAAAGTTCCAAACTAGTTGAAAAAAGTAAGGGGTTGTAAGCTAAAGAACCAAGAGAGCACATTATTGTTAGTTCAAACGAGAAGAGGTTGCTGGTCTCTTTTCTCATAACAGAGTTTAACCGAGTTACACTGTCGTAACATTGTAATACCAACAACTAGGTTTCAAATTTAATAGCCGTGGCATTGGCTTTCTTACTGATTAGTTCAGTAAACGCAAAAAGTAATTCTTGTTCCCATTCACTGGTTTTCTGTATGAACGATAATAAAGAACAAAAATCAGATTTTCTTAAAAACATAGTTTTAGTAACCTAGTTGTTAGATTTTACCATATCACGGAAGTGGTAAGACATCGGCATCTACCATAAACGAGTAGCAACCGGGGATAGGTATATTTAGGCGTACAGCATTTATAATCTGAGGCGTTGTTGAAGTACATTATTCGGAATTGGTAAACTCGGGTGGTGAAAACTTTTGTGCAACAAGCGAAAATTATAATTTTCCCCAGAAATGTGAAAAAAAATCCACAATTGTTTTTTCCTTGTTTGATGCTACAAAAACATGATAAGCCTAAACACACGTATACGCTGTCTTTATTGCACGCCGAACCATCCTTATTTTACCAAAAGACAAAAGCGACGACAATAATTGAGAAGATCAAAATTTATTTGAACGTCATCAATATTTGGTACCAGTTGTTGCAAGTGCCTCGTACCTTCTCAGATAAATACGGAACTTTAATTAGTCGGAAGTAGTAGCGCTGTCAACACATATTGAAAGGTTGTGTAAAAAGAACTGGTCAAATAATCTCTACCAACAAGATTGGCGAGTAGAGCACTATCCGATATACTTCGTTTTGTAGGTGCAGTCTTCAACAGAACACACACTTTCGCATTGAGCCTCAGTAAACAACACAATAACAAATGAATTTATTGTTCTTGTAATAAAATTGCAGAGCAGTTACTGTTACAAGCTTATCAATAATGAACTAGCCATGGGGCCAGGCTTCTTAAATGCCTCCTGATCATCGTCTCTCACGACTAAATCTTCCAACCCAAACTAATTATTAAAACAAATTATTCCGCTATAACTAGACCGCTAAAATCGTTTTGGCAGTTGATTGCATAACATTGATTTTTCATACCTTACTCCCACACCATGAGTTCCTCCAGGTGGACGAAAAACCAAGGTCTCGCCATACTTACATCACTTGGCCTTTAGGTACGGTGAGACCTGCAATTTGTTTCGATGCACTCCCTACACACGCAGGTCGCAGAGGTTACCATCTAGTTGTGAGCACTTAAACATAAATTACCAACGTCAGAATGCAAGCAATGCAACTGGCCCAAGCTGTTCGTACACTTGCGTTCCGACCAAACAAGATCCGGCGTCGAAAACGACGAGGAAAATCTAGTGGAATTTTCCTTCTTTTTCGCACTTTGTAAACCGCTTAATAAGCCGCGTTGTTGTTCCATTGAATCATTGTTTTCTTTATAGTTACGTGACTAGTACCAAAGATGGTAAGTTTCTGACAAACCAAGTATCAAAGGGCCTATTAAGGCTCAACTGGCTGGAATCAGGCAAAGTTAAAATGGTCGTCGGATTCCAATCACAATTCACGAGTCGCTGCTGATTGCAGGATAAGTGTGCCGAGTACACGTAGTATGGCAACATGCAGGCTATATTACTATTCGCAGCAGTCGAGTATAGACCAAATGAGGCCAGGATTGTTTTCAGATCCTGCTTCCAAGTTGGAACTTACCAAACATGTTGATTGCATTACACTTTTTGCACGTTTTCTACTTGACAAAAGTGAACGAGCTGACAAAATTGCCAGACAGTTTGGTGCGTGGCAAAAAACATTAAGTTCAAGTTTTACTTCCTTGCTGACATAGGTTTTCCAGAACGTTTACATTTTGTTGCTACACCAAAGTTTTCAGCCATGGAGATAAATTTTCAAAGTAAATGTCTTCTCCCACTGTCATCAACTTTCTGTAGAGTACAAAGACTATCCCAACACCAGCATAAACAAAACAAATTGACGTTGCAGTAGTTTTGTTTGGCAAGTCATGAAAGCTCTGTAAATGTTAAAAAGATGAAAGTGCAAATCGATCGCCACAGGACCCCGCTGCCAAGGCTTCGAAGTCTGCGGAAGGGAAGATAAATGCTTTTGTTTGGTCCTTTGCATGAGTATCACAATGCGAAATTAAATGCCGTACTTTTACAAAGCAGAGAATTGGTCTGCTCATTAGGCCTAAGCTGCAAAGTAACTGCACAGAAGTTTCTACAATTCCACAAATAGGACAGCGTGAGATAGCATGCTGTTCTACTAGCTTGCAAAATAAAGTTATTACATTCAATTAATTTCGTTTAAGGAATCTAAATGGCAGTTTGCTCAAAGTGCATTGCTGGTCTCTTGTGCTACTAAATGATTTAGTGTAAGCAGCCATAGAGTAAACTGCCGCCATCACTGGTAAACTTGCTTTTTAGTTCTGCCGCTGGGCCGCTCAGCTTGTCTAGCCTACTTCGACCTAACCGTAACTCTACTCATTATAACTGCCACCAAGTCCATTCCAGTACAACGGTAAGCTGTAATCTAAGTTAAAGTGAGGGCGCTCTGAGTGGCGACTAATCACTTCTTTCGTGATAGCTGGTGGAGATGGATGGCGATCCATATCTAAAGCCAAGTGTTGTTGGTGACTTTCTGTTTGTGGTTTGTAGCTGAAATTGCTACACCATTCTCCTCCTCAAGCAAGCGCAGCTCGCGAAGACGTACAAAGCAATGGAGGAGATTGCTGAGGTTGCAACATGCCTTCCCCGCCAACGTTGAGAGAGTGAGGCTGGTTGGACGAAGTACGTGAAATTCCCGCGAAGATTTCAATTGGAGGGTGAGGTTGACGTTAGGACTCGGCGACTCGACGATGGTTTGTGCTGCTTGATTGAAAACTTTGCCGCCCAACTACATTACAAAACATGTAGCTTCTACGCGAGATCACCATTGTTGCGCAACGGCAGTCATTTGTCCGTAATCCAAGTTAAAATGTGTGGACTCCATGGGCGACTACATGTTTTATCATGAAAGCTACTGAAAGTAGATGGCGATCCGTTTATAAAACCAAGTGTTGCTGGTGACTTTCTTGCTTGTTATTGCTACTAGTTAGGCTAATTTTATGGGATAAACATGAAGGCTATTTTTATGAGATAAACATGAAGGTTTATTTGTTGCCAGCTTCTGTAGCCACCACTAATTCTATTGATAATTCCAAACCATTTAATTGTTAATTTCAAACCAGTGTTTTTAGCTGAATAAACGAGAGAATGCAATTCTGGCGAGCACATAAATGGAGACAAAAATATAGTGCTAAAAGCGTTCACGACAGCAAGTCTTTTAAAATCATGATAACTTCTTTAACATAAAGCGATTACAGTACCACTATAGGAAGGTTGCACGAATTCAAACGTCATCAAAATGTGGTTTCGAAAAAAGTGGCTGACCACTCTCAGTGTTTTTGCATTGAAATGAATAAAAGTAATAGGCTATCGTTTTTTGGAAATCAAACGAATAAACGTGACAGTTGTTAAATGAACGTGAAATATGTCGTTTTACTGAAGTTAAGGAATGAATCTGAAGTCAAAGTAAGAAAGAGGTGCTAAGGTTTGCTTGTTATTGCTACTAGTTAAGCTAATTTCATGGGATAGACATGCAGGTTTATTTGTAGCCAGATTTTGTCATGGTTTCATATTCAATTAATAAGCGTGTTTGGAAATGTTGAGCTTAAGTTAATTGTAATGTGCAAGTTATACAGTATCTTTAGTTGCATACGCATAGATAAAAGTTGAAAACCTAAGTCATACTGTGGCCTAAATTACAAGGTAGAGCTCTGGACCGTTAGTTCAGGGATATCTAGAACAACCGAATTGCTAACTCCCCAGCGTTCCGCATGACTGCTGACAACTGAGGGGTTGCTGATTTTGTTGCTTTTTCGCGAACTTTGAAATGCAGCATCATGGTTGGGAGTGAGCTGGCGACATGGTTGAGAGTGAACTGACGACAAGGTTTAGATGCGCAGGTTTCTGTAAATAATTTAATGGGAAGAACATTTTGATTTAGGCTTTTTAGCTGAAATTGATCCCAGATTTAGGTAGTGTGTTTGCTTAACCTATTAACTGTAAGGTAATGCCATATTGTAGTGCATGTAGCCTGTCAGGCTAGTCCATCTACCTCTTACAAGTTGAAGTACATATTCTTACTCTACTTGGTGGTTCATTCACTTATGCAATTTAAATTTGAACTAGTTTAGCTGTTAGCTTAGGGTTTGCTGTTGGGGTTAGGTTGAATTAGCACAGAGGCAGGTTGGAATGTGAGTTAACTTTTTTGTTGTACGTTGAAACCTTTCAAACCCCCTCTACTAGTCTAAAACCAATCAAAAGGTGTGTTGCATCTTTAAGTTGAAAGAGAGCACATTGTCAATGAGTCTCCAAAGAATAGGTAACGGTAACAGCTAGGCCTATTGTCATATTGTAGCGATCATGTAACCTTTGCCTTTAGACCCACCCCGCGCGTGTTTGTTTTCGAATATTGCTTTCCTTTTTTTTTCATTTTCGTAAAAACGTGAGTCATGCATTCCTTTGCCTTTTTATAGTGATTATGTAACCTTTGCCCTCACCTCATCTATGCGCATCTGTTTCAAATATTGTTGTCTCGCGTTTCGTTATGTTTTCGTGGAAATGTGAGTCATGCATTCCTTCGTGTTTCCGAATATTACTCCCTCGTGCTTCGTTTTGTTTTTAGTAGAAACGTGACTCGTGCATTGCTTCGTCTTCACCCCACGAAAAATTATTCCTCGTGCTCTTTTTTTTATTTTTTTGAGATATAAATATATCTTGGTCTTTGGATAAAAAAACAGAATTAACTTTTGGACTGAAGGTGCTGCTAAATTTTGAAATTGTACGATAATTTTTGATACAAGGTTGAATAAACAAAACAGAGAAAATTTGTGTCAACTGAAAACTTAAGGAAATAATTCGATGTCAAAGAACTCCTGTGAACTTAAGTAACTAAGTGTAGGTCAGTAGGCTTACGTCACGCCTCTGGCGCTACAATATGTTTGGCATTTCTGTCATGTTTTTACTGACAGTTGCTTGTTTCAGTGATTGCAGTGATTGTAGAGATACTGCAGCCTAATGACTGAATAAAAATGCAATCTCTGAATAACTGAAATGTTATAGTGTATTGGTAGTTTAATCCACCAAATAGCCAAATAGTAGTTGGTAGGCCTAATTTTCTACTCTGTTATCAATCAACGAAGTCTTATCAATTGGCTAGGCTTACCAGTATTTTGCTGCAGAATTATTTGTTGCTTATTCTGTTATTGTATAATGTGATATAACGGTTAACTCCTGCTGTGTTCCTGAGTGTAAGTCTGGCTATAAATCTGTCAAAAAATCTGATACGGTTGCATTATTTAGATTTCCAAAAAATGAAATAATTCGACAAAAGTGGATCAAAGCGATACCCCGTAAAAACTGGAGTGTTACACAAAACCATAGAGTATGCGCTCATCATTTTAATAAAAGTGGTTTTATTACAGAGTCCAGTGATAAAAGAGAAGTACGTAAGCAGGCATGCACAAACTCGCGCCTTTAGAGATGTCGCTAAACCCTTTCAGGGATTATGTAACACATATGTTTCATGATTGTAATTATTATAAAATGAAATTTATTCCAGTTAAAAACACCTCAACAGTCTGTTTCGCGCGTCAGGAGGTAGTTCTAAAACGCAACACTGGCATAAGATGAAATTCAAAATCAATAAATAAATAGAAATTAAAATTAAATTATATAGAAGGCTCGAAACTCAAGGGAAGGTAAACTCTACAGATCTTCCTGATTGTATATATTATATAACTCTGACGTAATGATCTTTTTTCTGAACTTTATTGTAATTTTGTTGTTACCAAAAATTAAGGAATTGCTTCCAATTTCATGAATTAGAATCGTATGATCTTTTAAAGGGTTAAAATCAGCTGCAGTTCCTCATATTTTTCCATCGCTCCCACACTATCTTTCTTCCAATCCGTCTGCACCCCGTCCAATCAAGTACATCAGATGCTAGATAGATGAATGAAAATTTTAAATTGAAAAAACAAGCGGATTGGTTGTTTGTAAGTGAAAAAGCTGCAAATCGCTCCGAATTTAAAGAAAAAAACAAATCAAGAATCTTTACCAAGTGGTTTTGTGTCTGAGACAGAAGATAGTAGCATTTCCTTTTATTACATCAAAAAATCTACTAAAAACGTTTCGGATACACCACTACTCTTGGTACAGTTATTGTCACAGAAAAAATTGAGATACAAATGTTTGTTTCTTCTAATTCAATACCAACATCATCCCACCACCATTTACTGTAATCTAACACCAATACAATAAAACAACTACAAAAATATTGAATCTTCTATCTTTTTGCAAATATGCTTGCAACAGATCTACTGATTTCAGTGCAAATACTTGCATTTCATTGGTTGTGTCCCTATTAGATCATTACATAATAGCAAGCTCAGCTGATAAACAGTCAAGTGATAATACAGAGTTCCATGGAAACTCGCATCAAGTATTCTGAAGTTTCAAGGACCCTTTGGAAATGGTTCTTACTTTACAAGAAAGGATATTTATTGTTGAAAATGTTTTAAGAAAAGGTGGCAAATACACAAAAGAAGTGCAAGAGTTATTCCAAGAAAAATTTGGTGCAGAACGTTTGCCGCATCAAAATTGTGTTTCCGCCTTGTTGCATAAGTTCAAAGAAACTGAAAGTGTTCAAGACAAACCCAAAACTGGCCGCCCAAAAGTCGTTACAGATACAGTCTTACAGAATGTTACCAACAAACTGCAGAGGAGCCCACGAAAGTCTTTGAGGCGTTTGTCTCAAGAAACTAGGATATCTCTAACATCAACTCACCGAGCAGTGCATCAACTTAAATTCTTTCCATATAAAGTGCATGTTGTTCATGAACTGAAACCTCAGGAATCAGAAAAACGCGTACTCTTCTCTCGGTGGTTTGAAAACTTTATTCTAGAGAAAGGTGAAAACATTTTAAACCATACATTCTTCAGTGATGAAGCATGGTTCCATTTGTCCGGGTACATGAACAGTTAGAACTCTAGAACGTGGTCTACAGTAAATCCCCATGCTCTGTTTCAGAAGCCACTCCACGATCAGAAAGTTGGTGTTTGGTGTGCTTTGTCAAGGGGGCGTATAATTGGACCTATCTTTTTTGAAAACACCATCACATCTGAGCGTTACATTCATAACATCCTGGAGCCATTTTTTGATCAACCGACGGAGCAAGAAAAGCAACAAGGCTGGTTCCAGCAAGATGGTGCAACTGCACATACGGCTCGTGTTAGTATGGCTGCAGTTGGTGAAGTCTTTGGGATCGTGTGATCTCTCGTGGTTTGTGGCCACCTCGATCACCGGATTTAACGCCTCCTGACTTTTATTTGTGGGGCAAATTGAAAGGCTCGGTGTATGCAGACAATCCTCGAACCACGGATGAACTGAAGTAGAAAATAACAAGTGTTATTCAAAACATCCAACCTGATGAATTTGAGCGTGTTTTTCAAAACACGCAGCGTCGCGCTCGGTTATGTCTGCAGGTGAATGGCGCACACTTCCAGCAGTTATTGTAGATCATATCTTACTGCACGAGTCAAGCCTCAATCGCACTTTTGTTGAATTGATAAGGTATTGGATTTGTGAATATTTGCAATAAATAGTATGTTTCTGTGAGTTTTGTTTCTTTGGGTTATTAGCACATTTCTACTGCACTGTTTCTTTTGGAACACCCTGTATATCATTCATTACATTTATAGTAGAACAACTGAAGCCGTATCAGACTCCAAAACTTGGAAGGCGTTACTCTGTTGAGCTCATCACAACTGCTTTTTTTGTGGCAACTGACCAGCACTGCTCTTTACAAAAAATTACGTCAATTGCTTATTCTTTCTTCTGTGAGTCGTCTTCGCCAAATTTCATCTTGTATCAGTGTTGAAACTGGAAAACTAGATCTTGCTTATTTAAAACAAATAATTTCCCATTTACCCCAAATCGAAAGAATTGTTGTGCTGATCATTGATCAAGTTTATACAGCGCAACGAATTGAGTAATGCAATGGACAATTCATTGGCTTGACCAAAAATGGAGTTGCTTCAAAAACTGTTGTCACTTTCATGGTGCAGTCAATATACGGCAAGTATAAAGATGTTATCAACAAGCTGGATACTGCATCGATACGTGAATGGTTTTATAAAGTGATGGAAGGCATCAATGGTTTGTTTTTAGGTTTTAGCTGTTAGTGTTGACAATCATGTTTGCAACAGGTAACCTTATTTCTTTTAGGATTTTATTTGAATTATTTTCTTGTGCAAGTAAATGTTTTAGTGCATATTGCTATGTTTTACCTGTATATAACCCATGTAATATATCAATACACCAAGATAACAAATTGAAAACACTAAAACTTATCAGAGGTATCTTATTCAAATGAATAGATCAACAACCTGTTGGGTTTAAGTCTTTAATTTTTAATCTTGGTGTATTGACATTAGATGTATTATAATTGCTCTAACTCAGTGCCGTGTCAAGGCAGCCCCGTACCTCCCGGTCGGGGGGGCCGACCATTTCTAGGGGGCCCCGCAATATAGATTGTATTGGTAAGTTAGAGCCATTTCTCTACACTTGACTTTTACTTTTCTTGTTTTTGCCCTCATTGAATAGCCGGTAGATTAAGCATGTAAGTAGTATATAATACGACTTTTGACCCGGATTTTGCGGAGCGCCACGTCATTTCCGAACGTGACTTCCAAACGTGGTGATACATAAACTTGAAGGACATTGTAAACACGTGTAACAACTTGTAAACAAATGGTAACACAAATACAACGTGTAACAACTTGTAAATTACATCTTGAAAACAAATGTCAATACAAGTTAAAACAAATGTCAATACAACTTAAACAAATGTGAATACAACTTGAAAAGAAATGTTTATAGCAGCTTGTAAATACATGACAACTTCAAATTGATTTGTTATAGGCACCCTCACTTCAGAATACCCCCACTTCAAAAGTTCTCCAATTAATTTCACTTTGGTTTTCAACTCGTTAACGATCTTTTGCCTTATTGTAAACACAGCTATTGTAAAGCGGAAACACTCACTTTTAGGTCGTGACTGAAAGCCTTTGATACTAAATTATCAACAACTTTCTTTCGAGCGTAAGTGTCAATCACGTGTAATCGATCGCTTCGTGAAATTTTTTGTTTTAAAACCTCTGATCGATTGGATCCCCTAGAATGTTGTTTCTTTACTCTTCTATTGGGGGTATTTTCCTTGTTATATTTCTGCAGTTGGTTAGAAATAATCTACATCTATTTCAGTATGTAGACAACGGATTCAGTCCTATTACAATATTGGAGAAAGAAAATCTTAAAAATATAGTATAGATGTAGTTACCAGTGAGATGAACAACAGATGTTTCAGGGAAAAGTTTGCATGTTTACCACTAACTGAAAAACATACAGAAAATTATTAAGAACCTTTTACAACCTCTAGTTCAAAACTAACAACAGATACAATCTTGAACGAGTATAGATTTCAGAACTAGGGGAAGATACAATGTTGTGAGTATAGATTTCATTACTAGCCGCAGATAAATTTTGGAGGAGTATAGATTTCATTACTAGCCGCAGATAAATTTTGGATGAATATAGATTTTAGAACTAATCGCAGATACAATGTTGGGGAGTATAGATTTTAGAACTAATCGCAGATACAATGTTGGGGAGTATAGATTTTAGAACTTATAGCAGATACAATGTTGGGGAGTATAGATTTTAGAACTAACAGCAGATACAATCTTGGACAAGTGTGGATTTTAAAACTAACAGCAGATACAATCTTGGACAAGTATAGGTTTTAGAACTAGGGTAGATCATACAGGTATTTCAATCAAAACATTTACCTTTGTTACAGCTAGTCGTTTTAGGGGAAAATAGTCAACAGTTTTCTAGATTATCAGGTTTGCTGGGGAAAATCACAGGCAGCAACGTTGCTTCCAGAAGAGTGCGGTGGAAGAAACAATTTCAAATAAATCTTTATGTTAGTTTCACACTTTCTTAGAAGAAAATTTTAGTAGCTTGACCAGACTTTTGGGTAAAATGTTGATGTGCTTCACATATGATAGTGAGGTAGTTACATTTTTATGTTCGTTTCACACTTTCTTGGAAGAAAAGTTCAGATTGACTAGACTTTTGGGTAAAATGTTGATGTGCTTCACATATGACAGTGAGGTAGTTACATTTTTATGTTAGTTTCACACTTTCTTGGAAGAAAATTTCAGATTGACCAGACCTTTGAGTGAAATGTAGAATTACTTCTCATATGACAGTGAGGTAGTTGAAGTACAGCGGTGGAAACATTTTGAAAAGATCAGAACAGTGAATTTTGTTTCAATTCAGCATCACTACTAAATATTATTAAACCAAGAAGATTGAACCTTTACTGTGTTTGGAGACTACTTCAATAATTGTTAAACTTTTCCTTGTAAACATTCACCAAGCATCTAATTTACAATATCTTTTCATACAACTAGAAAACAACATTGTATCCTATTATAACACTGTTTTAAGTAAAAACTATCAAATTCTTAAGCCACCAACATAAAATTCATATATTTCAAAATCAGCTAAGCTTACTATCAACAAAAATCTGATGCAAGCGGAAACATCAACATCACGTCAACAAACCTTCAGCCAATCACTTGTAAACATTCACCAAGCATCTAATTTACAATATCTTTTCATACAACTAGAAAACAACATTGTATCCTATTATAACACTGTTTTAAGTAAAAACTATCAAATTCTTAAGCCGCCAACATAAAATTCATATTTTTCAAAATCAGCTAAAATTTCTATCAACAAAAAATCTGACGCAAACGGAAGCATCAGCATTACGTCAGCAAACCTTTAACCAATCACAATCGACACAGAACTTTAAAAATGGTTTACTATCAACCCTCTGTTCTTCAGTTTTTCTGTCAACAACTTTCTGACCGCACATGGTTTTCACCCTAACTCTCTCTGTTCTCCTTAAAATTGCGTCTTCGTTTTCTTTTAAACACCATAACTCACTTAAATCACTACTGTTTACATCGTAAAACCGAAAAGATTTATCTTTAATTGCGCAAATCATAAAACATTTACCTCAAATTCACATTCATTTTTCATACAACTAGAAGCCAAAATTGTATCCTATCATCACACTGTTTTAAGATTTTTTCCGAAATTTAGCAACTTTTAAACTTATCAACACAAAATTTTACTACCTTTCAAAGTCTACTCAACTCACCTACATAGAAATAAGTCAAACTTTTCACATTATTTGTAGGACATTAGCATAAAATTCATGATTTTCACAGTCTACTTAGCTCATCTACATAGCAATAAGCACAACTTTTGACATTATTCGTAGGATATTACCATGAAATTCATGGTTTTCACAATTTACCTAGCTCACCTACATAGCAATAAGCACAACTTTTGACATTATTCGTGGGACATTACCATAAAATTCATGATTTTCACAGTTTACCTAGCTCACCTACATGGTAATAAACACAACTTTTGACATTATTCGTGGGACATTAACATAAAACTCATATTTTCACAGTTTACCTAGCTCACCTACATGGTAATAAACACAACTTTTGACATTATTCGTGGGATATTAACATAAAACTCATATTTTCACAATTTACCTAGCTCACCTACATGGTAATAAACAGAACTTTTAACAATATTTTAAGGATATTAACACAAAATTCATGGTTTTCACAGTCTAATTAACTCATCTACATAGAAATAACCACAACTTTAGCATTTTTGTAGAATATCAGTAAAACAAAACACAAAAATTATTCTTATTAAAATGAGTATTCACCCTCTACTGCAAATAGAAATTATTGATCCAATTCTTTAAATTTTTCGTTGTTTGCTAAAAACCACAAACAGAAAACTTCAAAACAAATCTGACTCTGTGCTATCACCAATCTAAAACTCATTGCTTTAACAAAAATTCTCAACTTATCCGTTAATTTGTAAGCACTTGAACAAACATACGTATGCATTGTGACAAGTCGTCTTAGCTGATCAAAGACTTTGTTTCGTACAATTAAACTCTTGCACTAAGTTTTGATCTATTTGAAACCATTATTTGTAATTCACAACTTTCAACTCGCATCATATTATCTCCCGCATAGATAAATCAAGAATTTTACCTAAATCCTCGCAAAACTACATTAAGTGATATCCATTATACACTTGTTATACGTAATCACTGCTACACACGTTTGCAATTGCAGATTAGACCAAGTTGATTCATTACAAAATCTCTTACTATCTATTTTTATCAAACAACTTCAATGCTACTGTATGAAGTATAACCCATAAATTAAAAACGTAAAATCTGAGCTTACAAAACCAACTGCTAAACGTTTTCTACCAGCTTTATCAAATCTAATGCTCTGTTAGAAGCGAACAAACTCTCATAGTTACATCTAGCATAAACTTACAGTTGTCTTTCTCAGTGACCTCATTAGTAATTGCTGTGACCAACACACAAAAGTTTTGAATGTGACCTCGTGAAAGTCTTGGCTAACTTTCTGACAAGCCACTTTCCATTCTTAAAACAATTTTCCTCACAATCAACTGTTTCAATGTTTTTAACACCTCAAAATCTAAACGTATAAAATATTTTCTGAACTTTACCTTCATATCTTCACCGAGTATTGACTCGCATAAAAAATCACGACCCGCTATTTTCAAATCTCATTCAAGTTTTTTACCAAACTCGCAATTTGCTAACTTCTAAACTCATTCATTTGCACAACAAACCTTTCAAACTTATCGCTTATTTTCAAGAAGCACAATTTCTGATATTGCTATACATTGAAGCGTAAATAATTCTGATTTCTCAACCTATCAAAATTATATAGCCTCGTTCTGATCGATTCGTTTTTGGTTTATTGTTTTGCTCTTACTTATTTCATCATGTTGATATTGATTTATTCAACAAAATATTTGCCATTAATCGCTGTAAAATCTCTTCACCTCCACCCGAGATTGAACTCGCACCATTTCAAAATAAAGCTTTTCATAGTTTACCAACAAGACAGACATACACTCCGCACATACTAGCAAACTTGCATCGAATTACTTTAAAAATTACCAGTTTAGGTAAAAAGCTGCACAGTACGGCTTATTCTTCCCAATCAAAATTACTATTTGGAGTGCTATTTCGTTGTGATTACGATAAAAGTACAAACCATATAAATTTCTTTACCAACATACAACTTTAAAGCTATTTTCATTACATCCACCAAGCTTCAAGTTTAAATTTCTAACACTGTTATACGTAATTAATATGCAAAATATCTAAGTTATATTCAATCATCATTTAACTTTCTCATCGAATTTATTCTTCCTACACCTCATTGTATAACAAAGAATTCAATTTCGCCTAATTTACACCAACGTCAATACACTTGAATTCATATCAAAATTTTATAAATCTACCTATATTCTTCGGTTGAAAATGTGGTTGGAGACTTTAAAATTTTTAATAACTTTATAGATTTAGTCACTTGTTAAAATCTTCACCAAATGTTGAACACGTTGAGACAATAAAAAGATTTTCTATCTGACACTCGTGTGAAATATTTCAATTGAAGATTGCTAAGCTACATTGTGCGATCAATGTGCTGGTTTTCGATTTTACCACAAAACAGTTCAGCGGTCAATGAGCGGGCTAATATTTTTCAATCATCACGCATTTTTGCATTATTTTCTGCATCACACAATACTTTTGTTGTTGCATATCAATTTAAATCAAAAAATTCTATCTTATAGTGTTTTCAAACTTAAATTTTCCTACTCACTTTATTATCTCTGTACATAACTGTAAATTGAATTGAACTCAAAAATTTTAAAAGTTTATATATCAAACCTAATATTTGACACTACATATTACCGAAACAACACCAATTTTTATCAGATTTTGATTCCTTTACAAATTATTTTATGAAACTAAAAATCAAACTAACTTTTTCCTAATTATCAAACGTACAAATATGGTGGTGATTAGAGCGTTCGCTTCACAGATCGTTTTCTTGTCAAAGACTTTTAAGTGATTACAGTGTAGTGTTCAGCATGAAAGATTTGTTTAAAGAAAGACTAGTTTGTTTGATTTATTGTGTTTTACACTACAGATAGGTGGTGGGTTCGGTGTACTAGCTACAAACTTATAGGAATGAATGAAACTTATATCGCCACTACACATAATTTCAAAGACCACCTGTTTCCAATCCATACCTAAATCATTCTATTACTACTTTTCATCTCCTATTTTGTTTTATTTATTTGCAGTACAAATTTCTAATGATTGTCACTAACATATTGCTGCATAACATCGTGGTTACCTCAATTTTGTATATTTAATAACTTCCAGGTTTACAATTCGTGGCCATTAATCTAAGAGTAATTGATAACTTTACCTTGGCAGATATTGTTCTTACAGCTGAGAAACAACTTTTCACTAAACTTTTCAAGGTCGCATTACAAATTTGATTGGGTTTATCACATAATGTTCACATTGACCAAGGTGTATTGCAGCATAGAGACGGGTTATTCTGAACAACTAAATCTTATTTCTAAATTAATCTTTGTTAATACTTAAAACTGCAAGTGATTTCAATAAATAATAAACATTTCAAATGTTTTTGTCCTTTTCAAGAATTAAAATCTGTAAATGCGATGTAATAATTTCAAATAATGAAGATATACAGTGTATCCAAAAATCAGTACCGTTCAAGAAATTTCATGTATTTTTCATCATTTTTTCACAATAAGTCGGTACCTTTCAAAAACTTCATGTATTTTTCATCATTTTTTTTCGCAAAATGTCACTACCGTTCAAGTTTTTTCAATTTAAAAATCTTGATGTAGTAAATCATCGATCGCATCTCCCGTTCGGTTAGTCTTCCATTCCTCGGTCTGTCAAACGAGCTACCAGTCTCCAATAACTTGGTACTCCAAGCATTGATTAGGTGATATCCTTTCAGTACAATATCATAATATACATGCAGTCTGTCTCTAGCAAGGTTCATGGTATATCTGGTTTGGTTGCTTGTGATATAAAATGAAGCAGGATGACCTCAATATTCAACCGTGTAGGCACTGTATCAACCATTTTATTGAATAAACTACAAAGTATGAAATATCAATTATGTACATGGGAAATGCGATCGATGATTTACTACATCAAGATTTTTAAATTGAAAAAACTTGAACGGTAGTGACATTTTGCGAAAAAAAATGATGAAAAATACATGAAGTTTTTGAAAGGTACCGACTTATTGTGAAAAAATGATGAAAAATACATGAAATTTCTTGAACGGTACTGATTTTTGGATACACTGTATATCTTCATTATTTGAAATTATTACATCGCATTTACAGATTTTAATTCTTGAAAAGGACAAAAACATTTGAAATGTTTATTATTTATTGAAATCACTTGCAGTTTTAAGTATTAACAAAGATTAATTTAGAAATAAGATTTAGTTGTTCAGAATAACCCGTCTCTATGCTGCAATACACCTTGGTCAATGTGAACATTATGTGATAAACCCAATCAAATTTGTAATGCGACCTTGAAAAGTTTAGTGAAAAGTTGTTTCTCAGCTGTAAGAACAATATCTGCCAAGGTAAAGTTATCAATTACTCTTAGATTAATGGCCACGAATTGTAAACCTGGAAGTTATTAAATATACAAAATTGAGGTAACCACGATGTTATGCAGCAATATGTTAGTGACAATCATTAGAAATTTGTACTGCAAATAAATAAAACAAAATAGGAGATGAAAAGTAGTAATAGAATGATTTAGGTATGGATTGGAAACAGGTGGTCTTTGAAATTATGTGTAGTGGCGATATAAGTTTCATTCATTCCTATAAGTTTGTAGCTAGTACACCGAACCCACCACCTATCTGTAGTGTAAAACACAATAAATCAAACAAACTAGTCTTTCTTTAAACAAATCTTTCATGCTGAACACTACACTGTAATCACTTAAAAGTCTTTGACAAGAAAACGATCTGTGAAGCGAACGCTCTAATCACCACCATATTTGTACGTTTGATAATTAGGAAAAAGTTAGTTTGATTTTTAGTTTCATAAAATAATTTGTAAAGGAATCAAAATCTGATAAAAATTGGTGTTGTTTCGGTAATATGTAGTGTCAAATATTAGGTTTGATATATAAACTTTTAAAATTTTTGAGTTCAATTCAATTTACAGTTATGTACAGAGATAATAAAGTGAGTAGGAAAATTTAAGTTTGAAAACACTATAAGATAGAATTTTTTGATTTAAATTGATATGCAACAACAAAAGTATTGTGTGATGCAGAAAATAATGCAAAAATGCGTGATGATTGAAAAATATTAGCCCGCTCATTGACCGCTGAACTGTTTTGTGGTAAAATCGAAAACCAGCACATTGATCGCACAATGTAGCTTAGCAATCTTCAATTGAAATATTTCACACGAGTGTCAGATAGAAAATCTTTTTATTGTCTCAACGTGTTCAACATTTGGTGAAGATTTTAACAAGTGACTAAATCTATAAAGTTATTAAAAATTTTAAAGTCTCCAACCACATTTTCAACCGAAGAATATAGGTAGATTTATAAAATTTTGATATGAATTCAAGTGTATTGACGTTGGTGTAAATTAGGCGAAATTGAATTCTTTGTTATACAATGAGGTGTAGGAAGAATAAATTCGATGAGAAAGTTAAATGATGATTGAATATAACTTAGATATTTTGCATATTAATTACGTATAACAGTGTTAGAAATTTAAACTTGAAGCTTGGTGGATGTAATGAAAATAGCTTTAAAGTTGTATGTTGGTAAAGAAATTTATATGGTTTGTACTTTTATCGTAATCACAACGAAATAGCACTCCAAATAGTAATTTTGATTGGGAAGAATAAGCCGTACTGTGCAGCTTTTTACCTAAACTGGTAATTTTTAAAGTAATTCGATGCAAGTTTGCTAGTATGTGCGGAGTGTATGTCTGTCTTGTTGGTAAACTATGAAAAGCTTTATTTTGAAATGGTGCGAGTTCAATCTCGGGTGGAGGTGAAGAGATTTTACAGCGATTAATGGCAAATATTTTGTTGAATAAATCAATATCAACATGATGAAATAAGTAAGAGCAAAACAATAAACCAAAAACGAATCGATCAGAACGAGGCTATATAATTTTGATAGGTTGAGAAATCAGAATTATTTACGCTTCAATGTATAGCAATATCAGAAATTGTGCTTCTTGAAAATAAGCGATAAGTTTGAAAGGTTTGTTGTGCAAATGAATGAGTTTAGAAGTTAGCAAATTGCGAGTTTGGTAAAAAACTTGAATGAGATTTGAAAATAGCGGGTCGTGATTTTTTATGCGAGTCAATACTCGGTGAAGATATGAAGGTAAAGTTCAGAAAATATTTTATACGTTTAGATTTTGAGGTGTTAAAAACATTGAAACAGTTGATTGTGAGGAAAATTGTTTTAAGAATGGAAAGTGGCTTGTCAGAAAGTTAGCCAAGACTTTCACGAGGTCACATTCAAAACTTTTGTGTGTTGGTCACAGCAATTACTAATGAGGTCACTGAGAAAGACAACTGTAAGTTTATGCTAGATGTAACTATGAGAGTTTGTTCGCTTCTAACAGAGCATTAGATTTGATAAAGCTGGTAGAAAACGTTTAGCAGTTGGTTTTGTAAGCTCAGATTTTACGTTTTTAATTTATGGGTTATACTTCATACAGTAGCATTGAAGTTGTTTGATAAAAATAGATAGTAAGAGATTTTGTAATGAATCAACTTGGTCTAATCTGCAATTGCAAACGTGTGTAGCAGTGATTACGTATAACAAGTGTATAATGGATATCACTTAATGTAGTTTTGCGAGGATTTAGGTAAAATTCTTGATTTATCTATGCGGGAGATAATATGATGCGAGTTGAAAGTCGTGAATTACAAATAATGGTTTCAAATAGATCAAAACTTAGTGCAAGAGTTTAATTGTACGAAACAAAGTCTTTGATCAGCTAAGACGACTTGTCACAATGCATACGTATGTTTGTTCAAGTGCTTACAAATTAACGGATAAGTTGAGAATTTTTGTTAAAGCAATGAGTTTTAGATTGGTGATAGCACAGAGTCAGATTTGTTTTGAAGTTTTCTGTTTGTGGTTTTTAGCAAACAACGAAAAATTTAAAGAATTGGATCAATAATTTCTATTTGCAGTAGAGGGTGAATACTCATTTTAATAAGAATAATTTTTGTGTTTTGTTTTACTGATATTCTACAAAAATGCTAAAGTTGTGGTTATTTCTATGTAGATGAGTTAATTAGACTGTGAAAACCATGAATTTTGTGTTAATATCCTTAAAATATTGTTAAAAGTTCTGTTTATTACCATGTAGGTGAGCTAGGTAAATTGTGAAAATATGAGTTTTATGTTAATATCCCACGAATAATGTCAAAAGTTGTGTTTATTACCATGTAGGTGAGCTAGGTAAACTGTGAAAATATGAGTTTTATGTTAATGTCCCACGAATAATGTCAAAAGTTGTGTTTATTACCATGTAGGTGAGCTAGGTAAACTGTGAAAATCATGAATTTTATGGTAATGTCCCACGAATAATGTCAAAAGTTGTGCTTATTGCTATGTAGGTGAGCTAGGTAAATTGTGAAAACCATGAATTTCATGGTAATATCCTACGAATAATGTCAAAAGTTGTGCTTATTGCTATGTAGATGAGCTAAGTAGACTGTGAAAATCATGAATTTTATGCTAATGTCCTACAAATAATGTGAAAAGTTTGACTTATTTCTATGTAGGTGAGTTGAGTAGACTTTGAAAGGTAGTAAAATTTTGTGTTGATAAGTTTAAAAGTTGCTAAATTTCGGAAAAAATCTTAAAACAGTGTGATGATAGGATACAATTTTGGCTTCTAGTTGTATGAAAAATGAATGTGAATTTGAGGTAAATGTTTTATGATTTGCGCAATTAAAGATAAATCTTTTCGGTTTTACGATGTAAACAGTAGTGATTTAAGTGAGTTATGGTGTTTAAAAGAAAACGAAGACGCAATTTTAAGGAGAACAGAGAGAGTTAGGGTGAAAACCATGTGCGGTCAGAAAGTTGTTGACAGAAAAACTGAAGAACAGAGGGTTGATAGTAAACCATTTTTAAAGTTCTGTGTCGATTGTGATTGGTTAAAGGTTTGCTGACGTAATGCTGATGCTTCCGTTTGCGTCAGATTTTTTGTTGATAGAAATTTTAGCTGATTTTGAAAAATATGAATTTTATGTTGGCGGCTTAAGAATTTGATAGTTTTTACTTAAAACAGTGTTATAATAGGATACAATGTTGTTTTCTAGTTGTATGAAAAGATATTGTAAATTAGATGCTTGGTGAATGTTTACAAGTGATTGGCTGAAGGTTTGTTGACGTGATGTTGATGTTTCCGCTTGCATCAGATTTTTGTTGATAGTAAGCTTAGCTGATTTTGAAATATATGAATTTTATGTTGGTGGCTTAAGAATTTGATAGTTTTTACTTAAAACAGTGTTATAATAGGATACAATGTTGTTTTCTAGTTGTATGAAAAGATATTGTAAATTAGATGCTTGGTGAATGTTTACAAGGAAAAGTTTAACAATTATTGAAGTAGTCTCCAAACACAGTAAAGGTTCAATCTTCTTGGTTTAATAATATTTAGTAGTGATGCTGAATTGAAACAAAATTCACTGTTCTGATCTTTTCAAAATGTTTCCACCGCTGTACTTCAACTACCTCACTGTCATATGAGAAGTAATTCTACATTTCACTCAAAGGTCTGGTCAATCTGAAATTTTCTTCCAAGAAAGTGTGAAACTAACATAAAAATGTAACTACCTCACTGTCATATGTGAAGCACATCAACATTTTACCCAAAAGTCTAGTCAATCTGAACTTTTCTTCCAAGAAAGTGTGAAACGAACATAAAAATGTAACTACCTCACTATCATATGTAAAGCACATCAACATTTTACCCAAAAGCCTGGTCAATCTGAACTTTTCTTCTAAGAAAGTGTGAAACTAACATAAAAATGTAACTACCTCACTATCATATGTGAAGCACATCAACATTTTACCCAAAAGTCTGGTCAAGCTACTAAAATTTTCTTCTAAGAAAGTGTGAAACTAACATAAAGATTTATTTGAAATTGTTTCTTCCACCGCACTCTTCTGGAAGCAACGTTGCTGCCTGTGATTTTCCCCAGCAAACCTGATAATCTAGAAAACTGTTGACTATTTTCCCCTAAAACGACTAGCTGTAACAAAGGTAAATGTTTTGATTGAAATACCTGTATGATCTACCCTAGTTCTAAAACCTATACTTGTCCAAGATTGTATCTGCTGTTAGTTTTAAAATCCACACTTGTCCAAGATTGTATCTGCTGTTAGTTCTAAAATCTATACTCCCCAACATTGTATCTGCTATAAGTTCTAAAATCTATACTCCCCAACATTGTATCTGCGATTAGTTCTAAAATCTATATTCATCCAAAATTTATCTGCGGCTAGTAATGAAATCTATACTCCTCCAAAATTTATCTGCGGCTAGTAATGAAATCTATACTCACAACATTGTATCTTCCCCTAGTTCTGAAATCTATACTCGTTCAAGATTGTATCTGTTGTTAGTTTTGAACTAGAGGTTGTAAAAGGTTCTTAATAATTTTCTGTATGTTTTTCAGTTAGTGGTAAACATGCAAACTTTTCCCTGAAACATCTGTTGTTCATCTCACTGGTAACTACATCTATACTATATTTTTAAGATTTTCTTTCTCCAATATTGTAATAGGACTGAATCCGTTGTCTACATACTGAAATAGATGTAGATTATTTCTAACCAACTGCAGAAATATAACAAGGAAAATACCCCCAATAGAAGAGTAAAGAAACAACATTCTAGGGGATCCAATCGATCAGAGGTTTTAAAACAAAAAATTTCACGAAGCGATCGATTACACGTGATTGACACTTACGCTCGAAAGAAAGTTGTTGATAATTTAGTATCAAAGGCTTTCAGTCACGACCTAAAAGTGAGTATTTCCGCTTTACAATAGCTGTGTTTACAATAAGGCAAAAGATCGTTAACGAGTTGAAAACCAAAGTGAAATTAATTGGAGAACTTTTGAAGTGGGGGTATTCTGAAGTGAGGGTGCCTATAACAAATCAATTTGAAGTTGTCATGTATTTACAAGCTGCTATAAACATTTCTTTTCAAGTTGTATTCACATTTGTTTAAGTTGTATTGACATTTGTTTTAACTTGTATTGACATTTGTTTTCAAGATGTAATTTACAAGTTGTTACACGTTGTATTTGTGTTACCATTTGTTTACAAGTTGTTACACGTGTTTACAATGTCCTTCAAGTTTATGTATCACCACGTTTGGAAGTCACGTTCGGAAATGATGTGGCGCTCCGCAAAGCGCTCCGCAAAATCCGGGTCAAAAGTCGTATTATATACTACTCATGTCGTATCATGATTCGTTAATTTCGAAAAAGAATTGCGAACGTTTGAACACTATAAAAATATTTTGTAAAGTTGTGGTTACGTCAGAAAAAGGCCAATCGTTAATAAAATCTTGACCTTCTCCACTTAACGTCTGTGGCTTTGTCTTTTGGCGTTGAAATTCTCGGAAAAATTTACGTCATCATGAATGTACTGTGGAGTGTTGTGCAGTCGCTTTGTAGTTGTGTACAGATAGAGAAACTAGGTTTCTAGTTTACTAGGTTTCTTGTATTTTGTGACTTAATCAAGTTTGCAAAATGAAGCGCATTTATAAAAGTGGCGCGCAAAAACGAAAAGAGGCAACATCTTCAAGACAATCAGCAGCGAAATTAACAAAGTTAAAGCGTTTTTTTTGATTGCACAAGCAGATAGGCCAGGTGAAGACACTCCTGCTGAGAATGCAACAGGACAACAACATCCGACATCTATTCTACCAACCCCAGCAGAGTCGGAAGAATTCGACATCTCTGAGCAAGAGCGACCCTCTGGTTCTTCATTAACTGCTAATGTGGAAACGCAAAACGAAAGTACAAGAGCTGTTGGCGTTACATCAGAAATATCAGATTTATTTCCGCAACGTTTATTCAATCCGTTTTTGAATGATCCAACTTGCTGGCCAGGTTTATATCAAATGCACAGCGATGTGACATCGTCAAAAGAGGGCCTCAACAAGTTGACACAAATTTTCCCTTAAATGCTGCAAAACGAAGATTTTCAACATTTCATTACAGGCGTGTTATGAACAATGGCGAAATTGTCCCTAGGTCGTGGCTAATCTATTCGCAAGAAACGGATAAAGAGTTTTGTATTTGTTGCAAACTCTTCAGCAATTCTAAAAGTCCATTTTGTACCAGCAGTAATACATGGGAAGGTATAGCAAAAAACTAAAAGAGCATGAAAATGGAACTGCTCATAAAAAATGCTTTAGTGATTGGATGTTACTCAGAGAAGAGAATCGAGCTCACTCAACGGTGGACAAACAAGAAATGGAAATCTTTCTTTTGGAAAGAACGTTTTGAAGAAATGTTTTGGAGCGGTTGTTCGACAGTGCAATTTTTCTTGCTGAAAAAATATAGCTTTTAGAGAGTCTGATGAAGTACTCGGCTCTCCTCACAATAGAAACTCTTTACGACTCTTCGAATTGCTAGTAAAAAGAGATCCCGTTTTGATGGAACTAAAAAATCGAATAATTAAACACACAACAAAAAAGCACTATTTAAGCAACACAATTCAATACGAGTTAATTGATATTGTTGCCAAGACACTGGAGAAAGAATTGATGACACAATTGACTAAAGCAAAATATTACGCTTTAAGTCTTGACTGCACGCCGGACATTTCTCACAAAGAACAAATGACTGTTATCTTGCGATTTGTTCAATGCGATGAAGAGGATGGTGTTACAGTGAAAGAGGCTTTTTTGGGATATTTGAGAGTGGATAATAGTACAGGTAGAGGATTGTTGGACACGTTTATGAAGCGCGCAAAAGGACTCGGTCTTAATTTTGCTGACTGTCGCGGGCAATGTTATGATAATGGTGCTAATATGAAAGGCAAAGAAGCAGGCGTCCAAGCCAGACTTTTGAAATCAATTCAAAAGCTCTGTATGTGCCAACCACTCATTGAATTTAGTAGTTGTGGATTGCGCCAAATCTTCAACTGAAGCTTTGCTGTTTTTTGGCGTACTTGCTCAATTACACACAGTGTTTTCTTCTTCCACATCACGTTGGACAATTATGAAGAAGCATGTAAAAATTTCAATCCAATCTCCATCTGCCACCCGTTGGGAAAGTTGAATTAAATGTATTGTATCGTTACGATTTTACTTGTCAGACTCCTGGATGCACTGGAAGAATAGCAGAGTTATTGCATACAAAAACAAGGCGGGAAAACAGCCAACGACGTTTGTTCTCTGATAAATGTAATTTCATCATGGAAGTTCATTTTGGCATTTGTTATATGGCATGATATTTTGTTTCAAGTTAACAAAATGAGCAAATTTATGCAAACTTGCGGCATTTCATTGGATGTTATAAAAAGTGAAATCCATACCACGCAATCTTTCTTGCAGGATTATCGACAGAATGGCTACAGCACCGCCATGGTAAGCGCTCGTGAGATTGCTGAGGATGTTGGTATAGAGAGTACGTTTGTGGAAAAGAGAAAAAGAAACAGAAATAGAATGTTTGACTACGAATCAGAAGATCAAAGCAGTGAATTGTCACAAGAATCACAATTCAAAGTTAACTTTTTTTTGCACCTTGTCGATCATGCCATTGCTTCACTGAATGATCGATTTGAGCAAACACATTTTGTGAGCGAAATTTTTAATTTCTTGCTTAGCTAAGAAAACCTCTAGCAAGCATTTGATGAAAACAATATTCTGGATCCTTGTAAAACATTTCATGACAAACTGGGAGACATCGATCCATTTGAAATGAAAGAAGAGGTGGGACGTTTTGTACATGTCATGAATGGAAATAAAGAAAGTCTTAAAGCAATAAGAGATTTTCTTAATTATATCTGCAAATAACAATTATTGAAAGCTTACCCAAATTTGTTCATTGCTTTACGAGTGGTAATGACATGCCTCATTTCTGCTGCCAGTGCAGAAAGAAGTTTTGGTAAACTTATCAAAACCTTTCATTGATCAACAACTATGGATGATAGACTTACATCATTGGCTTCAATATCTATTGAAAGTGCTTGCCTTCGCAGTGTGGATTACAACGACATCATTGATGTTTTTACCACCGCAAAGGCGCGAAAAAAAATGTTTGAATATTGATACCGTTCTTGCGGTGCATGCGTTTGCTTATTTGCTGAATGTGTAATAAAAATGGGTTAAGTTTGTTTAGATTGGTTTAAACAATGCAAGTTATTTAGATTGCAAGAACTTCTTCCTGATTAAAGATTATTAATTTAGCTTGGTTAGGTTTTGAAATAGTGCTGCTCAGGAGAAAAATTTGCAACTGGCTCGAAAAAGCAGGCAGCTGCCTAAATGCTTGCTGATATCAAAGGGCCCCATCTAGAGTTTTTTGGGGGGCCTCCAACAGCTTTCACACGGCACTGCTCTAACTTGTCGTTACCGAGCACTTTTCTAACACGCTATATATTTTGTTTGAGGTTGGTGTTAGCGTTTTGCTCTCGCATGCATTTCTTTAGTCACTGGGCCGCCACAACGAGTAGTTTGCGTGGACTCATACAGCATGTCTTCCACTTTAAGATGGGGACTCCAATTAAGTGCCTTTCCCAATGTTAAAACAAGCAAACTTGCCAGCTTGTTTTCCACACAGTCTCTTTAATTGCTGATCGCCAAGCTGGGAAGCTTGTGGATACCAATTTTGAAAAGTCTTTGGTTTGCCCTAACCTGATCCCAAACCCGAGTGTATCACTACAGAGGCAAATGATCTATCCACTTGACCATCTAAGCTCAGCCAATATGCTGAAGTACAGCAATATTTATAATTTACTGTAATTTAATATCGCACAACAAAGTTATAAATTCATGAACGTGTGAAAAGTAATGCTTAAATTGCTTACGTTAACAGTTGATTGTCATAACAATTTATGTGATACTCCATTCTACATCAGCTTAACAGTAGTATTTCATACAGCACAGATGTGAATTGGTAGTTCTATTTCACTCTCATATTTACATTATTTTATAGGAAACTTTTTGTTGATCTTTGCAATGGTGAGCTATGTTCAAGCATCGAGCATCCATTTATACCAGGAGAACGTCTTTTCCTCATATTTGATTTTACACACAACTTTAAAAACTTGTACAACAACTTTGTCAATAAACGTCAAATGCACCCACCAACGCTAGGACATGAGCACATACTTGGAGACAAATGCATTGCTCAGTTTGCTCATTTGAAACAGCTATATCAAATTGAAGAAGGAAAAACTCTAAAAGTTGCCCAAGCTCTTAAGAAAGTGTCCCTCAACCCAAGCAGCATTGCTCAGACGTCACCGCAACATGGCCTTGGTAAGATTTTTTCTTTAATTTTCTATTAGATAAAAGCGGAATTAGTGTTGTGATTACCTTTGCTGACTTCGACGTGGGAGACACGAGTTCCGTTCATGCTTAGGTCAGCCAGATCTGACGCAGTGATGCCAACAGCTTGGCGTTGGTGCAACATTTTTGTGAAAGCAGGCGGTGTGCCCTGTGAGAGATGTGAAGATGGATCCTGCAAACCACTCAGGACACTCAAAAGTCTAACGAAAGATTTGGTTTTGGTTTATAAAAGTAATTATTCAGTTTCTTGATGTAGAGGGTCAATGAAAGTCTAAAAGGATCTAAGATGCAATATGAATGCACTTAGATTCTTTTTGGTTTAGAACTTGGGTATATGGACTCCTTAAGCTTGCTGCAAATTTTTTTACTGTGGTAGCAAGTACTTTTTAAATTTGGTTGCTACTTTTCATGAACAGAATTGTTTTGTTAAGTGTCAAAATCCATCTGACTTTTGTGTTATAGGTGTGTTTCATGAATCAACTGTACGCGGCTTGCAGTTTTATTCAGATGGTCATCCAGAATTTGTTGACACTGCTCGATACCTCAATTTCATTTCTAATATTTGGAAAATTTTATCTGTCAAAGCACCTAACAAAGGTACACATCCTTTTCTTTATCAACTTAGTATATGCTGTATGAGTTGTTGGTTGACATTCCCAAAGCGTATATTGATTTTATAGGGCGTAACCTCCCTTAGTCATAGGCACATAAAGAAAAACAGTCTGACGTTATTATGCATATAGCTATACTTATGTAGTACATCAGCTCTGATGCACATTACACCGCATCAATGCATGTTAACTTGACCACTCGCAAAATGACAACAATTATTTTTCCTTGCTATAGATTACAAAAAGAAAGATGACTTGTACTTGCCAATACAAAGTATGCAGCATGAGCATCCAGGAGTGAAATATTTGCAAAAAGCAACGTTAATATTTCAAGAATGGAGGCAAACAAGAAAGCCAAGGCTTACAACGGAAACGTTTACAGCCTGCATTCAATCGATGACTGCCATATCTGAGTTGGCTAAACACCTGCTTGAGAGACATGGCTTTCATTATGTCCTCACAGGAAAGTTGATGTCCGACCCTTTGGAAGGACGATTCGGATGGTACCGTCAGACTAATGGCGGTAACTTTTTTGTTTCCGTAAAGCAACTGCTGCAATCTGAAAAGAAGATTTGTTGCTTAGGCTTGCTCCAGCACGATGCCTTGCTTACAACAGTTCAGCACTGCAAATTTGACAATGACATCTCCACTGATAATTATCATTTGGCTGGAGGAGATTCTCTTTGATGTATCTTTGGATGATATTCCTCATTCAGATGCGGCTATTTGCTATTACGTCAGCGGCTATATTGGTCGGAGAATTAGTCATCAACGAAAAGTTCATCGTGCAAGGAATTGCTGATTTCAAGTTATTGCGCTTCTGATGTGGCCGGTAATCTGCTTGAGGAACATGAAAAACTATTTGAAATCGCTAACCGCGGTGGACTTTCTGAGCCAAGTACATTTTGCTTTGCAGTAACGATAGTTGCGATGCAGTATTTCACTGCTGTTACATCCAACTGCGAAGATCTTAAAAAGCTGTTATCGCTCAACGATTCACGTGCTGTGTTTGCAAAAGCTTCATCTGGCAGTAGTGAAATCACGTACATTCTGCGATTTAACAAATGTTAAATGCGGTCTAAATCACTTAAACTTTAATTTAATTGCTTTGCAAAGAATCAGTTGCAGAGGCTAAACAGTCGCCCGAGTTTAGACGATTCTCCTCACAAATCTTGAAGGAAAATCCGAAAATTAACTTCGAAAACATCTTACTAAAAGTGAACCGAGATCTCCCTTTATTTTCCAGCCTGAACAATGCTAACACGTGGTCACGTACTGATAGCAATGGTGTACTTGTAGAATGTAAAAAACAGTATTTTAAACACACAGGTAAGTTTACGTCGACTTGGTCAGTATTTGTATGCAGTTAAATCTTTCAGGCGTCGCTTCATGCCGTTTAAAGACTTAAACATCAAACTTAAAATTACAAGTTCGTCGTATAAGTCCTCAAGTGTGAGTAACCCTGAAAGATGTATAAACTTGCCAAACACTTCTTAGTTAAGTTCAGTTTAAAATACTGGCCCAACGAAGTTTGTTCTGCTTTGTCGCAATGGGAATTGTTGATTGCTTTAAACTTTTTTCATCGCAAAAACTTTCATTGGTAAAATTGCTTAATGAATTGATGGAAATAAGCAGTGTGTGTTGTATTACCAAGATTAACTACGGTACTTGGTGCCTGGGCTGTGACTCCTAGCCCAGCCAAAACATAGGCTTTGCTGCATTGGTGATATCATTAATTTGGCCTACTCAGGAATCAAACCAGGACTCTCTGGCTCGTACTATAGGTGTAAAGCAAATACTCGTGGGTTAAACGATCATAAGCTGTTTCAAATCTTTATCTAGCGTATATTGAATATATGTACTTGGTCAATATTTCTAACCCTCCTAATGTCAACAGCAATCCCGCTGTTCTCGATATACCTACGTTAGTCATATGTTGGACTAGATATTGATGTATAAAATCAATAATTCTTTCAAGTTTTTTGTCAATAGTGATTGCAGACCAGTCATATTGATGTTTCAGATGTAATTTTGTGACCTTAACCACTCCTTAAACAATTTTTTAGGCTATTGCCTAGGCTGCATGACTAAGGGTAATTTAAAAACTTACAGTACCAATTCATTTAGTCATGCGTATGAGCTTATGCTATGTTTGCATGTCTTTCGTTACACTGGGCCATCGCGACGGGTAGACTGCTTGGGCTCACCACCAGTTAGCCACATAAAGATGGAGGCATGCCGTTAAGTGCCTTGCCCAAGGACACAACAAGCAAACTTGCCGACAAGCTTACCAGTACCGGTAGTAATGATTACATAATATTTGTTTTTGCTAATGTATTTCAATCAATCATTTTATTTTTGCCCAAATCAGCATACACAGAAAATAAATTTGACAGCAATGGACAAAAAAAGGAGACAATGGTAAAACAATATACGTTAATACATGCACAAGAAAAGGATTTAGATTAAATTTGAGGATGGTGGCATAGCCATATCTCCTATAAATTAGCAGATAAATAAAAACACACACGAAGAAAAGCATATACAGTATGTACAAAGTGTCGCTAGATACAATAAAAATAAAAAACTGTAATGTTGTAACCCTGACAGGGAAGCTATCTAGTGCAACATTTTGCCCAAGGGTGACCTGGGAGCAACGACAGCTAAGAGACAGTATGGCGACCTTACGGGATACCAACTGTGGATCATTGATGTTTTGCTGAAATTATGTGGGTGACTCATAAACGTTCTCGTTCTGTTCGTGCGCTCGTTGTTTTACTGTAATCGTTTGTATAAATCATCCGTTGGCTTACAAACAGGTCATAAAAGAATAACCATAGTTGCGTATCATGATGTAACAATACTAGGTGACTAAGCCGTATGGCCAGGCGTGGTTCCGTCTGACGTGCGGCGGAGTGACCTAGTAAACCAGTATATAAAAAAGAAGCATTGCTATTTTCGGAGAGAAGTTTTTCGATAAAAAATTAAAATTCAAAATTCATTGGCAAGAATTCCATTCGATTCGATTCAAGCAATTTCGTGCATTCAACGTGGTGCTGTGATTAAATAAATTCGTTTCTTGGAGTCAGACGTGCTGTGGATACTCGATTCCCATAACAGCTCCTTTACGTCTCAAGGCACATAACCCTGTGGCCGGTTGTAGTTTTAAGTCATACATCTAGGACTAAATTAAACACATAGCTATTATAAAAAAGAAGTTGATAAGGGTTAGTAGTACCGGTATGGTATCCGTCAGCTGCATTGTCCGCGTAAAATTTAATCCACTCAATAAATAATCAATTTGATGCAAAGTGACCTTAAAAGACGAAAATAACTTATTATCCTAAACTGATATGCAATGATGAAGTTTCAGTAGTTTAATGCTTTTTATGAATCGATCGTTCATGGTTGATTGTTCTCACTTCACTGTCACAACCTTCAGAGGTTCCATCTGAAAACAAAAAAAAAACACAGAAACCATAGAACTGTAAAAGACTATGTCATAAGCAGTTACATTTCCTAGATATGAATTTCAAGTGGATTAAATGTTTATGAGACGATAAAGAACTGACTTAATTGTTTGATAAAAGATTTCAAAGATTTTATCTCTCTTAATGCTGGAGGAAGCTTATTCCATTGCACATGACCTTTGTATTTGAATAACTGTTGGGTTAGTTTAATTCTGCAAAATTTAGAAAATATCTTAGCTTTCGACCGTGACCTACCAGTATTGCAGTTTCGATAGTTGTGCTGAAAGAAGTTATTAAATGCATCTGGTAGCATGTTATTAAAATACTTGTGCATAAATTTAACTATCTCTAATTGAGAAGTTTGTTCTATTGTCATAATGTTATGCTTTTTCATTACTGCTGTTATGCCATCTTGTTTTTTGGCATTAAATGCTAATCGAATGGCTTTATTTGTTGTGTTTTGGAATCTGTGAATCAGTGTTTTGTTGTTGAAACACCAGGAAAAAATACAGTATTGAAAGTGACTTTGAATCATACTATAATAAAGCAATGGAAATGATTTTTAGTTAAAATAAGGTTTTATTTTTTGTATGATGCCACGGCCCATTCCAATTTTTTTCACCAGCAATGCAATGGCAAATTTCCACGTTAGATGCTCGTGAATTGTTACACCTAAAAATCTAATAGATGTTACCTTGTTTAATGCATTGCCATTTAACTTGATTTCAAGATTACGTGGAACTGGAGGGCTATTACAAGTTTCAAAAGTTATTACAGTACTTAAATAACTTCTAAGCCACTCATAGAGTAACCCCTAACTCCATAGTGCTGTAATTTGTAAAGTAAAATGTTTTGATCAATCGTGTCAAAAGCCTTTGACAAATCCAAGAAAACACCCAGTGCACATTTTTTTTTCTTCATATGCTTTTGTAACATTTTCTATTATAACTGTGAAAGCATTGCTTGTGAAGTGTTTTTTTCTAAAGCCGAATTGATATTGACGGAAAAAATCTACTTGGCTCAAAAATGAACTCAGCCTTTTGTAGAAAATTTTTTCCAAAATTTTGGACATAACAGGTAAACTGATTGGTCGATAATTGTTTACATCAGTTTTGGATCCATTTTTGTGCACTGGGATTATTTTGGCCTTTTTGAACTCATTGATAAATTTACCTTGTCCCAATGAAAGATTAAAAATGTGACATAGTATTAACAATAGATTATCTGGTGATTATTTAAGAATTGACATGGGGATTTCATCTAAACCACAACTATTTTTTGATTGCATGCCAGATAAAATATTCTTAATTTCCGAGACACAAGTGGGGTTTACATTTATACAGTGCGGGTATGACGAACCAAGATAATCATCAATTTTAGCACCAGCGTCGTTCATGTTATTTTTTAGATCACCACCAATCGTTGTGAAGTGGTTATTGAAGTGGTCAGCTATTTTTGCATTATTGGTAGATAATTGTTTATGAATACTTAAAGAAGTGCAGCTATGGTTTTTAGTTTTTCCTAAAAGAATGTTAATAGTCTGCCCTGTTTTTTTAATATTTTGTTTTTGTTTTTCAAGAATTGATGCAAAGATAGCTTCCTTTTTTCTTGAATGCTATGAAAATATTTATTTCTAGCTTCTTTGTATTTTGCTTTGGATACGGTACCCTTTTGGCAATATATTTTTTAAATAATTTATCTTTTTCTTTCATTGGCTTTAGCAAATCTTCATCAAACCAGTTCTTGCTTTTTCTAAAAGATCTTTTTTTACCAGAGAGAAACATTGATTGAAATTGGGTTGAGTTATTTTAAACTGAAGAGCAAATGGTATTTAGATGAAACTTGTATTAGGGCAATTTTTTTAAATTGGCACACAGCACTAAGTTTAGACTAGCCAACTGAAAGACCTAATCTCAATCAAATAGCTTTTGATTAAATTTATTTGCTTCCCAGGATCCAACTAGCAATGATTAATTTGAATTTTAATTAATTTCTTATTATTTTTCAAAATAATTCCAAAAGTTGGTGTTCGCCCTATATCTTTCCAGCATAAATTAAAGCTTTTGTTCAGTCACTTTTTTTGGTGCGAAATTTGTTACGTCATATGCAACCTTCCTATACAAACGTCATCAAAATGTGGTTTCGAAAAAAGTGGCTGCCACTTTCAGTGTTTTTGCATTCTTTTTCTTCTTCTTCTTTTGGAAGGGTTCCACATTTTCAGATGCTGGCAGTGATTGTACTCAGCCAGCATCGTGTGTCGACATCCAAAACCGTCAGTCCACGTATTCCTGTAGGTGCCCGATGTACGGGGCATGTCAGAATAATGTGTTCTGCGGTTTGTTCTGCAGCGCCACACTCGCAATTCGATGTAGAAGCAAGGCCCCATTTGTGCATGAACGACTGAAAGCACCCAACACCAGCCCGCAAGCGGTCCTAGGAATGAAAGCACGGAGATCAGATGAACACTCCCAGTATTCCGTGCTCCATTTAAAGTCAGTCCATTGAGCTGCACGAATATCCAATTCAGTTAGATCTTGCAGTAACTTTCGTGCAGCGGGCACAAAGGGGCGTCTAGATTTTAGTCTCTCTCTGTAGCTGTGTGTGGACCCAGCCAATAATTCATAGAGAATATGGCCAGGGTCCAGGCTGCCACGATATGCCAGGGAGAGCGTTGCTCCTAATCGGCGAAGCTCAGCCGGCTGGATACCTGCGAGGACGAGTAGATAGTCTGTTGGAGTTGGACGCAGGCATCCAGTGACAATGCGCAACGCGTCGTTGAGAACACTATCGATGAGGCGAGTGTGTGCATTGCAACACCAAACTGGTGCACAGTACTCCGCAGTGGAGTAGACCAGAGATAGGGCGGCTGTACGCAGTGTTTTAGCTCCAGCGCCCCAACCTGAGCCTGCGAGTTGTCTCATCAGTGCAACGCGCGTTGTTAGTTTTTTGCGCAATGTCTCAAGATGGTAACGAAACGTGAGTGATCTGTCCAGTTTAACTCCAAGATAGGTAGGGACTGGACAGAAAGGCAGGCGTTTGCCATTGTTGTAGACATTAAGCTCACGTTTGGCCTCTCTGCTGTTCAGGTGAAAGGCCGTCGTCACCGTTTTAGTGTGGCTGAGCTGTAGCCTCCAAGTCTGGAGATATGTTGAGATTGTAGTCATGTCTTGGCTTAAGACCCCCTCCAGGTCCTTCCAGTCATCAGAAGAGTATAACAGTGCCAGATCATCGGCATAAGCATACCTTCTGAAGACCGTTGAAGGAAGATCGTACGCATAGATATTGAAAAGAAGGGGTGCCAAGACCGATCCCTGTGGGACGCCGTTTTTTAGACGTCGCAACCTGCTTCGCTTGCTGTCACCGGTAGTAAGGGTGAAACTTCTATTCCGGAGAAGTTCCATGATCATACGAACCATGTGTTTATCCGGGAGAAGTCTCAGCAGCTTGCAGATGAGGCCACGATGCTAGACAATGTCATATGCAGCTGTTAGATCTACAAACACAGCACCGGCCTTCTTTTTTTGCCTCGAAAGAATCCTCGATGTTTTGTGTTAGTAAGACAACTTGATCCACTGTCGATTTATCATGTCGAAACCCAGCCTGCTCCCCTGGGAGCAGGGGGTCGACAATAGGTTCAATACGAGCGTAGATCAGTCGTTCGAGGATCTTATAGGGGACACAGAGCAAGGAGATGGGACGGTAGCTCTTTGGGTCCTCTACAGGTTTCTTTGGCTTTGGGATCGCAACTACAAGTGCTCTTCTCCAGACTTTGGGAATTTTGAGTTGGCGCAAGCACGAAGAGAGGAAGCCACGTAACCAGGACTTCAAATCAGTTCCAGCATGGATTATAAGCTCCGGAAAAATAGAGTCAGGGCCCGGAGCTTTCCCTGGCTTAACGTGTTGGAGAGCGGCAGCGAATTCTCCGGACGAGAAGTCGCCAGAGAGATTTACTGGAGATGGTATCAAAGCCCTCCAACGGTCAGACACTTCTTGAGAAATGAGTCGAGATGACTCACGATCAACACCCTCGTATTTCCCGTTTCTTACCAGCTGAGCAGCAATGGCGTTAGCTAAAACGGGAGAGTTACGGGGGCTATGTTGCGACCTGCCAGTAAGGTTGTTAATTATGCTCCATGCCTTTCTGCTTGATTGTGAGAAGTTGATGTTTTGGATTGCCTCTGACCATCGGTCTCTGCGTTTCTTGTCAAGCCAAGTTATTAGGGCTGTAGCAGCCCTGCTTGACTGGTCTCCAGCAGGAGATTTCAGAAACGTTTGGTAGAGGGCCTCACACTTAGCGTCCCAACACGGTATGTAGGTGTTACGACGACCGCGTGTGATAGCTTTCTTGGCTGCTTTGCTGATGGTATTGCAAAGGTCCTGGTAGGCCTGATCCACATTTGTTGAATCAGGTGATGGCTAATTCCTTGCAAGCTTATTTGTCAAGGAATTATAGTGGCCCCAGTTGGCCTTGCGGAAGTTCCATCGCTTTACAGGCCTTCCCGGTACTGGAAGGGAAAGCCTTGGTGGTGTTATAAGCGAAGGTCGATGTTGTGACCTAGGAAACTTCTCCTAGACGCGTTTATAAGGCAAGCGACTATCAGAACCGACGGTGGTAAAGGCAAGATCCGGGTTAGTGCCAGTATTCCAGCGCCCAGAATGAAAGCTAGGTTCATCCTTGGGATCGTGGAGAAGGGCAAGATTATTGGAGCTTGCCCAGGCCAGTAGGCAGTCTCCATCCGCGCTGTTGGTGTTATAACCCCAGTCGACATGGGGGCAGTTGAAATCACCCGCATACAGACAAGGGTAAGTGAACACTGGAAGGTCGGAAACTTGCAACCGCGTTGGTGGAGGTTTGTAGATGTTAACGATTTTATAGCCGTCAACATCCACGCACAACCACTCAGTCTCCGATGTCGTGGGAGGTTGATCGTATAAGGTCCATTTTAGCCGCTCATGGACAAACGTGGCAAGGCCATGCTTTCTGCTTAGGGAGGTCCCAGCTAGTTGATAGTTTGATAGCACTAGCTTTTCTGCAGATATGCAGTGGGTCTCCTGTAGAAGGATGACGAACGCCTCAAGCTGAGTAGCAAGGTGATGAAGAACGCTCATCTTGCTAGCTGTGAGGCCTTCGATGTTCAGTTGTAGTATTGAGGGCCCACGGAACTTTTTGATGATGTGCCCTGAAAAGGGCAGTTTATGTGCAACGCACTCATCATCCCGTCCTGAAAAGGACGTTTGCTGATTAGCAGGCCCTTGAACATCGGTATAAGTGGATACCCTTCCGGGTGGGCACATTCGGTTTCCACAGAGCATTAGAGAGACTTTCCAATTGCTAGGTGTACTCACGACCCGCGCTACGTGAAAGCATGTGCCATGCGGGTCGTTTTTGCATTGAAATGAATAAAAGTGATAGGCTATCGTTTTTTGGAAATCATACGAATAAACGTGACAGTTGGTAAATGAACGTGAAATATGTCGTTTTACTGATGTTAAGGAATGAATCTGAAGTCAAAGTAAGATAAGAGGTGCTAAGGTTTGCTTGATAGTGCTACTAGTTAGGCTAATTTTATGGAATAAACATGCAATTTTAAAAAATTGCCCTAACAGAAGTGCGATCTAAATACCATTTACTCTTCAGTTTAAAATAACTCAACGCCAGTTTCAATCAATATCTCCCTCTGGTAAAAAAGATCTTTTAGAAAAAGCAAGAACTGGTTTGATGAAGATTTGCTAAAGCCAATGAAAGAAAAAGATAAGTTATTTAAGAATTGGTGCAAAGAAAGTTTCCTTTTTTTCTTGAATGCTATGAAAATATTTATTTCTAGCTTCTTTGTATTTTGCTTTGGATACAGTATCCTTTTGGCAATATATTTTTTAAGTAACTTACCCCTTACAAAACATAAAATAATGATTTTTGTTTTATTGAAACGAGATTTAGATGCAATTTGAAATTATGGAAGGTGGTTCAAAACAAAGTTCTTTTTCACTAGATATAAGAACATTGATACATTTGGTAATGTTTAGTAAATTTAGACAACTAAAGTTTGGAAAAACTGCTTTGAAAGTTTAGGAGGTATGATAATCATATTTAGTTGCTGTCAACTACTGTACCTAATTAACAAAATTGAAATTTTAAATTCAACTTTAAAGTTGTTTGCAAAGCTATGAAATAAAAATGGCTGCGTGTGGGACCTATGAAACAGATGTCTAGGGGACCTTTGTTACACTGTTTTATAGGTCCCACATGTTGTTTTTCCAATATTTCTCAGTGATAATGTCGACGTTTAAAAAAGGTAAAGATTTTAAAGGCAAATTTAACACTAACGAATTAGCTAATGCTGTGAAAGATGTTATGCATCATCACAATAGTTTAAGGAAGGAGGGGAGAAGATGGAATGTAAACTTTTGCGCTTTGTCACGCTATGTTAAACAAGCTAAAACGAAAGGCAAAAACTTCACTATCACCAAAAAGAGCATGCAAACTAAACAGGTATGCATTAAGAAGTTTTTATATTAATATTTTTGGGGTTAATTTTCTATTCGATTTTACAAATACGATAAGTTAGCAGATCGACTTTACAAAAATTAATAACGATTTCTAAAACTGCTTAAATAATTCTTACTGCAGTAGCAAATAATGCCACTTATTCATGAAATAAGAGACAACATGGGTACTACAAACTATACAGTTGCTTAATTAGCATTGTTTTGCTGGCAGGTGTTTGCTGACGATGAGAAAGAGACTCTGAAGGACTACATTGTAAAAGCATCCAAGCTCTATCACGGGCCAAGCAAGCATGATGTCAAGAAATTAGCGTATGAATTTGGAATAGCTAAAGATCTTTCTAATCCAGCCAACTGGTTAAAAATAAGGCAGTGGCTATTTTGCCGTCGACGGCAATTTACCCTCAGAGACTATTTTGCCGTGAGTTGTTTGTGATTGGTCAATCTTAATGACGTAATAAACATGTGACTTTTGGTCGTCTCTGATTGGTCAATTTTAAAAACCAAAAAAAAAATTTTGCACCCCCAGGTCTCTATCCCCCACCCTGCACACTCCCTTGCAGTGTACACTGCCTTTCTTTTCAAGCCCAGGCCAGCTGAGATTCGAACCCGATACCTTGGTATCTCAAGACCAGCGCTCTATCCACTACACCACAGAGTCACTGGTGCAATAATAGCAAATTTGGCTATATAAACACACGTGAATGATCACGGCAAAATAGATTCCAAGGGCAAATTGCCGTCGACGGCGAAATAGCCACTGCCTAAATGTAATTAGCCATGCATTGCCCCCAGTTTACATATTTCCACGTGTGCATTTCAAAGAACATATGCTTAAAGGTGCACCATATGGTAGTCTTGGTTTGAGTGCTCCTTCAGAGTGGATGAGCAGTGACCTAATTTCTCAGACATTGCTTCACTTTATTGGTCACATGCATGTTTCAAAATCCAACCCGAGACTACTAGTTTTAGATAACCACAGAAGCCATCTTGGTCTAGAAATCATCACCCTTGCTGAAAAACATAGTTTGGCAATATTAACATTTCCTCCTCATTGCAGCCACAGACTGCAATCACTGGAGGTCAGTGGCGGCTCGTATGGAGGAGCTGCGGAGCTGCAGCATCCCCAAGAGTTTGAGAAAAAAATTAAAAATACAAAATAATTTTTTTTTAATATTTTTATGAAGACAAATTTAAAAAAATTTTACTCCAATAAAAATTTAAAAAATTTTTTTCAAGTAAAATTTTTGAAAAGTGCTTTCAATGTAAATACCTTCAATTATTAAAGTCAATTTCATGTATAAACATATCAGTTTAACATCTTTTTTATATAATTGGAAACCCTATTCAAGCTGCTAAAGTTTAACAAACCCCCAGGAAAACGTCATAGTCAATAAACAAATACTAAAAGGTCACATGAATCTTTGACCCAGCGAATGTGAATTTTTGCAGAGATTTGAGCTGCAAGAAACTCAGCTCGGTCCAAAAAAAAAACAGATATCAATACCGGTACTACCGTTATTGTAGTGTGGCGTTAGTGTTGCTGTTAGCGGTAGGGTAAGTAAAGCCATCTTTAGTGGCAGTTAGAGTGTGCTATAAAATGCTGTTTAATGAGTTTTGGGCTACGTAGAATCTGTTGGTTATGGTTTAAGCTATGCAGTATGCAAACTAAATTATCAATATAACTGTCTTAGGTACGGTACAACAGGCCCCACGAGAGGGGGTGCAGCTGGTGCGTCGCACCAGGGCCCGTAAGAGTCTGGGGGCCCGTGAAAATCAAAGTTCAAAATTGTAATGGGCAACAATGCATAACTTTTTTATTGTTGCTTTGAAGCTGGAAAGGGATTTCCATGTGCACTGTCATGAACAAATTTTGCAGGAATGTTGTGGAGAAGGCATTTATACAGGAAATCAAAGCTCTAATGTCTAACCAGATGTCAAACTTGTAAACGTTTTCAGAATCACTGTGACAAAACAATGAATGAAATTAGTTCAATACCCGAGTGTAGCCGTTTGACTTGGTAGTAGTAGGGTAGGATAAACAAAAAATAAGGTCAAGGAATCACAGCAGTGCATCGAAACTTGGTACAGTCATACCTCACCTTTACGAACTAATTCGGTCATACCTCACCTTTACGAACTTTACGACAGTGAGACAAGACCGCAGAAAATATTGCACAACGATTGTAATTAATATAATACTTCAGTTGTTTGATAAATTACAAAATTTGTTGGTTCTTTGTTGAAGCTGTTACTTCAAAAAATCTATTTCGTAATTCCAAGGTTTCGTAAAGCGGGAGTTTGTAAAATGAGGTATGACTGTATGTGGAAAATAAAATAAGGAAATGGTATTAAGGTCTGTCGACTGCGAAGCGGCCGTTCAAACCCCCACACAGTCGCGTCGTTTAAAATGATCGTGTAAGAAGGGCATTGGCCTTTTAATCAAAACAGGACATAATGTAGACAAATAGACGAGAAACATCCGATACTGGGCTATGGTGGTGGATCCCATGATTTAATCGCAGGGATCGCCATTCACTATTCCACCGCATTTGCCGCAAAACTTTAAAGTGTCTTGACAAATTATTGTAGCCTGTTTTTTGTTGATATATTTATTAAAAATAACTATAGCCCAGCAATCGTGCATACAAATAGTGGGCTACATGGTTGCGAAATTAATCTGTTCATGAAATATTTGAAAATGACATCAATTTGAAAAAAACAGTGGCACAACAACTTAATAAATACAATACGCTTTCCATTAAAAGACTGTGGAAGGCAAAAGGCCTCCCTAAAGTGTGACTAGACTCAGTTTGCATGTCCCTCTTTTAAAAAAGTTTTCAGCAACGTCACTTGGTTTCGGCTTTGCTTCTGTGAATTAAAAAAAAATTCAGTTTTTTGGTATCGCATCAGCAGTAAAATTTTAATAACTTTTACTTTTTGTACAAGAGTTTGATCTTCTCTAGCAACAAACTGCTCTCAAAATATTACACTAACTGCATGGGCTACTGGGTGACTTGGTTTTATAGTAGTGACAAGCCGGCGTCACCCGGCAGGGCCCTCCATCAGTGACGTCGGGGTTTAGTATTTTGGTTCAACAGCCTGCGCCAGCTTCACGCATCGGGCTCTGGTGTGAGCAGCAGCCAAAAGTTAATAAATTTTATGCACTTTCAAAATTCATACACACAAAACTGTGATCATCATATTCTCTTAATCATGACTAGTAATGCTCACAAGGAATCTTGCCACAAATTGTCGTTATGCTTGTCTTGGAGAAAGGATTGAAACATAATCAAAACTGATAGTAGCAGCCAAATGGTGGTTGCTTTTACCATTGCAGATATAAACTATTTAGTGGTAAGCCTATTTTGAGATGTGGAGCTGCCCCTTTCCTATTTATATTTGTGATATTTAGTTCTTTGGCTGCGCTATTCGTCTTGTTTCTGGCATAGCGGCAAATGCGGCTATGGCTTCCCCAAAATCAATCACCATATTTCAGTAGGTGCACATCAGACCGAGTTATTTTCAAAGTATTCTCTGTAAATTCAGTTTTACAAATTGTTATGGTTATGATTTTATGTTGATTTTTTCTTAAACTTGGGATTTTATTACAATGCTGTAGAGTATAGACATAAATACCTTAACAGGCAGCATATTAAAAAAAGAAAAAATCCTTGCTTTACAATATACCGTGTACGACGGCATCACCTGCAGGGCCCCCCATCAGTAACATCGGGATAGAGACTGTGGGTTCAGTCGGTCAAGCCCGCTGTGCCTATCAGGCTCTTGTATGAAGAGTGCCCAAAAGCTTATGTGTTTTCTGCACATAAGATTTTTTTGTGCTCCTTTTCCTAATGGAATTTTCAAGAGCGTTGATAAGGGGGTCCAGGGATACCTTTGATTTCGGACCCAGGCACTTGAAAACGTCGCGCGCAGTGTTAACAATATATTAGGCCTAAGTTTCCCATTTTCCTGTTAACAAATGCATAATCTATATAATGTTTTTTGTGACGTGATGATTAATGTTTTCTTCATTTTGGCCACAGAAAATTTGCTTAAATACTCATTTATAAAGAAATTCGGGCCCCCCAGAATACTTCCTCGCCCCATGGCCAGAAACATATCATATAGGTTTCAGTAACTCTTAAAGCAGATAACTTCCTAAACGTATCATTATTTTAAGCCCCAAACCAAACCCCTAATTTATAAATTCATATATCCCATATGGATCAATCAATTTGTTTAAAGTCAGATCTTACAAAATCATTTTACATCAATTCTGTTGTGTTTTGTTGTCTCCATTAAACAGGAAAATTGCATTTTAGTTACCAATTGCTGGTGACTGATAATGATACATTGCATGATATTCACATTTTGGTTTTTGACTTACTTTTAGCCCTAAATTATTCCATAGACAAAATATTATAACTGTGCTTGATTTTTTACCCCACATATAGAGATTAAATTATTAAAATAGTAAAGTAGTCAGACAGCAATGTCTTATTCGTATCACCGTGGAACTAAAAAAAGAGAAAAAGTGCAGAAAGAAAGGCGATTTCAAGGCAATTATACCAAACATTCATCCATTTGTAATTGCATGAAACCCGGCCACTGCAGTTTACCAGACACTTGTCAAAGAGGGGCCCGGTATTAATGTTGGTACCGGGCCCGGACTGTTCTCTCAACGGCCCTGCGGTACAAGTTGACCATGACTAATCCGGAGTCATTGGGACCTGGGGGTGCCGCATTAGCCATTTGTTATCTTAGAATACACAAACCCAGTTGCTAACCACATCATTTTAAAATTAAAATATGCTCTAAATCAGTACAAGTTGGTTAATATAGAAAACACAAGTGAAATGTTACTGATATGCAGGTAAAATAATTGGTACAGGTATAGTACAGTACAAAATTATTTCAGAAATTCAAAATTACAGTACGGAGTACAGGTACTGTTTTCTAGATCCAATTAGTATTCTGGTGTTGGATAACTGATTGCCGGATTAGTGATAATCAACCTGTACCAGTATAATCAACTCCTCCAGTTTATGTATGATCTAGAAGTGGTATGAAAAAATTTTAGGTAGATGAGAAAGTAGTACTTTAGATGTTACCCTCACACAATCTATTACTTCAACTCTAATTGTAATTGCATATTGCCGCAATACTTGTAACCTGGTAATGTAAAAAAATGCCGCAGATGAATAAATAAATGCTGGTAGCTACTGTATCAGTTTGGGTGTTATTTTTTTGACAGCAAATAAAAATCCAAATCTGCTTTTTTGGTTTCTTTTAATGCCGATGTGACAAAGTTTTCTCTTAGTTTCTTTACTAGCTAGCAGTTAAGTTTAATTCAAACAGAAACCAATCTGGAGAAAATCAAACTCACAACCACTAGCATTTATACTTATACCAGTAGGCTATCATGTGTTTTAACTATTTGATCAAGGAAGCAGCTATTTTGCTGTTGATGACATTTAACCGTTAGAGGCTATTTTGCCAACACCATTTATGTGGATTGAAATAACCATACTTGCTACGATTTTGGCAGTCATGCTGTGATGTAGTGGATACTGCAGCTGCCTTGAAATGCAATGGTTAGTGGTTTAAATCTTCACTGGATGGTACTTAGACAAATATAGTGAAAATTTTTTTAAATTTATCATTAAAACTGACCAATCAGAACAAACCAAAAGCCACATGTTTATTATGTCATTACAATTGACCAATAACAAATGCCTGATGAAAAAATAGCTTCCAAGGGTAAAATGATGTTGATGGTAATATAGCCATTGTTTTTGATCAAATTAATAGAAGTGTTTTACGAAAATAGCAGTTTAATTTAAAACATTCTTTGCATAGATCACAATTTGAGAGCATGTGGTCATGTTTTGCTGAAGCGTTTAGATGCTTGCCCAAAGTAATCGTGAAATACTAAAACGTTGATGCTAAATAAACAATGCCTTACAATACCTTTTTCTTAGTTTATAGTTGGTGATGGCATTTTGGTTTCTGTTTGACTGGTTGTATACAACTGTGTAGTATCTAGTGTCAACCTATGGATTATATATATAGAGTATACCTACTATAGCTTAGTATAGCAATATTATTAAAATGACAGGGTGACTGCAAAAAGACCATTATTGTTGATATTCAAATGAAACCGGTCTTTAAGTCAAGCAGCCTTTTTGTATGCATTATTCAGCCATTGTACTAAGTAGGTTCTGTTTCCCAATAAAACTAGTCTATAGGGTACTTATGGGTTATCTGTCACCACTTTTTTTTAATTTAATAAACCTAACCCTGTACACTCCCTTCCAGTGTACACTGCCCCATACATTTACATACCGGGCCTGCCCCTTCAGTGTACACTGCCTTCCAAACTCATTTTAGGCTTAAACATTATATATACAGTTAAATAATAGTAATTTAATACCTGGTGAAAAAAAGTGGTGACAGATAACCCACAAGTACCGTCTATAGTTATGTACCAGTTTCTATGATACTCCATTGCAGTGGAAGTACATTATAGATAGATAAGACTAGGTTTTTCAGAACCGGCGCGATGGTGTAGTGGTTAGAGCGTCCACATTGTAGTCGGTAGACCTGGGGTTCATTCCCTAAGTCGAGTCATACCAAAAGACTTTAAAAAATGGTATTCACAACTTCCCTGCTTGGCGCTCAGCAAAAAAAAGGGATAGTGTGGAGTACAAGCCGGCAAGCTTGCTTGTTGTGTCCTTGGGCAAGGCACTTAACGGGACGCCCCCACCTTTATGTGGCAAACAGGTGGCCCCACCCATACTTCACCGGATTATAATTGTGAAGTTGCTAACCCAGCATGTCAGACGACTCTTGGGTACCCACCAGTGGCAGTCCGCCTTGTTGGTGGTGGGGCTACCAGTCACTGAAGACTGGTTCGAAATGGGCTGCCATCTTCCCCTAGCCTAATATCAATTAGGTTGACGGCATGAACCTGAATTACCGTTCATACCGTACCTCCATCCCAAGGAAGAGGAGGGGTAAACACACACACACAGGTTTTTCAGTGTGTACAGATAGTGTATTGTGTCAAATAACAACAACCCTGCAAATTAGCCAAGGAATTATAACTACACCATGTGTGCATCAAAAAACAACTTACTACTAGGCACTAGTGTTGTAATGAGTTAGCCAATATATGTTAACGCTTTTATCCTTCTTGCAGTTACAATAACAGATAATGAATAATTCAGTTCAGTATTTGCTATCAATTCACTTTCACCAGCTTTCACTGCATGAAAAAGTTGAACTGAAAAACACAGGGAGGCCTTTGCCGCAACTGTCTTTGCAACAGGAAGTATCATCAAGTAGAAGTAGATCTTTTATTCGCAAATTCAACCCCAGTTTGTATGGTAAAGCTCCATGGCTATGTGGATGCAATCAAAAAAATGCTTTTTTTGCTTTCCATGCTTACTATTTGGAGGAGACTCATCCTGGACAAAGAATGGAGTGAAAGATCTAAATCATTTAAATCAAAAAATTGAAAAGCATAAAGTTTCAAACACACATTTGAACAATATGTTGAATTTGTCTCTTTTAGGAACTGTTAATATTGGACAGCAAATTGACTCAGGATATGCTACATACATTTGTCGACACAATGATCAAGTCACAAAAAATCGTCTAATATTATCAAAACTTATCAATTGTATTAGGTTTTGTGGAAAATTTGAATTGCCTCTACGAGGTCATGATGAAACAGTTCAATCAAAAAATCATGGTGTGTTTCTTGGATTGATAGAATTTGCATGCGACTTGGATCCCACATTACGAGAGCATATGAGTTCCAGTTCTGCATTTAAAGGAACTTCAAAAACCATTCAGAATGATATCTTGGACTCAATTATGTTTGTTTGCCAAGATCATATTAAAAGTGAAATTTTGAAATCTGATTTCCTGGCAATTATGAGTGATGAAACTACTGATATGCCAGATAAGACTCAGATGGTTGTTGTGTTTCGATATGAAATAGATGGAAAACTTGTGGAAAGGTTTAGGAGTTTTTATAATCCTCCAAATCTAACTGCAGAAGCTCTATCCACAATATTACTGCAAGAGTTACAAGCAGTGGCTGGTAACTCTTCTGAAAAATTAATTGCACAAACGTACGATGGTGCAGCAAATCTGAGTGGATCAAGAAATGGTGTTCAAGCTACAGTTAAGGACCATTACCCTTTTGCCCATGTTATTCATTGTTATGCCCACAAATTAAACCTTGTCATTCAAAAGTCTTGTTCTCAAAATAAAAGTGTTAGGGTGTTTTTCAATAACTTGTCAGGCATTCCTTCATATTTTTCGAATTCTGCTCAACGAATGGCTGTTTTGGATGAAGTAGCCCATCGTCGCATTCCACGATCTTCTGCCACTCGGTGGAACTTTAAAAGCAGGATTGTACAAACAGTTTATGAGCTGCATGATGCACTTCTTGAATGCTGCTCTGTACTTGAGCAATCTTTGTCAGAGAGTACTGGAAATGGTGCCAGTGGCATCAAAAGAATGCTAAATGACGTTGATTTTTTTGTTTTGGTTAAATTTTTTTAACAAAGTAATGCCACATGTAGATATATTGTTTGGCCAGTTGCAGTCTACCTTAATTGATGCTGTGAAAGCAAATTCTGGTTTAGCTGCTTTTTTGGATGCATTGCAAAAGATTCGAGATGAATTATCTGAAGCTGATGTTGGTGTCAATGAAAGTGCAAAGCGAAGGTATGATGCCTCTTCCACCAAGGTGAGAGAAGCAAAAGAAGTGTGTGATTCAATCTTTTTGCATTGCAAGGAGAGGTTCAACTGTACATCTCACTTAGAAGCTAGTAAGCTGTTACAGTTGAATAATGCTTCTAATTTTGTAAAGGTAGGGCATTTTCCAATGAAATCACTTGAGAATTGTGTCAAGGCCGATCCAATGCTTGACCAAGAAAAACTCAAAAGTGAACTCTTACTTTTGTACTCAAGACAAGACTTGTACAGCAGTAACAAGCTGTTAGATTTATTTTGTTCATTGTCTTCAGACGAGCTTAGACAGGATGTATTTCCAGAGACAATCAAACTCTTGAAAATTGTGCTCACAACCCCAATGACAACTGCTGAGCCTGAACGTTGTTTTTCAACATTAAAAAGAATAAAAACTTTTCTTCGTAGTACAACAGGCACAGATCGGATTTCTGCACTAGCTATGATCTCTATTGCAGAAGACATAATCTCAGAGATCAAAGACTTTAATAGAAAAGTCATTGATCATTTTGCAACTGCAAAATCTCGTCGTATAGAATTGATTTACAAATAACGAAAATTTCAGTTTAACACAGTAGAGCATATGTGCAGACTTGGAGTTTAATAAACCAGTATACAATTTTTTGCAATTTAAGAATAATTTTGAAAGAGCGCAAGATTCAATTTTGCTTGAAATGTTACAGAAAGCTATTCAGTAGCCTCAGAAAAAAGAGTAGAAACTAAACTTTTGTAAATTTGGATATCAATCTTATTTTCTTATTCAGAGAATGCCTTTCGTTTTAACCCTATTTAAAAGTGATGTTACAGTGGAAAGTCCATGATTGTCATGTCTCACATAGCCCTACACACACTTACATTTTCTTTAATGAAACCGTGCTAAGTCATTCCATAACTGCTTCGTAGTGAGTGCCTATTTTAATATACCGGTAAATATTAGATTTTTTTGTAATTATAGGCTTCCATCTGCTCTATTGATATTTGATTTGTTAGATTTTAATACGTAGCAGCTAAATAAAGATTGGTGTTTGGTAGATTTTTTTGTGCTGCAATTCGCTATATAGGATACATCCTAAAAGTGTTGGTAATGGTGTGTTATGTTTTACTGTGTATGATGATTACATAGTCGATAACTTAGAACTGTAGTGTTGGTAGTGTTTTTGTACTGCAGTAGAGGACTTCATACTTCAAGTATTTTTATTTATTTTTTGTATTGCAGTCTAGAATGCCATGTTTGTTTTTCTTCAATTTTGTTACAGTACAGTGTTGTGTTGTATCACTTTAATGTGTTGATATATTTTTCCTTTTCTTCAATTTAGCTAAGAATGAAACGTTGCTATTGCATTATTGCTGCTATCATATAATTTCATATCACTGCTGCTTTACCTAATTTGGTTAATTTATGTTGCTATGCGGTGTTCAATTTCAATAACATTAAATTGTTGTTGTATTAAGAGGTAAAAAGCACATTGACAAAACAAGTATTTATTTGAGTGCAAAATGTCAAAGTTGCATAAACAGCAGTTACTGACTAAGCATCTGTAGATGTCTTAAATAAGATGCTGTACGATACTAAATTCAAAATGTTTTTCCAGATCTTTTGCCTAGCGATAATGTTACGTTTTGTAATATTACTACAACTCGTTTAAGTGTTTTAATTCACCAAAACTGATAACTTGCAATCAACGTACTAGAAATAAGATGGTGTAGCCAGTCTGAGTATAGTAGTGTTACAACTTGTGCCACGTTTGGAGTATCTAAAGGTAAGATCGTTTGAAATTGTTTGAAAATGAATAGCATGTTAAAACCTATACAATTTAACTAAATTGTCTTGAATTCCTGCAAGATTGGTGAGCTGTTGAAAGCATAGTTGACATATCTTTTTATATAGATTCCAATTATGAAACAGAGTATTTAAGTTTCAATCAATAAATATGCTGTAGCTTTTTTGTGCTTCAATCAACAATTTCCTTTGAAGTGGTTTTGGAAGGACAATAGCATTATGTTTATTGAAAAAATATAAATCAGTTACTATCTTGCTCCGTTTGTTACATAAATAACTGGAGTATTTTCTTTTAGATTGTTCATTCTACAATGCCCGGAACTGTGGTAAATAACAAACTTTACATAGTAGGCTCGATGATGTGTTGATGTTGTGAAGTTTACCTCATACATGCTGATGGTTCTCAAGCAGTGGCTGGATTGCTGTAGGCTAACCATTTGATGTTTATTACGAATAAAGCGATTGTAACAAAGTTTGCAAGTGATGTTTTCTTTTTGTAGATGTGTTTAGCTTAGCTCACATATTTAGAGCGAAAATTTTGTTTCATGAACTAGTTGATGAAAGTCATTATGTGTGAAACGGTTGCTTGTTGTGTAACGCATTATCATAGCAGCAGTATTTTTACTGTGAAATGGCTCTCCAGTGCAGCACCCCCTAGTCTTTTGGTCACGAGCCGCCACTGCTGGAGGTAACAGTTTTTGGAACCTTTAAGACCTTTTACAACCGTTTCGCTGATGATTGGATGACAACATATCCAGGACGGTCAATCGGCATTTACGAAATTGCTGAACTTTCTGGAGCAGCTTTCTCAAAAGCGTTTAATGTTGAAAACATTATTTCAGCTTTTAAGGCTACAGGAATTTTTTCTTTAAACCCTCTAGTCTTTACAGAAGACGACTTTTTGCTTTCTTACGTAACCGAAAGGACCAGCTGCTCGTCTAAACATGCGGCGTTTCAACATACCATTTCAGTTGATGAAGAAATTTTGTTAAAGTTGCACCCCCATCCAGGAGTTTCTGCCACTACAAGTAGCCGACCATCAAAACAACAAAAGTCGGCTATTGTTACAAGCAAAAGTGAAAAACTTAAACGTTTTCCTGAGCTAGTTTTAAGTTGAAGTGAGGATGATGAGGACAATGATGATCTCTTACTTGATTCGACTAGCGATGAAGAGGATCCTGTTTCTACTACGTCTGAAGATGTTGCTGAAATAGAGAACTTTGTCCCTACAACTGTCACTTTAATGACCTTTGCAGTTTTAAAATTTTCTTCAAATGCCAACAAATACCGAAATTTGTTGCTCAAATTATAAAGGGACCAGATGCTGATAAAGATTATGAAGTAAAGTTTTTAAAAAGATTACCCTAAATCAAAAAAGGCTTTTTATTTCCAGAAACGGAGGATTTGGCTTCTGTCAGTTACAACGACTTGGTTTGCATTTTGAACCCCCTCACCTGTAGCTACCACATCTTGTTTGTCACATGTTTTTAAATTTTCAAAAGATTTGATGCAATTTAATATTTGTTAAATATATTTTTTTATCGAGTTGAATACTCGACTGCCAGTGCTAATCTTGTTGCATTAAGATTCGTCAGAAAAGGCATCTGAAATATAAAGTGTTCAGCTCCAACCACTCTAATGTTCAGCTCTTCCCACATCATCCAACCCCTTAAAATAAGAAAAAAAATGACAAAAAGGTTTTTTCATCTTTTGTTAACCACACACTCAAACCGCGACGTAATATTTTGTATATAATTCTTTTTGGTTTGCCATGTGTGATTTAATGTTCCATGTTTGTTGATTATACTAAATTTCTGTTTCTTAAAAGCTGTAAATTCGTTAAAAATAAACATGTTTTTTATTACAATTTTGTGTGTCATAGGTTCCACAGGGGTGGAATCTTTGAAAAAAATTTTTGTGGTACTTTATTACTGCAGTTGATTTTAACCAACTGCAGTTAATTTTAACCCTTTAAAAGATCATACGATTCTAATTCATGAAATTTCAAACGATTCCTTAATTTTTTCATAACAAAACTACATAATCCCTGAAAGGGTTTAGCGACATCTCTAAAGGCGCGAGTTTGTGCATGCCTGCTTACGTGCTTCTCTTTTATCACTGGACTCTGTAATAAAATCACTTTTATTAAAATGATGAGCGCATACTCTATGGTTTTGTGTAACACTCCAGTTTTTACGGGGTATCGCTTTGATCCACTTTTGTCGTATTATTTCATTTTTTGGAAATCTAAATAATGCAACCGTATCAGATTTTTTGACAGATTTGTAGCCAGACTTACACCCAGAAACACAGCAGGAGTTAACCGTTATATCACATTATACAATAACAGAATAAGCAACAAATAATTCTGCAACAAAATACTGGTAAGCCTAACCAATTGATAAGACTTCGTTGATTGATAACAGAGTAGAAGATTAGGCCTACCAACTACTATATGGCTATTTGGTGGATTAAACTACCAATACACTATAACACAGTGGTTCCCAACCTGGGGGTAAATTACCCCCGAGGGGTAATATGTGATTCTTCGGTGGGTAATGTGACACCACCAACACGCTAAAATATATGTTATATGCAAAAGTCTAAGAAATTTAGCTAAACGTGCATAAAACGCCTCTAAAATTTAGCTCAGCCTAAAGCTGGTCTAAACCCATGCATTTCTTAGGCATAGCTATGAAGTCACAATCTAATAAACGAGTAGAACCACACGATGCCTTTTGTGACGTATGCGCTTAGCCAGTCTAGATTAGAATATACTGTGCTGGTCGGCAATTTTGTTTCTTTTTTCGTAGCTTTATCAAATTTATCTGAATTGTTGAGTTAGATCTCTCTTGCCCATTCCACCGCTGACTAACAGAATTTGTTGTGATGGCCGGCACGGGCAAGAAGCGCAATTATTCTGAAGCTTTCCTCAGTTATGGTTTCGTCAACTTGCCTGACAAGGTTCAAGACCGTCCCCAATGTGTCATATGCAACAAAGTGTTGACGAACGAAAGCCTGAAACCATCCAAACTCGAGGCTCACTTGAAGAAGCGTCACCCAGTTTTACAAAACAAGGACAGAGATTTCTTTGAACGCAAAGCAAAATGTCTAAAAGGAATTCAATTCGGAGCTCAGGGAAGTAGAGGACCGCAACTTCTTGCTGCTGTTGAAGCTTCGTATGTAGTCGCCTACAAAGTGGCTAAGCAGCAAAAATGTCACGCGATTGCCGAAACGCTCATAATGCCTTGTGCAAAGGCAATAGTGGCAAAGATCAAGCGAAAAACTGAGTGTTGTGCCCCTGTCAAGTAATACGATTCGCAGGCGGGTGGACGATATGGCTGAGGATATACTTGTGCAGGTAGTTGAAGAAGTCAAGTCCAGCCCAGTCAAATTTTGTCTTCAATTTGACGAGTCTACGGATATCGCCAGTTGTGCAGTTTTACTGGGATACATTCGTTACGTTCACTGCAACATGATAAAAGAAGAATTTCTTCTGTGCGAAAATCTTACCACGACGACGAAGGATAAAGATGTGTTTAACACTGTGAGCCATTTTTTGCAGAGCAACGGGATGGACTGGCTTCGTGTTCAACAAGTGTCAGTCGACGGTGCACCTGCCATGATGGGTGGTCAACGCGGCTTCAAAGGTTTTGTGAAAAGAGAGAACCCGAGTATACAAGTCGATCACTGCGCCATTCATCGGTATTCACTCGCATCCAAGACACTGCCAGCTTCCTTGAAAGCAGTTTTCGACGATGTTGTCAGAATCTTGAACTTCATCAAATCAAAGGACTTGAACTCTCGCATATTCAAACAATTCTGCAATGAAATGGGACAAAGTTACGAAGTTCTATTGTACCACACAGAAGTGCGATGGCTCTCGCCGGGAAGAGTGGTAAGTCGAGTAGTGGAACTTCGTGAACCCATCAAGTGTTTCCTCATTGAAAAAAAATCAGATTTGACTGCCAAATTCTCCGGTACATAATGGCTTTCTCGATTGTGCTACTTTGCCGTTATCTTCGGGGAATTCAACAAAGGGAACTTAGCTTTGCAAGGAAAAACACTACTGTCCTGGACATGCGCGAATCCGTTTCCGCATTTATCTCAAAGCTCAAACTGTGGAGCAGGAGGATCTCGAGGGAAGTCACGGCACAGTTTTCTACGTTGGATCAATTTCTTGATGACAACAACAAAGGACAACAGTTCCTAAATGAGGCAAAGCAGAAAACCCAGGAGCACTTGGACGAACTTGTCCATTACCTGGATCGTTACTTTCCAGACTGAGAAACAGCACCTCTTCGGTGGTGCGTGCAGCCGTTTTCAGTGGATGAGGACCAGGTTGAAGATAATGACTTTCCAGGAAAGGAGGAGTGGATTGCCTTGAGGCTAAACGAGAGGAAGAAAGTGGAGTTTCAAAATACTGATCTACAGGCTTTCTGGATTGTGCAACTCAGTGACGCACCAACACTGGCAGAGCTAGCGTTGAACATTTTGACATCGTTTTTGACTACTTATTTGTGTGAAAAAGAATTTTCAACTGTTATGGGTTTGAAAACGAAAAAGAGGAATAGGCTGAGTGTTCAAAATGATGCACGTATTGCACTGAGTGTTACGGAGTCAAGAATTACAGCATTGGCCATGCAGATGCAGTCGCAACCGTCACACTGAAGACAACATTATTCTTGTAGTGATTCTTTCTAAAACTAAACTTACTAAAAAGTAGGCTGCTGAAAACTATATAAATACGAACAAAATTTCGTTGAGTTCTTCTTACTGTTTTTTCTTGCAATGGTTAATCCTAAACTTACTGAAAAGTAATGAAAGCAATAAATACTAGCACGATTGTGTTCTTTTACGAAGTGAAATATTGAGGGTAATAAAGCATACTCGCTACCTTGATTTGGGTAATGCCTCCAAAAAGGTTGGGAACCACTGCTATAACATTTCAGTTATTCAGAGATTGCATTTTTATTCAGTCATTAGGCTGCAGTATCTCTACAATCACTGAAACAAGCAACGGTCAGTAAAAACATGACAGAGATGCCAAACATATTGTAGCGCCAGAGGCGTGACGTGAGCCTACTGACCTACACTTAGTTACTTAAGTTCACGGGAGTTCTTTGACATCGAATTATTTCCTTAAGTTTTCAGTTGACACAAATTTTCTCTGTTTTGTTTATTCAACCTTTTACCAAAAATTATCGTACAATTTCAAAATTTAGCAGCACCTTCAGTCCAAAAGTTAATTCTGTTTTTTATCCAAAGACCAAGATATATTTATATCTCAAAAAAAATGAAAAAAGAGCACGAGGAATAATTTTTCGTGGGGTGAAGACGAAGCAATGCATGAGTCACGTTTCTATTAAAAACAAAACGAAGCACGAGGGAGTAATATTCGGAAACACGAAGGAATGCATGACTCACATTTCCACAAAAACATAACGAAAGGCGAGACAACAATATTTGAAACAGATGCGCATTGGTGAGGTGAGGGCAAAGGTTACATAATCACTATAGAAAGACCAAGGAATGCATGACTCACGTTTTTACGAAAATGAAAAAAAAAGGAAAGCAATATTCGAAAACAAACACGCGCGGGGTGGGCCTAAAGGCAAAGGTTACATGATCGCTACAATATGACAATAGGCCTAGCTGCTACCGTTACCTATTCTTTGGAGACTCATTGACAATGTGCTCTCTTTCAACTTAAAGATGCAACACACCTTTTGATTGGTTTTAGACTAGTAGAGGGGGTTTGAAAGGTTTCAACGTACAACAAAAAAGTTAACTCACATTCCAACCTGCCTCTGTGCTAATTCAACCTAACCCCAACAGCAAACCCTAAGCTAACAGCTAAACTAGTTCAAATTTAAATTGCATAAGTAAATGAACCACCAAGTAGAATAAGAATATGTACTTCCACTTGTAAGAGGTAGATGGACAAGCCTGACAGGCTACATGCACTACAATATGGCATTACCTTACAGTTAATAGGTTAAGCAAACATACTATCTAAACCTGGGATCAATTTCAGCTAAAAAGCCTAAATCAAAATGTTCTTCCAATTAAATTATTTACAGAAACCTGCGCATCTAAACCTTGTCGTCAGTTCACTCTCAACCATGTCGCCAGCTCACTCCCAACCATGGTGCTGCACTTCAAAGTTCGCGAAAAAGCAACAAAATCAGCAACCCCTCAGTTGCCAGCAGTCATGCGGAACGCTGGGGAGTTACCAATCCGGTTGTTCTGGATATCCCTGAACTAACGGTCCAGAGCTCTACCTTGTAATTTAGGCTACAGTATGACTTAGGTTTTCAACTTTTATCTATGCGTATGCAACTAAAGATACTGTTTAGCTTGCGCATTACAATTAACTTAAGCTCAACATTTCCAAACACGCTTATTAATTGAATATGAAACCATGACAAAATCTGGCTACAAATAAACCTGCATGTCTATCCTATGAAATTAGCCTAACTAGTAGCAATAACAAGCAAGAAAGTCACCAGCAACACTTGGTTTTATAAACGGATCGCCATCTACTTTCAGTAGCTTTCATGATAAAACATGTAGTCGCCCATGGAGTCCACACATTTTAACTTGGATTACGGACAAATGACTGCCGTTGCGCAACAATGGTGATCTCGCGTAGAAGCTACATGTTTTGTAATGTAGTTGGGCGGCAAAGTTTTCAATCAAGCAGCACAAACCATCGTCGAGTCGCCGAGTCATAACGTCAACCTCACCCTCCAATTGAAATCTTCGCGGGAATCTCACGTAATTCGTTCGGCCAGCCTCACTCTCTCAACGTTGGCGGGGAAGGCATGTTGCGACCTCAGCAATCTCCGCCATTGCTTTGCACGTTTTCGCTAGCTGCGCGTGCTTGAAGAGGGGAATTGTGTAGCAATTTCAGCTACAAACCACAAGTAGAAAATCACCAACAACACTTGGCTTTACATATGAATCGCCATCTACGTTCAGTAGCTATCATGATAAAAGTGACCAGTCGCATCACGGAATGCACTCATTGCAACTGGGAGTGAATCACAGTCGATGCCTGCCGTTGCGTTACAAGTTCACTACAAAGACACTGAAAGTGGTCAGCCACTTTTTTTGTAAGCGCATTGTCATGACGTTTGATCACGTGGGTGCAACCTTTTTATTGAACATAAAGTTGGCTCTAGGAGAAGTGCCATGTAAATACCATTTGCTCCCTAGTTAAAAATAACTCTGTTATTCAGATACTCGTAGGTAGGCCTACATTAGCAAAAGCAACTCTTACCTGATCATTACTGCTTGCACCGTTAGTTTTTTACTTATCCTTGATCCAGCAGCCTAGGCATTAGCCCAAAAAATTGTTTAAGGAATAGTTAGGGTCACAAAATTACATTTGACAAATCAATTCAACTGCTCTGCAATCACTATTGACAAAAAATTTCAAACAGTTATTGATTTTTTACATCAATATCTAATCTAGCTCGTCTCAAACGGTACAAAGCTCTGCCTTGTAATTTAGGCTACAGTATGATTTAGGTTTTCAACTTTTATCAATGCGTATGCAACTAAAGATACTGTATAGCTTGCACATTACAATTAACTTAAGCTCAACATTTCCAAACACGCTTATTAATTGAATATTGAACCCTAACAAAATCTGGCTACAAATAAACTGCATGTCTATCCCATAAAATTAGCCTAACCAGTAGCAATAACAAGCAAACCTTAGCACCTCTTATCTTACTTTGACTTCAGATTCATTCCTTAACATCAGTAAAACGACATATTTCACGTTCATTTAACAACTGTCACGTTTATTCGTTTGATTTCCAAAAAACGATAGCCTATCACTTTTATTCATTTCAATGCAAAAACACTGAAAGTGGTCAGCCACTTTTTTCAAAACCACATTTTGATGACGTTTGAATTCGTGCAACCTTCCTATACTGGTATCGTAATCGCTTTATTTTAAAGAAGTTATCATGATTAAAAGACTGGCTGTCGTGAACGCTTTTAGCACTATATTTTTGTCTCCATTTATGTGCTCGCCAGAATTACATTCTCTCGTTTATTTAGCTAAAAACACTGGTTTGAAATTAACAATTAAATGGTTTGGAATTATCAATAGAATTACTGGTGAGGGATAGGTTCAAGGCAGTTTTAGTAACAGGCTTGAATACCGAGCGCTTACAACTTAATGTTGGCGGCAAGTTTTTACTACAAATGTTGGTCACTGTAGGCATATTATCGTGTACTGTGTATGCCGATGTTACTCAGTAATGCAAGCGTTGGCTAATACCTAAGATAGTGTAGCAACCTCAGCAACTTCAACTACAAACCACAAGTAGAAAGTCACCAACAACACTTGGCTTTATATAACGATCGCCATCTACTTTCAGTAGCTGCCAGGATAGAAGTGACTATTCGCCACCTGGATTGCACTCATTTTAACTCAGACTATAGTCAAATGCCTGCCGTTGCACTACAGTGGTAAATTCACGTAGAAGCTACATGTTCTCCGATGCAGTTGGACGGCAGCGTCTTCAGTCAAGCAGCACCAGCCATCGTCGAGTCGCCGAGCCCTAACGTCAACATCGCCTTCCAATTGAAATCTTCGCGGGAATCTCACGTCCTTCGTCCGGCTGCAGCGTTTCATTCTATTTGTTGTTTAATTTTCCCATGGATTCATGCTAGTGTTCTTATGAATTTCAATGTAATTTAACCTAAATATTATTTTTTTCAGACTTCGTATTTCCTATATTTTTGATACGTGGTTTCGGCAATAGTTGACGTCTCGCCAAACAACGTTTAACATTCACAGTTTGAATCTGTGTGAAACCGAGACAGAAATGATTTATAAATTCCATATAGCTAGTTTAGAAATATGCTAAAATACTAACTGATTTTTGTATTTTATATGTAATTCTATTTGAATAAGTCTGTGTATTATTAACAAAGTAGATTTAAACTAAGTGTGATTCTTTAACCTTGAACACGCAAAAACCTACACGGCCATTGCTTTTTACGTCTTCGCGAGCTGCACGCGCTTGAGGAGGGAAATTGTGTAGCAATTTCAGCTACAAACCACAAACAGAAAATCAGCAACAACACTTGGCTTTAGATATGGATCGCCATCCATCTCCACCAGCTATCACGAAAGAAGTGATTAGTCGCCACTCAGAGCGCTCTCGCTTTAATTTAGATTACAGCTTGCCGTTATACTGTTATTGCCGTTGTAGGCCGAAGTAGGCTAGACAAGCTGAGCGGCCCAGCGACAGAACTAGAAAGCAAGTTTACCAGTGATTGCGCCAGTTATTCTATGGCTGCTTACACTAAAATCATTTAGTAGTACAAGAGACCAGCAATGCACTTTGAGCAAACTGCCATTTAGATTCCTTAAACGAAATTAATTGAATGTAATAACTTTATTTTGCAAGCTAGGAGAATAGCATGCTATCCCACGCTGTCCTATTTGTGGAACTGTAGAAACTTCTGTGCAGATACTTTGCAGCTTAGTCCTAATGAGCAGACTTAGCAGCTTAGTCCTAATGAGCTTAGTCCAATTCTCTGCTTTGTGAAAGTACAGCATTTAATTTCACATTGTGGTACTCATGCAAAAGATCAAATAAAAGTATTTATCTTCCCTTTCATAAAAGTACGGTAGATACAGTATACTATACTATAAACAGTTGGAAGTGGCTATTTTGCTGTCGACAGCATTTTACCTTTGGAGACTATTTTGCCGTAATCATTCACATGTATTTATATAGCAGTGGCTATTTCGCCGTGGACGGCAATTTGCCCTTGGAATCTATTTTGCCGTGATCATTCACGTGTGTTTATATAGCCAAATTTGCCATATTTGCACCAGTGATTCTGTGGTGTAGTGGATAGAGCACTGGTCTTGAGATACCATGGTTGTGGGTTTGAATCTCAGCTGATCAGGGCTTAAAAAGAAAGGCAGTGTACACTGAAGGGGCAGGCCCGGTATGTAAATGTACAGGGCAGTGTACAGGGTGGGGGATAGAGACCTGGGGGTGCAAAATTTTTTATATTGGTTTTTAAAATTGACCAATCAGAGACGACCAAAAGTCACATGTTTAGTACGTCATTAAAATTGACCAATCACAAACAACTCACGGCAAAATAGTCTTTGAGGGCAAATTGCCGTCGACGGCAAAATAGCCACTGCCTATTTATATTGCTATGATTGCTACAATTCTGACAGTGATCCTGAGGCACATGGATAGTGTACTGGTCCTAAAGTGCAATGGTTTCAGGTTGGAATCTTGGCTGGTAGGTCACCTGAAGAAAGGTAGTGTATACTGTAGGGGAGGGGCCCATTATTCCAATGTGCATGTAGTGTACATTGGAAGGGAGTGTACAGAGTAGGGGAGTGAACACAGGGTGTAAATTTTTTTGTCATTTCTTAAAATTAAGGCAGTAGCTATTTTGCCGTCGACGGCAATTTGCCCTCAGAGACTATTTTGCCGTGAGTTATTTGCGATTGGTCAATCTTAATGATGTACTAAACATGTGACTTTTGGTCGTCTCTGATTGGTCAATTTTAAAAACCAAAAAAAAAATTTTGCTCCCCCAGGTCTCTATCCCCCACCCTGTACACTCCCTTGCAGTGTACACTGCCCCGTACATTTACATACCGGGCCTGCCCCTCCAGTGTACACTGCCTTTTTTTTAAAGCCCTGGCTTGCTGAGATTCGAACCCGCAACCATGGTATCTCAAGACCAGCGCTCTATCCACTACACCACAGTGTCACTAGCGTTATCATAGCAAATTTGGCTATATAAACACACGTGAATGATCACGGCAAAAATAGATTCCAAGGGCAAATTGCCATCGATGGCGAAATAGCCACTGCCTAAAATTAAACAATCAAAAGTCAGATGTAATGTTATTAAAATTGGTCAATCACAAATAACTTACAATAAAATAACCTCTAAGGGTAAAATGCTATTGATGGTAAAATAGCCACTGCTTAAAGAATTAGTTTACTGTTACAAGCATAATGTAAAGCCATTTCCATAAGACTTTGACAAGTAAAAACAAATTATTTTTAGGTTTTGTAGGCATTTTTAGACTGCTGTAATAGGCATATATATTTTGAAGCATTACAATAATATTACGTTATTTGAATAGAACGAGATCTGCGACCAATTAAAGCTTTTAAAAGCAATGATAAAACATCAGTTTTTTGTATCTTGAAGCACTGGGATAAAGGATTATGGCAATACCAGTACCACAAAAAGAATAGGCAGAAGGGCAGTGGCTATTTTGCCGTCAATGGCATTTTACCTTTAGAGGCTATTTTGCCGTGAGTTATTTGTGATTGGTCAATTTTAATGATGCACTAAACATGTGATTTTGGTCGTTTCTGATTGGTGAATTTTAACCCTTTGCAGTCCAATTAATTTTTCCAAATTTTGCTTATCAGGTCCAATTTTTTTCAACTGATTTTAGTACATTTTTACTTGCACCAGTGGTTTAGATCATGTGCTGTAATCATCCCTAGGATAGTAGGATTGGGTTTAGACTTGCCATTGCGTCTGCATGCTATATATCATCCCAGGGATGAGGTTGGACTAGATTACATAAATTTATTTAAGCTTGGACCACAAAGGGTTAATTTATTTGAGCTTGGACCGCAAAGCGTTAAAATAAGGCAGTGGCTATTTTGCCGTCGACAGCAATTTACCCTCAGAGACCATTTTGCCATGAATTATTTGTGATTGGTCAATCTTAATGACGTACTAAACATGTTACTTTAGTTCGTTTCTGATTGGTCAGTTTTAAAAACCAATTAAAAAAATTTTGCTCCACCAGGTCTCTATCCCCCACTCTCTATACTCCCTTCCAGTGTACACTGCCCCGTACATTTACATACCGGGCTTGCCCCTTCAGTGTACACTGCCTTTCTTTTAATGCGTTGCCAGCTGAGATTCAGACTTGCAACCTTGGTATCTCAAGACCAGTGCACTATTCACTACACCACAGTGTCACTGGTGTAGTTATAGCAAATATGGCTAAGTATATAAGCACACGTGAATGATTGCGGCAAAATAGATTCCAAGGGCAAATTGCTGTCGACGGCGAAATAGCCACTGCCTTAAAATAACCAATTAAAAAAATTTACACCCTTGGTGTCCCCTCCTCTAACCAGTGTTCCCTCTAAGATTTTAGTGAGTGCGTAACCGCCGGCACAAGTGCGAAATTGCTAGCAAATGTAGGAAAACCGCCGGACAAATTTGCAGGGAAAGGAAAGTCAAAACTGTGACAATGCGCTTTGATGACGTCATAATTAGCGTGACTATGTCAGCCCCAAAATGTTCAGAAACCGGTAGCCTATCGGTTGTTATAAGACGGTGGCGAAATACTTGGCTATTTTTCTTCAGTAAGTTAATTGTGGTTAAATTTGGTCTCAAACTTTGCAGTCTTTGCAACAGTGATTCGTAAGCACTTTGAAATGAGAGGTTAAAAATGCGCGTAAATAAAATTAACCCTTTGCCGACGCCCGACATGAGCATGAGAACTAGAACTTTTATGAAGTAATGTGATGTTAGGTAGGTTATTGCGACTATGACACAACAAAAATTACTTGCGAACTTCAACTGTTGCTTGATTACGGTAAATAATTAGACAACTTACATTGCTTTATCGTAATCAATTAAACAACAAGTTTTTGCAATTGCAAGCAAACTTTAAATCTCAGTTCGGAAAGTACTTGAAGGGAATTCAAAACTACATTGGTTAGAAGTTGTATTCTTTTTGCTATTACTGCTCTTTAGCTACGACTGAAATCGGCTGGGAAAAAGTAAACAAAAAAATTGATTTTACTTCAGGTTAATTGCTGGAGAGATAATTTGTTATACAAAAAAGTGAGGCAAAGGCGTGCGCGATATTTAAGTCGCCGTCATTAGCTGTTGCGTCACAGCCGTGCGATGTTTGGGTGAGACGTTTGCACTGCTCTGAAAAAGCATCTGTCCTAACTTGGATTTCTTTTCATTGTCTCCAATGCATTTAACAGTTGGTTAAGATTTTCCTAACAAAATTGCAAAAATTTTAACAAAATGAAAAAGTTACCAAAAACCGCCGGACTTTTTTTATGTACTGTTGAATTTTAACTGCGAATCCGCCGGACATAATTTTGCAAATTCGCCCTTTTTTTGCGTTTAAAGGGAACACTGCCCCTAACCCTATACTCTCCCTTCCACAGTACACTGGCCCATAGATTTACATATTGGGCCTGCTCCTTCAGTGTACACTGCTTTTCTTTTAATGTCTTGCCAGCTGAGATTTGAACCCGCATCCATAGTATCTCAAGACCAGTGCACTATCCTCTGCACCACAGTGTCACTGGCTGAAATATAGCAATTATGGCAATATAAACACATGTGAATGATCATGGCAAAATAGCCACTTCCAAAAGAATAATTATGATAGCGCAGCATTTGTATACATCCTATATGAAAGATCAAGACTTTCCTTAAGATCTTCAAGAATGATTTAATATTTTAAAAACACAAAAGCAATAGCAGGCAAGAACCAAACATCCCAAAATAGCCTAGTAAAGTAAAACAAACATAAGCAAAGAAAAGAAGAATAAAATCATGAAGAGAGTTTCATAGGCAGGCCAAAAAAATCATTAGCAGTTATATTGCTGGTATATGAAGACATCTAACATGATGAAATTCAGGACTGCTTTTCAAACCTTTTTACTAACAAAAACAAGCTTGAAGAAATCAGTTTCAAGATCACCAATGATTTGACGAATATGACAATTGGTGACTTAAATAATGTGACAATTTATTGGCATTTGTAAAATGTTACCTTGGATTACCTCCAGTCAATGGTAGATCCAGTCGTTTATTGAAAATTGTATTTACTCGCTTATAAGTCTGGTTATATTCTATTTATTTTTTTTTAGAATGATTCACTTATAAGACGACTCCCAGAAACTGTGAAATATCTGCACAGTTCTGAGTGAACTATTTTCTATCTCTGTAGATCTCACCTATAAAATGGGCCCCCAATGTGAGCCCGAAATCCCAGGGAAAAATCCCTGTCTTATAAGCAAGTAAATACAGTAGTGCTTTTACTATAACTTCTAATCGACAAACCGTTTCATAGAAAGCTTCTTTTTCCTGTGAATAAAATGTGATGAAAGTGATATCAAGGTTTGGTAGGCCTATCATTGTGGTTAAGCAAAAATGTAGATTACAAGTTTTGGAGTTAATGAGTTGGAAAAAATAGTAAAACAAACTTTTTTATTTAGTATTTTTGTAGGTGGTCAATATCAGAAAATGCTGTCATTCAATACACTAGACAATTTTGTGTGCATATCTTTATTGCTATTCTGCTGTTACAAAATCTGATATTTTCTTAGTTTCAATTGCCATTTTGGGGTAATTTAAGGTGACCTATCTAAAACCAGTGACTGCCACAGAACATTGCTCATAGCAGTGTCATTAAAAGACTGAAAGGAGTTACAGTTTTGTTGCCAAACCTACACTTGCCAGCAAATTTACTTCTAAAATCTTCTGAAGACTAGGTTTTTTAGTTATATGATGCTGCATATGACACCTAGTTTCCATTGAAAAAATGGGTCAGCACTAAAGTATGGAAATTCTTGCTGACATACAGAAAAAGACATTGATTAAATTATGAAAATTGCATAAATATGAAAATTTACAAAAATGCTTAGTTTAACTCAAATCGATAATCTAGTTTTATCCAATTGGGTGGTTATAGTTTAAGTTTTATCTACAGCTGTAAATTTCCATATTTCTGTCATTACTTTATTTTTTTAGTTATTACTAGTATTTTGTCTGTATTTCCATGATTAAGTAATTCCCTTTTTTAAAAGGAAGTGGTTATTTTGCAGTGACCATCCATGTGTGTTTAAGCGGGGTTATTTGCTATAATTCTGGCAGTGATGCTGTGGTGTAGTGGATAGTGCAGCAGGTTTCAAATGTAGTGATGTTAAATTCAGTTTTTTTGCTGGCAGGGTATTTAGACAAAGACAGTGTACACTGGAGGGAGAGCTCAGTATGTAAATGTACACAAGAGTGTACACTAGAGGTACAATTTTGAGTTATTAAAATTGACCATTCAGAAATGGCAAAAAGTCACCTGTTTAATATGCCATTAGAATTGACCAATCACAGCTGTCTGATGGCAAAATAGCCTCCAAACGTAAAATGCCATGGACGGAAAAACAGCCACTGTTTTTTTGAGATTAATTTCTATATTTCAGTAATATCATGTTTAATATATAGATTTTCATATTTCCATTGTTCAGTAATTCCTAATCTTATATGAATTTCTGTGATTATTTTTCAATTCAATATCAATGTTGGTATTTTAATGTTGCACAAAAAATGTTGGTCGATTTTACATCAATGCTGAAAATTTATCCTTGAATGGCATTAAATAGTAGTAAAAAGTTTATTATTATTATTACGAAGCATATGAAATTTTGTAGATAGATAAGTGGTGAGTTTTAAAAAGAAACCATGGTGTCATCCTATTAGAAAATAACCAGCGAGTGCAATCATCAGGCAGCAGAATTTGTTGGTTCCAACTTATGGCATAGTTCATTACATTTGAAGTCCATCAAAAAAAAATGATCAAAATCAGACCAACAAAGGCTCAGATACTAGTTTTTGAATTTTTAATCTTTAACTCTTTTGCTCCCGCGTGAAACGCCAAAAAAAATGTCCGTAAGGTGGCAGCGCGAAAAACTGTCATAATCAATCATAATTAATCATAATTATGTACCTCAAGTTTGTTTGTAAGTCATTACTCAGCTGTCTACTTCTACATTAAGTGTGATATATCGTTGAAATCTACATTTCTTGAGGATTTCAAATAGAAAAAAATTTTTTTTTGAATATGCAAATTTTATGCAAATGAACCCCCCCAACTGGGGGGGTTGTCTTCAAAATTAAAGAGGTACCCTCACCTCAAAGATCACTACAGATTTCATTTTCAACCAATTTTTTTAGAAATGGTTGCAAAATGATGCTAAGGAAATAAGCTTTCAAGGTACATCAATCAAAACTTACCTAAAAGCCTAGGTTTTCTACAATTTGCAATTTTCTGAGGCAAATGACCTTTTTGTTGACCGGTACCGACCGGTACCAAATTTTGGTAGTTAAATTCAGTACCTAAAATATGATCAGTTATTATCTGCTAGAGGTTAGCCTAAACCATGTAACATTATGTATTTTTGAACAGGGAATTTCTTCAAGATTCAGAAAATATCAAGTTTAAATACAGTATGCTGTCACTGACAATGAAACAGCCGCTTGTTTACACCCTTCCCATTTCTTGAGAAACAAGGGGGATACAGCAAACTTTGATTTAGAGAAGTCAAACTTCTGCTAGCTTTTAAACTTGTATTTCACTTCTTGTCTCCTTGGAAGTTTGATACAAATTGACGACTTTAGTGGTGAAACATTTGCAATTTATTTTATGTTTTTATAGGGTGTAGTTTTTCTAAAAATTATAATTTAGTGAAGGTAAGTCAAAAATTTTGGGGGTTTTGAACTGACATGATGTACAGTACTCATTTTTGATCAGTGAATATCATATACCACTTAGTCTAAACCAGGGGTCACCAACGCAGTGCCTGCAGGCGACAAGGCGCCCCCAGGACCCTTTTAAGGCGCCCGCAAAGCATGCGCCAAAAATAGCACTGTTACATAAGCAAATTCTTTCTTTTCTCTTGTGCAAAGATAATTTCTCTCTCCTTTCTATGATGCCATAGTTCAGGGCCATGCACGAAGATAATTTCTTTCTCCTTTATATGACGCTATAGTTTATGGCCACGTGTAGGCTCTCCTTGTTGTTCAGAACATGGGTTGGCTATATTTAGTAGCGACTGCTGACTGTGCAGGTAGCTGGTTATATTGTGAGAGTCAGTTAAACTGGCGTTATCATGTTTAAATGGTATTATCGATTTGTGTTCTTTTCACTGGGACAACCAGTGTAGGAATAGCCTAATTTTAAATTGCAATTTAAGTGATAATTTGTAAAATAAATTGTGTATGTAAAACTAGTTATTTTTTGTTGAATTATCACTATGGCACCAAACAAGCTTATTTGAATAGACTCTACAAGTACGGCTCATATTTCAATTCAATATGAATGTTTTACACATATTTTTAATTATTGCTCACATTGTGCTATTTTTTATTTATCAAATAGAAATAATTAGAAAATTTAGTTAGAAATATCTGATACCAAACTTGCGTCTTTCTAAGTCAAAGGTCAGTCCTGCGGTGCCGCCTCGCTTTTTCCTGACTTATTGACCACACAAAGTGACAAAGAGTTAGCTTGCTTGTGCTTTTGCTCTAAAAATCATGGCAGAAAAGTGAAAAAGGACATACGTTTTTAACTATAGTTGGGAAGAAGAGTTCTTTTTTACATTCTTTAAAGATAAATGTCTGTGCCTTATTTGCGGGACGACTGTTGCAGTACCAAAGCGGCACAATGTGGAAAGGCACTTCAAAATTTGTCACAGAAACTTTGATGTCAACTATCCACCTGGAAGCGCATTACGGACAGAAAAAGCTCATGGATTAAAGGCATCTTTAGACAAACAGTGGGCCATTTTCACAAAGGTGATGAAAAAATCACAGAATGCCACTGAAGCCTCGTTTAGAGCTGCGCAATTTTTGATAAAGAACAAGAAAACCTTTTCAGATGGGGAGGTTTTTAAAGAAACTATGATGCTTGTTGCTAATACATTATTCGAAGATGAAAAACATGGTCCTGAAGTCATCTCTGCGCTATCCGATGTTCAGCTTGGAGCAAGTACAATGGCAAGACGAGTGTCATTTTTGTCTGAGAACTTGACAGAGCAGGTGGATTGGGATCTTGCTGCGTGCAGGTGGTTCAGTATGCAATGTGACGAGTCAGTAGACAGCGCAAGCACGGCTCAGCTGATGATATTCATCCGAATGGTGTTTGATGATTTTTCCACAAAAGAAGAACTGCTGACACTCCTGCCACTGAAGGCAACAACGCAGGGAGTTGACATATACACAGCTGTCAAAAACTTCTTCGTCGAGAAAAAGGTGCCATTAAATAAGTTGACATCAATAACAACAGACGGGGCACCAGCCATGACGGGTAGGCATGTGGGATTCATTACACGATGCAGGAATGATCCAGACTTCCCAACGTTTCTGCACTACCACTGCATCATTCATCAACAGGCGATTTGTGCGAAAGTTACCGGCTTTGATCACGTGATGACTCCTGTCGTAAAGATCATAAACAGCATCCGCTCCAAAGCAAAACAACACAGAATGTTTAAGATGCTGCTGGATGAGCTGTCCGCTGAATACGGTGACTTGCTATTGCACACAGAAATAAGATGGCTCAGCAGGGGACAGATTCTAAAGCGTTTTTTGTCACTTCTGAGTGAAGTCAAAGAGTTCATGAATTCCAAGGGAGAAGACGCATTGCTGCTTGAAGAACCAGAATGGTTGCTTGACCTCGCATTTTTAACTGATTTGACTGAGAAGCTGAACCATCTGAACCGGGAACTGCAAGGAAAAGACAAAACTGTTGCTCACATGATCAGTGCAGTAAACGCATTTAAAGCTAAGATGAACATTTTCTCTGCGCAGGTGGAAAAGAAAAAAATGCTGTATTTTTCTTCTGTGCAGGCAGTGTTAAAAGACAATGTTTCTGCATCTGCAGCTTTGGATGAAGTTGTAACAAAGTACTCCCAAGTCATAAACAGATTAGGACAGGAATTAGAAGACAGATTTTGTGACTAAGAAGCTTGAGCCATGCGTGTCATTTGTTACAAATCTTTTCATGTACGTAGACGTAACTTCCACTGCTAAGCAGCTCAGTGATTTGTTCAGTTTGAGCGCTACTGACGTCGAGATGGAAATCTTAACGCTGCAAAATGACATAAACCTTAAAGCTCATCAGTCTGCACCAAACTTTTGGTGCCTTGTGGACAGAGAGAAGTACAGTGGTGTGTGCACAGCAGCTATGAAAATTGCCAGCTTTTTTGGTTCAACCTATCTGTGTGAATCGGCCTTTTCCAATATGAACTTTATCAAGAACAAACACAGAACACGCCTGACTGATGCACATTTACAAGATTCACTACGAACTGCTGTGTCAAATTATTCACCAGATTATAATGCACTGGTGAGCAGCATGCAGTGCCAGGCCTCCCACTTTCATAAAAAATGATCTAACGAATCAGACATTCTTTTCATTTAAAGAGCAGCAATATTCATCAGAAATATTGCACATAATGTTAAATGTTCAGAAAGCATTTGTGAGCTTGTTAATGGAAATAAGTGTTGTCTCTTTGGTTTAAAAAATGTTGCATTTGTATTAATTATACAACACTTCAAATATATTTGAGTAAATAAATGTTTAATGTTGAAACATGTTTTTCTATTTATTATTGTTGTTGCAGTATAAATGACTGATAATTGTGGAAAACAAGTATTATTGATATGTGAGAAATAATTTCATAGCATTATGATTACTGCTATTTTAATATCATCATTATAACATTTAATATCCATGCAGTTTTGTTATTTAAGAAGTTTGTAGCAAACAGGTCGTGTGCCCTTCATGTTACTCCATGCTCATGAAGTAGCCCTCGGCCTCAAAAAGGTTGGTGACCCCTGGTCTAAACTATTTAAAGTTATATATTGCTGGAAAGCAAATTTCCTAAGCTTTCAAATGAGACCGGTATTTAGCAACATATCACATTATTTACGCACTAAATTTACTTTTATCTACTTAGCACTCAAATTTGTTTGGGGGGTTTTGAGACCCCTAGAAAATTTAGAAATTCAAAAAAGTAAAATTTATCATTATCGCTTGAAATTTTGTCAAATGATGCCCCAAAAGAGTAGTTTTCAGACTGTGTTAATGATGAAGGATTTGGTTTTGTGGTAAAGATGTAATCTCAATTTGATTTTAGCGTAGTTGGCACGTGCTGAGAATTTGTCCGATTTTGTCGTCTGCAACTGGGTTCTTGGTCGTTTTAACCTATTTTGGGTATAAAAATCCAAGAATTAGGGCACAAATTATACATCATTCGATGCGTGAGGAAATAAGCGTGATCTTTTGAAAATTTTATGAAAATCGGATGAAAAATAAAGTCACAAGTCGGTTTTTTATTAAACTAATTTTGTAACTCAATTTAACAGAATTTGAGGGAAACACTGAAAACACGAGATCATCAATCGATGATCACGGGAGCGAAAGAGTTAAGTTTTTGAATCTTCACTAAATGGCACGTTTAATCTGCTTATCCAACTTTGTATTTTACCAGTTATTTTCAAGGTAAAAAGGTGAAAAAGGGCAAATTGTTCCATTTTTGAGAATGCAGAATCCAAAAATGGCACTGTCATTATTCCAAAGCGACTATTTTAGTAGTTATTTACAGGGCTGGGGAGCTGGCCTAATATAGACCAGGCTCCAGCTCTGGAACTAGTGTTGGGATTCATGTGGAGCCAGCTCCAGCTCTGGCTCCAGCTCCAGTCAAGTTTTCAAGGTTTTACTAATGGAGTCAAATGCATTGTGTTTTTAGCCATGGATTTTACCGATAATATAACTATATGGTAAAGGAATATGCAAAAATAGTTATGGAATAGCAATGGTTTTTAGATAAACACTTAGATTAGTCAACATTATATTGAAATGCATCTGGAAGATCAGTGGAATTAGAGTACTACAGCTACATCTTTTCTATGATTGGATAGGAATTGCCAAAAATTTTGATGGCTCCAGCTCTGGCTACGACTCCCCAGCCCTGGTTATTTACCATTTTCATGTTTTGGAGGGGGCATTAGAAGCCCCCCTAAAGTCCCATGTGCAAATTGAGATATCAAAAAACCAAAACTGTAGTGTACTTGTTTCATGACTATTAACTGCAGATATAGTTGTATCAGATGACAGTTTTGTCATTATTGTTGTGTTGCTTGCACAGTTGGCTCCATAGATCTCCATTTATCTCCAGTTGAAAGCTCTGCTGGTATTACTTTGCTAGCAATTTTCTAAATGATACATTTAAACACTTCATGGTTAGTGACTGTCACAAAATGTAAATCATTTACAGCTATTTGTCTAATGTACAGCTGGTGTGTTAGGTCTGTTACAGTATTATTAGATGAAGCATTTAATGATATATACTTATTGTTATACTTCAACTAGTTTTGTCACCCTCTGAAAAACAAAACAAATTTAAATAGAGATTGTTTTGGGTATCAGATCATAATCGCAAATTGGAAATTCTTTTGCTGGGGTTTGAATATATGTAATTTTTTCATCAAGTGGCTGAATGCTTAGATGATTGCCCCAAACATTGTTAGCAAATTAACATATCTTACTAAAATACTCATGTAGTTACTTATCTTAGAATGCATTAAGCCTATTTCAGTTCAAAAATTTCATTACATTGATTGAAATATTTAGAACATTTGAAGAATATTGTTAGGCGATATTTTGAAAACCAAAGACAACAGTTCTCAGAAAAAGAATGATGCAGCTTGGATGGGTTTAATATCCTTCTAACCTTGGCAACTGTAGAGAGCAATAGGGTGGCTATCAAAAACAAAATTCTAACTATTCATATTATTATAACATAAACTAGTGAAATTGCTATCCCACAATTTAGCAATAATCCTTGCGTTTTGTACCAATAATTGTTATTTAGTAGAAAAGCATCAGCTACAGTTAAAAATATTTAACTGCATGAATATTTTACAAAACGCATCTGTTATGAATGTCTCTGACAAATTCTGCTTGTCATATAATGATCTGCAATGCAAAACTCTTGAGACTTTGGAGTGCAAAACAATTAGTTTTGAAGTAGAACACTAGATTAGAGAACACTAGTAGAAATTACCCTTATCGGAGGTAATGATCCTGATTGGGCCATTAGTCACGTGTTCATGATGTCAACTCAGTATTGTTCTGCAATCTGGGCATTTTACATCATATCCTCACTGCTATTTATTATTGGGATAGGTTGTGTTATGCATTTGGGCCTTTCTCTATGAGGGGGAGGTGGATTAGTAGTCATGACAACTAAGATCAAAGCTGATAGAAACCGCTATCTTTTTTACTTTGAAACTTGAGTGTTGGACATCCTGTAACAGTAAGATCAACTTTATTTGATTTTATAACTAACCTAAATTATTTTTTTAATTTATAGTTAGAGTATAATTTTTTAATAAATTCTGGTTACTGCTGGCTAGTAGGTCAATCTAACATGAAAACTCTATGAAATAAGTTACGAAGAAAGAAGAGCTCCAGAAAGTTTGCACAAGCATGAATTTGTGTCACAGACGCGATTCTGCAAATAACAAATCTCACTTGCTGATTATTAAAAAAAATAAAAAAATAAAATTGCAGCTTTTCAACGACATGCAAACACAAAATCTGCTACCATGTTCAAACAACAGAAAAAAAATACCTAATGAAAGTATTTGTTTGGATTGTTTAAACTATGCTGAAAAGTTGCGTTTAACTTCTGATAGGAGTTTTACTTTCATCAAAGGCAGACAAACGTTTTATGACAAGCCCACTAGTTCTGAAGATAATACGCTCAGTAAGTTAGACATGAAATTCCAGTTTTTGACATTGAAAGCGTAAATTCATTAATTGATAGGGATATTGAAGAACGAGTAAAGAGAAGCGGTGCTCAGAGCTTAATTGTACTTCATCATTTAACCAGTCTGTACTTCATCATTAACCTGTCCAGTCCCAACGTATCTTGGGGTAAAGCTGAATAGATCGCTCACTTCCCATCACCTCCTCAAGGCTTTGCACAAAAGACTCCACCCAAGTTGCAAAGTAGAGGTGACTTGCAGGATCCGGATGGGGTGCAGGTGACAAGATATTGCGCATATCTGCTCTTTCCTTGGTCTACTCCACAGCTGAGTACTGTGCACCAGTTTGGTGTCGTAGTATGCATACTCCTCTCATTGACAGCATTTTCAATGATGCTTTTTGCATTGTTGCTAGATGCTTGCATCCCATACCAATGGAGGACTTGCCTGTCCTTGCAGGCATCCAGCCAGCTGAGCTCTGCTGATTAGAAGCGACATTCTTTTTGGCAAATCAAGCTATGCATGATCGCGATCATGTACTGCACAGACAGTTGGTTGGGCAGCAGGATGTGCACCTGGGGAGACTTAGATCAAGATGCCCATTTGTACCTGCTGTGTGGAAACTATGAGGTAGTTTGTCTAAACTGGACATCTGCGTGAAGCACTGGACAAAACATAAATGGAATGCAGACTACTTGGAGAGTACTTCAAGTAGTCCGTGCTTTCATTCCCAGGGTCAGTTCAAGGTCACTTGAAATGAGTCTGTCCAGAACATCTTTGGTAAGGCTCAATTCGCCTGCAGACTGGTGTAGGATGTTTTCAAAATGGGGTCTCGCTTCATCATCAAATTGCGTATGTGGAGCCAGTGAGCAAACTTCGGTATTTGATGGTCTACTTCACCTAATCTATATGGCTATTAGGAACATCAATAATCTCCCGGCTCCTATGCCTTCTTTTGTCAGCTGCTCTCTTTGTTGCTGACGATCTAGTCATTTGGTCCTTCTTTCTTTTGATCCCTACTGTGTTGGAGGCCACACAAGGAGCTTTGATTCAATTGGAGCGCTGGTCTGAGTACTGGTGTCTTCCTCTCAGTCTGATCAAATGTGAGGCCTCCTTCTTGGTAAATCCCCACCAAGCTAACCTTCATCCCAATTTCCTTTTATTCAACTCCCTCCTTCATTTCAATCCCACTCCAACTTTTCTTGGAGTCACCTTTGACTGCACTCTTTTTTTTTCTAAACATGTATTTTCGCTGAAGGCCAAGTTTTTTGCCCGTCTCAAAGCTTTATGCTGTATCTCTGCTTCCTCATGGGACCCCTCTAAGGAGGCCCTTTCTCTTCTTTATAAAGCTTTTATTTGTCCCCTTCTCAATTATGTTTCACCTGGATGGTTTCCTTTTCTTAAGCGTTACCAATGTCAACAAATTAGAACACCTTCACTGGGTGGCTAGTTGCGCCATCACCAACTGCCTCTCGTCCTCCTCTATCCCATTTCTCCTCTCTGAGGATTCACTTCCTTTCGTATGAGTCACACTGACTCATTTTGCTTTGTCATCTTATGAGCGGGCTCTTCTCTCCCAACCTCCTTCCCCACTTCAGACATGGAGTGAAACCAAGACTCTTCAGATCATTTTGGAGAGCTTTTACATCCACTTATCCTCTGATGCTTCCTTCTACTTCTCCTAGGGACGATCTCCTTGCTTGCCCTCCCTTTCCTCATTGGAACCTGCCTTCCTTCACTGTGGAGTCCACTCTTTCTTTCCCATGCTCCCACTCCGATCCTCTTTTTCTCGCCAAGGTGCAGCTGTCACTCACCTTGACTCTATCCCACCCTACGACCTGGTGCTCTGGACAGACGGCTGTGTTCCTTTTCATTTTGTCAAAAGCGGTTCTGGCATACTTGCCAAGTGCTCTCTCTGTGGCACTGAGGCCACTCTTTTCTTTTTCAGCAGGCCCAGTATGCTCAAGTTTTTTTACTAAAGCCTGCGCCATTAAGCAAGCACTTTGCTGGTCTTGGCAGCATCAGCAAGTCTGCCACTTTACTTTTCTTCTCTTCCTATGTGACTCTCATTCTGTCCTCATCACCCTGTTCTCTTCTCCGTCTTTCCTGTTACCTCAATGTTTCTGGCAGAAACTGTCTTTTCTTTTCTCCTGTTCTATCAGGCTACAATGGGTCCCCAGATGCTTGTTTCTTCAGGGAAACGACACAGCTGATGAGCTGGCCAGACGGGGAGCGCTACTCGTGTTCTCTGCAATTTCTTGTAGTCTTTTTCCTCTTATCTCTTGTATCCACTTATCCCTTTTCTTAGACTGGAGGTGTACTGTCTCATCTACATTCTTTGACACACAGGCTCCCTTGATTTTCACTGAGGAACTTGTGCTCCTTCATCATGCTTGCTGTGTGCTTTTTGGTCTTCGCTTCAATGGACACAGCCTACTATTAAGCTCTTATTTCTCTAGGATTGGCAGAATCAAGAATCTTTCCTGCAGCACCTGCGGACACTCGTCCCAGGACACCACTCATCTCATTCTGCACTGTCCAGCTACAGACTCTGCATCGCTCGCTCTTTGGTGACTCTCTGTCTCTCTTCAATCTCTGGTCCAGGCCCCGATTTTGTGCCATTTTTTGCGCATTTTAATTTTGTTAAATTCTTTGGTCCTAAGTAGGGTAAATGACTCTGATTGGGGGGCAGATTTTCCCTGATGTGAGTGTTTTCAACCAGTTGCTCTAGTGCTCTCTACTGGTAAAGCAACTAATTAACTAGTTAAAACCTTTGATGACAACATTTGCTAAAATACTGTTTTCCCAGCTTGGAGAGATGTTTTATGATCAACATAATACATGATTCTTACATTTAGCATTATTGTGTCTGGAATTGGAATCCATGATATCACTTTTAATCCATATAAAGTGATGAAGTGTATAAAGCAGTGAAATGACACAGATCACATTGAAACAATATTTTTACATTAAATGTATTTTAGGTTAAATGTGAGATGTAAGAGCTATTTCACCTGTTTGCTGCAAGTAATTTTAGGTTTACTTGAGAACTACATGCCATATACAGAAACTATTTAACACGGTGTTGCTGAAGGAAAAAGAATCAGTTGTTTTGATTTCTAATGTGTCTAGTATTCATTACATCAGTGGCCCCTCTAACGTTTTAATGAGGTGAAAGGTGCCCAAAATATAGCTGATTTGTTGAAAAAGATCAGCTTAGTGGTTACGTTGCATCACATCATAAGCTTACACCACAAATGAAAACTCATTTCTGATGAAAGTGACATGCAACACTGCTACTTTACTTTTAACAGTTGATATTCTAGTATTGTTGTTCAGAATGCAGAAGGCGCTGCTGAAAAACACCTTACATTAGTACAAGATCACCAAACTCATAGATTAAAGCTGCAGACAATTCAACATCTAACTTTGACAGTAAACTTGTTTAAATTTACTTATGGCTATTAGGTTGGGCCACAAATATTTCATTTGCGAAAAATTGCTATTGCAGAAATGTCTGCTTTAAAAAACTAAATTCAAAAATAACTTGTTAGAGCTTGAAAAGATCATTGCATATTTTAATGTGATTTTGCTAAAACTGAAGGATGACATAGTTTTAGTCAGAGCTGCAAATAGCTGCTGCAGCTTATGCCAATTTTGGTTCATTGATTTTATGTAGATACATGTCATAAAGGGACCCAGAGTATATCTTATAGAGAAGGCCAAAAAGTACTTGGAAAGTTCACTGGTATGAAGAAAGTTAATTATGAGATCATTTTCTTCTATAAATCCCATTCACCAGCCAGAATCGTAGACCAGCATATATAGCTCATTGACAATATATTGGCAGCATTGAAAGAAGATGTACCATATAAAAAGTTATGATATCCACAAAATGTTGAATCCTCTGTCACATGTTTGAATTTAAGCATTCCAACTAAATTAAACTTAAAGTGATGGAATAAACTTGTTTCACGCTTAGTGCTAGCTTTAGCATGTCTCATTTGTAAATTTTTCTTGTATTTTGGAATGCTTTATTGGAAATTAGAAAAAGTTGACATGCATCTTCTTCTTTTTAATATATGTAAAAGGGTTCTGTTGAAAGAATTTGTTGTTTGTTAGGACTTTGTTTGGGTCAGTTTTCTTTTAATCATTCCATTCCATTGCATAGAGATTTGCCATAACTTGTGGCAAAAAATAATCAAGAAGCTTCAAAATTAATGCCTAGAAAGTGGTGTGTTAAATTATAGAAATTCTTAGAATTTGTATACTGCCCACTGCAGTCATCAGAAAAGTGTTCTGAACGTCTGATTAAAGGAAACTTTTCTTTGATATACCTGGTTAGAATTTGCTGGAGAGCATATACAAAACCAGTATTATGATTGAGATCTTCAGATGTAAAACAGAATTTGTGAGCTTTCAGGGATTGGTCATTTTGGTTTTAACATAAACAATGACAGAATGCACAGTACATAGGTCTTTATTTTAAGGTAACCAAGTATCTCTTCTGGAACAAAAAGAAATAATTTTCTAAAAAGTTGACAAGGACGGTTAAAGTTTGACTAATTTGCTTTTGTGTTTTTCAAGTAATGAGTTGGCTTTTTGCAATAAAAGGCAAGCAGTTTGTCTAGTTTTGTTAGAGTCAATTAAATAAATTTATCAATGGAAAGTGTCACGATATTCAATGTTTGATCAGTTGACTGCCATTACTTGAATTTTATTTCTGATGCTTCATCCAAGCATTCCTGTTGTTATGATTTAAAGGTCGAAGCCACTTTTTTGGGACAGTCAGAACATCAATGGACCATACAGATTTTGTTGATTTTGTCACAGACCTTAATCTGCATCATCTTTATAATCCCCATTAGCAAGCAGTAGCTAACAGCTTAGCATTTTAGTGAGTAGAGCATGCACAAACTGCATGACTAGCTGATGATCCTAATAAAAGAAATCACTTTGGCCTGTGGGAACAAATATTAGAAAAATTTAATTCTGTGTTGGCAAAGATTTTTAAATTTGACAGACAACTTTGTCAAATTACATAAAAGAACTCACTTTTGTTGATGAACTTTGTATCCCATACTAACAAAATCCTTGGAATCTGGCAATAATGTTGAAAATCCATCAGCTTGATAAATACAACGCACAAGAGAAGCAATATCCTCACCATTGCCTCATGAAGTTCAGATTGGCTCGGCAAGAACACTGTGCTGTGCTTTCAGAGCTAGTGCATGTCAAATGGTGTAAAGCTTATACTGGAAAAATGTAGCTGCTTTTTCAATACTCGATGATGCAGGTTAACAAGCTAAAACTTTATCAGCATGTGAGTTTGCAGGTTGGAATTTTGCCTTTAGATCAAGCATCAGTTTATTTAAGTCTTGAAGGCAGTTGCATTTGAGCTTGTACGTGATCTCTCTTAAAAGGATGTATCCAATTATCATTTTTGGCATTTTTTGAAAAACTTTTGTTTAGATTTTGTGTTTCCTGACAGTTTGTGATGAACAAGGGTTTTGCTCTGCATTACTATCGAAAATTTTTGGCATATCTGTAAAGTCAAGTTTACTTTCTCTTTGGACAAGACTTTGCTTGGAGCTGTAAGCTCCCAATCACTTCCAGCAGCATTTTGCTCACTTTAGATGTGATTAAACTTTCAAAAAAACTAATAATCTTTATTACTTTCAATTAGACTTTGTTCGATTAGGAGATACACATCCTGTTGCTAGGAATGACATCTAAACAAAAGATGAGCCAGAGCTTTAGCTATTTCCAAGGTAATTTCACAAGAACCTTTGGGTTTTTTATCTTGATGAGTGACAAATATCTCACAACAATTTTTGCTGTTGTGACTAAAAATTTTGTAGATGATAAGCATGATGATACAATCAAATAGATTTTGAAGAAATATTTTTGCTGGCTGCATTCACATTAGATCTCAAAGCAACAAATTCAATTTTAGTTTTAGAAAGCGAAGGCAACAATATCTAGCGTGGTTTTCTGAAGTGCAAAGTGCTATGGTAATTACTTTTGCTAAGCAAATTAATTAAGCAGGGCTTCCTGAAATAACACTGAACAGTATAAACATTAGTTTAATTTTTGTTGTTGTTTAAAATAATTAACATCAATTAGAAATGTAATCAGGAAAACAAATGAGCAAATTAATTTTTAAATAACAAGCTAAATTCTTTAATTTCAGAAGGCGAAAACACTTCTGACCAAATAGTATTACCTAAACTGCTTACTTTACAGCATTATTTTTTTTATGCTACAGAGTTATCTCTTGATTAAAAATGAAAGACTTGTTGCTTTTGCGGCAACATAATTTGCATGTTACATCATAAAACTTAGCATTAGCCAATATACCATGGCACTTATGATGCAACAAAGTTTGTGTTAAAATAGTGTAATATGATTACAGCACAACGTGATTTAATTTTCATAAAACTAAGTTTAATTACTGCAGCTTTTATTTCAGAAGGTATAAAAATGTCATCTCAAATACTTATTTCACAATTCGATAGAGTTAAGGAACAACTATACAATAATTGTTTTTTGCAGTATCTCAATTTCCACTTGAGATTTTGGGAATTTTTAATTAGCTGTCACAAAACTTGAAAATGGCAAATAACCGCAAAAACAGTTGTTTTAGTATAAAAATAGTGTCATTTTTTGATTCTACATTCTCAAAAATAGTAAAATGGACTCTTCATCATTTTTCTATTTTAAAAATAACATGTAAAATAATAAATTGGTTAAGCGTATGAAGTGCACCACATAATGTGGGACAAAAATTCAAAACCCTTTATCTTGACCTTCACTGGTCTGATGTTGATGAGTTTTTTGTTTGGTGTTACATTCAATAAAGAATGACATTAAAAATATAGCAAGAAGTAGCATCCCATGGTTGCATGTTTTTAGATAATTTGCTGCATTATAATCAATGCCTATGTTACAGCATTTGTTTAAGCATTAAAAAATGATTAAAGTCGAGCAGCAAATACATTCTCCAACAGTAGTAATAAAAATAGCTAACGACTTTTGTCATTTATGAACAGCAGATAACAAACTACCCAGTTGAACAATGTTAGCGCTAATAACATCTTGTGTTTGGAATACAAAACCAGTTTTAAAAACACTCTATCAAATGTACTATTAGCATATGATATAAGCTAGATGACAGATGTAGAATTAAAGGGAAATTTCTGCCATTTAAATACCAAGTACATAATTGTAATTGGATTGAAAGCCATCATACAATATAGCAATGGCAGACTATGTATGCTCCCAAATTTGCATTTGCATTGCACTGATTGTGTGAGTAAGTGTAGACTTTCTGTGATGCTTGTGGGCAATAACCATGTATATACATAATTTCGGTAAAGGGGTACTTTTTTCCTCCAAATAGTTAAGATGTATAGCAGTGTCAATATATTAAGCATTTATATTTAAGTTTTAAACGGTTTTGGCATATTATTCGACCCTTCTAAGCAGTGATGGGATTAAAAATTTTAAGAACAAGTTCTCTTTTGTGTCAAACTCACTAACAACAGGTTCCCTCATTTTAGAAAACCCATTTGTTGCGGTCGTCGAAGGTCTAAAACAAAAAACAAGAACAGGTTCGCTGATTATCACGACACTCCAAGAACGGGTTCGCACGAACCCGTGCGAACCCCCTGAATCCCATCACTGCTTCTAAGAGAATATAACAGCTTATTTTAGAAATTACACTAGCAAATGAATATCTACACACAAAATGATATATATTTGTTAGCAAAAATACAACAGCCTGTTTTGTCGTTAAGGCTCCTGGTATTTCTGCAAACAAAAAAAACGAAAAATAAACCCAAGACAAACTAAAAATACAGTATTACCTACAGTTGTTTGAGGGAAATAAGCAGAAGTAGGAGAATAGCCAACCAAAACCTATCAAACTGAGGGAAAACTAATACTAAAAAATAATTTTAATCATTTCTGCTGGTTCTCCTGTGAATAGCAATCTCATCTGGATGACTAAGAACTGTGAATATTGGTATGAGAGTTATAATGACGTACTAGTGGGAACAGGTACATCACTAAATATGGTAAAGGAAAAGTTTTGAAAGTGAGACAGATGAAAAAGAAAGAATAAAGAAAATGGCAAAAGTAATTGAACAAAACACATAAACCTACAAGTCGTCCAATTTGATACTTTTTAATTTTTTTCCTGCAGTGGTGTGTATTCACTATTTTAAATCATTTGTTGAGCATTATTTTTCTGTCACTACTTAGGATTGCAAGCTTTTTAGCCAGGCACAGGTTGCATCTAGTGCCTCAGCAGTGGTAGGATGATGCTGCAGAAACAATTGACCACTTTATGACGGCTCAACACCATTGTCCTTTGCTTGCCAGATTTCTTTTGATAGCACAGTTGCATTTCTTTTATTATGGTGGATAAATGAACGTTTGTGATTACTAAATCTTGTTTTAAAATAGTAGAACAGGATCCATATTATAATTTGATTGTATTCCTAGGGGATATTTCTGCTTTATATACAATTGACTTATGTTTGCATTAGCCATTAAGTGGGCAAGTGGTTATGATTCTGTAATTACGTTTTAAATGGGCAGTAGGAGGTTTATAAGCCTTTGACGCGGTGGAAAGAAGTTTTTTTTGTTGTGGCTTGAGATGACTGCATACATATTCGGTATACAGCTATAACCAATTTTAATATTGTTTTATTGCATATCTTATGGAGTCAATGATGTTTAGGGAAATGCTTTGTGATTAGGTTTAGGAGTTCATGGCCAAGCAGTGTTGCCATTAAAAGTGAAAAAAGTGTGAATTTGCAAACTTATGTCTGGCAAATGTGCAGTTAAAATTCAAGGATCTTTTGTAGAAAGCACCCTCCACTAATGCAAAAATGTGAGATTTGAGAAAAACACCCCTGCCATGTTTTAAATCTAACCCTAATCCTAATCCACATAGTTAGGGTTAGGGTTAGTATCAATGTGGATTCTTATGTATAATTTTTTTTGGCAGGGGCTTTCTACAAAAGATTCAAATTCAACAGTGCATAAAAAAGTCTGGCGGCTTTTGGTAGCTTTTTTAGTTTGTTGAAATTTTTGCAAGCAAAATCTTTCACCAACTGTTTAATGCGCTAGAGCCAGAGAAAAGAAATTCGAGTCAGTACAGACACTTTTTTAGAGCAGTACAATGTTTTATGCAAGCATTAAGCAGCTATGATGCAACAACTAAGTGAAGGCGACTTATAATATTGCGCATGCCATTGCCATGCTTTTTTTGTATTACAAATTCTCTCAAGCATTAACCCAAACTGAGATCAATTTTTTTTCTTTACTTTTTTTTAGTCGATTTCAATTGCAGCTAAAGAGCAGTAATAGTAAGCAGCTTTCAAACTGCAGTTTCAACAAAAGACATCATTTTTTTAGAAAAGTTTGAAAGACTGATTAAATTATGTACATTTTTGTTATGTTTCAACTCGAACTTCAATTGTGCTTGTTAAGATAAAAAAGCGCATAGTTCTCGACTTCAGTTTAGCACAAAAAGCACCATTTTTTGATGGGATGGTATAGTTTTTGTACATTACAAATAAATGAGCCTTTTTTCACTTACCATTTACAATCACAAAAAATAAGAAAGAATGTGACTTTTAAACAATTTTTGTTTTAATTTCCCTCCAGAAGTTTTTTTTTAATAGAAAGTAGCTGACAGGTATGTTCTGCGACAGCTTACCAGTCATGATTGAAATAAACCTTAAAACGTCAAGAAAAATATGTAATTTGTAATTTCAATCCTTTTCAAAATGATTATGTTGAAATTGAGCCTTTTTTAGTTTAATTGCCTAAAATGTAATTTGTAGTACAGTAAAATTTCCCTATGACGTTATGGGATTTAAAAAAAACTGCCATTTACAATTGACTGTCCCAAAATTGTCTTTTGATTCAACATTACATGAACTATACAATCTGGTTACCAGTGTAAAGAAAAATCGCTAAATAGTAGAAACTAACAGAAATTAGTGCAATGTGTAGAAAAAACTTTGCTAAAGTGTAGTTGTGCAGACATGGCTATTGTAGTCTTTTGCATTTACCCTGTGCACAGTGGCACCAGGTAAACTAGGCCTGGTTTTCCAAAAATTTTTCTGGGGGTTCAGCCCCCTTGCATATGCAGTAAAACTGGGTGGTTCTAAATGAATAAACCTTTGTATTTTTTACAGTTAGCCCTCTCAGTAAACCCTGTAGTTTTATGTGTAGTTATAAATATTAGCATTTCAAGTTTTTTACTGACTTAAAAGCTGCGTTTACCAAACTTGCAAATATTTGCAGCCACAAATTTTCCTTCAATCAATTTTTGAATGCTTTTCACAAAGATAAAATGTTATCTATCAAATATTTGCGACCTCTTTTCACGGATTAGGTACGGTAAATGGTTAATTTAAACTTGATAAGAATGAAAAATATATTTAGCTAGCTATGTTACCACAACTCTCAATGAAGGTTCCATAAACAAGATTCAGAAGTGCCTCAAACCCATCAGTACTTTTGCCACAATACTTGGTCAATTTAGCTGATTAATGATGATTTGCAGTTTTTTCACATCTGGGACAAAACTTCCTAAAATTCAACCCATTTGTTTTCCTGCTTGGTTTGTGAAATTGGTTGTCAGGTCTCGTGGCGAAGTTTGTTGTCGCTCATCAATAACATTACTTTCTGAGATATGCTTTACAAAACAAGCAAGACGCACATTTACTACCACTACATCATACAAAAATTATAGTTTCCTTTTCAAATTGCACGGCTTTGACCATCAATTACTTTCTGATTTGAGATCAACAATTTACTTGCAATTACAAAACTCTGTTTTCAATTAATTACGATAGAGACAGGTAAGTTTTTTGATTATTCACCATAGTCACAAAACAACAAAAGTTTGCAAATGATTTTTGTTCTGGTGTCATAATCATGGTAAACCTACCTAACATCCCATTATTTTATGAAACTCCTATTTCTCATGCTCACGTCAGGCATTGGCAAAGGATTAATTTTATTATGTGCATTGTTAACCAGCCATTCCTAAATGCTAATGAATCACTGTTGCAAAGGGTGTAGATCAGTGCTTCTCAACCTGTGGGCCACAGATATATTCAGTAAATCTTTATTAATACAGTTAATTAAACCTCAGTTAAACCAACTCATTCTGGAAGGCTGTTCAAGAACAGATTTGTTCAAAAACCGAATCATATTTTCCCATTACAAATAATGTTACAGAGATTAATTTGTTCCATGTACCAAAAGAATAACTTATTTGCCTGCTTACACTATACTCTGTATATAATGATATAAAACATTTATTCAAAGAGTAAATAAAACACAAAAGTGTAAATAAAACAAAAAACATAACCAGTAATTTTAATGTAAATTTAAATAATATAGTACTGTATTGTACATATGTACACCTTTTTTGATGTGAAGTGATGGGAAGAAAGGGATGAGTTATTTGCTGGAGGGGGAATCTTCTATAATAAAACCTTCTGGTGACTCTAAAGGCGTTTCTTCTATTCTCTGTCTCTTTGGTTCAGGTAAATCTTTTTTTTGAGTTGTTTGAGAACTGAATTTTTGTGTGAGGACCGAGTCATTTTCATCTCAAATTTTCTGTTCAAAAACCGAATTGTTCAAACTCAGAAACGTTCGAAAACCGAGGTTTGACTGTATTATAAACTTATTACTATGTTATAATCAACAAAGAAATATAAAGTTTTTCTTGCCTATAAAGACGTGTTAGAAACTTATCAGTAACAGAAACTCCAGAAAGACAAAGTGTGTCTCAACATGAAACCCATTTTTGGCAAGTGTGACAGAAGGAAGGAGAGAAAAAGTACTATTGAAGCGACACATTCACCTCTAAATGCCATTTGACATTGTTGCAAGAGGAAGTGGCAGCTAAATGAGATAGCTATCTGTCTATTTCCTTCCAAACGTTTGACTTAGTTCCAAAAAAAGGAAAAGTTTTTTTATATTTGTTTTAAGTGGGCCACAAAAATTTGTGGCATTCTGAAGTGGGCCATGGCACAAAAAAAGTTGGGAAACACTGCAGAGTTTGGGAGACCAAATTTAACCTACCGTAAATCTTCCAGTATAGGCCGCCCCTTTGTATAGTCCACAGGGCAAGTATAGGGTTTTTTGGGGGGGAAAAACCTAAACCTCATGTATAGTACGCACCCCTAACTTGAGTTACAAAACAAAGAGCAAGAGCAAATGATTTATTCAAACAAAAACATTTATTCAAACATTTATTCAAAGATTTATTCAAATTCTGCAAATTCAGTGTCACTTTCAGCATTAAATATCTGGTCCATTTGTTCGTTTGTAAGTATGTCAGCATCATTGTAGTTTAAATCTCTGTCACTTTCAGATTCATAGTTCACAAAAGACTCACTGTCAGTTATATCATCTTTCCATACAACGTCATCCTGAGAGCCATCCAATGCAGACGATATACAACATTTCACAAAACTGTGCACAATAATCTGTGGATCTAGTTCTTGCCATACATGCACGATCCATTTGCATATCAAAGCCAGGTCAGGAGCACAAACCCTTCCACCTTTAGTGAATGACTTTTCACCAGTTGACATCCATTCAGTCCATAAATCACGCAATTTGTTTTTAAACGGCTTATTAACAGAAACATCTAGTGGCTGCAATATGGAGGTCATACCCCCTGGAATGATAGCAACATCTTAAACACAGCTGTATACGATCTATGAGGCATTTTATGGACATGAAATGTACAAAATATTTTATTTCAGATTAATGTACTGGTTTAAATAAAGCGTGCCAAAACCGGTGCATTCTGGGTAGTGCGTCATGTGACCATTGTGCGTCATGTGACCATTGTGCATCATGTTACCATTCAATATGGCGATGTCCGCAATCGGATTTAGTGATTGGACTGACGCTTAAGAAAATATGTTTTTTTTTACCTCATGTATAGTACGCACTTTGACCTTAAAATTTCCAGAAAAAAATGCAGACTATACTTGAAGATTTATGGTAAATTAACTTATTAAAGAAAAATATCCAGGTATTTTGCCACCACCTTAGAAAAACCAATATGCTACCTGTTTGTACATTTTGGGGCTGGCATAGTCATGGTAAATATTTTGTCACTGAAGTGCATTATGTCACAGTTTTGCCTGTCCTTTCCCTGCAAACTTTTAATCCTCATCACTTATGCACATAGCATTGTAGTTCAAACCTGTTTTTAGTTCTTTAATGCGCAGTTAACTTGAGTTCCTGCTGTGAAAGGCATAGCATAGTAAGCAAGATGCAACTCGCAACCTGGTGTCTTGATCTGATGAAAAAAAGAAATCATTTGTGATAAACGATCATTTAGATCAGTGATTTTCAATTGGTAGACCATGGTCTTCACTGGGCTAGCATTTTATTTAGCCTTCATATCGATTAAAATTGGAAAACCTTTTCTTGCCAACTTGTATTTATATGTTGTTTTATTGTTTGGACAATACCTTGAAATTTACTTCAATAACTTTTTTGAGGTTGCTTGTAAAAATGAAAAAATATCTAACCAAGACTCATGCTTCTATGCATTTCAAAATTGGGTCACATGCCCAAAACGTTTGAAAAGCACTGAACTAAATAACGTGTTGCAATCAAACAAAATAATCTGAGGGTAAAACACAAGGTGCCATTATACACAATGGGTAATCTTTAGGTTATGGGTAAACTTTATGGTAGGTAATGTTAGCTTAGCATATACATTGAATAAATAGTAAGTAGGCAACAGCAGATATCGATTTTTATACCTTTAAAATATGTCACTAAAGCAGGTGGAACGGCTTGGTCAGCAATGTCTGCCAAAGTGTATGGTTTTCGTACTTTTACTAGCAATTTTGCACTTGTGCCAGCGGTTATGCACTGTCGCATTTTTGATATAATATATATATCTATAGAACTTTTCGGTTCTATTCGCTCGCATAATTAGGTCTGACTGCAGCTTAATAAAACTTGGAAAAGATTGGCTTCCACTAAGAACACCTTGAACCACTTTAATAACAGAATAACGTATTCACAGAAATAATACTTCATGACTTCAAGCTTCTTTGCTCAACGATCTCAAAACTAATCACTTTACCACACAATCAGAAAACCGCCAAAATTAATTTTACCAATAATAGCTTAATACTCGCCACATCCACAGAATCCACAATAATTTAATATAAAAAAACAATGGCCCTTCTTTGCTCTGTCAATCAATCTCTCTCTCCCCCACTACAACGTTTTCTGCTTTCTCTCCCCAACTCTACTCCCACAAAAAAAAATCCCGTCGCCTTATATATAAATCGACAAAAAAACAATCCAGAAAACGCTAGAACAAAATTACGTCAAAAAAGGAAAAAAGCATTTCAAGTTATGTAATCGTTTATTGAAATTCTTCAAAGAAGCTAGAATCATTAGATCAATCTGGAATTTTACTCTGTCGTAATAACGATTGTTACATAATAAAGGCGTACACAGCAATCCACTTGCTAGGAAAAAAGGTCCTTTTTTCTCAATCAGTTATCGAAATTCTTCAAAGAAGCTAGAGTCACTAGATCAATCTGGAATTGAGTTACAGTATGTCATAAACGATTGTGACTCAATAGAGGCATACTTACGACAAGTCTAATTGCGAGGAAAAAAGGTCTTTTTCTCAATCAGTAGCCCAGCGAACAAATGACACAGCACTTTACACAAATATGAAACTATTCTTACTAAACAAATTTCCTTATTTGTGACATGACCTTACTAAAATTTTGGAGGGAATACTGGTGGGCAAGTGGTTATGATTCTGTGATTACATTTTGGATGGGAGCTAGGAGGTCTATAAGCCTTTGGCGAGGTGGAAAGAAGTTTTTTGTTGTGGCTTGAGATGATCTTGGACATATTTGGTATACCGCTATAACCAATTTTAATATTGTTTTTACTGCATATCTTATGGAGTCAATGGTGTTTAGGGAAATGCTTTGTGATTAGGTTAGGAGTTCATGGCCAATATTTGGTTCAACATTTTTACTGCATGGAGGGTTGAACCAAATGACTAATTTTTCCAAAAGCATATAAAGATGGTAATAGGACGATTAATGACAAAAAAGTACCCACCAAATGTGACGTAAGAGAGCAATTAATGACGAGAAATTTCAAGAACAAAACAAGCACAAAGATAGCAAACCAGCCATGAATCAAAACACATAGCAAAAAAATTGCTGTTAATGTAAAATTGGGTGTTCAATTTTGGTTTGTTTCTTAATTTACTTAGACAATGCAATAATGATTATGAAGCTAAAATTTATTTTGTGTGTAGATATTCATTTGTGTGGGTAATTTCTAAAATAGCTGTATATTTATATTCTCTAAAGAGGGCCATATGGTGTGCCAAAAACGTTTAGAACTTAAATAAAAATGCTTAATATATTGAGACTGCTATATATCTTTATGATTTGAATGTATGTATATGTTTTAATAGCTTTTAATTTGATGCAGTACATGAAGATGTAAAAGTTACCAGCCAGGTTATACTTTTGCATTCGTTCTTGTATGTTTATACTCATGCATTATTTACCAATATTTTGATGTTCTATGGTGCATGATAAATCATATTTGTTGGCAGTGTGTTCTAATGGGTTGGGTGGCTGTTCATGGCAGCAATAGTCAGGAGTTCACACCTCATATGTTGCCTTGTTATTTCTTCTTGGGATAAGTGAGTTGCAGAAGTGATATACCCAGCGCACTTACTCTGCTTGTGACAGAAATATGCTGGGCCAGTAGTATTTAACTCTGAAGTGGGTTCAATTTTTTGTTGTTTTAGTTTTAGTTGCAGTTGTTTTAGTGGAACTGATAAAAGGTTTTCTTGTGACCAAAAGTAAAAAAATTGAGTATGACTGAACTTGTTCTTACCTGATTTGCAAAATGGCTTAACCCTTTGAGGATCATAAGATTCTGATTAATAAAATTCGAGACAATTCCTTTATTGTTTGGGAACAACAGAATTACAATGGATTTCAGTAAAATGGTTGTTACATCATAATGATATAACAATTAACAATCATGTAACATATGTGTTACATTATCCTTCAAAGGGTTAATGCAGTAGTTCTTAACGGTTTTAATTTCTGGAGCCCTAAAAAAGTTTTATTCTGACATCGCACTCCCAACCATTTTTACTTTCTTCAAGGACAACGGATGTGACTTCATGCTAAAATTGTATTAAAAAATTTTTTTACTTTCTAAGTAAGCAAACACTTGATTTTAGTTAAATGGCAGTAACACATAGGATTTAAACGAACCTCGACTTTGTCTGTGTTCCATTGCCAAAGAAAACAAATAATTGCAGGAGAGTAATAACTACATCAATTTCCTGTCAATAAGACGGATTCTTCTTTCACTTGCTGAAATAATGTCTTGCACCCCTGATTGGAAACCATTGATTTTGTGTAAAAAAATTGCCCTACGCACATTATTTACATTGTTCATGGTGGTAGTAAATGTATACTTTATGAAAAAATATTATGAAAAAGTACTTTTGAACTAGGATTACAGTCGACACTATAATAGATATTCTGTTTTTTGCTAGACTTTATATCATATCCAGCTATTTTTTTGCTGTTAGTGTATATATTTTTGGCCAGCAAAGCAAGAACTCAAAGTAACAGCCAAAAATAAGAAGTAGCATCAAACACTATGCATGTATGTTGAGACAACATATGTTGTGACACACACAATGTATGTTGAGACGCATGCCTTTAACTTCTAAATAACAAAAAAGAATCACATTGGTGTGCAGAAGCTGCCCCTGAAAAGAAGAGCAGAAAGAGGAACATTAGTTTTGCATAAACCTAGGTAATATTCACACAGTTTTTGTCTGCTATCATAAATAGTAAAATACCAAAACATGTCTAGGTTTATGGAGTTCAAAAGCTATAACTGCTGAGATGGTGATGATGCAAGAGTTAGATAAAAAGAAATGTTTTTGAAATTGTTGGTACTTGAGGCTAGTGAAACCGAAATTTGAGTGGTGTTTTGAGAAAGCAATTAAGACCCAAACCAAAATTTGAATGATGATTGTGTGGCAATAGCTAGACTAGTTTGTTCATCAAAGGTTTGTTTTTAGATCACTTGTTTCATAAACCTGTAAACGTTGTTATGTAATTATTTTAAAATAGTGCAGGGCCTTGCAGCAGATGCATTGTGTATCTTAACGGTAATTCTATAATATAATAAATTTTATTTGAAATATTTGAAATAAGTAAAAGCATTTTTTAAACCCATTTTGTTACATCACAGTGCCTACTGTTTGCAGTTTCCTCACTAGAAAGCTACCAGTTGAGAGTTTATATGTTTATGCATTGGAAGAAGTCTCTGATACTTTGCCACGGACCAGCTTGTTTATAGCTGTTACACAATTTAAAATAGGTAAGTAGTTTTTAATTACTTTGGCCTGGCCTGGAAATGCGTGCTCTCATCTAGAGATGGGCAATTTAGAATACCGAATCCCAATGATTCGAATCCCACTCTATCCGAATCCAATAGGATTCGATTATTATCCTGCTTGCAAGCTTTATCACGTTGCTTGTTCACAGATTTTTTTTGTGTAAAAGTATCAATTGCATGCAATGATTCAAAAACTAACTCGCACACACAAATATTGATCGAATGCGTCCGTTTTCTCATGATGCACACATGTGCAGACATAATTTGATTGCACTGCAATAAACTCGTTCTCTGATTGTGCTTTTGTTGTTGTAAACTAGTAAAAAATGCTTTCATGTTGATTGTGCTAATTGCCAAAAAAGATTTGGATTCGGATTCTGGATTTGGTTTAACTATTCTAGAATAGTATATTATTCTGAATTGCCCATCCCTATTCTTGTCAATTACCCATGTTTAGCTTTAATGAGTGTGGATCAGCAGATGGCTGATATTTTGTTTTTGCAACTACTAATATATAAAGCACAATTCTGTCTGTGTGTGTGTCTATTTTAATTCATTCAAAAGGGCAAGGCATACAATTTTTAAACGTGGCATCATTGACCACCCCTTCAAGGTGAGCGCCTAAAGGGTTTTTGGCGCCTAGATGACGTCACAATCCAGGACAATTTTTTGGGAATTGTATTTTTGGAGCAAGGAAAGTGATGTTTGGCTTGAAAGCCAGTACCCGATTTATTTACTTCAACAATTTTACTTCTTTAAGATGTCATGTGATATGATAATTAACAATTAATTGTAAAAATTGTTTTCTTGATTTACTCAACAAATAATGATTGTAGAAATGCGATTAAAAGCTTTTTTGGGAGATTTTAGCAAGGTGCTGTTGATAAAAGCAACTATACAACAATTAAAACTCAATTTATAATGTAATAGCAGGTTATTAAATTAAGAATTATAAACCTTCTAAGCATGCTTCTTGCGTGTTTTCTACATGCTTAAAACTCGCTTTATGACGTCGTAATGCTGCCCAACAATTGATAACTTATTTCGCTGCCAGAGAGATCATCATGTGATAATTTTTTTTAGAAATTACATCATTTTTACAAAATCGGTTTACTAAAAAACTGATTTGTGATCTCATTTCTCAACCAATTTTCACAAACTTTCTTTATCCTTGACCTCATCATTCCATCACCGCATATCTTCTTGATCTCTCCTAGACTTCTTTTTTCCATACACTTCATCACATGCCTTTAGAAGTTTTCCACAAATCAGGCATGTCTGTGCTCACTAGTTCTTTGATTCTTTTCAAATTTTACTCGTGTTTGATTTTCATTCAACTTCCAAGTCTTTTTTTTATGATTTGTTGCTTTCTCACAAACTTTTTTAGAATCTTTTATCCAGATCTATGACACCAGCCTGTGCTGAAGTTACCATAAAATCATTTTCAGATCCTTTATATACTTTCGGTCTTTTTCCCCCACAAGCACAAAATCAATTTCTGTTTCACATCCACCAGCACTATAAGTGATTTTCCTTATGTCTACCTTATAGAACCAAGCACTTGCCACGCACAGCTTTCTTTCATCACAAAACTCCAGCAATCTTCTTCTGCATTTCTTTTCCCAATACCATTTCCCCCTTGTACACCTTCAAAACCCTTAGCACATTTTTCCACATTTCCATTGAAATTCTCCAAAGAAACAATTATTTCACTAGAACTTCCAAAGTCCCACTCACTTGCCATTTCATCATGAAAACGAACTTTCTCAGTGTCTGGTTTGCCACATTGAGGCCTAAATGCACATATTATCCTCATCACTTCTCTATCTAAAGTTAGCACTATTGCCATTACTCATTCACTTTTTCTTCTAACTTCCATAACGTTTTCAGATATTTAATCTTTCACCAAAATTCAAATGCCTCCAAATCCTTCATTATTTCCTGACCACCACAGTTTATACCTTCGACCCAAAGTAGCAACAAAAAAGCTCCTTGGCTACTTCCTGCATGCACCACACATCATCTCTTCTTTTCCTCAGTTCTTCACACACTTCCGTTTTCCTTTCACAAAGATTTCCCACATTTAATGTACCTAATCTTATCCCATCATATTCATATTTAAACCCAGAGATTCTTTACACCTTTTGCCGATTTAAGAGTACCATGGACTGGGGGCCATTTGTTTATTTTTTTGGTTATTTGGATTTGTTGGAGCAAAATTTTTCTACAGAGAGCATGCCCTTGCTTACTCCCAACCTCAGTTTTCTGACATTAGTGGGCCAACCAAGCAATTAAGGTGGCAACCCCACCAATAACAGTCATGCTGTATTTGGTAGGTAACCAATAGTCACTTCTTACGACACACTGGGTAAACAGCTTCACTATTTTTTAAAACTGGTAAAGCATGGCAAATTAGAAGTGTTTTTTACTTCCTTAGAAGGATGAAAAGAGAAGGGAAGAAATGAAGTTGCTTAAGAGGAAGGAACAGACGATTAAGTTTTATTGAAGAAGATAGGGCAAAAATTCGGAAGGAACACATGAAAAATATCATGAATCAAGAGAATAAATGGGACCACATGGTGGAAACTGATGTAGTAGAAGGACCAGTGGAAAAAGTGGCTTGCAATGAAATTGTGAAAGCAATGCAAAAGATGAAATCAGGAAAGGCAACTGGATCATCTTAACTAAGTGTGAAGATGGTAGTTGCAAGTGGCAAAATCAGAGTTAAAGTGATGATAAAGCTGTGTCAGTGTGTATTGAATGGTAAAGGAATGCCTAATGAGTGGAAAACTAGTGTGACTGTACCTATCTTCAAAGGAAAGGGTGATGCGATAAGCTGTGGGTCATACAGAGAAGTGAAACTGCTAGAACATGCCATGAAAATTGTCGAAAGGGTACTAGAGAGGTGAATACAAACACTAGTCAATTTGGATTTATGCCAGGAAAAAAAACAGCGGATGTGATTTTCATTGTGAGGAGAATGCAGGAGTTATATCAAAAGAAGGACAAGAAGTCTTTATGTGTTTTGTTGACATGGAAAAAGCTTTCGGTAGAGTGCCAAGAAAAGTGATGGAGTGGACCATGAGAAAGAAGGGTTTATCAGAAGTAATGGTTCGGGCAGTTATGAGCTTGTATGATGGTGCAAAGATAAGAGTGAGGGTGGGATCTGTATATTCAGAGGAATTCAAAGTAAAAGTTGGTGTTCATCAAGGATCTGTGCTGTCATCATTATTGTTTGCAATAGTGGTGGACGTTATTACAGAAAATGCAAGAAGGGGTGTGGTTATTGAATTACTGTATGCAGATGACCTTGTTCTCATGAGCAAAGACATGGAAGACTTGAAGGAAAGGCTTTGGAATTGGAAGGATGCACTGGAAAGTAAGGGTTTGAAGGTCAACGTCAGAAAAACAAAAGTGATGGTAAGCGGGTCAGGAGGCAAACTATTCAAAAGCAACATAGATCCATGTAGAGTTTGTGGGAGGAGAGTCATGGCCAATTCAGTGCTGTGCACAAAATGTGAAAACTAGATTCATGGCAGATGTGCAAAAATGAAGAGAGTTACCGTTAGGTTGGCAATGTGTTTTGTTTGCTTGAAATGTAAAGGAATAATGGAAGGAAAGGTGGATTCAATCAAGAAGTTGTGTGATGAAGTGGACACAGTGAATGGATTTTGTTATTTGGGAAACAGACTAAATGCTAGTGGTGGTTGTGAAGCGGCAGTTACAGCAAGAGTAAGAATTGCTTGGGTAAGATTCAGGGAATGCGGAGAATTGTTGCTTGGAAACAGGTTTTCTCTGAAGATGAAAGGTAAAGTCTATCATTGTTGCATAAGATGAGCAATACTGTATGGAAGCGAGGCATGATGTTTAAGTTAAAATAAAGCAAATTTGAGAAGAACGGAGAGAGCTATGATGAGAGTGATGTGCGGTCAGAAAGTGGTAGACAGAAAGACGACTGAAGAATAGATGGACATGTTGGGGTTAAAGGAAACTATAGACTGGTTAGCAACAGTAAATGCATTTAAATGGTATGGGCATGTGCAGAGGAGGGATGACGATAGTGTTTTGAGGGTTGCTCTGGATCTTGAAGTGAGTGGCAAGAGAAAGCAAGGATGACCAAAGAAGACCTGGAAGAAGCAAGTGGAGGAGGTGACAAAGACAATTGGTTTGAAGGAGGGTGCTCTAGATTGAGACAAATGGAGAGATGGAGTGCGAGCAATTGCAGAAGGAATGGGGTGAATATGGCCATGGGGTGAATTTATACGTGACATGTACATTTGATATTAGTTTTTATACCAAAAAACTGAACTTTAAGACCTGTAGTGTAACTTTTTATTTACCCAAAAGTGGTAAGTTTAGCAAAAACAGGTAACTTTAATGTATAAAGGCTATAATAAGGTACTAACAATCAGCGTTGTTTGAAAGCTGAAGAAATAATATGTTACTCTGATTAGTTAGGGCTGAGGACTGATTTACTGTGGCTGATCAACAATTGGTTGGCATACATCATGTTATATTTTTAGTTTCAAAATTATCCTACTAGAGCAAAGAAACCTGCAATCTTAAAAAACGTTAGTTCTGTTGTACATTTAGATTATTTTTCCTAGCAAGCATGGCCCTTTGGCATTATGTATTACAATTTGCCAAAAGATTTATCAAATAAGAAAGGTCTTGAGAACTGTGAAATGTAGCCTACCAGTTAGAAACACTTCACAAATTGTAATTTCTAGAATAAGTTAGTTCATTGGTGTATTTTTACTATTTTTTCCCAAAAGCATGGATCTTTAGCATTTACTATCAAAATTTTCTGAAAGATTCATCTAAAAATGAAGTCTAGAAATTTTGAAATATAGCTTACTGCAAGCAAACAAATTGGTGATTCCTCGTTAAAAACATGGAGGTGAAGACGGTCCTGTTTTATGTTTTGCAACAAAATGTTAATATTGGGCTACATGTTATCTAAATTGGGTGAAGCCAACGCAGCCGTGTGATATGATGTTCTTAACCTCAGCATTATTAATGGGTACGCTGCTCTTGCAATAGTTTAACTGTAGGTGAATAACTTTGGGTTAGTTTGCTCTTTCTCTGTCTGAGTTTATGCCAGGACTAAGTAACATTTGCCGAGCTTGAGACTTTGAATTGTACAAATAGGCGTTCAGTTGCAAAAAGTCATAAATATTGGTCCTAACATTATGTAGATTATATCTGCAAATACATATGTAATGTACTTTGGCACCTCTCCTACTCATAACTGTGAATTTTACCTCCATGCACTTCTTAGAATGAACAAACAAGAGTTTTTTTGCAATTGCTGGCTGTTTGAACTGCGAGTCAGTTCAGTTGCTATATACCAAACAAGGCAAGTAAGAGGTAGTCAGGAACTCCAGAAACTTTTGAAAAAAGTGGCAGCCATGTGCAACCCCTGTAATGGTTTTTTGAGGCTTACTTGATTTTCTTTTAAAAAAATGGTATCTTTGATTTTGTAAGGACAATTGGCTATGTCAGTAACAAACTAACTTTTTATTACTGCTCTCACAAATATCAATTGGGTGAAGCTGGCTGAACCATTATTTTATAGCTTGGCATTACTGATGGGAGTGCTGCAATAGCTTAATTGTAAGCAACTGATTTTTGGTTAGTTCGGTCTTTGCCTGGCTGTGTTTATGCCAGGATCAAGCAACATGCACCCAGCTAGAGGCATTAATTCACATAAATATGCTTACAGCTGCAAAAACGTCACATGTAGTTGGTGTGATATTTAGTTGCTTAATCTCAAAAATACTGATCACTTCCACAACTTTGATATGCTTTCAATTTAAGCACTTGCTCAATTCAACAGATAAAAGATTGTTAAATTTAAGGACACCTGTCATGAAGACATGACAAATAAGACATTGCCAGGGGCTCGAGAAACTTGGAGACAGGTAGTAGCTAGGCGCAACCCCTGCAAATTTTCTTTTTATCAATTGCGTTTTAAAAAAGTTTCATTTCAGAATGAGATTTTGCTATGTGAAAACACATACACTTGATGGGGGCCAGCCGGGTAATGTCAACAAAACCAGCTAGTGTTCTATGTAAATTCATGTAAGGTGATGGTCAGTTTTTCTTGCAGGAAAAGAAATTTTCAAGTGCTTCTAAGAAAATCATGTCAAGTCAAAGTAAACTCAATCATTATTGACTAGTTGAAGCTTGGCAATTGACCAATGTATGGCAATTGTCAAGCTGTTGGCTGCTTCTTTATATCAAGCTAGTAATGCTGATTTAAATGAGTAAGGTTATGATTTGTAGTGTCGGAGTTTCATTTAACTACCTTTCAAAATTTGCTTCTGAAAAGTGTCTCACTTTTTAAGACTAAATCACTTTTTAATCCTTTTTGTCACTTAAAGTATTTTGGATTAACTAGCAATTTATGATTCAAGCGGCTTATTTTAAAACAATATTTTTCAATTGGTATTATTGATTTCATTGTTTTAGGTCATTTTTACATGCAGTTCACATTAGTAACTGCATTTGTTTTCTTAGAGCAAACTTCCAATTGCTTGTAGTGATTCAGTTTTTATCCGGTGTTGTCCCTTTAGTAGAGATGGCCTGATTTACCCCATTCCTTCTGCAATTGCTCGCACTCCGTCCCTCCACTTGTCTCATCTCAGGACATCCTCCTTCTTCAAACCAATCTTGTCTGTCTCCTCTTCCACCTACTTCTTCCAGGTCTTCCTTGGTCATCCTCGCTTTCTCTTGCCACTCACTTTGAGATTCAGAGCAACCCTCAAAACACTATCATCATCCCTCCTCAGCACATGTCCATACCACCTAACACCATTTGCTGTTGCTAACCAGTCTATAGTTTCCTTTAACCCCAACATGTCCATCTATTCTTCAGTCGTTTTCCTGTCTACCACTTTCTGACTGCACATGGCTCTCACCATATCTCTCTCCGTTCTTCTCAAATTTGCTTTATTTTAACTTAAACATCATGCCTTGCTTCCATACAGTATTGCTCATCTTATGCAACAATGATAGACTTTACCTTTCATCTTCAGAGAAAACCTGTTTCCAAGCAACAATTCTCCGCATTCCCTGAATCTTACCCAAGCAATTCTTACTCTTGCTGTAACTGCCGCTTCACAACCACCACTAGCATTTAGTCTGTTTCCCAAATAACAAAATCCATTCACTGTGTCCACTTCATCACACAACTTCTTGATTGAATCCACCTTTCCTTCCATTATTCCTTTACATTTCAAGCAAACAAAACACATTGCCAACCTAACGGTAACTCTCTTCATTTTTGCACATCTGCCATGAATCTAGCGATGCACATAGCAAAACTGCAGACAGTGACACTGTTTCGACCTATCAGGTCTCTTCAGTGCAGTTGGTGACCGACAAGAAGCTAGAGGCTTAATCTAGTTTTCACATTTTGTGCACAGCACTGAATTGGCCATGACTCTCCTCCCACAAACTCTACATGGATCTATGTTGCTTTTGAATAGTTTGCCTCCTGACCCGCTTACCATCACTTTTGTTTTTCTGACGTTGACCTTCAAACCCTTACTTTCCAGTGCATCCTTCCAATTCCAAAGCCTTTCCTTCAAGTCTTCCATGTCTTTGCTCACGAGAACAAGGTCATCTGCATACAGTAATTCAATAACCACACCCCTTCTTGCATTTTCTGTAATAACGTCCACCACTATTGCAAACAATAATGATGACAGCACAGATCCTTGATGAACACCAACTTTTACTTCGAATTCCTCTGAATATACAGATCCCACCCTCACTCTTATCTTTGCACCATCATACAAGCTCATAACTGCCCGAACCATTACTTCTGATAAACCCTTCTTTCTCGTGGTCCACTCCATCACTTTTCTTGGCACTCTACCAAAAGCTTTTTCCATGTCAACAAAACACATAAAAGACTTCTTGTCCTTCTTTTGATATAACTCCTGCATTCTCCTCACAATGAAAATCACATCCGCTGTTTTTTTTCCTGGCATAAATCCAAACTGCATTTCATTCAAATTGACTAGTGTTTGTATTCACCTCTCTAGTACCCTTTCAACAATTTTCATGGCATGTTCTAGCAGTTTCACTTCTCTGTATGACCCACAGCTCATCACATCACCCTTTCCTTTGAAGATAGGTACAGTCACACTAGTTTTCCACTCATTAGGCATTCCTTTACCATTCAATACACACTGACACAGCTTTATCATCACTTTAACTCTGATTTTGCCACTTGCAACTACCATCTTCACACTTAGTTAAGATGATCCAGTTGCCTTTCCTGATTTCATCTTTTGCATTGCTTTCACAATTTCATTGCAAGCCACTTTTTCCACTGGTCCTTCTACTACATCAGTTTCCACCATGTGGTCCCATTTATTCTCTTGATTCATGATATTTTTCATGTGTTCCTTCCGAATTTTTGCCCTATCTTCTTCAATAAAACCCAATCGTTTGTTTCCTCCTCTCAAGCACCTTCCTCCTTCCACATCCTTCCCTTCCTTTTTCATTTTTCTAAGGAAGTAAAAAACACTATTAGAATTTTGATATAAATTATTCAATTCCTGATTAGCTTTTATTCTCATAGCTTTAGCCACAATTTTTTTCGTTTTATTTTTTATACGTTTGTATTGAGTTTTATTTTGTTTTGATGGGAATCTGCACAGCTCTTTAAATGCTGTCTTCTTTCTTGTTATGGTATCCTTGACCTCTTTATTCCACCACCACATGTCTCCTTGATCTCTCCTAGACTTCTTCTTCCCACATAGTTTGTCACATGTCTTTAGAACACCATCCCTAAAAATTTTCCACAAATCAGGTGCATCTGTGTTCACTAGTTCTTTTACTCTTTTTTCAAATCTCACTCATGTTCAGTTTTCATTCAACTTCCAAATCTTTCTTCTTATGATCCGTTCCTTTCTCACAATCTTTTTTAGAATCGTTTTATCTAGATCTACGACCACAAACCTGTGCTGAAGTTCCCATGGATTGACTTTTACATCCCTGATATACTTTCTGTATTTTTCTCCCACAAGCACAAAATCAATTTCTGTTCCACATCCACCAGCACTATAAGTGATTTTTCTTTTGTCTGTCTTTTTAAACCAAGTATTTGCCACGCATAGCTCTCTTTCATCACAAAGTTCCAGCAATCTTCTGTATTTTTTTCCCAATACCTTTTCCCCCGTGTACACCTTCAAAACCCTCAGCACATTTTCCCACATGTCCATTAATATCCCCAAAGAAACAATTATTTCAGTAGAAATTCCCAAGTCCCACTCACTTGCCATTTCATCATAAAAATGAACTTTCTCTGCATCTGTTCTTCCACTTTGTGGCCCATACGAACATATTACATGCATCACTTCTCTACCTAGAGTTAGTACAATCGCCATTACTCTGTCACTTTTTCTTCTAACTTCCACAACATTCCCAGATATTTCCTCTTTCACCAAAATTCCAACCCCTCCGAATCCTGCATTATTTCCTGACCACCACAGTTTATACCTTTGTCCCAAAGTACCCACAAAACAAGCTCCTTGGCCTTTCCACCTTGCTTCCTGGATGCAACACACATCAACTTTTCTCTTCCTCAGTTCTTCACACACTTCCGTTTTCCTTCCACAAAGATTTCCCACATTTAATGTACCAAATCTTATCCCATGACATTCAGATTTAAACCTGGAGATTCTTTGCACCCCCTGCCCATTTAAAAGCTGCCGGGGACTGGGGGCCATTTGTATATTTTTCTGGTCATGGGGATTTGTTGGAGCAAAATTTTTCTACAGGGAGCATGCCCTTGCTTACCCCCAACCTCAATTTTCTGACATGAGTGGTCCAACCAAGCAATTAAGGTGGCAACCCCACCAATAACAGTCAGACTGCAATTGGTAGGTGCCCAATAGTCACCTCTTATGACATGCTGGGTAAACAGCTTCACTATTTTTTAACCGATGAAGCACGGAAATGTATGAGTGATGAACTGTTTTATGAGTTAGTGAGGCTAAATTAAGCATTTAAACTTAATAACGTGTTGATGAAACTGTGTTGCACATATTTACGTCTGCTCATATTCCAAAAAATGTTATTTGTTGGAATTAATTTTAGCAAAAGTAATGAAAAGAAATATGGAGCTAATTAATGGAAATAAGTCCATTTAAAAATGTTCTTTACAGGTGTAGTGCTACTGAAGATGATTGCTCTGCACAAGAAAACCAAGTTGTTGTTGTTTGTGCTTGGAGTCTTTTACCAGGTTTGTGTCAAGCAGTTAGTAAATAACTGGATTTTGCTGTGACCATCGACTTCAAATCATGCTCTTACTGAATTATGGTTTTTGAAGCATCAGTTTTAAGTGGCTTATCTCTGACGTTTTGTGGCATTTTAATAAACTTTTTTCGTTAATAGTATTAACAACATTTTCAACAGATGCGTCAATTGAATGGTGAAATTTTATTCAAGTGATTAAAGGCGTGGTTAAAGAATTTCAGAAAGTGATGTTGATGTCACTTGTGTCATTATTTTTAAAAGAATAATTTTGCTGCTATCTATGGAAAACACGCTTTAAGTAGTTGTAATTCAGTTCTAATGTATATCTTGCTTCAAGTCCTTCATTGATCGTGAAAGTTATCACATAGAAATCTTGTTGAGAATTCTGTGTTAGACAGTTGCTTTTTCCAATGTCTAGTTAATTTGATCTGATTTCCTGCTTTTTTTGTAGGTTTCAGTGTGTGAACCGTCCAGTAATAATGCAGAAGCAGAGACTAGTACTACTACAACCACTACTGTTTCCACAACTACTACTGTTATTGCAACTGCTGGAACAGGTATTTAATTATTTGTTTGTTATTTTAGTACATTTGTGTGTTTGGACTTGCCTCAGAGCTTCCACTAAACCCAGCATAACGAATTTCTATCATAATCAGTTTATTTCAATCAGATCACTTTGTTCTTTCAACAATTTATTGTTCAAATTTAACGTTTCGCTCCCCTTAGTTACCAGGGAGCTTCTTCAGAACATGGTAGATGTTAATGATATAACATACAAACTGTACAACATAAAAATATAAAGACTACCTGTATTACTAAACACTAAAAATTATTTATCAACAGGGCAGGCAATCACGTAATAACAAAAAGATTTGTTACATCACAGATACAGGAGTGGCCGAGTGAAAAGTGTTGTGAGAAACATAAGACATTATTTATTGGAGACAAACACGCTATAATCAGTTTAACCAAGTAGGAAAAATTGCAGTAAAGTTACTTTTTCAAAAGTACATCAACGTAGTCATTGTGAGGTTTAAATTCTATGCTATTGCTTCCCTAGATATTGAATATTGTTTCTTAATCGTGCTGCTTTTGGTTTTGTAAACTTAGAATTTTAAAATAAAGTCAGCGACTACATACCTTGATATCAGTCGATTATGCAAGCTCAACTGGTGAGCTTACTGTGAGTATTTAGATATCCTGACATTTTGCAAACGAATACTCGTGTTTTGGTTGAGTAGTTAAACACTAAAAAAGCGACAAATTACATAGTTTTGCAGTTTATTTCACTAAATATTTGTCTGACGCAAACTCCAGGCCAGCATTTTTAACCTGGAGAATGGGGGTAAACTTCTTCGTTTTTGGAAGTAAATCAGCTACCTAGACAAGATAATTCATAAATTTGATGGTAGCAATACATAGCCTTAGTTTTAGCTTAGAACAGTTGATGAGGAAAAATCGTTGCAGCTGTGGGTTAGGTGTTGGTAGCGTGTTGTCCTTCATAGTTTGAGAGTAACTTCTAATGGTAATTCGAAGCTTGCGTATTGATGCCTTATGGCAGGGCTCTTCAAACTGGGGGTCGCCACCCCCCAGTGGGTCGCAAAAGGGTTCAATGGGGGTCGCTAGATGTTTCAAGAACATTATTAAAGTATTGACAAGAAAACATTTTAAACAGATGAGAAAATCCATTTTGCGTAATTTTAATTAATAGCTCTATTATAGTGTACAATTGTTTCTACAAGCAACATTATTAATTAATGCAAAGAAAATAAATGTCATAAATATGAAATTTGTTTGATCGAATTTAGGTTGCATTAGTTGCTAAGCATTGGAGTTGCAATAGCTGCCAACGCGTTCAAGCACTGTTTTATGCCAGTAACGAACGAGTTTTAAGCGCAAGTGGCTGATTGCCTGCCTGGTCGTTGAGTGGTTGAGCATATAGAACTGTACTTAGTTCTTGTTTGGCTTTCATTCAATTTATGGCCAGAAGGAGTGACTATACTGTATGTTATTGTGCTGGTGACGTAGCGTTTACAAAGTAATTTTGTTTTTAATTGTTTGCCGTGGCACGAGTATTTACTTGTGAAATTGAAAATAAATATTCTAATGCTATAATTTTAGTTTATCTATCGCAGATGGCAACACGAAGTTCATTGCTTCTCGATGCATGGTTGCAATTTCTTTCATGCAAAAATATGGCAATACCCTATTAGAAATCGACAACTCTTAGTTCATTATTCATGGTTATTTTTATTATAGTATTCAAAATGTTTAAATATTTGCAGTTTACAATTATTCAAAAAAATGAATGCCAACATATAGGATCTACTGTAACAATGTATATCCGATGTCAACAAGAACTGGCTGTTTGACTGGTAGTGTTCTTATATTTTTTGCTGAAATTTAACTTAGCAATTAACATTATTATTTTCCTCAATAACGTTCATTTTCGTGCTAGATTTTATAAAATCATTAAAGTAAACAAGAAAAAAGTTTTACGGTTACATACTATTCTGTGAACAAGTAATTTTACAACAACACAGATTTTCAAAATTAATAATTACACTGGTGGACATCAAATTTGTTGTTTAGCCAAAACATAGATTTTTGTACAATTTAAGGTCGCTGTTTCCAAATCTGCCAACGATTTTTTCCATCACGTCAAGATTTTGCGCATTTTTAAAAATGACTTAAAAAATTGCTTAATGTTTTTTATTAAGCAGTTGATTGTTACTGCAATATTTTTCATTGTTTACTGCTTGTTATCTTATATGACGTAGTGATGGAGCCATTCATTGTAAGTTCCGTTATAGTATGCTTTGTACGTTTTCATTCAACAATTTTCAGACAAAGGAGGCGTTTTTTTGTCAGGCAAGTAACTGTATCCGTGTGTATGTACGGTGATTATACATAATGTAGAAGGGAGGGATGGTAGAAAAAACTTCAGAGCTTGATTGGAGACCAAGCAACGACAAGTTTTCTGTAATAAAATACTTCTATATGTTGATAAGAAGCTGCTAGTTGAGTTTTACCAAAACATGACTTTACGAAACTTAAGACTGGCAGTGCATTTAAAACTAACATTTTTTTTAGTATAAGTGGCGGTTTCTGCCATAGGCTAATGTCATTAAAAACAAGAGGCTATGCAAATGATCCAAATAATTTCTGTTGCTTATGTGATAGCTTTGTTGCAAAAGCTCAGCGTCAAAATGTGACATAATTTGTTGAGAACGTATACTATCCACACTTTAAAATAAAACTGGGTGACCAGGACAAAACATGGGCTTTACAAAAGTCTGTCATAGTTGTGTTGAGTCATTGCGTTGATGGAGCAATGGAAAGCAAAAAAGTTTGGCATTGGGCATCCCGATGGTGTGGAGAGAGCCAAAGGCACATGGAAATGAATGCTATTTCTGCAGTTGCAATGTTTCTGGATTCAATGCAAACGATAAACATCACATTCTTTACCTTAATCTATCATCTGCGATTCTGCCTGTCCCTCATGGATCAGATGTCTCTGAACCAGCACCTTCTGCAGTTTTGAAAGACTTTGAGGAGTCAAGTGCCGAGAAGTTGACTTCTTCTGACTGCAAATCAGTCGATGATTCAGAATGCAAATACAATGGAGACTATAGGCCAACGCTATTTGGGCAAGAACTAAATGATCTAGTGCGAGACCTGGATTTTCCCAAGCTTTCTGCTTTTCTTCTAGGTTCTAGATGACAGTAAAAAAACTTGTTGAATGATGGTGTCAGATTTTCTTGGTACAAGCATCGTGTAAAAGAGTATCTACCATTTTTCCTCAATGAAAGTCCATCGGTTTATTGTGTCAATGTCAAAGGACTGATTGAAAAACTAAGCACTGCATATAGTCCTCTGGATTAGCGACTGTTTATTGACTTATCAAAGGCTAGTTTAAGAGCAGTTTTATTACATATTGGAAACTTATTTGTTTCCATACCTCTAATGAAAGAAACTTATAAAATATTGAAATTATGTTTACTAAGCTGAAATATGAGGAACATGGATGGAAAGTTGGTGTTGATATTAAGGTTCTTAGTATGCTTCAAAGCCAACAGTCTGGATATACTGAGTTTCTCTGTTTTTTTATGTAAATGGAATAGCAGAGATATAGCTAATCACTGGATAAAACGGGACTGGCCTGAAAGAATATTGCATACACCTGGGCATAGAAACATTTTCAAACGTGCTCTATCCATTTCTCCATATCAAACTCTCATGAAACAGTACGTTAGAGCTTTAGATAAACAAGTTGCCTGCTTCCTATATATTGCTGACAAATTTCCAAAACTAAGTGGTGAAAAAGTCAAAGAGGGCATTTTCGTTGGTCCACAAATTAGGCAACTCATTATTGATGAACAGTTTCAGTTAACAATGACAAATGTGGAAAAAAATGCATGGCTGTCCTTTAGAGAAGTGGTATTCTGAATTTCTTGGAAATGAAAAAGATCCAACCGCCGAAGCATGGTGGGAAACATGCTTAACAATTTTCAAAAGCTTGGGTGTCGAATGGGTATAAAATACATTCTTTACATTCTAATCATGATTTTTTCTTTTCAAACTTAGGTGCTGTGATTGAAGAACAAGGTGAAAGATTTCATAAAGATCTAAAATAATAGAAACAAAATACCAGGGACGATGAGACTATTCAATGATGGCTAACTATTGCTGGTCATTGAAACGTGATTGCCATCAATCTGACGAACCAGGCAGAAAAATGAGAAAAAGGCAATTCATGCCATGTGCCAAAAAAGCAAAAGTATCTGCTTAATCTTAATCGTGTGTCAATAAAGGCTAGGTGATATTCCATTCATTGTGAAAAATTGCGACGTGATACGAGTGATTTTAGTGCAGATTGATTTTGTAGAGTGATTTTGAGTGCAGATTTGGATTCAGCGGGGTTGAATTATCAAAACAAGATTACTTTTATAAAAATAACAGAAAATTTTTTTTTAAATGTCCACCGCTGTTATCAAACGACCCTTGTCAAGGATAAGTGGTTAAAATCAAAGCATCATGTCTCACCAAACAATTCAAGTATTGAGAAGTCAACGCTAATTGAACAACCTAGTGCCAATATCGAAAAGACAAAGACCAATTATTTTTCCATAAAAAAGAGGAAATACAATGAGTGTTACTTACAATACGGATTTAATTATACCTACATAAATAATAAGCATAGGCCAATGTGCTTGATTTGTAACGGGAATTGGGCGAGTGAAAGTATGAAACCTATAAAATTGAAGAGGCATCTAACTACAAGGCATGCTTCCTATGCTGAAAAGCCGCTGGTGTATTTTGAAAGGTTATTTTAATCAGTGAAAAAGCAAAAGTTATCCATGGAAGCTCATGTACTTACTAATTCTAAACACTTACGCACATCTTATCAAGCTTTCTACCTAATTGCAAAGAGCAAAAAGCCATTTACAATTGGCAAAGAACTTGTTTTACTAGTAGCTGTTAGAATGATTGCAATCATCCATGGCCATAAATATGCAGATAAACTTTAAAAAATTCCTTTATCAGACTCAACAATAATTAGACAAATTGAAGACATTAGCAAAGACCAATTTAAACAGCTAATTGCAAGAATAAAAAGTAATTCGAAATATGCAATCTAGATTGATGAAACTACAAATATTTCAAGTAAGGCACAATTGTTGGGATATGTCAGATATTGCTTCAGTAGTAATATTCATGAAGACTTTCTCTTCTGTAGGGCATTAGAAGGAACACAACTGGTGAAGCTATTTTTCTTAAAGTTAGTGAAGTTGTCAAAGAAGTTGGATTAAAGTGGGAAGACTGTGGAGGGGTTTGTACTGACGGAGCAACAGCAATGTTGGGAAAAATGTTGGCTTTCATGCTAAGGTGAAATCACTAAATATTGGACCTATTACTTTTAATCACCGCATAATTCATTTAGAAGCATTGGCAGCAAAGAAAATTTCTGCTGAATTATGCGTGATATTGCAAGATGCTGTAAAAATTGTTAATTTCATTAAAAGCCATGCTCTCAAATAGCCGTCTTTTTTCAATTCATGTAAAGAAATGGATTCAGAGTTTAGCTCTGTTTTGCTCCGTACAAAAGTGAGATGGCTATCAACAAGCGAAGCTTTAAAAAGGCTGATTGTGCTAAAGAATGAAGTACAGGCTACGCATGGTATTTAGAATACGAAGTCAGACCTTTACAAAAAATCAATTTTCTCAAAAATGCCCAAACCTTACATTGAGTTTTTACACATAATAGACGGATGTATAGAATCGCAATTTATTTAATAAAATCGGTTTTAGCAACAATCACAGCTTCAATGCGACCTCGGAACCTGGAACAGGACCTCACGATTTGGGCTTTTTTCATGGCCTTGAATTCTTTCTTGATTTGTTTGATCAATTCGTCCTTCGTCTTGCATGGAATTTTGTTAGTGCATCTCTCAATTGCACCCCACACAAAAAAAGTCCATTAGATTCAATTCTGGCGAGTTTGGAGGCCAAACGTCAGGCGGGCAACATCAACGAACTTGTTACTCAGCCAAAGTTGCATTTTTCTTGATGTAAGGCAGGATGCCAAGTCCTGTTGCCACACATATGGCCTTCCAGCAGCCACCTTACGTATCGAGGGCAGTACGTGCATCTCCGAAACCTTCAGGTACTCCACCGTGTTGACCTTCAAGCCCTTCTGGAAGATGTGCGGCGGCATGACGTGACCTTTTGACGAAACCACTCCAAACACCATCACAGTGGCTGGAAACTTGGTCTGCATGACTTTCAAAACATCCTCAGAGCACACAGCCAACCAACGGTTATTTTGGTTGTTTACCGCCTGATCCTGGCAAAAATTTTTCTTGTCAGAGAAGAACCAAATCATGTTACGTTGCAGAGAATGTTTGAGTTTGTTGAGAAGTTTTTAACAGTGCTACAATCGCTTCTCCTTGGCCTTGGCTGTCAGTAATTGGCCTTTTTTCGTTTTGTATGACTTGTACCTCAAGTCCTCTGACACACATCTTAATATCAAGGCTTCAGACGTCCTCATGTCTTTGGCAATCGCGCGCATCGACTTGCCCGAATCTTTGTTAATGACATTTTTAACGCGGTTAATGAATTTGGCAGTTCTGAGGCAGTCAGACCTTCTTTGGTGATCGGATCTTTTTGCAATAGCTTCATAATCACCTCCAGACTTTTCAAGTTGATTTCTGACTTTCCACACCCACGTGGTCGTCAGATCAAAGAACTTTGCAATGGTAGCATTGTCGTGTCCAATGCAAATGGCAAACAACACAGCTTTCCTTTTTCATTCCTGTGGAAAGGTGAATTCTTCTCTTGGTTCCATTTTTATGGACGTTGTACGGCATGGTGTAAACTGTCGAAGAAAAGAAAATTTTTCGCACGTGTTTTTCCTGTGAATTCTAATTACTGTACGCACCCTGAATGACGATTTCTTTCAAAAAATAAATCGGATTTGGTAGAATATTTTCAAGATAAAAACTTGCTGTGTAAACTTTGTTATTTGTCAGATATATTTCAAAAACTTAATGATCTAAATTTGTCTTTGCAAGGAGAAAACTCGAATGTTTTCACATTGATATTTAAAATTGAAGCATTCCTGAAAAAATAAGTATATGGTTACAGAAGGTAGCAAATTACTCATATGAGATGTTTACGTGTATGGAGGATTTCATCCAAGAAAATGAGCTAAGGTTTGATGCAATGAAACCACTGGTTATCACTTGACGAATCTCAAAACTCATTTTGAAATGTGTTTTTTGCCAGAATTGGATGCTAACCAATTCCACTGGGCTCAAGACCCATTTTACGTTGGAATAGAAAAAGTAAGTCATCTCGCACTGAAAGCTCAAGAAGAATTTTCAAGACTATTCAGTGATTTTAATTTAAAAGTAGACTTTAAAAAAAAACTTAGGTTAGTGTGAAAATAGAATACTCATTATTGTCAGAACGAGCCATACTTGCTCTTCTTCCTTTTGCCTCCAGTTATATGTGTGAAAATCTTTTTTGACACTAACTGATGTTAAAACAAAATATCGATCAAATTTGAAAGATCTGAAAATACTACTGAGACCCACCATCACCGAAATAGAGCCAAAATTCGATTTTTTTGTGAGAGAATATGCATGCACGTCGGTCTCATTAAAGGTATTGTCAGTTTTATTGTTTTTTATGTATTTCTGTATTATTAAATGTTACTTTATTTTAGTCCATTGGGTCGCAAAAAATTTGGCCGTGCAAAGTGGGTCGTGATAAAAAAAGTTTGAAGAGCTTTGCCTTATGGTCACCGGTTGTTAGTCTAGACTGGAATCTCAGAATACGGTTTGAAAAATTTTGTTTTAAGGTTGAAGTTATTGCTTGTATTTATTTGCAACATAAAAAGTTAGTTATAAAATATCATGTCACAAAAGAAGAGAAAGTATCAGGACAATTATTTGAGGTTTGGATTTACATATCTTATTCGTGTTGATCTTCAAATTCCTCAGTGTGTTGTTGAAAACATTTTCAAAAAGTACCTTGAAACCTGCTCCCCTAAAACAGTTCGTACGAAAAAGCTCATACAAGTATGATAAACAAAAACCAGTCCTTTTTTGAGGTAAAACTGTGCAATATGAAAAAACAAAAGCTGGACAGAACTGGAATGTTTTGGCAAACTAACAATGCTACTGTACATGCATCATTTTCCATTGCTTGGAATGTGGCAACAGCTAAAAGAGCACATACGATTGGTGAAACCTTTTTAACCTTGCACATTGAAAAGTGGGATCAAGTGCATAAATTTCCCCATGTGGGGAAATTTATGCACTTGATAAGGATTAAAATTTTTTCCCTATACAATTTATTTTTCAGGTCCCTTCCAGTGTACACTGCCCCGTACATTTACATACCGGGCCTGCCCCTTCAGTGTACACTGCCCTTTCTTTCAATGCCCTGCCAGCTGAGATTCGAACCCGCAACCATTAAATTAAAACAAAAATAAAGAATAAACGTGATAACTAACTGGGGAAAATTTTGCACTTGTTGTTGTCTTGGGGAAAGTTTTGCACTTGTTCCGAAAAGTGTAAAGTTGATGTTTGGAGAAAAAGCATGTGAAACATTAAAACAAATCTCACTGTCCAAAAGCACAATACAATCTAGAATCCATGATATGTTTGTCAGTATTAAGAGCCAGGTGATATTAAAGAATGATTATTCTGTTTTTGCCCTTCAGCTGGATGAAACTACTAATGTTTCCAATCTCTCACAGCTGCCTTTATATTAGATATATTGCCGATGAAAGGATTAACGAGAAATTTCTCTTCTGCCAACCTTTTGAAAAACATCAAAGGCAGCCGATGTTTTTCAAGTGTTAATTGATTTTTTTGACAAAAACAAATTGAGCCGGAGTAAACTTGTTGGGATGTGCACTGACGGTGCTCCAGCCATGACTGGTGCAAGCTCTGAATTGGTTTTCCTAGTAAAGCAAAAATATCAAGCAATTCAAGGAACGCATTGCATGATTCACAAAGCGGTGCTTGTTTTTAAAATCATTTTGAAGAGACTTCATGAGCGTTTGTCTGTCGTAATTAAGGTCGTTAATTATGTGAAAAGTTCAGCGCTCAACACTTGACTCTTTAGCAAGCTTTGTAAAGCTATGGATGCCGGTCATACTGCACTTTTATACCAAAGTCAAGTTCGGTGGCTCGCAAAAAGGAACATGCTCTCTCGTGTTTTCGAACTAAGAGGAGATGTCGAGTTGTTTTTGCTAGCAAAACAAAAAATTATTTGTTGTTAGCATTGAGTGGAGACGAATTTTTTTCGTACTTGGCTTATCTTGCGGACATACTCAAAGCATTAAATCAACTAAACGAGAAACTGGAAGGTCCACAAAGTAACATAGTTGTGCACAATGATACCATTAATGCGTTTATGGCTAAGCTCAAGCTTTGGAATAAGTGAGCAAATAATAATGATTTTGCATCATTTCACCGCTTAATTGAGATAACTGGAGATGATTTTGATCAAAATTTGAAGGACATTATCAGCCACCTACAAAACTTGCAGAATGAGTTTAAACGATATTTTCCGGAATAAATACTTCTAGTATTTTGATGAAAGTGGCCAGAAATCCTTTTGTGTGTAAAGTGGGAAATGTTCCTGAAGCAATTCAAGAAGTTATAGAGTCAACAAACAATTTTTTTGCAAAAGATGAGTTTCACATTTGCAACCTAGAGGATTTTTGAGTTAAAATGCGACGTTACCATCCACGCCTAGGTATTCATGCTCTAAATATCCTGGTTTCGTTTTCAACTTACCTGTGCGAGTACGGCTATTTTGCATTGCTTACCACCAAATCTAAGGCACGAAACCGACTTGATGTTGAATCTGACATTCGTTGCGCATTATCTACTGCTCACCAGACATTGAACAGCTTGTTGCCGAAAAGCAAAGGGCAGCCTTACATTATATATAACTGAAGTAATTTGCTGATTTTGTTTTTTTAATAATTAAGCAGCATTATGTGTATTGGGAGTAAATCTAGTATTAATCTTTGTTAAAAGGGTAGAATGTGCGAAAGAGGTTGAGAACCACTGCTCTAGGATGCTTCAATTTGTACTTCCAAGTCGTGATCAAATTACAAAGTATTGTAAAGTATTTTGTGGTTGGTTATTAGTACATAAATATTTCTTAGGATGTGTGCATTATAAAGTTGTACTTAACATGTTCAGTTCAGTTCAGTACAAAAATATACTATGAAAACTACATTTAGGCATAAGAACGGCAAAATATTTTAGATATAATGATTAAATATGTCGTCAACGTTTGATTACTTTTTTTTGTCCAGTAAATATTAATGTATTAATCAGCGTTCCATGCACATGGGGAAACAATCCAGAGTTTTTGCATTATCTACAAACAGTGGCGGCTCGTGGTTGAATTTGCTGGTGAGGATGCAAGTCTTTTTTTAATTTTTTGCACTCTTTGTAGGCAGTTTATTTGCCGTTGTTTAGCTATAAATGTGCAAATTTTCCGAAACTCTGCGCTGTATTAGTTGTATAATTGTATTCAATCAGGCATTGCTTTGGCTGAATATTACGGATTGCGGTAGGCTGATTTAGTGTGCAGTGTAGTAATTCTAATTTGTGAAAATATTTTGTAATCTACCAAGAAAATAGAACAAAGACAACGTCTCGCACATATCATCAAGCTAAGGACTACCTGAAGAGTGAAGCACATGAACAAGTGCAAGTCGTACGAATTTATCGCACTTGAACTTATAACCGGTTAATTCGGCGACTTGCAAAATTTCTTTCAGCATCCTTGGACATTGGCAATATATGTATATATTTTTTTTTTAGTTTTTACGAAGAGTCACGATTCAAACAACATTAATACAGCAAAATAGGCCGAACCATTCCTCAAATACGGGTAATGAAGATGCGTTATCATCACTAGTGGTCTTGCCAAGTGTAAGATACTTTACGTGGCTCCTGGGTAGCCCGATATCCTATATTGAACTGCATACGCAACAAACCCAAACAATCCAACACAAAGCACAAGACTTACGCACCGTTTACTTTGGAACCAGGATTCCCTTTGACGTTACTGCTGGCCGTGCAAGTATAAACTAAAACTGGTATCTTTACATGAAATTGATCACACAAAAGCTAATTAGGCATAGAAAAACCTTCCAATGATTATATACTAAATGTGTTTTTTAAGGCATTCATGGCAGTAGGTGATTACACGATATCATGTCTCGGCATGCACGGAAAAGCAGCTTGAAAGCCCTGGTTCAAGGCCCTCAGGAACCAGAGACGACGCAACATACCTTTGGGCAAAAATTAGTTTTTCGAAGAGTCACGATCCGAATAACGTTAGTATAGCGAAATATGCGGCATCATCCATAGACTCAGGTTTCGGCCGTTTGGCCTCATCAACAAGGACTCGACCCACCCAACGCAGCGCCCCCAGAGAGGGCGTTGTGCACCTAGAAATAGAGATTAACGTTGCCCCCTGCATTACAGATGGACGCGAAGCGTGACTAAACAATAAATAGTTGCGGTTTCGGGGTTGAGCGATGAGATATCACTAACCATAACAACGCATTGATCAACGTTTCAGTGCGAGCCGCGGCGCTGGTGGAATCAAACCCTGTGTCGCACGTTCACTTAGTTTAGTGCTAGCAATATAGGGAAATTAGTCTTCATCGACATAAACTTGTGCATTGGTAAATAAGGTATGAACTGCAACATTATAAAAAATAATAATATAAAAAATTCGAAAAAAAGCAGATCACAAAAACGCTTGAGGGGCTGCAGCTCTGCAGCCATAGGCACGAGCCGCCACTGCCTACAAGTATGCTGATTTTAGCAAAAACTTCCGCCAATTATATGGGATAAGAAATATTGGTACAGCTGGTTTCTCCGGCTTCTCCCCAAGGCAAATTTAAAAACAGCATGTCATAAACGTTGAATTGTGGCAGTTTCTCAACCATGTTCATGGTGTGATGATTGATTGATGAGTAAAATTTTATAGTTTCGAAAACGTTTTAAAAAGTAAAGATGCTTAGCATGTATCTGTGTTGAAACTATGCAGTAGATGTTGTTTTGCCATGTTTTACTGGTTCTCGTCGCGTCTTTCCTTAGATAAGGAGTGGATTACCCTTTTCATCCTGGTTGCAAAAGCTAAAATGCTGTCACGTTTAATATACGTTTTGTAGCGTTTAAGTAATTAATATCGTGTAACTGTGCGTGTAAATTTATTCACATGGTTTTCCTTTGAAGTTATAATTGCCACTGTAAAGTAGAAGATATGTATTTCATTGAATTCTAGTTTGGAATTGGCGTCATTGCAATAGTTCTTGTTTGTTGCAGCGAATCCTGAGTGATTTTGATACAATGGGATCTAGCGTGATACCTGAGAAACTTTTCGTTACAAAAAGTGTTCACTTTTAGTAACGTTTTACTACGTTCTGTTTTAGTATGTTCTTATGCACCAGACTCAATCCTATGATGGTGGATGTCACTCAAAGTTTTCCCAATTGGAGAAAACTTCTTCAACGACTAGATCATGAGTAAAATACATTTCTTGTAGTGAGCAGGACCAAAAAATCTAACAGAATGCTACGCATTAAAAGAAAATAGCCACAGTGATATTACGGCATAACTAATTGCAATAATTTATATTATCAAGACAGCTTCCTAACGTCTGAAAAAGTTTACGAAAAATAAAGTTAAATACTAACACTGGCCCACTAGTGACACTCGCTCCTGAACAGTGATCAGTCATGCTAAGTTTTATGTCTGGGATGCGCGACTTTTTATGTCTGGGATGCGGGGCAATTTCTGATTTCTTGAATACTTGGCATGCATATCAAAATTTTTTGTGTGCCCGAAGTTTTAATGAAGACCGTTTTCTGTTTTCTTTTTGGACATCAACACTTTTAAAGCAACATATTTATAGTTTCGGACCGATCTCCATGACAAAATTGTTCTACGCACTTAAAATTAGAAAAGGTTGATAAAAATGTTGCTTTGAAAGTATTGATCTCCATAAACAAAAGATATTCATCACCACGTGTGCAATTCTTTTTGCGGGCCACAAAATTTCACGTCGCGGGCCGTAGGTTACATGCCTTTATTTTATGTGAAGAATTCTAGTAGTAGTAGCAGTAGTGGTAGTAGTAGCAGAATCGCACATATCATATTGATTTTGTTCACACACGGCTTCCACTTGGAAGGAAATTTACTTATTTGAGAAAATTTTCTTATTTGATAAAATTTGACTCTAAAAGTCAGAAAAGGGGAAACTAAGCGGAAATGATCAAGACAAAAAAATCAGGAGAAAACAGGATAACTTGCAACCTTATGTTTTACAAAAAATATAGTGTAAAATAAAATGCCATGTAGAAATACAGATATTGCGAAAAAACGCTGCTAAACTACATTTTCCGTGATCCAAACACTTTTAAGGAAAAGAAAAATGTTTACGCTTTATCTGTGATTTGAAATCGTATTTTTCAAGCCTGACAAGATAGCTTTCGACTACTACTAATCTGGGGAAAATTGGTTTGTTTATTAAGTAGAGCCAGGCGGAAGCCAATGTAAAGTGTGTAAGCTATGCAAGTTGCTTACAACACCAGTAGCGTATTTTGAGGAAGTTTCATGTTCTCTTGCTTTGGCCTTTTCACGAGAATTTAAAAACTAATTATGTTAGCTACAATTGCGTCAATTCTTGACTTTTTTCAATATGCATCTAAAGACATTATTTCAAGAGCAAGCAGTTCTGTTGTATCAGTTCATTTCTTTCATAAATCATCATGCGCAATGTCCAATCCGTTAGATGCGCTTGATAAACTTTATAAAAATGACTTTTTATTTTGTTAATTTTTCGTTTGCTTCACTATTTCCATCGTGTATTCTTTTTTGTTATTGTATGGTCATTTTCATGGATTGTGCACATTTGCATAATTTCGCCCTAGAAAAAGATATTTTAGATTTGTAATCAGTGGTGCAATTATAGAGGGAAACATCAGAGATAGCTCTCAAAGGATATGAGAGAAGCAAAAAATGTAAAAGAACAGCTATTTTGTGACCAAAATGTGCAAAAGTCTTGCTAGGTTTTCTTCATTTAATGCTTCGCCCTCCAAAAGAAAATGGAGTTCACGTATTTTATATAATTGCTTGATAGTAAGATTAAGCTTACGTAATGCTTCGCTCCCTTCTCAAAACAAAGCACGCCATTGCCTGTAAGGAGACGTTTATTGCTTAAATATCATTAACGGGTTGGCTACCCACCCAGTGGTCACGTAGAAATATTTTGTCTAAGATGGTGTCGCATAGCAAAAAAGTTTGAGAAGCCCTGGGTTATATTACCATGCATTGAGTGAACGTGGCGGCATTGTTACAAATGCGTCGAATAAATTATGTTACGAATGATTGACTTTGGGCCAAGGTGGTTGAGGCGGTAATTTGAGTTAACTTTTTCGGCGGTTAACTTTTTCCATGTAAGCATGTGACTATTTTTGATAAAATGGTGTGAATGTGGATTCAATTTCACTTCTATCTTTGATTTTAGCAGGTTATGTTTAATCAGATCTAGACGTAAAATTAATTATTGTTTTGATTTGATATTATGGTCTTGATTTATTTGTTTTTTTTCGGGGCATGTCCTACGTACTTTTGCAGATGACGTCAGTGAACGCCATCAAAAGGTTGGCAATTAATATATATATATTTGTCAGTAGAAGTCTAAATTTTAGTTGGTTTAGGTAACATTATCACGTACCATACTTGATATAGGTTATCATTTCAATATAGCATTTGCTTGTTTAAATTTAAATTTTGTTAAGTTCCAGGACGAGTAAAAGATGTGGTGGCAACCACGAATAGCACTGATGCTGTATCTCTTTTTTGGAAAAAACCTGATGGTGAACAAGATATTTCCAAGTATTGTATAACTTACAGTCCTGCTGAGGAAAATAAGGCTCCTACTTGTGTTGACCATATCAAAAGTCGAGATGACTACAGCGAAAAAGTTGAAAATTTGTTACCTGGGACTTTGTATGAATTCAGCATTACTGCTCAAATTGGGGATGTAAAAAGCGAACCAGTCGCTGTTCAAGCTCGTACAGGTATCTTACGTTTCATTGTTTATTAAGTTGCTGTATTGTGTGTGTGTGTGTGTGTGTGTGCGAAAAATCCTATAGTAGAAATTGTCAAATTTATTATTTTCATGATGTGGGTGATTAATTTAGAAGCGTGTTTTGGTTATTTTTCATGTTTAGATAGCTAAGAGAAACAGTTTCACATTATATCAATGTTATCATTATGTTAGAATAAGTAAAACGTGTATGCTGTTATTTTCTTTTTTCTAACTCCAACGGTTGGGTGATCATAAACATCATCGTAATTGAAATCTCGTTCTGTCCTGTCTTGCTACGGGATTTTCTACACCTTTCTCTTAGTCTTTGTCTAGTCAAGACGTTTGCTTCAGGCGTTGGGGAGTTGCCTCGTTTTTTAGGCTATATGTCTATCACGATGTCCTCTTATCATGACGAAGAGGTTGAGTAACAAGAACAACATCATTGTAGTGATGGGTTAGTTCTGTATTTAATGACATGCATCAAAGAGACCTGAGCATCTAAACCAAGTTTCCCATGCTTATTTAAAGACGGCTGCCATCTGTAAAGAGGCGCAAATTCTTGGCGCATTTATGGCAATCACGTTCGCACTTTTAAGCAAAAGGACATATTTAACCGTTTTACCTCGGAAACATGCGCGAACATTGTTTTTTGGAAACGGAATCACTAATTCTAAAGGCTTAGTTGCACAATTTCTGATTCCAAATGGAGGTTGATAATCTTTTTGTGGTAATCAACCATATCGGAAAACAAGTTTTGAAATATTAATGCAGCGTGTTTTAAAACCGATCGCAGGCTGCACGAAAAGTTTGTGGGCCGCATGTTCTGCAAGCGTGGTTTTGGTGAACATAAATTTTTAGTTTAATTTTTGCAGTTGTGGTAACAATAATGTTAACAGCAGGATATATCAGGGCTTCTCAAACTATGGGTCGCGACCACATTTGGGGTCGCACGATTTAGTTTTGGGGTCGTGAAACAAATTCAAAACAAATTGGCTGTATTCATCAGAATTAAAAGCTTTTGTAACCCTCACAAGAAAATTAAAAGTAGACCTGTAGTAAAATAATTTGGTGTTGCATTTTTAGGGGTAATTCCATTCTTACGCTTTCGGTTGTATACTATAATGTCTGCCTGAGATTTCATGTAAAAATAATCAAAAAATCGAAACAAGTTATTCATTGTTACTTCCTGTTTGTTGTAACGTACTGACCGATACTGAACTTGTTGACACACGGCTTCCACTTGGAAGGAAATTTACTTATTTGAGAAAATTTTCTTATTTGATAAAATTTGACTCTAAAAGTCAGAAAAGGGGAAACAAAGCGGAAATGATCAAGACAAAAAAATCAGGAGAAAACAGGATAACTTGCAACCTTATGTTTTACAAAAAATATAGTGTAAAATAAAATGCCATGTAGAAATACAGATATTGCGAAAAAACGCTGCTAAACTACATTTTCCGTGATCCAAACACTTTTAAGGAAAAGAAAAATGTTTACGCTTTATCTGTGATTTGAAATCGTATTTTTCAAGCCTGACAAGATAGCTTTCGACTACTACTAATCTGGGGAAGACTGGTTTGTTTAAGTAGAGCCAAGCGGAAGCCAATGTAAAGTGTGTAAGCGATGCAAGTTGCTTACCACACCAGTAGCGTATTTTGAGGAAGTTTCATGTTCTCTTGCTTTGGCCTTTTCACGAGAATTTAAAAACTAATTATGTTAGCTACAATTGCGTCAATTCTTGACTTTTTTCAATATGCATCTAAAGACATTATTTCAAGAGCAAGCAGTTCTGTTGTATCAGTTCATTTCTTTCATAAGTCATCATGCGCAATGTCCAATCCGTTAGATGCGCTTGATAAATTTTATAAAAATGACTTTTTATTTTGTTAATTTTTCGTTTGCTTCACTATTTCCATCGTGTATTCTTTTTTGTTATTGTATGGTCACTTTTATGGATCGTGCACATTTGCATAATTTCGCCCTAGAAAAAGATATTTTAGATTTGTAATCAGTGGTGCAATTATAGAGGGAAACATCAGAGATAGCTCTCAAAGGATATGAGAGAAGCAAAAAATGTAAAAGAACAGCTATTTTGTGACCAAAATGTGCAAAAGTCTTGCTAGGTTTTCTTCATTTAATGCTTCGGCCTCCAAAAGAAGATCGAGTTCACGTATTTTATATAATCGCTTGATAGTAAGATTAAGCTTACGTAATGCTTCGCTCCCCTCTCAAAACAAAGCACGCCATTGCCTGTAATGAGACGTTTATCGGTTAAATATCATTAACGGGTTGGCTACCCACCCAGTGGTCGCGTAGAAATATTTTGTCTAAGATGGTGTCGCATAGCAAAAAAGTTTGAGAAGCCCTGGGTTATATTACCATGCATTGAATGAGCGTGGCGGCATTGTTACAAATGCGTCGAATAAATTATGTTACGAATGATTGACTTTGGGCCAAGGTGGTTGAGGCGGTAATTTGAGTTAACTTTTTCGGCGGTTAACTTTTTCCATGTAAGCATGTGACTATTTTTTGATAAAATGGTGTGAATATGGATTCAATTTCACTTCTATCTTTGATTTTAGCAGGTTATGTTTAATCAGATCTAGACGTAAAATTAATTATTGTTTTGATTTGATATTATGGTCTTGGTTTATTTGTTTTTTTTTCGGGGCATGTCCTACGTACTTTTGCAGATGACGTCAGTGAACGCCATCAAAAGGTTGGCAATTAATATATATATATTTGTCAGTAGAAGTCTAAATTTTAGTTGGTTTAGGTAACATTATCACGGACAATACTTGATATAGGTTATCATTTCAATATAGCATTTGCTTGTTTAAATTTAAATTTTGTTAAGTTCCAGGACGAGTAAAAGATGTGGTGGCAACCACGAATAGCACTGATGCTGTATCTCTTTTTTGGAAAAAACCTGATGGTGAACAAGATATTTCCAAGTATTGTATATTTTATAGTCCTGCTGAGGAAAATAAGGTTCCTACTTGTGTTGACCATAACGAAAATCGAGATAACTACAGCGAAAAAGTTGAAAATTTGTTACCTGGGACTTTGTATGAATTCAACATTACTGCTCAAAATGTGGGTGGAGAAAGCGAACCAGTCACTGTTCAAGCTCGTACAGGTATTTTACGTTTCATTGTTCATTATGTTGCTGCATTGTGTGTGTGCGAAAAATCTTATAGTAGAAATTGTCAAATTTAATATTTTCATGATGTGGGTGATTAATTTAGAAGCGTGGTTTGGTTAGTTTTGATGTTTAGACAACTAAGAGAAACAGTGTCGCGTTATATCCATGTTATCAATATGTTAGAATAACTAAAAATTTGTATGCTGTTATTTTCTTTTTTCTAACTGCAACGGTTGGGTGATCATAAACATCATCGTAATTGTAATCTCGTTCTGTCCTGTCTTGTTACCGGATTTTCTACGCTTCTTAGTCTTTGTCGGCTCTTTGTCTATTCAAGACGTTTGTTTTAGACTTTGGGGAGTTGCCTCGTTTTTTAGGCTCCATGTTTATCGCCATGTCCTTTTGTTATGACGAAGGAGTTGAGTAACAAGAACAACATCGTTGTAGTGATGGGTTAGTTCTGTAGTTAATAACATGCATCAAGGAGACCTGAGCATCTAAACCAAGTATCGCATGCTTATTTAAAACAGTTTACAACTTTAGCGCAGTTCCTTAGTTACGTGAAGCCATTTAATGCAATGGCTCATCTATTGCTGTCTTTTTTCATGATATTTTGATTAGAGGCATCAATAAAATTTGGTATAGTTATATTTTGTGTTTGGGGTAAGGCTTAGCTGATCCAGTAAAGATCAGAAAAGGTGATCAAGAAATGAGACGTTTTATTTTGTAAAATGTTGATGACGCACTCAATTGTAATTTGCAACATCTTGTAAGGTTTTATTAAGCATTAAATGTAGCACTTGATTTTAATGCAAAAGTGTTTCAAGACTATTTCGGACGGCCTACTTTTTCTCTTTTGTTTACCCTGTTGTTCAATTCGTGTAAGAACATTGAAAGAAAGAATTCTGCTGAAAATGTTCGTCAGATGCAATTTCTTGAAAAAAATAAACACTGCTGGAATAGGTTTAAATGTGAAGACGATACTCCAAAATTGAGAAGCATATTTAACTTTCTTTGTTGGTGAATACTATACTTTTTTTTTAGGTTTCAGATTTCTTTTATGATTCTCTTTGAAAATCACTGTACTAAAATTAATTAATTTTAGAGCCAACAGCACCTGGTGATTTACGAGTAATCAATACCGGTTTGACGTCATTAACATTGTCTTGGAATAAATCAGAAAAAAATATTAAGAGTTACGAGATATATCGACACACTGGCTCAAATTGTGGATATCCTATTCAAGATAATGTCACTGTCAATGCTTCTATGACTACCTATCAAGTTCAGGATTTGAACGCAAATTCATTTTATCATTTTTCTGTGAATTCAGTTACAGAACAAAGCTTTCAAACTAAATCTCAAATGTCAGATTGTGTTTCTGGAAAAACTGGTTTGTACTGTTATGTTATTGTGTCTCAATGTTATTATTGGCAGTGTGACACGTTAAACTTGGAGTCAGAGTAAGGCGTGGTCGAACTAAAGTTTCATGTTCAAGTTCAAAGTATGGTTTATGCCGCTTTCGATCGGTGACAGACACACAAAACAGGCAGTGACATGAAGTCTATGAATGGCTGCTGACTCTTAAGGATGAAAGGTCACTTAGCAGAGTCCCGTATTAGCCGTATCACTTGTGTTTAATGTTTTCGTGATTTCTTTTGAGTTAACCGGTCTTTGGACATTTGCCTGTTTTGTGTGTGAACCCAATTTATTTTTATCGAAAGATAAATTCATTGTGGCTGGTGATTAAGTAAAGGATGGAAATATTTGAAACCACGTAAACACCTAGTTAGTTAGGTGATGGAAACTCGAAGGACAATTTTCAAATTATGTGATACGACGTTTTTTACAAATCAGTTACAAAAAGCAGTGTTAGTGCTGACATCTTATACCACCCTATTTGTTAATATGCACACCAAATAGTAGTCTGCGGCTGTTTTCATGATGTTTTCATATTGTTTTCAAATAGTTTTGGAAGATCAAGTCTTTCCTACTAGCGACGTAGTCGACTTGTTTATTTTCCAGACCAGAAACGCATGGAAGTCAGATAGCTGAACATGTAGATAACAAGAAACGTGACCTAAATATTTACATATTGTTTTTAAAATCCGGTTTACTAAATTGAATTAAGATTTGTTGTTTAGGTTTGCCTCCAGTTCCTTCAAATGTAAAACTTTCTTATGGAAATGATAATACAACTCAGGTGCTTTATGCATTTAGATTGCATATTTCGATTGTTCTAAATAAAGCTGTGTGTGTTGTGAAATTGGCAGTACTACTGGCATAGTGTGTTTCTTTTGAAAACACTGCTATGAAACACAAGAAAGTGTTGTAAAATGCCGTTTTTTATGGTAGCACAGCAACACACAACTAACATCGGCATTAAACGCATTTTCTTTATCAAATGTTAGTTATTGACTTATTGTTCTGAGCTAACGTCGCTTATACAGGGTGTTTCATCTCAACATGTCACTTTAGAAAATCTCATATCTCAGTAACTGGCAAAAGTAGCAGAATAAAACTGATTTTGTTGGAAAGGTAAAATCTCCAATTTTGTTGCTGCGGTGGTTTTGCCAGACCATTGTTACGTCACAATCAAGGTTTAAGCTTTTTGCGTAAAATTTCGCGTGCCATTTCTGTATGGTTGCTGCTTTGAAAATCCTGTCCGAAATTTACGTTGAACACATATCCACGAGTTGTTTTTATCAAATTCCAAAACACAAAACGCTTTCTCCATTCCAGTAAAAGACATTTAAGCAAATAAGAGGCAAATCGGTAGAAACGGCATTTTACGCAAAAATCTTAAACCTTGATTGTGACGTAACAATGGTCTGGCGAAACCACCGCAGCAGCAAAATTGGAGATTTTACCTTTCCAACGAAACCAATTTTATCCTGCTACTTTTTCCAGTTACTGAGATATCAGATTTTCTAAAGTGACATATTGAGATGAAACACCCTGTAGATCAAATCTCATTTTTCGACGACGTGGGGAGAGAATTGAAGCGAAGCTTATGGTGACAATGATCATGTTTTTTGATCTGTTGAGCATATTGCGCACGTGAAAAAGCACTTAAAAACAATTTCTTTGCTCGTACCTTGTTGCACTGCTTTTAGCAGAACTGCCCTGTCTCAGCAGCATAGGTAACTCTGATGCAGGTCTTAGCAACACTACACTGTTTTTTGTGCAATTAACGAAAGGTTTCTTACAACCCAAGCGTAAGCATGTATGACCGTTTAAAAATACAGGGTGGGCCATAAATAACGCACCAAAGCGTATAAAACAATTCAGATAATAATAACAAACGTTTTGGGCCATAAATAACGCACCAAAGCATATAAAACAATTCAGATAATAATAACAAACGTTTTTATTAAAACAAAACTTCTTAGCAAGATAAATCCGATTAAACTTCTTAGCAACAGATCGATTAGTGGCGCCATCGGCACCAGACATTAACACTAATTCAACTCGTTCTTTAATTGTTAAGTGCATACCCTAAAAATGATATAAATTTTTTTTAAAAGGCAAATCATAACTAAAAAACTTTGATTGAAATTAAATTTAACAGTTATAGTAACTGATATTGAAATTAAATTTAACAGAAACCCAAAGAAAAGATATTTACATTATTTCACATCACAATTTATTTTAAATCTTTGGTGCGTTATTTACGGCCCACCCTGTATATCAGGTGTGCCTTTCGCTTAAAAACACCATCAGTGGGCTGGCAACATGAATGCAAATGCAAAGCTAACAACAAAATGCAAGCTAACAGCGAAACTTCAGTTTTCTTAAAAACCTGTACGTTAATATCATTATATTTCATGTCGCGCAAGTAGTAGTTTCTTAAGAGGAAAGACACTGTGCAACATAGTTCTATTGAAGGTGTGAGTGGAATTTTATCTAAAACCATTAAGAATCTGAGCTTAGGTGTTAACTTACAGAAGCCAACTTTTTTTAAGCTGTTATAGATTTTCGTGGGTGTAGTGCATATAGCGACTGTTTTTGTATTTGTATTGGATTTTGTTTAGCACTGTTTTTTGTTAAAAACATTGTTTTTGTAGAGTATTATAATACCATGCTTTACGAGTGGACAAGTGCTGCATGACCAGTATAATGAGTAACGGTAATGCATCAATTATAGTTATACAGTTTTTTATTTAGTATGTGCAGTGTATAGCAATAGTTTTTATGCAGTGGAATGATGATGAAAGGTAGCAGCTGGAGTAGGTAAGAAATGGTCAATGAGGATTAGTTTTTTTTTGTTATGAAAGCTTTTTACTTTGATCAGGCTTTCCATAATTGAGCAAGTTAGTTTCTTAAACGTTTGATTAAATACGAGTAAGCTGGTTTTTAGTATAGCACAGTGCTCCAGATATTTTTGTATATTTGATGATGCACTGAAATAAGCCGGCTTACGAACATACGACATGTTAAAAGTTCATGAAATCATTAAACTAAGCCAGTGGTTCTCAAACTTTTTGCGATGCGACGCATTTAAAAAAGCTTGCGAGACTTTGCGACGCACCAGACAGCATCCTACCGTTTAGTTTGCCGTAGTGCTAGATAAATGTGACCCATAATCTACATAAATAACTGGCCCTATGCAGATGCTCCCGAGATTTTGGATTGGTCTGTCATCTTCAATCGTAAAATTACGCTCTTCTAAGTTAGTAACTCATCTTTCCTGTTTTCGTTCAACATACAACTAAATGCTTTATTCTTTATATATTTTTCGCCAATTAAGTTAAACTTCTGCGATTTGATTCTTGAATAACAAGTCAACCGTTGCAGCAGTGTATTAAAACACTATTGTGAAAATGTCAGAAGAAAGGAATCTACGATCAGAGTTCTTTTGACGCAATAAAACCTAGACTTAATGGCACAAAACCAAAATATTCCGCGACGCCTTTGGAAAATTGAAACGACGCACCGGGGCGTCGCGACGCACAGTTTGAGAACCACTGAACTAAGCAATTGTTGGTTATGGAGAAAAATACAAATTGTTGCAAGTTATCAGTTAGCGATGGTCAATGCATTTTTTTACAACAGCGATTCTACTGTTTGTTTACGTTTTAAATTATTTACATATTACGAAAGAATCACTGGCATCTGAAAGATTATGTGCTAAGAAATTTGAAAACCATCAGAAAAATATGTTTGTTAGTTTTCCTCGTAACCAGAAAACACGAGGCCTGAGAATTAACATATTTTTTGTTATTAGTTTTATTTTGCAGGTGAATGTAGCGTTTGATATGGTGAATAGTGATGACAATATCAGTTACAAAGCTCGTTTTGATGATGGCAGTGGCAAGAATTCTTCAGAATTCATTAACACCAAATCACCTATTGTCGCGACTGAATTAATGCCTGGCCAAACTTACACAGTCTCTGTTGTTGCTTTTGTTGGTGAGGTAACGGGTAAAAGTAGTAGCGACCAAGTAATCACTCTCGGTGAGTTCTACGGTATTGTAGTGCATCATGTTTGTTTGTTTGTTTGTGTACCCCTCCTCTTCCTCGAAATGGAGGTACGGCATGAATTTATGCCGTCAACCTAATTGTAATTAGGCTAGGGGAAAGATGGCAGCCCATTTCGAACCAGTCTTGAGTGACTGGTAACCCCACCACCAACAACGCGGACTGCCACTGGTGGGTACCCAAGAATCGTCTGACATGCTTGGTTAGCAACTTCACAATTTTAATCCGGTGAAGTGCGGGAGGGCCACCTGTCTACCACATAAAGGTGGAGGCGTCCCGTTAAGTGCCTTGCCCAAGGACACAACTAGCAAGCTTGCCGGCTTGTTCTCCACACTATCCCTTTTATATGCTGAGCGCCAAGCAGGGAAGTGAATACCATTTTTTAAAGTCTTTTGGTATGACTCGACTTGGGAATGAACCCCAGGTCTACCGACTACGAGGCAGACGCTCTAACCACTACACCATCGCGCCGGTTGCATCATGTTTGTCGTTTTTTATAGCTATAAAAATGCCCGTGCTGTATTAACGGGAATGCGAGATTTTATTACTTGTTTAGATTATTAATGGCATTTTTATCCCTCGGTCATGTACAACCTCTGATGTTGTCCATAGAACATTATTGTCTTTAGACGTACTTCGTAGATGCCAGTATCGCTGGCGAGGTTCATTTTTATGGGGCGCCATTTGTTCACCGCTGATTACACATGTTTTAAAACAACATTTATGACTAAATCAAATGCATTTGTTTAAATGCACAAATACATTTAACATTTGTTTAAATGTTTATAACATTTGTTTAAATGTTAACATTTGTTTAAATGTTTTTAACATTTGTTTAAATGTTAACATTTGTTTAAATGTCTTTAACATTTGTTTAAATGTACAAATACATATGTCACTCAACCGTATCATTCACATATGTCACTCAACCGTATCGTATCGTTCTTTAAAGGGAATGTACTGCGAATAACGCTTTTCCGATAGATTTGGTCATTGGACCATCACGTGATAGGTTTGCGACAGACTCGTTTGAAATGAGCGACAGGCGCGACACAGTTAAAATTCTTGAAATGGGCGAGGAAAAGCAGAGGAAAAGTTTGGCGAATGATAAATCTTATATTTGTAACTTATATTCATAATGTTGTAACTTATATTCATAAAAAGACTGCGAGTTTTGCACTTATAGTTACATTGCATGTAGCATGGCCGAAACGAGTCGGCATTTACAGTAAATTGATTAAACAAGATAATAAAGAAAATATACATCATAGGATATAAAATTAAAAAGGTTTTTTAATGTTTTATCCTATGATTAGGGTGGCCATACGTCCCGTTTTAGGCGGGACAGTCCCGCTTTTTCAGGCCTGTCTCAGTTAAATTATGGAATGGCTGGTGTTTTCGCTCAGTCATGCAGCACAGCTTGACCTAGGGTATGCCAAAGTTAGCCGTGATAAACTAGGGCATGTTGGCAGCAAACCCTACCTGAATGATGATTCCGGCCGAAAATGACAACAAACGGGCAGCGAAATAGGTGGTGACCTTTTTTTTTGGAGATCCACCCCACCGTAGGCGCGACCGCGGTCTTGAGCGTCCCGATTTTGATCTAGAGTCTATAGTAAGCCCAACTATTTGGCTTCGTGAAAGGCGGCCATCCACTGTCCCGTTATTTGCTCATGCAAAAACGGGACGCTCAATTGGAGGTCTGTCCCGCCTAAATCGGAACGTATGGCCACCCTACCTAGTCATAATAGCAGTCTGCAATAAGCGTCCTGGTTTTGCATTTCGAAAAATGGCCAGCCTACCTATGATGTATATATATACATACATAGTCTTTCATAAGTATCATTATTTTCTGCAAGAAACTGGCAGACTGAGTTCATTGACTAACAGCATAAATCTATACAGCCTATGTTGCACTTTTGCTTCCAGCAGTCATCCTATATCTTATCCAGCAGACATCTTGTAGTAAGAGACTCGGACTTTTGCGGTTGGTGGTTTAATTTGCTGCAGACCACATGTTTCAAGAATTTTAACTATGTCGCGCCTGTCGCCCATTTCAAACGAGTCTGTCGCAAACCTATCACGTGATGGTCCAATGACCAAATCTATCGGAAAAGCGTTATTCGCAGTACATTCCCTTTAAAGAACGATACGATACGGTTGAGTGACATATGTGAATGATACGGTTGAGTGACATATGTATTTGTACATTTAAACAAATGTTAAAAACATTTAAACAAATGTTAAAAACATTTAAACAAATGTTATAAACATTTAAACAAATGTTAAATGTATTTGTGCATTTAAACAAATGCATTTGATTTAGTCATAAATGTTGTCCTAAAACATGTGTAATCAGCGGTGAACAAATGGCGCCCCATACATTTTTGTCACAAGCTTGCAACAAAGCGAGAGAAATTTTCGGGAAAGTCCCGTTTTCAAGAACACAACGATACAAAGCCGATGCGAGCATTAAACTCACAATGTCGCAATTACGGAGCAGTCACGATTGCTCAGTTTTGCTGTGAAGTAAAGTTAAAAGTAAACTAATTACTGATCGAATGCTGCTTGCAGTCGATAGTATATGAATGGTGATATAATGTTATGTAGTAATTTATGCTAATATGTGCATGTTTTCAAGATCGCATCGCAAGCTGCCCAAATCAGTTTTGAAAAAGATTTAACGCAAAGTGGTATTTGGTCGTGTTAAAACAATTTTTTCATTTTACAGCTCCAACTTCAGTTGTAGTGGTCAATGCTACGGCAACTACAAACAGCATTTCAATAAGATGGCGTCAGCCAGAGTCACCAGGAGTGTTTGACGCTCAGGTGTTGATCATTTTTTAGATATGCTTTCTGTTTTGTTGATTGTTGACTGTGTTTAAGATACAGGCAACATTTTGTTTTGAGAGTAGTCACCTTTACATGAAGTACATGTACATAAATTGCATCTTTGATATTTATTGATTGAACTAAACTAACGTTATGCAGCGTAAGTTTTAGCTTTCTCGAGACTTTAGGAACTTTGTGGCACTCTCGTGTTTTAACTTGGGCGTATTCATGCTTTTGGTAAATGATTTTCACTTCGTATTTACTGTTGGGCAAAGCAAAGAGCCAAGATCTTTGTCTTTAAGTGCTAACGTGACTTCAGGGTGTTGAATCTCAAATAATAGGTATCAACTTAGGCGTTTTTGCAAAACTACTACCTTACTTAATTGTCTTTTATGTTAAGATTGTGGTGTATGAGAATGGAACTGAGATCGTTTTAGACGATAGCACCAATTCGCACGATGCTACTGTATTAGCATCTGGAGAAATATTCACATTTTATGTCTTCAAACAAAGCAAAAATCAAAATAGCACCTGGAAAAGTTTCACGAACCATACGGGTGGGTTTGAGTGCTTGTATGAATACACGTTTGGTTGAGCAATTAAGTTGTTAGCAAAGACTTCTAAACCAAGGACATGCAGGCGCTAGTTTCAGATCAACCTAGCGAAGGCTACTGTATTTTCTATTTATGCGCAGAGCCAATAAAAGCTTATTGTTACATCATAGAGCAGACCTTGTCTGATCTACAATGCAAACTATGCTGGTAGGTTCATTTAAATTTTATAAGCGTGTATTGTACCGAGAAAGGTGAATCCTAGCCTGATGTATCTAGTCTAGTTCTAGTTTTATTATATGTAAAAAGACTAATAAGAAATACAGTTTAATGATTTTGTAAATTACATGAGAACAGCATTAAATTTACTGCAAACTGAGCAAAGTTAGATGAAGTGTCAAAACTGGTTGGCGATCTCAAAGGGATAGGCAAGTTTCAGGTAGGCCTATTTACTGGGGCTCGTAAAGAGAAAGCCGTATGCCGTACCTACTGGTATTATTTTGCTGAGCTTAAACTTATTTTTTAAATTTTTGTTGTTGTTGGAACCGGTCGGGATTTTCGTGACCCGAACGCAACCGGCAACGCCATTCTCCGACCGGCCGGTTGACCGGCAGATAAAAGCAATGTTCTGACCGGTAATCGACCGTTTTTTTTAGGGGGTGTCAAAGCAACGGCGTCGCTACGAGGGGTCGTAAAACGTAGTGTTACTTCAAAGCTATCAAAATTTCACAGAAAATCTAGGTGACCTCCAAAAAAAAGGTCTTCAACTGTCGACAACTGAACTTTTTTTCCATCATTCTCGGAACTGAATAATGACAATTGAACTTGCAATGCATATTGACCACTTCCTTCAATTTTTACAAACTTGCTCACACTAAGAAATCGCACTGTTAAATAACTTTTGAAACAAAACATTGCATAAAATGGCTTTAAATGATATGTTTTATACTGTCAGAAAACAAAAGGTTTCGACCGGTCGGTCAGGACCGGTTAAAGTTCCCGATCCGACTGGCAACCGGTGCCGCTCGACCCGACCGGTTTTCATCTCAGAGGCCAAATCTTAGCAGTCAACAAAATGATTGAATAAAATTTTTGTTGATCTTCAATTCATACTATTTTGCACCTTGTAACCGGGAGTTGGGGCAATGTACTGACAACAGTTTAGGCTGCATGTAGCTTTGTGAGAAATATATCGATAAATAATTTTTTCTTTTTTTGAAGAGCATTTATTTTCGTAATTATGCCGAACAAATGTGGAAATGTGAATTGTAGAGGAAACTACAACCTTTTGTCAAAACGTAGAATATTCAAACTTCCCAGCCTTGATCCTGAGAGGCAGAGGTGGCTTGCTGTGATTCCTCCTCGCAAAGACTTTGATATTGCAAATGCCAAATCTTTTTTCGTTTGTGAGAAGCATCGGCCCCAAAATCCTCCAATGAAGAAACTGCCAGGTGGAACAACAAGACCAGCTGTTGCACCAAGCATTTTTGATGTACCTGCTGCATGCCTGCCGACTCCCCAAGCCCCTCCTCGCCCAGCAAGACAAGTAGACAAGCAACTTGAGGTTTTCATGGCCAGAGACAGGATCAAGTCGTTTAGTGACTTCGTACCAGACAAGAAAATTAACAAGGACTATGACAATGTTGTGATTACCAGAAGATCTGACAGGTGTGCTTTTCTTTTCATGTCGCCTGACTTTCGTGAATGCGAAATGACTGTTCTTGTTGAAAACAAATCAACACTGTGTTCTCCCCTTACGTGTTTTGCATACAAGAGTGGAGTTCGCGTGCCACTAGGGACTATATTGAACCCCAATAATGGCCTCAGTTCCTATTCGCAGTTTTATGCTGTTGTACATACTTGCTTAAACTACAAAATCCCCCTGGATAAAGTGTTGATGAAAGTAGTTACTGCACTTCAGGCTCAAGAAACCGAAGACAAAAATAAGGCAAAAAAATTGGATTTTATCGTCAATAATCTGAAGCTTCTAGTTAACAAAAATTTTACTGTCAAAGACTACTGCTTTGCTGTGGGATCGTTTCCACACTGCAATTATGAAGTTCTCCGTGAGTATCTAGTTTTGCCAAGTAGGAGAAAAGTGCAAGCCGTCATTTCTTCAGTGAATGTGAGGGACATTTTATCAAAGACGTTTGCCAAACTTCAAAAACCTCAACAGAAAAATGTCGTTCTCTTAGTTGACGAGATAAAGATTCGGCCAACAGTAGCCTTCTCCGGAGGAGTCCTCAGTGGCATGGCCAAGAATGACCACGACGCAAAGGCCACTTCAATGCTTTGCGTCATGTCCAAGTGCCTTCATCGAGGCCCCAGCATCATGGTATCTGTCACACCTGTCCATAAATTGACCGCTTCCTTTCAGTTTGAGGTGGTGAAGCAGGCTGCCATGGTTGTAGAACAGGCTGGAGGCACTGTCCTTGGGTCCATCACAGACAACCACAAGATCAACCAGCTCTACTGTAAGATGTTTGATCGTTCATCAAAGTCTGATTACCCTGCCACTGCTACTCATCCTTTAGATGGCACACAGAGTTGGTACCTACTGTTTGGCACAGTGCATCTACTGAAGTGCATAAGAAACAACTGGATATCAGGTGAGTCTACATGTATTATTCTTGATTTGTGGTTTGTAACATATTCATACAAATCTTGAAAAAAAATTTGGCAAAACATTTTTTTATTTGAAAGGACAATCTTTAGTTATAACTTAATTGACAAGTAACAATAATAACAATTCGGTTATTTTTTTCTTTAATCTTTAATTGTGTTGGTATTCACGCCTTGGACTGCGTTTTGCTGTATATAGGCATGTCTGTATGTGAGAGTTTTTTTTTTTACGCAATGAGTAGTTTTTATAATTTTGATTGTTCTTGATAAGATATTTAATTATTATTATCTATTCAAGGACATCTAAAACCTTTTATCTATTTGGGTTTAGAGGTCCTTGTACCTATTATACTATTATGATTTATAAACAATTAAGTATCAACAGCAAACAATTATTAGCCTACTCCTGATTTTACTTAAGATAACGGAGGAAAAGCTCTTACAAATTATTTCTAGATGTAGTTGATACGTGAAAAAGTTTTTGTTTACCTAGTGACAGAAAAAAAACTGAATACTGCAGCACCGTAACAAAAATGTCAGCATGAGATGATTTTACTGTTTGTCCTTTTTTTTCAGAGGCCTGTCAGAAGATGACTTTCGACAATCAAGTCACTGGTTCCTTCAGCGATGTCAGAAAGCTATATGATGCTGAGAAGGCAAACCTCTTGAAAACTTCTCCCCTAACAGATGCTGCTGTTCGACCTTCAAAGCTTCAACTGCAGAATGTCCAGCACGTGTTGAAAGTTTTTAACGACAAAGTTGAAGCTGCCCTCAGACTCCAAAAGTGTGGCGACACAGCCGACTTTATTCAATTTGTGCTTAATTGGTGGAATGTTGTGAATGTGTCGTCAAAACATCAAGAAGCGAGGCTCAATGATCCGCATCGGCGCGTTCAGGACCACACCTCTACCAACCTGTCCGACTATCAACGGATCTTTCAGAGAGCTCCTTCTGGGCACGGAAAAGGCAGAAAGCAGTGTGTAACCCATGACACTAAGAAAGCACTTGTGCAGACCATACAAGGCCTGATTTCCATTTGTGCACACCTCCTGAACCATGCTGGCTTCCAATATGTACTTCTTCGGGAGCTGCAAAGTGACAGGATAGAGGGTGAATTTTCCGTGTACAGGCAGTCGACGGGTGCAAATGCTTTTATGACTTCTGGGGATGTTTTGACTGCATGCAAAAAACGCCTGGCTAGTCATGCCGCTTCTTACCTGGAAACCTTGGACGTGAATGGGGAGACCAAGGCTCACACGTGTGTTACCACTGCCATTGATGTTGAGGACGCCACCTTCATTGAGGACCACACAGAGCCTTCACTCTCCATACATGAGGAAAGCAGTGCAGCCTATGTGGCAGGGTGGCTGGAAAAAAAGTGTGAGGAACACCTGATCATCAATGAGGAGGATGAACTGGTGTCATTAGAAATCAGTGCCTTCATCTCCGAAGTTTCACGAGACTCCATGAAAATTCCCCATCAAACCACTTTTGACCTTGTGCGGTGTGGACTTGCCTTCATCACCAAAGCCAGACACAGGGCCTGCTGCTGCAGGAGACTCATGATGATTCTGCAAGTGATGGAGGACTACAATAACCTGAACACCTGTGACAAGCTCCGACGACACTTGGCAAATGTACTTTTGAAAGGTCTGCATAACTTGGAGAAGGACCAGCAAAAGAACTCCGTCCTCCTCCAGACATCAATCAAGAAGGCGCGCTTGTCAAATTAAGTTTATAACCAACTCGTGAATGTAATTTGATAACGTGTATAAATTTTTATGTCATTTTAAATTCTTATGTCTATTTAGCGCTATATGGCATATTTCAGATATTTCACGCTCGGGTCGTTCTGTGGGCATGTTATCACATATTTAGATATTTACCCCCTTAAATATGCATTTTAACGTTGTAATGTTTTTGTTTGAAGCAATTATGAGCCAATCATTAATTGATTTCAGTAGTACAATAGCAATTTTACAGTGAAGGTGATGGCCTTCGCTAGCAAAGACTGGACATAGGCAATGCGCGTCCTTGTTTTAGATGTCCTTGGTTGTTAGTTATAATATAATGAAGCAGATTATTTTAGTTAAAGAAGTGGCATTTTCAGGTCTACTCTAATGGTTGAGAGTAACACGGTGTTAATTTGTACATCAAGAAAGCACATAAGGACCTAACAGTTGATTTGCTTTTGTTCAGTTACCTTAAATGGTGATCGATATAACAACTTATAAATGAATGGTAATGATATGCACTGTGTGAATACAACTTCACATCCATATTTGTTTTGTCTAAGTGTTGATTATGTGCTGCATAATAGCCGCTGTCGGGCAGTGGTAATTGTTTCGGACTTGGGAACGAAAGGTCTAAAGTTAAAAACTCCATGAAAATACCGTGGCAATTGTTAGAAAGGGCGTTTAGAAATTAGAACGCTGTGTTTCTCCAACAATAATCTGGTTCGAAAGCGAGGATGTTGTGGTAGAAATCCACCGAATCAGCTTATACAAGTCTGGAAAAACGCAGGAATAAAACGTAATAGTAATTATTATTTTTTTTTTTTAGTAAAAAGAATAAAGCCATAAATGAATAAATGGCTTTATTCTTTTTACTAAGAATTGCGAATAAATCCCATTTTTATGCTCCTAGTTTTATTGAGAGCCACTATAGGCAAAATACCAAGATACTACTCCGTCAGCTAGAAGCAGTCAGTAAGAAGATTGTTAAAAGAGAAGCAGACGTCGAGTTTTTAATCAATTGTGTTACCTATCGACTTCAACCAAAATTTCTCAGATTTAAACTCTACAAAAAAGAAAAGCATAAAAGTAAAAGAGTTATATCGTTAAAGAAAAATTTTCTTTTGACAGAAATTAGACAGCATCGTAAGGCACTGAAGAAATTGAAAACTACTGCTGAGGAATTGCGTAAAGGTTTAAACAGCTCAATCGGTTACCCATCTCGCATTTACGTGCAAAGATTCATAAAAAAGAAAACAGAGTTGGCTACAAGAACCATTCGAATTATTCATAAACGCAAACTTAAAGATTTAGGCCTGGATATAGGCTTAGGGGAAGAAACGGAATAGATTCAGGTATTAACTAATTTATCAAATTACGATCTTTCTGACATAGAACGTAAGGTACTGAACAAAGGCTTAAAATTTGGCATCTTTCCGGATAAGGTGAATTTAACCCTTTCAGACGGAATTTGAAGACTTTTACCAGCAAATTCGGTCTAATCTCTTGGACAACAAACATCGCCTTGAACTTAAATCTAAGTTGATGACATTGTACAGCAAATTGAAATTATCGTTCTTTTATGGCTTGAAACATCAAGACATTGGCCTATCAACGGAAGAACGCGATGCTTTACAAAAACTGGCAAATAATCCGACGCTGATTATCTGCAAGCCAGACAAAGGCAACGGAGTGGTTGTTATGAACAAAAATGACTATATAAACAAAATGAATAAAATTATATCCAACAAAGCGCAATTTCAGTAGGTATCTGTTGATGACAATATTGCCAACTTATCCAAATTTCAACGATTTCTGTATAATCTAAAAAGGAAGCAATTTCTCAAAAAAGAAGTTTACGATCGAATTAGACCCATCTCAGCTCTTACTCCTACACTTTATGGTTTGCCAAAACTGCACAAAGAAGGATATCCATGTCGGCCTATCTTAGCATCAAATGGTAGTTACACTTACGATTGCGCAGTATGGCTAAATGAAATACTCACACCACTGCGCGAACATCCATTTTGCATCAAAGACACTTTCGATTTTGTATCCCGATTATCAAAATTCAACTTCAGTTCAAGCCACATGGTTTCATTTGATGTAATTAGCCTATTTACCAACATTCCACTGGATTTAGTTATTGATATTGTTTTACAAAAAATCTACTCAAATAAAGAAATGACTCTTTTTCATGGGCTCACAAAAGCTCAATTAAAAAAGTTATTAACCTGGACCACCAAAACTACTACCTTTCAGTTCAACAAGCAATACTACAAACAGACAAACGGTGTAGCTCTGGGGTCTCCCTTAGCTCCGCTTTTGGCTGATTTGTGCATGAATTGGATCATTGACCAAACAAAACAGATTCGACCACAACCGACTTTATTTTATAGATACGTAGACGACTGCTTTGCATTGTTTTCAAGTCAAAAAGAGATTTTAAAGTTCCACCAACAACTCAATATGATTCATCCCAATATACAATTTACCTACGAAGCTGCTGAAAACCATCAAATTCCTTTTTTAGATGTTTGGATAGACAATTCCGAAGGAATATTGAAGCTAAGCACTTACCGAAAACCTACAAACACTGGTCTTTACATTAATTGGCAAAGTTTTGTTCCCTCCCGTTATGAATTGAATCTAGTTAAAACTTTGCTACACAGAGCATATAGCATATGTAATTCGTATAGTTCAATCCATGAGGACTTTCGCGGCATATCTTCTATATTACAACGAAATGGCTATCCTCTCTGGTACATCAAGAAACAAATACGTTTATTCTTGAACAAGCGACATAAATCACCAATCATGCAGAAATATGATACAAGTAGCAACTGTGAAAGTCTAAAAACGTCAGAAAGCAAAGAAATTCCCCTTTTTCTGCGATTACCTTACCTTGGCAATATATCGTTGCAAGTTGAAAAAGAAATTCGGCAGTATTTAATTAAAAATCTTTCTACAAAATTTCGATTTAGATTGGTACACGACACTCACAATATTGACAAATGTTTCAAATTTAAAGATCGTCAAGCCCTATTACACAATGCAGGAGTTGTGTATAAACTAAATTGCTCGTGTGGACAATCATGCATTGGCCAAACTCACCGTAATCTAGTCACACGAATTCAAGAACATGTACCAAACGGAAAACTAAATCAAGAATCAGATGTAGCAAAGCACCTTGTGCGCAATCCTAACCACAAGATTAATTTCGATTCTCCCGAAATACTTGGTCATAGCAACAACCGCAGAAAGCTACGAATCAAAGAAACCTTACTTATTCAAAAAATTCAACCGCAAATTAACTTGGATGGAGCATCCCAACCAATTTATTTGTTTAATACGTAATAGTTGTAGAAAGTATATCTGCAGTGCGCTTTTTAAGTTAGCCTTGCCTTGCTAATTTATGGCAGTTGTTTGTTTTATCAATTTGTGATGTCATAATTCTTAACCTTACTAAATTTAGTTGTACAGCGGTTAGCTATCAATGCAGTATCTGTTTAATCTAACCTTAGGTGACCATTTATTTAACTGATGATGCTTTTAGTGTAAAAGCGAAACGTTTTAATAAAATGTTTACCAGCATTTGGTTTTATTCTTTTGACTAAGAATTGCGAATAAATCCCATTTTTATGCTCCTAATTATTTTTTATTATGCTGTTTGTGTTATTTTCAATAATTTGACTTTTGGTTTGTGTTTGTAGTTGTAGCTGGACCAAGCAATGTTATGTCATCTGGTCAAACTACCAATAGCATAACAGTCACATGGCAGAAACCTGATGCAACATTTGAACACTATCTTATTGCGTATAGAACCAACTCGGATCCGATTACGAATAAAGTGGAAAGGTAAGTTGGTATTTTGTACCTAACCTGATGTAAGGCTGCCTTTGCTCATAGCAGGTTTTGAGACGGGGTTTTGCTGCTTGATACTGAGTGCAAACAGACCAATGCTCTCTTCGCACTCAGTATCAAGCAGCGAAACCTCGTCGCAAAACCTGCTCTAAATATCGGTAAGAGGTTTTATTCCTGGTTGCGAAAACTGCTATTGTGTGAACGCAGCCTTAGCGGTTTGTAGGCATCCAATGGGAGTTTTTCTGCTGGTAATGGGATTATCAGTTGGTAGTAAGTAGAGTCAGTTTTTGTTGACCTAAAACTAACACTAATAGATTTAAAAAATGAAAAAAATTGACTTTATTAACCTTACAAAATTTTGACCGAATGAATAAATGCTGGTTTAGTTAGCTTTTCTGCAGAAGCAGTTGTGAGTTGATGTAAAGTGTAAACAAGTGGTGAAATATGTGGTCGTTCATCACGACTTCTCAAACTATGGGTTGTTGTTGTTGTGATTACCCCTCCTCTTCCTCGGGATGGAGGTACGGCATGAACGGCAATTCAGGTTCATGCCGTCAACCTAATTGAAATTGGGCTAGGGGAAAGATGGCAGCCCATGTTGAACCAGTCTTGAGTGACTGGTAGCCCCACCACCAAGGCGGACTGCCACTGGTGGGTACCCAAGAGCCGTGTGACATGCTTGGTTAGCAACTTCACAATTGTAATCCGGTGAAGTGCGGGAGGGCCACCTGTCTGCCACATAAAGATGGAGGCGTCCCGTTAAGTGCCTTGCCCAAGGACACAACTAGCAAGCTTGCCGGCTTGTTCTCCACACTATCCCTTTTATATGCTGAGCGCCAAGCAGGGAAGCTGTAAATACCATTTTTTAAAGTCTTTTGATATGACTCGACTTAGGGAATGAACCCCAGGTCTACCGACTACGAGGCAGACGCTCTAACCCAGGGGTGGCCAACCTTTTCAGTCCATGCGCCAAAATTTTTCGCCACACAAGCATTCATTTGAAGATGCGCCACACAAACATTCATAGCTTTTCATTGCTCTCAAACGTGTAGTAATATATTTATACTTTGAAGTCAAAACAAGGCCATATTCAGCGGTGATCTCCAAAAAAATAAAAAAAAAAAGGTCATCCCCTGTTTCGCTGCACCTTTTCCATCACTTTTGGCTTAAATATGCCACCAAACGTGAGGCCAACCAAGTGCGGACTTTTTTTTTTTTTTTTTTGGAGATGTTATTGGAGTGACAAATTTTTCGGCCAGATGAAAGGACACTTACCCAAATTGCCCGAAAAATCTTAAACCTGGAATGCGCCACCTCTAAACATGCAATGCGCCAAATTTGGCGCAATGCGCCACGGTTGGCCACCCCTGCTCTAACCACTACACCAACGCGCCGGTTTAAACTATGGATCGCGACCTCATTTGGGGTCGCACGATTTAGTTTTGGGGTCGCGAAATAAATTCAAAACATATTGTCTGTATTTATCAGAATTTAATGCTTTTGTAGTGCTCACAAGAAAATTAAAAGTAGACCTGTAGTAAAATGATTTTGTGTTGAATTTTAGAGGTAACTCTATCTTTACGTTATCTGTAGTTTTACTACAATCTCTGCCTGAGCTTTCAAGTAAAAATAATCAAAAAATCGAAACAAGTTATTGTTACTTCCTGTTTGTTGTAACGTACTGACCGATACTGAACTTGTTGACACGGCTTCCACTCGGGAGGAAATTTCTTTATTTGAGAAAATTTTCTAATTTCATAAAATTTGACTTAAAGTCAGAGAAGGGGAAACTAGACGAAAATGATCAAGATAAAAAAATTACGAAGAAATAAGAAAATTTGCAGCAACATATCTTCGTAAGAAAATATAGCGTAAAATAAAGTTCTAACATGCGATGTAGAAATAAAGAAATTGTGGAAAAAAAAACGCTGCTGAACTTCATTTGCCGCGATGCAAACACTGCTGAGGAAAAAAAATGTTTATTCCTTATTTGTAATTTAAAATCATAGTTTTCAAGCTTAACGAAATAGCTTTCGACTACAGAGCTAAGCGAAAGCCGATATAAAAGCGCGTAAGGTATGCAAATTGTGTACCTCGTCAGTAGCAAATTTAGAGGGAGTGTTATACTCTCTTGCTTTGGCCTTTTCACGAGAATTCAAAAACTAATTATGTTCGCTACATTTGCGTCAGTTCTTGACTTTTTTCAATATGTATTTAAAGACATTATTTCAAAACCAAGCAGTTATGATGTATCAGCTCATTTCTTTCATAAATCATCATGCGCAATATCCATCCCGATAGGTGTGCTTGAAGAAAAAGATACTTGAGATTTGTGATCAGTGGTGCAATTATGGAGTAGAACATAAGCGGTAGCTCTCAAAGGATATGAGAGAATCAAAAAATGTAAAAGAACAGCTTTTTTGTGACCAAAATATGCTAAATTCTTGCTTTCGCCAGGTTTTTTTCTTTTAATTCTTCGCCCTCCAAAAGACGATGGAGTTCACGAATATTATATAATTGCGTGATAAAAAGATTAAGCTTACGTAATGCTTTGCTCCCTGCTCCTCTCTCAAAACAAAAATACTACCAAACACGCCAGTACCTGTAATGGGGCGTTTATTGCTTAAATATCATTAACGTGTTGGCTACCTATCCAGGGGTCGCGTAGAAATATCTTTTCTAAAATGGCGTTGCAGAACAAAAACTTTGAGAAGCCCTGGATTCCTGGATACACATAAGGTCAACGCGATGAGACGAAAGAAAGTGTAGTAGTTCAGTGTTCCTGGCTCGGAGACCTCCAGCATTCCATTGAAGAACCCTGAGGGAGTCAGGGGGTGAAGAGGAAGCAGGAAATGTAGAAAGACAGCCAGGAGCATGAAGCGGTGGTAAGGGTACAGAGAGAGGAGATACAAAGTGATCAGAAGGGGGTAAGAGGTGTGATGGCAAGGGTGAGGGTCAGATTATACGGTGAAGGTATACAAACTGGAGGAATTCGAGGAGGAAGTCACAGTGATGGTAGATGTGGGATCTCCAGAAGAAGCAGGGACGCAGCAGGGGGCAGCTCCAGGAGTGAGAGCTTCCAAGAGTTCTGAAATTAGAGAAGGAGAGTAGTGAGCACTTTAGATGGACCCATTTGAGCAGGTGCAGCATCGCACTGACCTACCCCGCCAGGTCACATGTTCAGTGCACACTGAACAGGAAAAGATGGGGCCAGGGTTGGGATAAACGTTGCCGCTCGTCAGGAGAAGGAGAAGAATGAGGAGACGAGAAAGGGCAAGAGAGAGGCAAGAGAAGAGAGAAGACAGGCGACCGATTTTAAAAAAGCTGCGTGCTGCCCTTCTGCGGTCGTTAAGAGGGCAGCATGGCGATAATATGGTTTGTGCAAGGGGAGTGGTTAGGCCAACAGCCTTTTTCGACCCAACTCAACCGGGGTCGGGGGCCGCACAACCACGTTGAGGCAGCTGTTGATTGGTGCAGTAGTAGAGTTTGTTAGTCAAACTTTCATTATAGATGCGCTTTTTTGCTATACTGCAATTGCTTACACGTGACAAATGTACAGTGTTTCGCCTCCTGCTTATCGCAACTACTTGATTGCAAGACAGTCGCACATAATTTCTTTTGACTTTGATTGTTGCACCACAATTGCTAATTGTGACAAGAAGTAGCAACCTATATTACCTTACAAATTGGCAAAGATTGTAAGTTAAAACAAAAAAGTTATGTTAAGTTTTGTCACAGTTATCGGTTTTTTCACCAATTTCAAAGAGACATTTTGACTAACAGTGTTAATTATAAAAGATTGATATTATTACCTTAAAAAAGAAAAATTGACCAAACCGGTAAAAATGGACTTTTTATTGACCTATCAAAGCAAGAATATGAACCTTACTCTTTGTACTGAGAACTCTACAAAAAAAACCACGCTGCTCAAGCTTACTACCAAATAATTGAGTTTATTGAAAACTGTTGCGCTAGTAATTAGTACCGATGATATTGATGAGTGGTTCGAAACAGACTGGTACTTTCTCTTGGTGTAATGTAATCGATTTTCAGTGTGAGCTCAGATAATTGTTTGATGTCGATTTTTGAGCCTTTCTAGCGGAGTAGGTGCTAATCATCACAACAACATATTACTAGTAGCTTTTGTGGCGGTTTGGGGTTTCGTCAGTAAATTTAGCAATTATTACCTTGAACTGATAGAATCTAAAGTAGCACTACAGTAAGGTTAGTTGTACAAAGCCCTACACCTAAATTGGTTTACTAAGTTACAAAATATCAATTTTGTCATATGATCATATCAGCATCAGTGGTGACCAGTGTTCCCACTAAGATTTTAGTGAGTGCGTAACTGCCGGCGCCAGTACGAAATTGCTAGCTAATATACGAAAACCGCCGGACAAATTTTGGTGGACAATGCTGAACAAACCGCTGCACCAGCCTAAGTAACCTATTTTAAAGTGAAAAAAGATGGGTTTGGTAGCCTACTGCTGTTCAGCATACACGCTAAGCTAGAAAAAGATGTTTAACTCAATTTTGATCTCCGATCTTGGTCCAAAAGTTTTTGAAGGCAGTTAAGCGTCTGACGTAAACATCACGTAACAGTTAGCCAACCAACAGCGATTTGCAAGCTACGCGCGCACTAATTCCACGCTTTTATTGTGTAGTAAAATTTGTCAAACGGCTTCATTAATGACATCACCTTGCCTATAATAACGAGTCGTTTCCCTCAGTCCTTGCAGTATTCCAATATTTCGGTTACTTTAAAGTTAGCCTATAACAATTGTTTTGCCTATAACCGCACGCTTTGTTTTTCCCCCAGACGCTGTTTTTTCAGTTATAGCATTTTTAGCCTAGTTTAGTGCTTTTCAACCGATATTGGTTTTGTCAGTAAATTTATGTGGCCCATTTTCGAAACACATAGAGGCACGTGGACGGTTATATATGTTTCTCAATTTCATAAGCGACTTCAAAAAAGTTATCAAAGTGAATTTCATGGATGCCCAAATAAATATAAAAGCCAATTCGCCAAAAAGTTTTCCGATTTCACTCGACGTGAAGAAGGGCACATAAAGTACTAGCCCCGTAAAGACTGTTGTTCGCCGATTGAAAATCTCTGATCTAGGCCATCATCATCTGTCACGAGTGATTTTTTTATTCGATTAAGACGCCAGCTTGCGAGTTGTAGCTTGTTTATTCTGCTACATCTTTTGCAGCAGGAAGTGGAGTTAGCTGTATATCAAAGATCTTCAACGATGCCCTAAAAAACGTGGGCGTAAGCGCAGAGTTTTCAAAATTTCCGGAAGTGCAGGAAGGAGAAAAAGCAAAACTGTGACGTTGCGCTTACGTAATAATTTTCTTGGTTATGTCAGCCCTAAAAAAAGGTTTACAAACAAGTAGCCTATCGGTTACTAATCGGCCGCAGCGAAATACCTGGCTATTTCTGTGTAATAAGCAAAATGTGGTCCTTGAAACTCGATTTGTGCAATAGTAATTGATAAACATTTCAGAATGTCAGGTTAACAGTGCTTGTAAATAAAATTAGCACAATTCTATGCCGACGCCCAACATGAACATGAAAGATATGACTTTTTTGAATTTTTGGGATGTTGGGTAGGTTACCACTATGACACCAGAGCAAAAATTTCTGGCGAACTTAATTAGTGACATTTCCTAATCGTAATCAATTAAACAGTAGGATTTTGCAATTGCAATTAAGCTTTCCATCTAATATTGGAAGTATTTGATTACCAAAGCCGCGTAAGTTGAAAGGAGAGATCAAGATTTTTGTATAATGTAGTAATCATACGGTGTGTCTTGCTTTCTTAAATTTATCTCAGAAAGCAATGTTATTGATTAGCGATAACGAATTTCACTCGAGTCTTGCCAACTAATTTCACAAACCACGCATGAAAACAAACGAGTTAATTTTTAGAAAGTTTTGTCCCAAATTCGAAAATTGGTAAAAGATTATCTGGCTAGGTATTGTGACGAAAGTAACGGTAGTTTTGAGATACTGCTGAAGCTTTCTTTCCGGACTCTGGATGATAATTGCGGTCACATAGCTGGCTAAATATTTTTTTGGCTCTAAATAAGTTTAAATTAACCATTGACCAAATGCATGAAAAAAATTCTATCTTTGGGAAAAGCATTCGAAACTTCACTAAATCAAAGGAAACAGAAATTCACGGACGTAGATATGCGCGAGTTTGGAAAACGCAGCTTTTAAATCTAGTAAAAAATTGAATTTGTAACTGCGCATAAAACTACTGGGTCTCACTTGGAGGCCCTTACTGCAAAAGAAATTCTTCATTCGAACCACATTTGAAGGGACGCTTCCTTTTCGCGTAAAATTTTGGGGGCTCCCGCCATTGACTACCGGCAGATGTAAAAGGCTGCAATAGCCGCGCGCCCACAATCACGCTTTAAAGAAAGGTTTCTTTGCGCAGTGCACAACTTTCTGAGAGTTTTTGACTGATTAGTCATTTTTCTTTACACTGGTAAACGAAATTAGATAATACACCTTAATGTTGAATCAAAAAACACTTTTGGAATGGTCAATCGTGAACGGTAATTTTTTTCAATGTTCCAAAGTTGTAGGCAAATTTTACTGTATTACAAATTATTTTTCAAGCAATTAACATAAAAAGGCTACATTTTAATGAAAAACGTTTTCAAAAAGATCGAAACTACAATCACCATTTTTCCTTTGCGTTTCGGGGCTTATTTCAATCATGATTGGTAAGCTATCACGACACATAGCTGTCAGCTACATTTTATTTCAAAAACAATATTTTGGGGGTATTTAAAACTAAAATTGGTTAGAAGTCGAGTTCTTTTTTACTTTTAGTTTTCATAATTGGCAAGTGTGAGCAGATTATTTATTTGTAATTAACAAAAACTGAACCACTCCCTCAAAAAATAGTGTTCTTTTTGTTAACCTGAAGCGGAGAGCAATGTGTTTTTTATCTTATCAAGCACGATTGAAATTGGCGTTGAAGAGTAAGGAAAATTTATACATGTTAACCGCTTCCAGTTTTGAACTTCCCTCGAAAAATCATGTTTTATGTTAAACTGAAGTTTGAGAACTCTTTGGTATTATTGCTCTTTAGCTACGATTGAAATTGGCTGGGAAAAGTAAAAAAAAACAAACTTTTTGATTTGCTTTTTGTTAATTGCTCGAGAGTCAATTTGTTATACCAAAGATATGTAAGTCGCTGTCACTGGCTTTTGCGTCACGACCACGCGATGTTTGTTCGAGACGTAGCGCTGCCCTAAAAAAGCATCTGTCCAATCTTGGATTCCTATTCACTGTCTCCCACGTATTAAACAGTGGTTGAAAATTTTGCTAGCAAAATCGCATTTTGACAAACTGAAAAAATTATCGAATACCGCCAGAGTTTTTTACGCATCGTTAGATTTTGACTGCGAATCCGCCGGACATGTTTTTGCAAATTCGCACTTTTTTCGCGTTTGTAAGGAACACTGGACTGGTGACGATTGTATGAAAAAACGCTAACCAAATCTATGTTTTTGTCGGCTTCGGGGCCTAAACTTTGTCAAGTGTTTGCATTCTGAACATTAATCCATAAGACCGTAGTCCAGCAGCGTAGTCAGGGTAAAAGTAAAAGTAAGAAACGTCATTTTTTTCCCAGATTGTTGGTTAAAAGGTTTCATTGTGATTAGTAAAAAGTCAACCTGGCCTCTTCTTTCCTGAAAATTTTAACTTATGCATTTTGTTAATGAGGAAACATTTTATTCTTTTAGATGTATGTAACCGCAGTATCAGCGTAGAGCCAGTTTCTTTTGTTTTAAACAGATTACATACATTGTATTGATCATGCTTATGTTTACATGCAGAATATTAAACGACAGGACGGAATATACTATAACTGATCTCACACAGGGAACACTGTACGATGTTTCATTATTAAGCGAAGGGCTTACCAATAGTACGCCAGTAGTCAAGCAGTTTCCAACGCGTAAGTAGATGGAAAGTTTCCATTGTGTATTTGTGTGAATACATGGTGTGGTGTATTGCGAGTGCTTTTCACGTATCAGTATTATGTGTACACACACACACACACACACACACACACACACACACACACACACACACACACACACACACACACACACTAAGATCTGTTGTTTGTTAAAAAGCATTATGTAGTAGTCGCAGGCTCTAGTCACTGCGTTGTGGAAATAGCTTCCATTGCAGTTCTTTGAACGAAAATTCTATTGGATATTGCATTTTCATATGTGCTTATTCCTTGATGATTTTAAAGTGGTTTGCTGATGACAAGGTAAGGTGATTCAGCGTAAATTTATGTAGAAATTGCTTGGCATGCTTAAAGTTTTTCGGTAGTTGCAGGTATTTGAATGGATTTGTTTGTGGCTTTGAGTATCTAAATATAGTCAGACATGTACGTGCGTAAACTGGGTTTGCAAAACTAGTCTTGTTTTTATAGGCCTTGTAGTGGTGTACTTACTTTTAATGTCTGTTTATTTAAGGTGGTTGTGGCCTGCTTCAAAGATGTTTTATAAAGTTTTGTTATGGGAATAGTTAAGGGTAAAGCTTGAAAAAATGTTTTGAACTCTGTCACGTAGTAACTTTAGTTAAAATACAGTTTATTTCGAACCAACATAAATGCTAGAATAGTAAGGGCTGTAAGATATGATAATTTTGTATAAGAAGCCACATGCTTACCATCTCTTGATGTATGAATGAAGTATTTACCGTATGTGGTTCGCATGACATAAGCTTTTAAGCTATTTGGGTCGTTGCGTCTAGTGAACGTAAAAGCGTATTTAAAATATTTTGTAAGTGGAATTTTTTACTTAAATGAACCACTTTATGCAAATGGCACCTAGAAATAAAAAATCGTTTTAGCAATCGTTTTAGTACTCGTGTGCTTAAAGGTCGCGCTTTACAACAGTTTTTGAAGTAATAATCAAACCAGTGAGATCACATAAGTTTGATTGTTACAAGCGAAAGCAAGGTATTATCCATAAACAACAGTTCCCAACTTTTTTGGGTTGATATTACCTTTATTGCGGGAAGGTAGTTGACGAAAAAGATGGTGTAATGGAGGAGAATTTCGATCACATTTAAACTCAGCACACCTGTCATCGCAGGTAACAAAGAATTTATTTAAGCAACAAGGAAAAACGTTACTTTGTTTGGCATGGTATTTCGATAGGCCCAAGTGATCATGTGTAGTCTAAAGCTTGCAACTTCAGTTATTTTCGCATTTCGAGAAGTATTACGCACATGTGGCTTTTGTTTGATTGTTTTACCCCTCTTCTTCCTCGGGTCGGAGGTACGGCATGAATTCATGCCGTCAACCTAATTGAAATTAGGCTAAGGGAAAGATGGCAGCCCATTTCGAACCAGTCATGAGTGACTGGTAGCCCCACCACCAACAAGGTAGACTGCCACTGATGGGTACCCAAGAGTCGTCTGACATGCTGGGTTAGCAAGTTCACAATTGTAACCCGGTGAAGTACGGGAGGGCCACCTGTCTACCACATAAAGGTGGAGGCGTCCCGTTAAGTGCCTTGCCTAAGGACGCAACAAGCAAGCTTGCCGGCTTGTTCTCCACACTATCCCTTTTATATGCTGAGCGCCAAGCAGGGAAGCTGTGAATACCATTTTTTAAAAGTTTTTTGGTATGACTCAACTTAGGAAATGAACCCCAGGTCTACCGACTACCAGGCGGACGCTCTAACCACCACATTTCGAGAAGTATTACGCACATGTGGCTCGTGTATATTGTTTAAGCCTCGTGTGTATTCGTTTGAAATGCAGGCCAAAAATACACTAAATACTCACCGGTAACGTAAGAAAAAATCACAAGATGGTTTTTGCCGACTACGATCGTGTAATTTGAAAAATTATACTTTCCCACCTTAACAATGTAGATGGAAATCTCTTGTATATTAAATACGAGATTGTTGCTATCGTTTATTATCCCACGATTTTTTTTCGGTATTGAGCAGTGATATCTGCCATTAATGAATAAATATTTTTCAGAATATTCTTAGAGTTTTCAGTGGTAGCATTATACAGAACTTCACTTGTTGCTGAAATTACCAAAAAAAACTTTCGTTTTTCATACTTTCTCTGATGTCAAATCATCCCTGCTAACTTGGATTATTTGAATGAAATCGCTGTTGCTAAAGTTACGCGTATCTGTCCGACCCAGGCCTGCACAACATACGGCCCGCGAAAGCTTTCCAAAGTCAATCAACAGCTAAACTCTGTCTTTTCTGTATTCCACCTGCTGTGTGTGATAGAAAGTATTTTAATTAAATCTTATTCCTCAGTTTTTACGTAACAGTTACTAGTCTTATGATGCCTTATTTAATGTTTGTTAGAAGAGCTTGTAGATTAATAGCTCATGATCTTAACCAAGATGAGCCAGAGAAGAGTATCAAAAAAAAATTTTAGAATTCTGTACTTAGGGCCACTGCGCAGGAAAAAAACGATCAGATACGAGTAGCCTAAAAACTGAAGTTCATTTATCCATAGAGAGTGGTTCACTTGCTTCTATTTACAGTTATAGTTTCAGTGTTGTTTATGTGCTAGTGTTGCGTAATCTGCCTGTAAGCTGAACATTTGTTTTTCGCTGGTTAACCATGTCTGGAAGGGAAAAATAGGAAAATAGGCGAGCACAGGGCGTTTAACTCTTGAGTGGAAAGACAAAATAAACAAAGAACAAATGAACTAAAATAAACAAAAGAACAAAACAAGTGAACAAAACAAGTAAACAAAATAAACAAGTGCAAAAAATAAACAAAGAACAAAAAACAAAATAAACAAAGAACAACGAACAAAGACAAAATAATCTGTCTAGTGCAGTGTTTCCCAACCTGTGGTCCATGGACCACCTGGTGGTCCATGCAGGTTCTCAAGTGGTCCACGAGAGGTCCTTCCATAAAAAACAATATATTCGCCATTAACAGTTTCGCATTTTTGTTAATTCTCAATAATTGATAATGTGATAATAAGCATTGTTGTGTTTCGTTTTACAGTCATGCTGGTACAATCAAGGTTAGTTGCCAGATAGGCTCAGAGCTTGTGAATTAGGAAAGATTATTAACGATCGATTAAATTAGAATTCTGGTAGTATTTTATATACCTTGTATATAATTTGTTTCGGATTTTATTTAGAACAAATCTAAGCTAAATCGGTGATTTTCTTACAACCATGATATGTCGAAACGCAAGTGGAGTGAAAATTACGTTGCATTTGGCTTCATTAAAAACATTGGAAAAGATGGGACAGAGAAGGCGCAATGCATCCTTTGCGATCAGGTTCTTACAAACTCGAGTTTGAAGCCTTCCAAACTAAAAATACATTTTGCAACACATGGTGAATCAGCAGCTTATGGTATTAAGGCCCTGAAAACAAAGCGAGCCCGCTACGATCAAAAAGGTACTCTCCCTCAATTGCACAAAACAACAACAACCATGCAAAATGGCGTCGTATAGAGCTGCTTACTTGATTGCGAAGAGCAAAAAAGCACACAACATTGGAGAGAACCTTATCAAACCTTGCCTCGTGGAGATGGCAGATATTCTGTTGGGAAACGAAGCAGCGAGAAAACTAAGTAAGATCTCCATGTCAGATAATACTGTAAAAAGGCGTATGGAGGACATGAGTAACGACATTTTGTCTCAAATTGTACATGATATAAAGAAGAGTGATTTCCCAATAGCCTTGCAGTTGGACGAGTTTACCGACGTTGCATGTGTGAGTCAGCTGTTGGTATTTGTACGCTACGTGCAAAAAGCAGGAACAAAACTTGAGCTGAAGGAAGAATTTCTGTTTTGTGAGAGTCTCCAAACTACAGCTACCGCGTCAGACGTCATGAGTCTAATAAAAGCCTTTTTTGAAAAACATGATATTCCTCTTGAGAAAATCGGGTTTGTGTGCACCGACGGGGCATCGACTATGCTTGGCTGTAAATCGGGGTTTGTGACACTGTTAAAAGAGACGAATCCGAACTTAGTCATAATCCACTGCATATTGCACCGTTATGCATTGATGAGCAAAACATTGCCCGACAACTTGAAAGAAGTGATGGACTCTGCAGTTCATATCGTAAATTTTATCCGAGGGAGAGCGACAAATCACAGACTATTCAAGCACTTATGCAAAGAGATGGGAACTGAGCATACTGTTCTACTTTTTCATACTAATGTACGATGGCTGAGTGGGGGGAAAGTGTTCAACCGATTATTTGAACTACGATATGAAGTGCTCCCGTTTCTGAAAAATTGTGAAAAGAAACCAGCTTATGTCACCAATTTGGAATCTTCTTTCGATTTTTGCTTCGCTTGGCATATCTTGCAGATATCTTCTCAGCGCTGAATGACTTGTGCATCTCACTTCAAGGGCAGGGAACGGACGTCATTTCATCAATGGAAAAAATTACAGCGTTCAAATGGAAACTTACCGTGTAGTTGAAGCGAGTTCCAAAGGGTAGTTTTGATCACTTTCCTAAATTCAATGAGCTCAGAGAAAGCATGGAAGTGGATAAAAATGTGCTGAGCGACATTGAAAATCATTTGACATCGTTAAAATCAAAATTTGATTCTATTTTTCCTGCTGAAAAGGTTGCCCCGTCATGGGCTCAAAATCCATTCCTGGTTAATGTTAAAGAGGTGGAGGAGAAACTCCAAGAAGAAATTCTCGATCTGAAGGCATCTGGGGCTGCGGAGATGATGTTCACCGCAAGCAATCTGACTGAATTTTGGCTGTCACAGACTGAAGCTTTTAGAAATCTCAGCAGAATTGCTTTGAACCTTCTCCTGCCCTTTTCCACTACATACTTATGCGAACAAGGATTCTCCACGTTGATGCACATGAAAACCAAGGAGCGTAACCGCTTGAAATCAGTCGATAATCAAATGAGAGCGTGTCTCTCAAGCATCGTTCCTCGCTTTGAATTGTTAGTTGAAAACCATCAGATGCAGGAGAGTTGTTAAACATTGTTTGGTAGTGGTGATTTGTGATGTTTAGAATAAATCGTGTTGTATATACAATAAAGTCCAATGTGAATAACTCTTTTAAATATTACAACTTATGTGGGAAGATCGGAAATAGTGGTCCAAGGTGATATAGATTATTTTTGAGTGGTCCACGGACTCAAAAAGTTTGGGAACCACTGGTCTAGTGTGTCGAGAAACGGCAGCCGTTCCCGATGAATATAATTTGAGACGACATTTGGAAACCCAGCATCCTACTATCGCTAAATTAGATCGAAATGAAAAGAGCCTTAAAGCAGCCAGCCTCATGAAAAGCCTTGGCAAGGAACAGCAATTTTTCAAAGTATTCGACAACGAAAGTGCAAAAGCTACAAATGTTAGCTTCCAAATTTGGAGGAAAATTGCTGCTTCTGGGAAGTGTTTTACAGACAGAGAGTTTGTGAAAAAGTGCATGCTGCTAGCTGTATCAGAGCTTTGTCTAGAAAAGATGCGGATGATCTAAAACATTAGTCTCTCACGCATGATTGTAGAAAGAAGGGTGACTGACATAGTTGCCAACTAAACGGGTCAGTTAAAGCAGAAAGTAAAAGAATTCTATTTTTATTCATTGGCTATAGATGAAAGTATGGATTTTTGCGATACAGCCGGCTTGTCATATACAGTATGTTCGAGGCGTTGACAAGGACTTTAATATTAGTGAAGAACTTGCTGCCATGCAATCAATGAAGGGCCGCACAACTGGGAAAGACATCTGCATTGAATTAATTGTGTAAACAAGAAGTTGGCACACAGATTTACGAACTTACTGACCATTTGCTCTGACGGTGCTCCAGCTGTGTGGAAAACATACTGGAGCAGTTACTCTAATTTAAGAAGTCGTTGAAAGGCGTATAATCATACACCGCTGCATTATTCACCAGCACGCTTTGTGTGGTAAGATTTTAAAATTTGACTTAAGTAATGTCTGTGGTAGTTTCGGTTGTAAAGTACTTTCATGCTCGCTCTCTAAAACAGAGAACATTTTGAGCATTTCTGAAAGAGGTGGACGCCGAATATAAAGACCTAGTATACCATACAGAAGTGAGATGGTTGAGCCGAGGAAGAGTGCTACAGCGTTTTGTTGGTTTGAAAGAGGAAGTTTTACAGTTCCTTATAAATATATCAAAAAAGTTCGAAGAGGTTGAAAATTAATCCTGAAATCATGATTTACTTTTCCTTTGTGATATCACTGCTCATCTGAACGATCTCAACACGCAGCTTCAGGGAAAATAGCTGCTAGTATTTCAGTTGGTAGGAGCAGTGAAAGCTTTCAAAATGAAACTGCAACTGAAAGATGAAATGATCCACTTTCCTACCTGTGTGCAACGTATTCCCCAGTGCCAACATCTTGAGCTAGGAGAAAAATTTGCACAGCAAATTGAGATATTGATACAAGAGTTTGACCGACGACTCAGTTTGTCTCAGAAAGAAAATCTTCAATTCAAACTGATTGAAGACCCATTTTTTATGGATCCAGAAGAAGTGCCCATACAATTGCAGTTGGAAGTTATCGAACCGCAAACCTCGTCTTTGTGCAAGACTAAACAGAGAAAGTAGCCTGCTAGACTTCTACAGAAGTCTCAACAGTGATAAATATAAAAACCTTGTCCAACTTGCAAAGAAAGCGCAGAGTATTTTTGGCAGCACCTACGTATGCGAACAAACTTTTTCGATTATGAATTTGAAGAAGAACAAGCAGCGCTCTTCTTTGTCCAATGACAGTCTGAAAGACATCCTGAAAATATCTGCTTCTCATCTGTATCCAGATTATGGCAAATTTGTTGCCGGGAAACGATGCAATGTTTCACATTAGTGTCAGGTTTCTACTGAGTTTGAAGTATTGCACAATGATAATGTACGCTTAATTGCATCATAACCAGTGACTTAACGTAAAAATAATGCTCACGCGGCCCTCGGCAAATTTTCTCTAGTCAATGTGGCCCGAACTTTTTTTCAGTTGTGCAGGCCTTGTCCACCTTGTTCTTGAACTGAAGTCATTATCATAGCATACCTGTTGGTGTGACGTTTATTGACCTTGGCCTCAAATTGAGTTCTTTGATACAGCTGTCCAAACTTTTTGTCGTTTGCAAAAGACGTAGAAAGATATTGAACGATCTAGATCTAGGAAGGTTATTTAAAGAGCTCTATCCTTAGACGATTCATGAGCAAACTTGATTGTTGCTGGTTGCTTGTAACGTGACGGTCGGCTAGGATGCAGCTGCTACTGGTCGCGGATTACCTAAAGCAAATTTTTGTAAACTTTGCTGTTTTTGCTATTGTGTCGAGCGGTAAAATTAAGAAGTAAAACATTGAACCCTTTTCAATTCGACTGCCACTGTCGCTTGTTGCTGTTCTGTTTCATGTCACCATTTCAACGAATCAGGCGTTTGTGGTTGGCTGGCTGTAAAATTAGTGATTATTTTGCTTCGCGTTTGTCACTTGTATTTTCGAACTGCGTTGTAAGAGAACATACACGAGGCTTAAATGCACATGCACATAATGTGGGGTGCCTAGGGATTATCGCTACAATTCAAAAATTCAATAAAGTTTTGTGTTTTGAGATATTTTCATTTGGATTTTTTGTATTAATGGAAAATGCTTGGAAGGTTTTATTTTTGACAGGTACATTTTGAAATATAGGTTTGAAATTACAATTCTTTTAGTGCTAAAGCAGAATCTTTAGAATTTAGCAGCACCCCACAGGAAAAAGCTCTGTGCGTTTGCTGTTTTAAAAAGGCAAAGGCCGACATCTAAGCCCAGTAAAATGCTAGACACAAATGTGGAAGAGACTCAAAAGGTTCCCATGGTCATGGAAAATCCTGGAAAAAAAACTTTCCTGGAAAGTCATGGAAAGTTTGTTAAAAATTAAAAGTCTTGAAATTTTGCTGAGAGCTGAAAAAAATTTTTTTTAAAGTTATTAGTGATACCAGTAAACCGACGCGATGGTGTAGTGGTTAGAGTGTCCACTTTGCAGTCGGTAGACCTGGGGTTCATTCTCCTTGTCGAATCATACCAAAAAACTTAAAAAAATGGTATTCACAGCTTCTTTGCTTGGCACTTGGCATTTAGGGGAGGCTGTGGAGAACAACCCGGCAAGTTTGCTGGTTGTGTCCTCGGGCAAGTTAATGGGACGCCCCCATCTTTATGTGAAAGACAGGTAGCCCAGTTTTCCCTCCAATGAGAGGGTTGGTGGCAGCAAGGGCATCTGACTGTAAAACAAATGCCATGTTATAAAAATGCAGTTATCTGCTGTGGCGACTCCTAATCGGGAATAAGCCGAAAGACAAAGAAGAAGATGATTAGCGATACGAGTAGCATTAACTTAGCAAATGCAATCGGTTTTAATACTTCATTAATTTTTTGAATTTTAGTAGGATAATGCATGATATTTATTTGTATGACAATGATAGTGTGTAGTAAATTAATTTGTTTGTAATCATTGTTTGGTATGGCATCCAAGCGACGTCACTTTCGTAAAATTTGGTTGCAAGATCTAGAGTTTGCTGCTTGGCTGCAGCAGACAAAATATGACAGGAAAGGGTACTGCAAGTTGGGAAGAAAATTGTTTGATATATGAAACATGGGGATCGGTGCTGCTAAAAGCCACATGAAAAGCAAACAACTTAATCAGATTATGAAGCACAAGCAAAGTTCTTACACACAGTTAATTAGTGGCTTCTTTGATTGGACAAATAAGTCTGCCCCTACCACCAACGAATCAGGTGAACAAGTTTCATCCTCTGTGGCTATTCTTGAACAAACCAGTGATGTGTAAGCAGTGCCGGTATTATCACCAAGCACATCTTTGATCATATCAGAGGAAATGTTGCATGCAGAAGTTCTTTGGGTTATTAAAGTAATAACCAGTCACTACTCATTTAGTCCTTGCAAAGATATCAGCTGTTTATTTACTAAAATGTTTCCAGAAAGTCAGATTGCACAGTCAATTTCATGTGGAGCTACAAAGTGTGCTTATTTAGCGTGGTTTGGTATTTATCCTTATTTTCATGAGCTGCTTTTAGGGAAAATTTGTGCGGTCAAGTACCACACTATATTGTTTGATGAAAACCTGAATCAAATCAACGAGAAAAAGCAAATAGATATGATAGTTAGATTCTGGGACAGCGAAAGCAAAAAAGTAATAGAAAGATGCTTTAGTTCAGAGTTTATGGGTCATGCTACGGCAGCAGATATGTTGACTCATTTTAAAAATGGAATGGCTTTACTTATTCCCAGCAGTTTAGTTCAAATATCTATGATATTTGAACCAAACTGCTGGGGTTAAGTAAAGCCATTGACGATGGTTACAATGTAAACTGGAAGTTCTATCACAATCTTTTTCGAGAATGCAAAAGTTAAGAACTCCCTGACTTGCTAAATATTGGAAGTTGTAGTGTGCATGGTGTCCATTTAAGTTTTGAAAAGGGAGCAAAATAATCTGGATGGAATCTTCCAGCCGGAAGGGAAGATTTTATTCAAATTACAGGCAGTAATTTGTTTCCCTTTCGGTTTTGTCAGCATAGATTGGTAGAAGATATCAAGGTTGCTGAATAAGCTTTGAAAATTTGGTCTCATTTCAACAAATATGTCAAAACTGTAAAGAGTGAAAGAAGAGCTGTAGCTTCTGCTTTTTTCGTTTCTGTCGCATCCGCATGCGACGTTACCCTAATTGAAGCTACGATAGAATTTTTTGTTGCTGTGGCAAAACCGCTGCAAGAATTTTTGTTGAAGTTTCAAACGGAAGCTCCAACGACTCCTTTCTTGGCTTTGTCTTTGAAAAATTTGTTGTTGGCTCTGATGGGTCGTTTTCAAAAATAAGAAGTTTTAGAAAAAGCCGGTACGTTCAAGAAGTTATCTACTATTGACCCTGCTGACAAAAAGAACCAAAAAAACCCAAACCATGTTGACCTTGGCTTTGCTGCTGGAGGTACTTTAAAAAAAGTAACAGAAAAAAAAGCTGCAAGTGAACTATGTATCTTATCTTTCAAAAATGATTGCATTAAGTTTTTGTCTGCTATTATAATCAAACTGTTGAAAAGATGTCCTTTAAAGTATTCTTTGGTTCAGAGTTTGGTAATGGTCGTACCACAGAAGTTGGTATCCGATTCTGCAGAAGTACAGATTAAATTTGAGCGACTTCTGTAGATTTTGCTTAATGGAAAGTGGTGTTCGGCAGAAGCTTGCAACCAAATTGAATTTTATTGGAATTACATGAAAGATGCAAAGCACGCAATGGTGTGAGAATTTTTAGAAATTATCTTCACGCTTTCGCATGGTCAAGCTGCAGTCGAGAGAGGGTTTTCAGTCAACAGCAAACTTTTGGTTGAAAACTTGCAAGAAAAAATCTTAGTTGCGAGTCGCTTTGTGTACAGTAGTGTCAAGAGTGATGCTAATCATTTCAGTGAGCTTCTTTTACCCCCAGACTGAAATTAAGAGTTCGGGCAGCAAAAATGCGATATCAGGTACATTTGGAAGATCAAAGGAAGCTTCATGCTAATGATGACAAAGCTAAAAAGAGGAAAGCTGTAGAAAATGAAATTCGTGAAGCCGAATGTAAACGAAAGTTATTAAATAAAAGCATCCAAGCTATGAGCCTAGAAACAGACAAATTAGCTACAGAGGCGGAAGTGAAGCACAATTTTATTTTGCTTGCAAAGTCGAATGCTTTCGGACTGAAGATTTGCAAGTGTGAAGAAAATGAGAAAAAGTTTTGTGACCAAGTACGTGTTTTGAAATAAACGTTGGAGTTTATGGAATAACATTTATCTTTGCATTCTTAAGATGTATCACATTGGTTCAGTATTTAAATTGCCTATGCTCTATCATGACTTTCTGTTGAACTTTGATGGTTGATGTAATTTTTTTCCTGGGAGAGTTGTTGATAAACTATATTTCTTATTGTGCTTTCTGCTCAATGCAACTACAGCACCACGTAATTTACATGTGTGGGAAATTAAGAAGTTATATGAACTTTAGTACCAGATTTACTGAGAGATGGTTTGCTGTTACATTGTGAAATTATTTTCTTGAGCTCTAAAATTTTTTGTGTGTATGTTTCTTGTAAATTTTTTATGTGACATTTTATCTTGTTATAACTAGCTTGTTCATTCATGTTGTACCTAGATTGCATAAAGTCATAGTTAACATCAAAAGTGCTCACTATTTCTTGATCCTGTTAAATGAGAATTGTAAAGGGGCTTTTTGTAAATTAGTCTTTCATATCACTGTTGGTTTGATATTATTCTAATAACAATAATATTCCGGATTAGAAACAAAGCTATTCTAAGTAAAATGCTCAGCTCAGAGATTGCAGAGTTAAAGACCACAAAAGAGAACTTTTTCTGGCTAGAAGAAATAATTATTGTCATATTGTTTTCATAACCTCACTGTAGTTGTTTGTGAATTTAAACGCAATGCCCAGGGTTGCTATATGTGCTAGTTTGCATTTTATAACAAATAGTACCATAAGCATAATTTAAGAAGACGTAAAAGGTTAGCTAAAACATTAAAAGATTTAAATTTAAAAATAGTTTGAGTTAAATATGCCAGAAATGAGAAATTTAACTGAATGTCTTCTTATCAAGTGTTATGCTTTTTTATCAAGTATTATGGTGTGTTTAAGCAGATATTATATTTCTAGATGTTAAAATTGAATGATAAAGCGATGCAAGCTAAATAATGTTGGCAAGTAGAAAACGTTGACACAAGGAGCAATTAACAAGAATTTGATCTTGTTACCGAAAGAGCTATTTTAATGTGAACTGATAAATGTATTTAAAAATGCGTAAAAATGCTTTAATAATGGTCATAGAAAAATCGTAAAAAAAATCATGGAAAGTCATGGAATTTAGTTTTGAAAATTGTGTGGGAACCCTGGACTCACATGCGATGTACAATAGATTCCGTTTAATTGGGCCGCCGTTTAATCGGGTCAGCCATTTAATTGGGCCAAATTGTTAAGAACAAAATCCAATAAAAAATAATGCACTATGTTAAATCCGCATAATCGGGTCACTATTCCGCTTAATTGGGCCACAACTATAGTTACACATACACCGGTGTAATTGCAAAACCGCCTTTGTATTGTAATCACAAACCTTTGTATTGCCTTTGTATTGAACTCGATATCACAAAGCCAACTATATTATGTAACAATTGAACAATACAGGCGCAACTTATTTTATCATTTCATGCCCTTGGACATGGTAATTGTTGTGTTTTGTTGCAAATTTTGTAAAGTCCCAAGCAGAGATGCCACGAAAAGATTTAACAATTGCTGAAAGGATTGTTGTCCTAAGAAAAATTAGAGAGCAACCTCTAAAGTTCTAAACATTAGTCATCGCCAGTTAGCTGAGATAACTGGTGTACCAAGGACAACCCTGGCACGGATACTGCAAGACCTCGGATAATCGGGTCAGCCGCTTAATCGGGCCAAATGGTGCTTGTCCCGATGTGACCCGATTAAGCGGAATCTACTGTACACGTATATCGTTCGGCGACGGCGTATAATGTTGATGTAGACTGGCAGTGTTCTACAAAGAAAGGGAGTTGGCCTCAAATTTTGAAATGTCCTGATCTTTTGATCGAAGGTGATGGTCTCATCTCTCAGCCATTTCGTTTTTCCCCTTCACTACGCCGTTAGATTTTTGCTGGTGGGGATATGGTCTACTAAAGCAAAGCCCGAGACATCATTGGTATAGAGCATCCAAAACTACTACGTAGATAAGTTGACCAGAACATAAAATTGAACACCGGGTGAATAACCTCTTAAACGTAAAGTTCTGTTGAATATTTGAAACTGAACTTCGCCTCGAAACCCGCGCTCTTCGGTAATTGTACAATTGTAGAAGCACAAATCAACATTAATAATTAGCAACTCTATCGCTCGTTTGTCGAGCTCTTTTCATTTCTTGACAATTCTTTTAGTGTCATATCTATTTTCTTCTTGATGTTGGCAAAGTTACCATCTGTTTCTTTAATTTGGTATCTTATATGTTGATAATGTAAAAGCACCTCTTTACAATAGGAAAACATTGTTAACTAAACTAGCTGGAAAGTTATTCATGAACGAAACAGTGTTTCAGAGTTATAGGTGGTTCTGTTTAACGGTTGTACTTGACATAGCCTGTGTTTTTAGAAAAATACGCAAATGACTTAATTTTATAAACATGTTGGTTTTCTTTGGAGATAGGTAAAAACATAGTTCGGAAGGTATATAAAAAAATTATCTATCCGCATTGTTTCATACGTTGCGTATAGGTTTGGGTAAAGTGGTTCCAAATTTTCACAAAAAATGACAAATTTCTGGTTTCATCGTAGAGGAATAGATCAGGTTCGAACTCAGCATCAAAAATCTGTTTAATAAAAAATCGAACAACGGCTTCTGGAAATGTAGTAGAAAAAATAAGGCCTCTGGTTCTTACCAGCAAGTCAAGATAAACTGTTTCGTCGAGCAGCCACTCGAACGTAACCTTCCGTGTAATGAGTAATGTTGTTGGCGTTTGAATTTACCCTGCGTTGGGTTTTGTTTGCAGCTTAGATCATTAAACATGTGATGGTATTTTACCAGACTCGTCTCTGTATGAGCAAGTCGTATTTGTAAACAAGCAGTGATACAAATATTTTTTTTGGCCTGATTCGATTAGGTTGACGGCGTAAATCTGGATTGCCGTTCGCGCTGTACCTCCATTCCAAGGAAGAGTAGAAGTAAACCAACCAACATTTATACAACTTATTCCATTCTTGTTTTTGCCTACGATACACTTTATGTCTAGATTCATGCGAAGTATTTAAATAGTTGTGAACATTGGTTGGCTTAAACAATACCTTGTTAAGTGCGGTGCATATAGTAGAAACGTAGTGTGGTAACAGTACTGGCTACTTAAAGTAAGTTATTAATTGTAAAGGTTTTATTGAAACCTGACGAACTAACGGTGTTGTTTGTTTTTGTTTAATTGCAATATTTTTATGATGCTTTGCATTGTAGAGCCAAACCCAGTTGTAAATGTTACTGCAAGCTCCAGCAGCACTTTATCCATAAGTGTTCAATGGACTCATCCAGGTGGTAACTTTAATGATTTTGAAATCCGTGTGTTTGATGATGACGATAAAGTGGTGTCTAATAAAAGTGCTTCTAAAGAAGCTACAAAGACTGATGTGAACGGCTTAACAGCTGGTACATTGTACACAGTGAAGGTTTATACTCGTTTTAGTGGAGTAATATCGGAAGAAATGTCAAGCACAGTTAGCACATGTAAGTGACATGATGTTTGTTGTGGTAACAGTTTATTTGCACAATTTGTGAAAATAACATCAGTTGGGTATGTGGTTAATTAGCTTACAAATTTCGATTGGATTTGTTAAGGTAGGGCAGGTTTTGATTCTGAGAGAGGGTAGGATGTAAGAAAATCTGTTTTGAGATTGATATTACGGCTATTTAGCCAGTGGTTGCTTCTGCTGATGAAATGGATTGTGAAACAAAACAATTTAAAGTATTTTTTAGAGGTTCAACGGTACTGCGTTTATCTGTATTGGAAAAGTGATCGAATTACTAAACTAGTATATTGCATTAGCGTCAAAGAACCTAAAATTAAAAAAAGTTTGAAGAACTATAAAATCAAAAAGATTGTTAATGTACTCTCATCATTGTTGACGTCGCGTCAAGTAGTAAGAGATTCTAGTTGACGTAATTCTGCTACTCATGAGTGAATTCCCCAGTAGGTTTGGTAACAAAGATTTTTTCAAAACCTGTTTGTGGACTTGCAACGAAAAGTGTCGTTTTGTTTTAGTGCCTAATCAAGTCGGAAATCTTAATGTTAGTGCAAGTTCCGCTAGTGCGCTAAATATTTCATGGAAAGAGCCTCCTAATGGCGGTTACGATGAATATACCGTACTTGTAACACATTCAAATAGTAAATCGATGTCTGAAGATCTTATCCCAGTACCTGTTTTTCGTAATACAACTTCATATACGTGGAAAGGATTAGACGCTGGTGTTAATCATACAGTGCGAGTTCATGCTCTATTTAATGGAAAGAAAAGTGATGTGGCTGAATTACTAAACGTTCCTACCAGTAAGTGACAAAGTGTAATTGGTTGCTTTTGTGTCGATGGATTGATGTAGTTAGCATATAGTAGCGTAGAATTTGATAGTACTGCACTTGCACTCTTTACGACTCAAGTACATTATCGAAGTGAATCTATGTGGCGCATGTGAATTGGTATCACAGTGATTGGGATGTACCTTCCTCCGAATATCAAAGCACAGATCGTCTAGTGCTTAATGATCATCTGTTTCTTTTACATTATATTTGGACGATGCCAGCAAAACTGCATGCCATTTGCTTCTTCATATGTGATAAGTGAGGAGGGTGCAGTCGCTACTGTAGCTAGTTTATGTTTGAATTGGTAGTCGTACACCTCTGTGTGTTAGCATTCTGTATTTTGCGTTTGTGTGTTTGAAGTTATAGTTTTCTAAAAGTTTACTTTGAAGAAAGTGTTGCAGTGGCCGTTTTTCCTGCACATGAAGGTTCATAATGTTGTCACTGTTGTTTTAGATCCCAAGCCTGTTGAAAGGATCTATGCGTATCCTTATACTACGAAATCTGTAAGAGTAAACTGGACTCACCCTCAGTCAGGGTTTGATGGGTTTATAGTTTGCATTATCCAAGGTGAATGCAAATCTTTCAATTCAAGTAGAAATGGCACTGGTTTCCGAAGACTAACTCCGGGCACAAACTATACAATTACGATCAAAGTTGGGTTTGCTGGAAAAAACTCCACCGTAAAATCAACAGATGTTGCAACAAGTAAGCTCACAAGTTCTGCTAGACTTTCTGCAATCAAGTAGTGTCTGTCATGTTGTTTCGATCGTGGCTTATGTTGAACCAGTTCTTACATATTGCCTGGTACATTTCGTCGCGAAAACCTTATTTGAAAGATGGTGGATGGTGGTCATACACTGATTAAGCATGTATAAGCCTGCCAAAATGCTGGAGAAAAGATGTAAAATCAGCTGGTCATTCTATTGCTGAACTTATTCTGAGGTGTGCAAAGAGTAACATTACGTGCATTCGGATTTAATATTGGTCGTCGCTATAATTTCAGCGTAGTAACTTGTTTATTGGCTTGTTACATCACATTATAATATTACATATTTGTACCTTGTATTTGTTTGTGTATGATGTTGTAATATATTTCCTTGAACAGAACCGAATCCAGCCGAAAAGTTTGAAGCTAGTGCCATCGATAGCAGTACTATCGAAGCAAAATGGGAGGCCCCGTCTGAAGGCAAAGTTGATTTCTACATATTGCATACAGTTCCAGTGACTGAAATATATACTGTTCCAAGTGCTCAAAGATCATTTACTTTGCATGGTTTAAAGCCTGGAACTTTATACAACATAATGATCAAGACAAAAGTTTCAGATGCTTTAGGTGAAACACGAGTTGCCAACGTTTCAACACGTGAGTACATTTGTTTATAACGGTTGCTGCTATTTAGATGTTATAATATTCTGTCGTGTTTGCCTTAGTTTTAAAATCTAAATTTATCTTTACCATTGTGAGTTACGTGAAATTGTGCTTTAGTTGAATAAACTTTATAGTTTTCGCTTTGTTTTTCTCACGATTGCTAGCGGTTGCATTTATCGTTGTTTTGCTCATAACCCTGAAAGGGAACTTCTTTAGTCCGTAAAATCGAGATGGCTGCAAAAAGCTTCGGATATTTTAATGGCTAAAATAATGGAAAAATGAAAAGAATTAGGATTGGATAGTGACGTTTTGTCGTCTGGTTTTCTATAGAAGTGATTTTTTGCACCTTTGCCATACCGCGACCCCGTTCGAACAATCAATATGACAGTGGATTTGTTTACCAAAATCGCGATTCAAAAATATGCTGGGTTGAATGTAATTGCAGTGTAACTAAATAATTTGTTGATCGATAACAGATTTTAAATTATAACATTTAGTTTGGTTAAAGTGTGTAAAAATAAGGACCGTTCCATTCTTTTATCTTCTCTCAGAAGAAGATAAAATATACATAGATCTTGCGCCCCTATGAAGAAGGCAAGCGTACCGGCGTGATAATGTAGTGGTTAGAGCGTCCGCTTCGCAGTCGGTAGACTTGGGTTTCATTCCCAAGTCGAGTCATACAAAAAGACCTTAAAAAATGGTGTTCACAACTTCCCTGCTTGTCGCTCAGCATAAAAAAGAGACAGTGCGGAGAACAAGCTGGCAAGCTTGCATGTTGTGTTCTTGGGCAAGGCACTCAACGGTATGTACCCGTTTTCATGTGGCAGACAGGTGGCCTATCCGTTCTTCACCGGGTTACAATTGTGAAGCTGCTCACCCAGCATGTCGTAAGAGGCGACTCTTAAGTACCCATCAATGGCAGTCTGCCTTGTTAATGGTGGGGCTCAGTGTTCCCTCTAAGATTTTAGTTAGTGCGTAACCGCCGGCAGACGGCGAAATTGCTAGCAAATGTACGAAAACCGCCGGACAAATTTGCAGGGAAAGGAAAGTCAAAACTGTGACCATGCGCTTCCGTGACGTAATGATTAGCGTGACTATGTTAGCCCCAAAATGTTCACAAACAGGTAGCCTATCGGTTGTTATAAGACGACGGCGAAATACCTGGCTATTTTTCTTCAGTAAGTTAACTGTGGTTAAATTTGGTCTCAAACTTTACAGCGTTTGCAACAGTGATTCGTAAGCACTTTGGAATGACACATTAAAAATGCGCGTAAATAAAATTAATCCTTTGCCGACGCCCGACGTGAGCAAGAGAAATAGAACTTTTATGAAGTAATGTGATGTTAGGTAGGTTATTAGGACTATGACACAACAAAAATTACTTGCGAACTTTAACTGTTGCTTGATTACGGTAAATAATTAGACAACTTACATTGCTCTATCGTAATCAATTAAACAACAAGTTTTTGCAATTGCAAGCAAACTTTCAATCTCAATTTGGAAAGTATTTGAAGGGAATTCAAAACTAAATTGGTTAGAAGTTGTATTCTTTTTTATTTTTAGTGTTTATAAATGGCAAGTAAAACAAGGTTATTTATTTGTAACGTACAAAAACTGAACCAATCCCTCAAAAATGGTGTTTTTTGTGCTTAACTGAAAGCAAGAACTAGGTGCATTTTTATCTTAACAAGCACGATTGAAGTTAGCGTTGAAACGTAAAGAAAACATAGATTTTTAGTAAGTTTAGTTTCAAACTTCCCTCGAAAAATGATGTCGAGTGTTAAAACTGAAGTTTGAGAGCTGCTTGCAACTACTGTTCTTTAGCTACGATTGAAATCGGCTGAGAAAAAGTAAACAAAAATATTGATTTTACTTCAGGTTAATTGCTGGAGAGACAATTTGTTATAGAAAAAAGTGAGGCAATGGCGTGATGCGATATTTAATTCGCCGTCACTCGATGTTGCGTTACAGCCGCGCGATGTTTGCGTGAGACGTTGCACTGCTCTAAAAAAAGCATCTGTTCTACATGTAACTTGGATTTCTTTTCACTGTCTCCCATGCATTTAACAGTTGGTTAAGATTTTGCTAACAAATTGCAAAAATTTTAACAAAGTGATAAAGTTATCAAAAACCGTCGGACTTTTTTTACGCACTGTAGAATTTTAACTGCGAATCCGCCGGACATAATTTCGCAAATTCGCACTTTTTGTGCGTTTAAAGGGAACACTGGTGGGGCTACCAGTCGTTATGACTTGTTAGAAATGTGCTGCTACCTTTCTTCTAGCCTAATTCAATTAGGTTGACGGCGTGAACCTGGTTTTGCGGTTTGTGCCGTATTTGTATCTCGATGAAGAGGATGGGTAACCACTAGACCAGAGGTGGGCAATTTACGGCCCGCGGGCAGGATCCGGCCCACTTGTGCCTGCCGAAACCACGACTATATTTTGTATGGATATAAATTTCCGTTGAAAATATCAATGAAAATAAACGAATCGTCGGCTAAGATAAATATCGTAATTTTCCACGTATTATCCGCGCCCGAGTATAATGTGCAAAACGAGCCACATATACCTCAAACTCACCCATCAGAATTATTTGTATCATTCTAAAACTCTAGCGTCTCTGCCAAGACTGGCGCCTAACATATCAGCCTTTAGGCTTGCAAATTACGTTTTTTGGAGATCTACCTCCAAGGGCATTTTTTCGTGCGGCCGTGCGCGCTGCAGCACACGTTCTTTTCTTTTATCCGGTACATCAAATTCAATTTTTCCGTCTGTATTCATGTCATTTGCCAGTCTTCCAATGTTATTTACTGCTTCTCCTGCAGCAAATGCCTAATGCTTTACATCAGTGAAACGGGCAGGCAGGCGATTGACTGATAGATTTACGTTTTGTGAGACGCAATGACCCTGACAAGCCCGTCGCCCGCCATTTCAATAGTCCAGGCCACAGTAATTTCACTTGTAAACTACAGGAAAGGTGCATTATTTTCTTTCTAGGTATCATCCAACCTTGAGGCATAAATAAGCGATTTGCATCTATCTAATAACGTCATAATGCACCCCCATTGTTACATTGCGCTGCTTATTGCATTTACCTTAGCCTAGCTGTTGGACTTCTTTTTCTATCAACTTTCTCTGATGAAGGCCTATTGCTCGAAACGTCAGTCGAACTAGTTTTTTGTCGTGTTGATTTTATTCCTTGGCGGCTGTTACTCATCCTCATTTTTTCGGAGAATTGTTTTCTACACCGTCTACCTACACCACATACTTATCTACTTAAATCTAAGTGGCTTGGCCTCAATGGGAATTCCACAATTACTAAGATCTGCAATGGGAAATCCACAATTACTAAGATCTGAGTGATTTGACGGCGAAAGGGCGTCAGATCTGTAGGATGATTGGTGATTGGAATATGCTTGATAGTTAAAGTTGTAAGACATTGGCATAAATTTAGGATTTATTAAATTTTTTACTTTTAGTGTTTGCTAACAAGTTTTAACAAACTAATTATACTTTTAAAACTAACATCAGTATATATCTTAGTTTGGTTCCTTGTTGTCTAAATAAAATTATACACCTAAATGACTTCTATTTTTCCCTTTTTAGAATGGAAAGATATATTAGAAAATTTAGTACAAATAGATAGGTAATAAAGCGGCAATACAGTTTCTTTAAGTAATTAGAAAAGCTATTTGGTAAAAGTAAAAAAGATAAATCTCAAGAAGAAAATGCCTTACAATTATCTTGAGAATGACAAAGTGTTAACAAATTTATGAGAAGAACAACTGACTGTGCAGCTGCTGTAATTTACCAACCCTGTAATAAATCCATCAATATGAATAAGAAGAAACGCAAAGTGAATTCCGAATGCCATGTTTTTCATAAGGAATCGACAGAGAAGTATTTTTTTGTAGACATTGGTCAATCAAAAGCTGCCTGCTTGATTTGTAACGAAACATGTGCGGGTTCAAAGAATATAATTCATAATTTCATATTGAGTTTTGAGCCTCCGGCCCAGTTACCAAGTTTATTATCTGTATCTGGCCCACTCAGGAAAGTAATTGCCCACCCCTGCACTAGACCAACAACCCCCCAGGTCGTAAACCTATGATCTAGAGCAGGGGTTCCCAACCTTTTTGTTGCTGTGTACCACATATGAAGTTATGCTGTATCTGCGTACCACCTAACTTGGACAATTAGTTTTTGTCCATAAAAGAATTGTACAAAAAGGTTAACAGACACAGTAGCATACAAATATACTCTGCGAATATACGAATCTGCAATTTAAAAAATATACAAAACTAAACTTAACTTATTTGCACATGTACATAAGCATAAACAAGCAAAATATTTAACTTATCGGCCTATAAGTGCTTGTAAGTCAATGCGATGGCTGCGCTTGCTTCTCTGTTACTAGTCTTGCAAGCCGCGGAGATATTTTGCTTACAGAACATTGGAAATTGTGTTCTGGGTTTACCAGACGATTTCTTGTCCTCGATTTGATTGTAAGAAATATAGAACACCCTTGTTCGCATTGCGATGTGGAAAATAGGAGAAGCTGAGGAATTGCATTTTTCGCTAGTGCCGGATGGGAGAGACTTACATTCAACCAGAAGATAGCCAATTTATGCTTTTTAAACTTCTCTTGTGAACTTTCATCGCACTGCAAATCGATGAGTTCTTCTTGTTCACCAGTTCCCATCAGGAGATCGCCAGGTTTGATAGTGAATGGATTCCGAATATAAGTGCATGCTCGTACACCACCATCATTGAAGAAGTACTGCTTGATTTCATCTTTTAACAGAAGGAGGTGTTTGATAATCTCTTGACCAAATGCAATACTAGGCTCTCCTGTAAGTGACGCCGCATTTTCAAACATTCCGAATTGTCTGTTCTCAATGTTTTTTATCCACAAATCGAGCTCTCGGGTATATGCAGTCAATTTGTTTGAGAAATCAATGATGTTGCTCTCAGGCCCCTACAGAGAACAATTGAAGTGATTCATGCAAGGGCGTAGCCAGAAAATAATTGAGAGGGGGGCCAAATTTTGGAACTTATCATTTACTTATAACGGCATTTTGCCTTTCGTGATCTACGCTCGTCGCTACTATTACAATTGCTGTACAAAACTGAGAAAGTGCAAATGCGATTTCACTGATCTAATGTAGTTTTTTTAAGAACGGTTTTAATAGTTCAACTTCAGTCGTGACGTATAACGCACTATTTAAGGATTTTCAAGGAAACCACTCACACTGGTAGGTTGAACGTTCTTATAAAAGAAGCGACGTCTTTAGTTGTCCACATCGTAATAAAACAAGAAAGCGCTGAGCGAGACGCTTATTTCTTGAAATTACCATTACTTGGAATATCAATTTATCACTCGACTGCGACATAGAAGAAAAACTTCGGCGATATTTAGTGTCTAAAACGTACACATCTTGTGATAACATTTGAAAGTTTAAAAACTTAAAAAGTCACGCCCGACCCACCCCCTTGCTAAAGGTCAACAATAAACTCTAATGTACCTGCAAAAGCGCAAAAAAATTATATTTTTATTTTTTTAAAACTGCTTTGTAATTTGACTTAAAATTCAGGAGGGCCATGGCCCCTTTGGCCCCCCCCTGGCTACGCTTATGGATTCATGATTCCAAAAAAATCTGACAGGTAGGCAAGGTGAAGAATAAAGTTTTTATTTTCAAGAATCTTCTGAAATTTGTGATCTTTTGTTTGGAAAAACTGAAGCAGCTCCTTTCTCTGCACAAAAAGACGCATAGTGGTATTCTTTCGAGCCAGCCACCTCACTTCTGTGTGAAACAGCAATGGCGTGTATTCTGATCCGATTTCCTCACAGATGACCTTGAAAGGACTACTATTTAAGGCAGATGTCTTTATGTAGTGTACCATCTTCACAACCAGGTTCAAGCTTGTCTTTTTATCCGGAGGTAGAAGTTTAGCAGCGAGAGCGAATCGGTGTATAGAGTAGTGAAAGGAAGTGACAGATGGAGACACTGATTTCACCCTAGCTTGGGACTCAGATTTTCTACCAAGTATAGCAGGAGCGCCGTCAGTTGTGCAACCAACTAGCTTAGGCAAATAGAGACCATTTTTAAAAAAAAGTTATTAACAAGCTCAAACGCGTCTTCTTCTTTCGTTGTAGTTCTCATTTCAATAAACACTAGTAATTCATTTTAAATTGCATCGTTAATAGCATAACGCACATAGACCAGAAGCTGTGCGCAGTTTGACACATCAGTTGATTCGTCCAGTTGTATGGCAGATCCATATTTTAAACCCTGTACTTGCGTAATGACTTGTTCTTTGATGTCAGTAGACATTTCTGTAATACGCCGCTGTATTGTATTATTTGACACCGAAACATTGTTTAATTTTGTCACTGCTTTATCGCCGATCACATATTTCACCAGCACTTTTGCTGCAGGCATAATGAGTTCTTCAAGCTATTGTGTGAGGCTGTCACAATCCCCACCGACTGGTGATATTGCTTCCCCGTTTAGTCTAGTCGTTGTTTTTTCGCATTTTCTTCGAGTCGCCTAAAATAATTAGGATCGCAGTCTTTCTTGTCTGGATGATTAGTTTGGAGATGGCATTGTAGAAGACTTGGTTTCATCGATGCATTTGATAATGTCTCCACACACTGTGGCACAGATTTTCCCCTATTCTTCAATAATAAAACCAATTCTAATAAAACCAAAATCAATATATTGATCGCTATTACTGTCGTTTGGGCATCTTGATTTGACACGATAGTAATATGAAATAAAACCAAATGTTGCTTATAATGTATCAAATATATACAATAAGTTAGATAACGTTATGCAAGGTTAGTGAATGGTTTGAAGGTTCACATCGACATAAACCACAAATATTATATTGAAAACAATTTACAGTACTATATATTGTTTTCTGTAACTGTAAATTGTTTTCAAAACAATGTTTGTGGTTTATGTCGGTGTGAACCTTCAAACCATACATTAAGTTACATAATCGATAAAAATAATTTAGTAAGTTAACTAATTACAGCGCTGTACCTACTCAGTCAGCAAAATGTGTGTGCATGCGTTCTTGGATCTTTGCCCCCAACTCAGGAAAGGTTGTTAAAAGGCTATTATTAGGAGTAGCATTTTCGATTCTGCTTTTCTAACTAGATTGGAAAAGAAATATATAATCCACCGCAAGACTTGGAGTTCATCTTCTGCAATGAACTGACGTACAAAAATTAGCTACGAGCACCTATTGCAGCTTGACGAACATATATAACAGCCAGATTCCAACAGCGAAGAAAAATATATTCAGGTAGAACAACAGATAGAAAAATATAGTCAGGTAGAACAGAAGATAAATATAGCTAGCTAAAACAGCAGAACTTTAGTTTAAAATTCACAATGCCTCTATTAGTCTAACACTGAATGAACTCCCAAACGCCAGTAAACCAAAATGTAAGGCACAAGCGATTGTATTTATATTGACGAAAAAACTGTCAAGAAGGTTTTTCACTCATAAGCCAATCACATTTCTTTCTAAAAAATCTGGAAACAAGTGCAAAATTTTCCCCAAGACAACAAATGCAAAACTTTCCCCAGTTAGTTATCAAGTTTATTCTTAAGAACATTAGAATTTCAGCTGGCAGGGCATTAAAAGAAAGGCAGTGTACACTGAAGGAGCAGGCTTGGTATGTAAATGTACGGGGCAGTGTACACTGAAAGGGAGTGTATAGGGTGGGGGATAGAGACCTGGGGGTGCAAAATTTTTTTAATATTTAAAATGGATCAAGTGCATAAATTTTCCCGTGTGGGGAAATTTATGCACTTGATCCAAAATCTGTATAAACCAGTTCTATCCACGTCTGTTACATCATAATATGTTTTATCCAACTGTGAGCTCGTTATTGGAGATTTTGTGCAACACGCTAGCTAGAATATTTGATCGTGTTACAACTTGCTGCTGCTGCAGATCTGCTATAGAAAGAAAAAAAACGCCAAGCCAGCTATCCAGTCCATCTAAGGGCATGCTACATTACACATATTTGTGAATATTTACATGTAGTACAATTGAGAAGCAAAAGAAAATAAACTGGAGCCAAATTCATTTTTCTACATTTCTCTACGTGGAAATTTCTGTGAAAACAATTTTTTTTGCATTTTTGGAAAAAGATCTCGCGTACCACTTGGAAAGCTTCCGCGTACCACAGGTTGGGAACCCCTGATCTAGAAGTTGCCCCTGCTTTGCTTGGTCAGTTGTGGTTTGTTGCGTTCAGAAAGTGGATTGGAGGATGAGATTTTATGCTTTGTTTGATCTGATTACGATCTGTGTGATGCCGGAAATACTTTTTGTAATAACAAGTTTGTAGGGGACTACTTGGCAATTTTTGAAGTTGCGCGCAGCTAATGTTTGATTGATAGCACTAGTGTGTGAGCCCATGCAGTGGAAGAAATATTGACATTAAGCTAAAAGTACAAAACAATATAAATGAATAATGAAGATCTATTTTAGATCCTGGTTCTGTGGTTGGTTTTTTTTTGCCTGAGAGCATAAGTAATTCTACTTTTGTTGTGAATTGGACTCCTCCTAATGGATCGGTGGATTTTTACAACTACACAGTAAAACGCACTACTGGCAAAGTGTTTTTGAAAAATAAATCCAACCGGACTTCCTTTATTGTTACCAATGCATCGTTCGGTGTTCAGTATGATATAAGTGTAGCAGCTTCATTTCGAGGTCTTTTTGGAGAAGAAGTTACGCAATCAATTACAATTGGTAAGCTATAGTAAATTTTGCCATCCAATGATTGGCTAATGAACTCATCAAATAGTGAAAAAACAGGTTGTTTGTTTTTATTATGGCGCTTTGTGGCGAGGCCAATTCATAGTTTTGAACTTTAGACTAGCTGTTTCTGCTTTTGAAGTTGTATTAAAGTTGTCTTTATTTGCAGCTCCATTATCAGCTACAAATGTGGTTGCTGTTGCGGTTAGTACAAATGCTTTAAATATATCATGGGAGAGACCGGAGAGAGTGGATTTATTTGAAATCAAAATCCTATCATTGTTTGATGTTTCAAACAAAATTTTAAAAAATGTTACGAGTGACGATACAACAGTAATTATTGATAGTTTGACGACTGGCACTCTGTACAATATCACAATCCGAGTTTTATCCGCTGGGATTTTTAGCCTTCCCTCCCCTAATGTAATAACTCCAACTTGTAAGTGTTGTGCTTTATCTGCTTTGAATTGAAAATTAGCCAATTTTAAAAACTTGCGGTATTTCTGGTGGTGTGGATTAAAAATAGGGTCAGAAAGCTAAACGTTTTGCATGACCATATTTATGTGATTATTTGTTATTAAAGTTTGGAATTAAATTTAAGTGTGTTTAGCAACTTAAGAGGAAACATTAAATCAAGTCAAGTCACGGTCTTTAAGAGATGTTTCGGATTTCATTTGTAGAAGAGTGTGTTGACTACCGGTCAAAAAGATCGATATATTGAAACAGTGGTCATTGATTATGCTGCTTTTATAGTGATTAAAGACATATTTTTCTTAATGCGTTTATCGAGGTATATAAGGCATGTTTGAAGTGGTTAGTCTTGTCCATGAGACTACCGCCAAGTGTAATGTTGACGATTTTTGTTACCTCAGCCTGAACTGACGTAGTAATGAAACAAACCAAAAGGTTGTGTCTTAGGGGTGAAGTTGAATTTAAAGCTTGTTTGACTACTAAAGAAGCTTAAATTAACTTGCTGTTGTGCAAAAGTACATTTAGCAGTAGGTGACTTGTATTGTAATGACTAGCTGATTTTTTTGTCATCATTATTTGTTGCAGTGCCTGACAAGGTAAGCGCAATTGGTTCTGGAACTGTGAACAGCATGACTGTTAATGCACGTTGGTCAGAGCCCAATAAAGGTGGAGCTACACAGTATCGAGTTACTGCCCGGGCTAAGAACAAATCGGATGTAACGTTCAATACCACAGGAAATGAAACCAGCATTGCTCTGACCGGATTGTTACCTGGCACTTTGTACACTGTTGAAGTTGTGACCGTATTTCATGGTGCTGTAAGTGCTAGCAGTCAAGCTACAGAACCTATCCCCACATGTAAGTGTAGTTCTTGTCACCCCGTCATCTGATTTTACCACATATTAACCATACAATTTGATTGCTTTGTCATGTAGCAAAAATATTTTCAATTTTACTGCTAACAAAGTAGAAGAAATTCTAAAGAAACCGTGAAATAGCATGTTGCCGAAGTATTCATCTGCTTGGTTTTTATGAGAAATCGTCAGAAAAAAAATGACGATTTCCTCTGAAGAGTTGTCAGACGAGAAGCCTTGAAAATATGCTGCTTCAAGCTATGTAGAATTTTTACCACCAAACATCTTTTAAAAATAGATTTGTTTATTGTTAATTAGTACGAATGTCTCTACCCATCAAAACAAAATCTGTTAGTTGGTGGTCAACATATGATACTAGTAACATCTAACTTTAAATAACTGGAATTTTGACGTGAAGTGATTTTCAAAATTTTGCACTGCGCAGCTGACCAGACGGTGCTTTGCTGCTATTCAGAACTGACATTGGCTTAAGGTTTATGATATTTTGTTACTAACAGCGCTATAAAGTAAGCAAGTACTCGCTAAGGCAGCGTTTTTCAAACTGGGAGGTGAGCCTCTCTAGGGAGGCGTGGGCTAGTCTAAAGGGAGGCGCGAATATTAGCCTTAGTCATTTAAAAATAGTTACCGGTAGGTATGCGAAAGTGTCACCGGTTATGAAGGTTTTGTGATAAATTTGTATTATTTTATGAAATGGGGGGAGGCGTGGTAACATAAAATTTGGAAACCGCTGCGCTAAGGTAAGTGGCATACAGTTGACGTTGCAAACAATCTTAAAACAATCAAAGTGCAATGAATTGTACACGAAATTAAAATTATTACCGGTTCAATCGTAATGTAGTAAACCCGGAAGTAAAAGAGCTGCATATGTTCACAACTCAGCTTTTTAATGTACTTTCCAGATAAGTGGCATGGGTCATGGGTATGCATTCTGTAACCAAAGTTGACGTGTGTTTTTGGTCTTACCTAAAACTTAAACCGAGATTCATTACTCAATGTTGGACAATTGAAAATAAAATACTTGTATAAGTAGTTCCAAGCAATTCGTATGGTGGAAGATTCACTGCTACATTTAGTTTTAATTATGGTAGCTTGATAGTCTGCTATTGACTTGACGCTGACAAGTTTTACTTTGGTTTATTTAAATCTATTTGCATAAGAAACTAATGCTGTGTAGTAAAGCTGATATTGTTTCATTAAAACGTATTTATTTCTTGTTGTAGTATAGTTTCGGAGCGATACTTTAAAGTGGCAAATTTTTATCTCGTGTAAATGCTCATATAGATCTTTTAATTCTTTTTCCTGAAATATTATGATTAGATTTCACGATGTTTGGTGTCATTTGACAAACACTTGAAAGGAATGTTAGAAACTAACATATGAAGCATCGTTCCTGTGAAGTGTTTTTGTTAAATCACACGGAAAAATCTTAAGGTCTACCTGTCATCATGAAATATGATGAGTTCTATAATAATCCTAACTGTAAGGATTATTATTTTGCTTCAGATCCAAGTGGGGTCGATTTGATGGTTCCCGAGAATGTGTCTTTTACAACTTTCAACGTTTCTTGGCCTCATCCTGCTGGAGGCTTTGACAATGTATCTGTGTCATTGTATGGTAGGAGTGGCAACAAAGTCTCTACTCGTGTGACAAACGACAATTATGTTGAGTTTGATGGAACAGAATACGGTGCCGTGTACAATATGACAGCTACGACGTTGTTTGAAGGCCTGAGAAACGCTTCTAATGATGTAGAGATTAAAATAGGTGAGGTATTGCATTGTTTTGGGTTTGTTTACTTTTTAGTTTTTCATTTTCTTTGTTTTTGTTTTGCAAAGATGGAGTTTGATTGGTATATTTGATCACCATTTTACTAGATAATAATGATTTTTTTGAGCAACTTGGATGTTGTGACCATTAACCTACAGTTAGCGAGTTGAATGTGTGAACTATCGGCTTGTTAACGATATTAAGAATTTTCAACAAAATGATAAATCATTGCTATGGTGTGGTGGTCCACAAATTAATCGTGTAATGCATAAGGTTACTATCTGTTTGACTTTGAATTATATTTTTTGCAAGACTTATCAGATATTAGCTACGATTTTTTAGTGCATTCACTACATCGAAAAGTACAAGTTTTTATAAACTGTACAGCCGATCTGTGTAATTGAAAACCATCGTAATGCTTCCGCCAGTTTTCTCGAAGCTTATTTTATGTCTTGTATATCAGTACAGCGAGCTCGTTGATACGGATTTGTGTGTTAATTTACAGCGTATGAGTTTTAAGCATGCTGGTGGCGCAAATGAAACAATTTAATTTTGAATGCCACGTCGAGATAACTGAGATTTTCTATATTTTGCAGACTCAAGTTAGCCAATTTTCGTTTTGCATTCAGCAACTCAAGCAACTGGATTTGGATTACCAGCTAGTTGTTTCTTTTATTTCGAACTAACTCACACACACACACACACACACACACACACACACACACACACACACACACACACACACACACACACACACACACACACACAAATCATGTACAATTGTTAGATGTGTGTGTATGTAAGAAGTATGAAAGGGTGGAATGCGTTTACAATGAAATTAATCTTTCTAATTTAAGTTTTGTTTTGTTTGAATTGTAGGTTTGGAAGTGCCAACTACAAAAGCATGAAGTTATTTAAAGACAATTTGAGAATTGGCATCGATTTCAATTGATGCTCTCGTTGTCAGTTCTTTATTTAGTTTTAGAATTTTCGAGTTTTCAAAAACGGATACGGTCGACGTTTATCTACACTTTGCTTCTTTTGTCCGTAAAACGTCTTTTTTCGGTACAAATAATCTAACCCTCTGAGTTGAAGTCAGTAATTGACGTCCGGTTGCATTAGATTGGTCTTGAACCGGTAATTAATAAACATGACAATTGGAAAACTATTTCATTCAGCTACGATTTTAACTGTGTCTTGTTTTTTTTTGTAGTGCCTGACACGGTGAAGGATTTGAAGGTAACGCAAGGTTCTAGTAAGACTGATATGCTTATTGCCAATTGGAAACCACCATTTGGTCTAGGAGAATTCATAGACGTAGGTCCATTTATTGTTTTTAAATACGGCTATTTTGACACGTAATGAATGTTGGATATCCAAAAATTTTGTTAAATACAGTTGAAAACAATGTAATTGTAGTGTCATCTTTCTATAGTTTAAATTAAGGACCAAATAACTAATCTTTGAATGTAGTCTTATTTATCTGTGTGCATATATTTTGGTTTTAGCATATCACTATTGGAAAGTACAGGTTTGACCATAGTGATGGGACGCATTTTAAATACTATTTTCGTAGTTTATATAAACGTCACAGAGTACTAAATGTATTTGATACATAACTGATACACAGGATTTTTACATGTTATCTAAGATTAAAATATCACGTCCTTGAGGCGGTCATCATCACGATAAAAACATTCGGGAGTTCGATGTCTCGTAGTACTTACTACGGGGTTTTTGAGGTCGACTTGGGGAATTTCATTTTCCGGCATTGACTGCCTCTCAGAAATTTGTAACAGCTCGAAGAATCATATTTCGAGATGGTGCCTTTTGCTTTTCAAACTGGTCCTGTGTATCAGTTATGTAAGAAACAAATTTAGTGCTCTGTCGTTTTTATAATCTGAGAAAACAGCATTTATAATGTGTCCCATCATTATGGTCCACCCTGCACTTCAAATGCGTTGCGCTTGATATACCAAGAAGTTCTTGTATGGAAGCTAACCTGGTTTACTCGTATTTGTTTTTGGCGATATGTAAACTTCATGATTAATCTGGGAAGTGGCGTATGCACACAAACGTAAGATTACAGCACCTGTGATGTTTCATTGTGTATATTTCTGAAATCTGTCTGCTTGTAAATGCCTGATTTGACGACGAACAATAAGTGTAATTTTGTAGTCGGTAGCAATTGACTGAAATCTTTTTTCTGAGCCCTAAGCAAAGTAGCAACGCTTGGAATTTTTTTGATGGATTGTAATAGAACATTTGGTATCAAGGTGTGTATTAGTAGCTTTGGTCATAATTTGGCCTTGGTGTACAAAAGTAGAGCTTTCTGACGTCGTCGAATGTATTGCATTGTCACCAAGAGACAAAGTTGGTTGCAGGCTTGCACCAAAAGAAATTTTCTGGTTGACCGTAATTGTTAAATATAGCGTAGAGCCACAAGACAGAGTGATTGAAAAAGAATGCCTCAATTTTAACTTACTATATCTTCATGACCACAGATTGCCTACAAGTGATACATACTTCAAATGAAAGGGAAGAAAATAAAATTTTAGGAAATTGATACCATTGTGACGTCGTAGACAAGCAAACTTGAGTGATGTCATAATTACGAAAACTTGCATTTTCCAGCACAATTTTTTAAGTTCTTTTTATTCCGCTCATGATGATGAGCGGAAACAAAAATCTTTCTTTTTTCTGCAGTTCAGCAAAACTGAATCTGTTGTTGAGAGAGAGCAGGCTGCTTGTGTAAAAGAAAGAGCCCAGGGCGACCTAGGACTTCAGAGAAAGCAGCCTAAACTCTTTCGCTCCCGCGATCATCAATTGATAATCTCGTGTTTTCCTGAAATTTTTTCAACTTGAGTTACAAAATTAGTTTACTAAAGAATGGATTTGTGACTTTATTTCTTAACCGATTTTCATAAAATTTTCAAAAGAACACGCTTAATTCCTCACGCATCGGAAGATGTAAAATTTGTGCCCTAATTCTTGGATTTTTTACCCGAAAAAGGTAAAAAAAGACCAAGAGCCCAGTTGCAGACGACAAAAATTGCCAAATTTTCAGCAACAGCCAACTACCTTGAAATCAAATTGAGATTACATGTTTACCACGAAACTAAAGCAGTTATCATTAACACAGTCTAAAAACTGCTCTTTTGGGGCATCATTTGACAAATTTTCAAGCAATAATGATAAAATTTACCTATTAAAATTTTCAAATTTTTTAGGGGTCTCATGTATGGTAAGTAGAAAAAACTAGATTTGGTTTTTAAAAAATATTTGTTGCTAAATACCGGTCTCATTTGAAAGCTTAGGAAATTTGCTTTCCAGCACTATATAACTTTAAATAGTTTTGGCTAGGCTAAGGGATATATGATATATACTGATCAAAAATGGGCACTGTACATCATGTCCGGTCAAAAACCCCTCAAAATTTTTGACTTACCTTCACTAAATTATAATTTTTAGAAAAACTACACTCTATAATAAGATAAAATAAATTGCAAATACTTCACCACTAAAGTCGTCATTTTGTATCAAGTTTCCTTGGAGGTAGAAACTAAAATATAAGTGTAAAAGCTAGCATAAGTTTGGCTTCTCTAAAGTTTGCTGTATATCCCTTGTTTCTCAACAAATGGGAGAGGTGCGAAAAAGCTTTTGTTTCATAAAAATGAAACAGAAGTTAAACAATGAAACAGTACTAAATTTAACTAACAAAATTTAGTACCGGTCAGTACCGCTTAATTAAAAGGTCATGGGACTGAGAAAGTTGCAAATTGTAGAAAACCTAGGCTTTTTGGTAAGTTTTGACTGATGTATGTATCTTGAAAACCTATTTTCTTAGCATCATCTAGCGATCATTTCTAAAAAAATTGGTAGAAAATAAAATCTGTAGTGGTCTTTGAGGTAAAGGTACTTTAATTTCGAAGACAATTCAGCACCTATTGGGGGCTAATTAGCATAAAATTTACATATTCAAACAAAAAAATTTTTTTATTTTTATTATATTTGAAATCTTCAAGAAATAGAGATTTCAATGATATATAACACTTGATGTAGAAGTAAACAGATGAGTAATGATTTACAAACAAACTTGGGGTATTTTGTGATGATTAATTATGATCGATTATGACAGTTTTTCGCACTGCTACCTTACTGACATTTTTTTCGCAATTCACGTGGTAGCAAGAGTGTTAAAAGTTCAAGAAATTTTTTCGCGAAGCCCGCTAAAGTCCACTTGCCGTGCCAGCCAAGAACTTGGCATGTCTCAACCAACAGTATGGCGTGTGTTAAGACGTCGTTTAGTCATAGAACCATACAAGCTGCATACGGTACAAGCCCTTCGTGCTGACGATAGAACAAAGCGTGTGGAATTTAGTGATGCCATTTTACGGGATGTGAAAGATGACAACTTCTCACCATGTCAGCGGCAAAGTTAACTGTCACAGTGTGCGAATATGGGTCTGAAAATTCACAAGAGATTGTAGGACATCATCGTGATTCCCCGAAGGTCAACGTCTTTTTGTGCGGTTTTCTGGAGAAAAGTTTATAGACCTTTCCTTTTCGAGGAAAACACAATTCAGGACGAACTTATCTTGAAATGCTACAACAGTTTTTTCCCCTAATCAATAAAGATTTTGAAAATTTCATCTTTCAACAAGTTGGAGCACAATTGCAGTGGCATCGCAACACTTGAAGTTTTCTGAACGAAACTCTCCTTCAACATTGGACAGGTTGCACAGGACTCCCAAGACTTTGCATTACCCTTGTAGCCGCCAAGACCACCAGACCTGACATCCTGCGACTTTTTCTTATGTGGTTTATCAAAAATATGGTTTTTATGTCCCCATTTGCGACTGCTCTGGATGACCTCAAAAGCAGAATCACGGCAGCAGTGAATTCATTAAACGAAGACACTCTGAACCGGCGCGATGGTGTATTGGTAATAGCGTCCGTTTCGCAGTCGGTAGACCTGGGTTTCATTCCCAAGTCGAGTCATACCAAAAGACTTTAAAAAATGGTGTTCACATTTTCCCTGCTTGGCGCTCAGCATAAAAAAAGGGATAGTGTGGAGAACAAGCCGGCAAGCCTGTTTGTTGTGTCCTTGGGGAAGGCACTCAACAGTATGTCCCTGTTTTCATGTGGCAGACAGGTGGCCTACCCGTTCTTCACCGGGTTACAATTGTGAAGTTGCTCACCCAGCATGTCACAAGAGGCGACTTTTGAGTACCCACCAATGGCAATCCGCCTTGTTGATGGTGGGGCTACCAGTGATTATGACTGGTTAGAAATAGGCTGCCACCTTTCGCCTAGCGTAATTCAATTAGGCTGACGGCATGAACCTAGATTGCCGTTTATGCGTACCTCCATCCCGGGGAAGAGGAGGGGTAATCACAACAACAGCAACACGTCACAATAACATCGATTTTTGAAAATACTATATCCTCTCCTTTCATTTGAGATATGTTTTATTTACGGACGGTTTGTCGCTGGAGAGATATAGCTAGTTGAAATCGGGGCATTCTTTGTGGATCACCCTGTACTAACCTTTGTTTAAATATGCGAACATAATTAAATAAACTTTGTTTGAATAGGTCCGCATATTTAAAATTAAAAATTCTAACAAATTCGAATTGCGCTACTGCCTATTGGTCTTTTGCTGAGAGTAAAATGCGATTTTTTTTGGTACCTTTATGTAACTGTATGGATCGGCATCTTGTGGTCAAATTGTAAATTATTTTTTGGTACCGGAAGCTTAAGAAAACTTGCTTTTTCTTTTCGTGATCCAGCTGCCAGTAGAAACGTAGTTTCATGTTAATATAGACGTCTAAGCCGCCTCCAAAAAGTCAATTTCGTATATTAGTTCAAGTTTGCTTAGCTCTTTTGTTAGACTAATAGCCAGCCCTGATCAGTGGATTACAAAAAGCTTCCACAAAAATAGCATTTCAAAGAAATATTAAAGCTTTGTATGAATAATATTTTTTGCAGATTACAGCAGTTGAGGTTGGTTTTAACAATGAAGTGACATCGGTTGAAGTTGCATTTAATGATACCACAGCGACTCTTGAAGATCTCAGTCCTGGTACCAACTATACTGTCCGTGCCACTGTGTTTAGTAATGGACTGAGTCAATTTTCTAATGACAGCATGAATACAAGTAAGCATTTTCGCCCCCCTATCGCATTTTGGCTGTGAGGAATTGCTTCTTTAGGGGAGAAGAGTTAGAATCAATGACAAATATACGTGTTTAATACTGTTTAAGGCGTTGGGTAACTCAAAAAAAGAAATGCTTTGTATATTACCGAGGTTTGTACTTGCTAGATGATGGCCATTTCGCACAGATAAAGCTACCAGAAAAGTTTTTGAGTGTTTGATGGGAAGTGTGAAAGTTAACCTCTACGCTGAAATTGTCTAGTGTGAAGAAACGTTTGAACGTCGTTAATTTGCTTTATTTGAGCGTCAAAAAGGCAAAGTTGAAAATTTTAATTTTGAGCTTTAGCAAGGATAACCTCCCGTGGTAAGGTCATTGTAAGATTTAATAGCGTCGGGTTGTAGCTTACAGCCAATATTCCGGTTGTTAAATTGCTTTATTCTTCGTGATAACTTGAAACTTTGTGAAAAAGAATAGATTTCTTGGAGAGCTAGCTGGATTTGAATTGACCAGCAACGGGTTAGCAAATTAAAGTTTTATGTGTGAACATAAGCTGTAGTTAACAGTTGTATCATACAAAGCTTGCAAAAAATGCTCAACTCTTGTTTTTAAAGTCAACCTTGTCTACGTGAGCCAGCTATGAGGTAAAAATGCTAAGTAACGTCGTGGTTAGATGCGTCTATCTTGGAGTTTACCCAGTTTCTGTATTGCGTAATTCTATTTGTGTTGCATATTTAGTTGCGGGCATAGTATATTTTAAACCAGTGTTTCTCAAACTGTTTTGGCCCATCGCCCCCTTATCATTCCCGACATAACATTATCGCCCCCCACGCCGTATAAAGTACAGCTAAACAAACAAAAGATAGTTTTTTAAAGAATTTTTTTCAAAGAAAATCAACACATAGTATGGTCCCCAGTTCAGTGTGATGGATGTGCTTGGTGACCTTCACAAAGCTTCGAAACATTGGGAGACATTTTAGTGAGGTACAGTCGTAGATCACCTCGCTTAGTAATTGATAAGCGGTTTCTTTGCTTTGAGAGCATGAGGGTCACAGCCGAAAACCCTTTTTCAACCAAATATGATGTGGGAAATGATATAACCCACATTATAGCTTCTTTCCATAGGAGTGGATATTTGCTAGCTACCTGGCACCAAAATAAATCATATCGATCCTCTTTGAAGCTCAACCTGGATTCATCATCACTTTGCAAATCGATAAACTGCTCTTGAAGTTCAAGTTCTATGTCTGTAGGTTCTGCACAAAATGGCTTAAGTACCCAACTTGGAACATGAAGGTCAACAAGATCTGCAAAGCGAATTTTCATATCTTCTAGAAGGGTATCTAAATGCGAACAGTATTTTAGTCGTTCCTCTTCTGTAACAACATTATCGCTGAGATTTGGAAACTGATATAGAATGTTTCTGCCCAAATTTTGTTTGTAGAGAGAAAGCTTTGAAATAAATGAAGTTATCACACTCTTGCACTTAATAAGAGTGATCATTTCTCCCTGAAGCTTTTTGTTTACTTCATTCATGGCATTGAAAATATCAGCTAAATAAGCAATATCATTTTTTAATGGTTTCACTGCTTCAGCCAATTGATCATCAACGCTAGAGAGGAGTTCGATGTCTGAATCATAAAGGGCATAAAAGCGACTCAAACAAACACCCTTTGAAAGCCATCGTACTGAAGTATGCAATAACAGACGTTGAAAATCTTCGTCGTTTTCACAACAAAGTAAGCGGAATAGTCTATCATTGAGAGCATGAGCTTTTATCTTGTTCACACATTTTATCACAATATTGAGTGAATGATGCAGTTCAGGATTGAGGTTACGGGCGACCAAATGCTGCCGGTGGATTACACAATGAATTGCAATAAGCTCAGGAATTTCTCTTTTCATAAGTGCGATAAATCCTCGATGCTTCCCAACCATAGCCGGCTCACCATCTGTAGCACATTGCAGTATATTCCTCATTGGGATCCCCTGTTCTTCATAGAAGTTCTTCACTGCATTAAAGATACTTGATGCCTGAGTGTCTGTAGGAAGACTGATTACAAAAATCATTTCTTCTTGAGGTCGCATATTATGCACAAATCGCACATATCCCAGCAGCAGCGATACATTGTCATCCGAGGTAGATTCATCTATTTTCAGTGAATGTTTAGTCACGGACAGAATCTCAACAAGTTGTTTCAGCACATCAGAACTCATTTCATCAATGCGACGCTGAACTGTATCGTTGCTTAGAGGCACAGCACGCAAAACTGAGGAAGCATTCTGTTCCATAACCGTTTCAATGATTTCTTTTGCAGCTGGTAGCAAAAGAACTTCGCCAATAGTGTGTGCCTTTACTGTTTTTGCAATTAACAAAGAGATGTTATACGAGGCAATAAGACCTTTATCCTGTCTCATGCCAGTCTTGGTAAAGAGAGTTCGAATTGTAAGTTGCTTTGTTTTTTCATTTCGAAGCTTCTGGAAGTCGCTGCCAATTTTGTTTGGATGTTTTCTCTTGAGGTGATCTTTGAGCCGACTCGGTTTCATTGCCTCATTAGATAAGATGGAGCCGCACACGAGGCACATTGGTCGACTGGAATCATGCGGAGCAGTAACAAAGCCAAATTTCAAATAATTACTGTCATAATGCCGCATTTTTACTTTCTTGATCTTCCGCAACTTTGCAGGAGGTTGGGATGAGCTACTTTCATCCGATGATGCTGATGACATATTTCGAGACTTGAACAAAATAGAATGCACCTGAACAATTCAGCACTTTCTGATCTAGCACTCAAGTTAACAACATAACAGCGTTTTGCCTAAAACAATACGATCTGCACGAGTTAGCTAGCCTTTACTGTACTGTGCTGTATCAAAACAACTTAGGCTACTTCGTTTCTAATCAAAACAGCTTTCGCTCGCAGAAACTCCCACCACGCTATCCTAGAAATTAGATAATGCACTAAAAGTCGTCGTATCAGTGGAACTAACTACCTTGCAGTTGCGCTATTAAAGTTCCGATAAGTTATCCATTTGTATTATGCAAGTTTGCGGTACCATAGCGTAATAATGCAATCTTTTACGTCATAGTTGAGCCAAACAATCGTACTATGAAGCCGATAATAGGTTTTGGAATTATTGTGACAGTAAACTACACTGTAGCCGAGCGCGTCGACCATCGGCAGTAAAAAAATCACCCGCGTTAGCAGCAATCTCCGACGATTAAAAAATTGAATTGAAGTTAGCAAGAAACTAAGCAGTTGATTGTGTGTATTATAATAGTAGCTAAAGTTAGCGATCGATTAGCGTTTTTGCCCCCTTCATAATTTTTCGCCCCCCTATCGCCCCCTTCGTTTTTTTCGCCCCCTTATCTTTCGAAATCGCCCCCAAGGGGGCGATTTCGCCCACTTTGAGAATCACTGTTCTAAACCATGAGTAATTTTAGCTTTGAAAGTGACGGAAATACACGTGTCATTCCTCTTACATTTACACCTTTTCGAGTCGAGCAAACCAACTTTAGTTCTGCTCTACTGACTTTTGTCACTGAACGTTTTTAAATGAGAGTAAAAAAGACGTATTATAATCAAAAGCTTTTAGGCATTACAATTCTTTTCGCCCGCAGTAGAAAGCTTGTCGAACTTGCTTTTAGTTCAAAACAGTAGTTTTTCGCCGTAAAATCAAAATTTAACTGCTAAGCGGCATTATTATTGGGACATGCTAAGTGTGGGACGTGGTGATACGCTTTGTAAAGCTTGCTGATTTTCAAACCGCTTGACCTCTAGCAGTTAAAGCTTTCTTTCGCGTCGCGTATATGTTACTGTTGGTATAATAACAGCATGATTAATATAGTCTTGTGCGAGTTTGTACATTCTTACTACTTTACGATTTTCTTAAATATCTATTGTAGTTGCGCAAACACGCTGCCAAGTGCTTTGCACCTACTATTACGCACGTACATTATCAGCTGAAGCAAACCCTTGCGCTATTGCAAATGGTGTGCTAAACACGACAATCTAAATGTTTCAATTTTGTACTGAAAGCATTGTCAGTTACTTTACAAGTTTCTGTTAGTCATAATTTTCACTTTAAAATAGAAACTTTATAGATTAAGTTGTTAACCAATGTACTGGCTGTTTTTCTGAAGAATTGAAAACTCATTTTCAGACTTCTAAAACTACGTAGTTACTAGCTGAAGTAAATAAAAAAGAACAGCCGTTAAAGAGCCGTTTCCCAATGCATAATCTTTCATTTCATCTATCAGGAAAGCCTTTCGGCATAAACTGAACTTATTCACATCTTACTATGTTATGGTTTTATTCTTTGGTCAGTCTATCTCTTACAGATCGCTTCACGCGATAGTAACTTTTGAGCATTATTCAGTGTTGGTTTAGGTTGTTGGTCAAATCGAGTTCTCGAGGTGCGTAAATAGCAGCAAAACTTATCACGTTGGACTAAACTGATCAACTTAACTCGATCAAATTGACCTCTATTGATTAATACAGCATATTAGTTACAGTTAGCATGTCTAATCCTGAAAAAAAGCTGGAAAAAGGACCTAAAATCGAACAAAAAAAGGATGCTTGGATGTTCTGTTTTACCTGTAAAGGGGTTATAAGCGGCTAATTTGTCGTAGTATTTGTTCAGTTTTTATCCGGTGTCGTCCCATTAGCAGACATGGCTGGATTCACTCCATTTCTTCTGCAATTGCTCGCACTCCGTCTTTCCACTTTGCTCGATTTAGGGCATCCTCCTTCTTCAAACCAATCTTCTCTTTCTCCACTTGCTTTATCCAGGTCTTCTCCGATCGTCCTCGCTTTTTTTTGCCACTAACTTCAAGATCCAGAGCAACCCTCAAAACACTATTGTCATTTCTTTTCAGCAGATGTCTATACCATCTAACTCGATTCGCTGTTGCTAACCAGTTTATAGTTTTCCTCAAATCCCAAATCAATTTCCTCAATCCTGTGCTGTATTGAAATTAAAAGACGAACGATAAGTGCTCGAGATTGATTTCATGACTGTCAGAGTGTCAGTTCATGCAGTTGCGACATGCTATTGCTGTTGGACAGCAATTTGGATATTACCGGTACACGACAGAAAACTTGGTCAAAATCCTTTTGAACTAACTAAATTAAAACAGAGCAGTAATTCAAACTGTTTAAACCATGAATATTTTTGTGTTAGGTTATTGACACGACCAAAACATTTGGAATACTAGCGACGACCTGATTGTGGTTCATTTTTAATTTTGTTTTAATTAGGGTGGGTGAGAACACTAGCTTTTAATTTCACATGCTTTAGCCATAACGCAAACATTAGTGGTCTTGCACTATACAGTCAGTGATTTACCCGACTGGTGTTTAAAATTTGTAGAAGCGCTTTAGTTTATACTAATTTCGATTTTATGATTGTCTTACTCAACGTACTCGAAATTTTGAAAGGAAAATTTTCATATTGGCGAATTTTAATTAAAAAAAATACAAACGTATGCGAGAAAAAAATTTTTCCCCTTCAAATTTAATTTGAAAAACTCGACGGAACTGATATCCCGCAAGAATTGAAATAACCAGTCCTTCCAAATGGAGTTTAAATGGGGCTGGGTCAGGGCAAGTTTGCCTTCCAGTTAAAACAAGGTGTATAATAGCCCAGAGTAATAAAGTTATTATTAATTGTTTTGATCCAGTGCAAGCTACCTGATTAAGGACGTGTAAACCGGCATTTGATCAGAATGCAAATTGTGCCACATTACTTCGGATGCTTGTGTCCGTTTGGTCAGTTTTGAATTAAAATACTATTTAAATGTAACTGATCATTGAGCTTTAACTTTCAAATTTTTGCCACTGTTTTGAAAGATCGGACTCAAAACCTGATCATGCGCGTATTTTTTTGTGTGTTTGCTCGGATTAATGGGTTTTCCATTCGCTATCAATTAAACCGTGAATTCTTGCTATTTGTAATAAATTAAGAACAGAACAATTGGCTTTCTTTATGCTTTAAATTTTCTAGTTATCGATCTGGTAGCTGCTTACACGGTTAAAGTCGATTTTCAGTTGCTCATGTGGTGCACTCTACAATTTACTCTATGCGACTGAGCGAGAGTATATGTAAATATTTAGTCAGGATGGCTCTGGTGCAGCAGGGAGCGTGTGTTTAAAAAACTGAAACAAAATATGTGATTGTATCTAATGTAGCGTGTATCATGGATTTACGTATGGCTAAGATAGTCATTGAAGTAGAAGCAGATTTCGTTAAGTTTACGTGGCAATTTTAGTACCTCATTTTGCAAGATTTGATATCGCTTTTCGAATCGTGACCTTACTTTCATTTGTCCAGCTTCGTCACGTGACTAAGTTTACTTTGCAACATAACTTTGTTATGCTTTGCACTTTTTTTTAGCATTGCTGTTTATCATATGTGACGTGTAGTTTCATTATCTGATGAATACGTTGTAAGGTGTGTGACGCAAAATATTTCCGATAGAAGTCGTTTAGTTTAAGATCAAATTGCTTTATAAAATCAATAGCAATCATTACATTTTTATTGACACAATGATTGTCACAGACAATAGGCATCTCTGAACAAATTTTGAAGTTACCAATAATGTATGTAGATAACGTTAGTGAAATTGCTTGCCTTCATTTTTATTGATTCCATTTTTCTTTTTCAAAACTCAAGAAATTGTCTGCAGCGATAATCTGCGCGATAGGTTTAAGTGTTTACCTCATTCGAAGGTCTTTTGTTTAATGCCCGTATAATCCTGCGCTGTTATGTTTTAGTAAAACGCATTTTATTAAAATATTTCAGTTTGTTTGCAGTATTTGTGATTGAAATACACTTTGCCAGCACTACTGGCAACAACGAAGCGGCCCCTAACGCAATGTTGTTTCATGCACAAATGTACAGTTTTGTGGTGACTGGAGAATGATTGTAAATCGCTAACTGCTTGCTGTATGATGTAGTGGTGTTTTAGGTCTGCGATTACTGGTTTGACTTTTACGATTTTCTTAGAATGCAACTGTGTAGTGGACCCTGGAATTACTATCACTGACGCTAGCGTGCCGGACGTAAACTTTCATTTTCTTATTTAGGACCTGCGCCTGCTACTTTGTTAAATAATCGGTCTGCTACTAACAGCATAACCGTTGAATGGAACAAGCCACCAGGGACGGTTCAAAAATTTCTTGTAGAATGGCATGTCGCCAATGGAAATGAAGGGCCGTTGGTGAGTAAGAAAAGAGTCGATTTTATACATTAAGCAACATTTATCAATGGTGAATTCTTAAGCAATCTACAGTCCAAAATGCACCGAGTCTTGAGTTTTCGGCAAAATATATTTTTTCACTACTCGAACTCGGCCATTTAAAAAATAGTCCATTAGTACCAGTGTTTTTCGTGCTCATCATGTTGTAATAATGAAGCTACTCATCCTACCAAGAGGCGAAATTCGGCCACCCACCAATTACAGTTCTCTACATTGGTGACGGGGCTGCCAGTCTGCGATTTTTGTTTATGAGTGTTGTAAATGCACAGTCGCTTTTTTTTAACTTATGTGAATGCTTATCATATGCCAGAGCTTAAAGCTTGCTTGTTTACGATGTGAAGCTGAATTATTGTTTCATTCCATCCATCCCAAGGCTGTTGAGGAATATAACTAACTGCTTTTTGCATTAGTTTGGATTAACAAGCAAGCTTTATGCTTCGGCATATGACATACAATGCAGTTGAAGACAACTTACAGTCAGACCCACTTCGATGTTGTACCAGTGCATATCTTCCATCAGCTCTGCAACCAAATATTTCGTAATGATTCATAAAATTGTAATATATTCCAGAGCAAAACGGTTGTCGTTGACAACAAGAACACTACGTATTCCTACACCATCTCATCTCTTAATACTTATACAATATACAACATTTCAATAGCGTCTCAAATTAGAAATTGGGAGGGAAAAGACGAAAATAGTGAAAAATTAAGTCGATTGATACGGACGTTAACTGGTCGTAAGTATTTCTTAATCATGTGACTGAACCTGGAATGGCTTCAGGTTAAACATTTTACGGAATAGTAGAGCTGATTATGCTAATCTTTATTTGTATTTTGATATATTTGAAGTTTATGATTTGAAAATAATCTTCTGCTTCATTTTGTTTTAGCCGCTACGTTAAGAGGAAGCGAAAATGCTTTAAGGTTAAGTTTATTCTTCTCCATTTTGATTTCGCTTTCATAAATTATAACAGTGCCGGTATTTTTTTAGTCAATACTGACCGAAAATTACGAAAGCAGGAACTTCAGTTTAGAAGTAATAAAGAGTCTTCTTAGCATCTTTAGATCTCGAGCACTCGTACTAACTTAGTTGGTTCAGTTTTTTGTTTTTTTTTTGTCATTTATCTTGTGTTTCGTCAGCCTCGCAGTATTTTCAGGCGCTAAAAGCAAGAATAATTTGCGTCCCTTATTCCGATTTGGTGACGTCCCAACCAACTCGGTTTTAAATGTAAGCGACATGAAAAACACAAAAACCTGCGACGTAAGCGTACGCTTGAAGAGTGTTTCAAATGTGGAAATTAGCCTTATACTCTGGTTGTGTTTTTTTGCCGTTCACTTTAAACTGTTGTAATTTCAGCTCCTCAACGACCTACTATCGAGATTCCTACTCCTCCTGTTGCAGCTGTTTCACAGACTTCCTTTACTTTTACAATGCCGGCAAACACTTTCAGCTTTTCGAACGGACCGATTGAAGTCTACGCGGTGTATGTTGTACAAAGTTCCGCAGGTTTGTGTTTTGTAATTACTCTTCTAGTTGCTGTAATGCGATGGAAGAATTCGTGGCTACAGAGCATGTTAACACTTCCGTAAGCGCCGTATGTGTTTGGAAAATAATCTGAATTTATAACCTCACTTGTCAACTCGAACTGGCATGTAGTATGCATACATTGCATCAATATTTCGAGGCTATTGGCTGTAGTACCTGTAGAGGAGCTGTCGGGATGCATTGTTATTGTTCCGTACTTCTTGAAACTCGATAAAAACGCCATTGATGTTTGTCAGAAAAGGCTTTCAAAATGTGAGGTGTTACGTTGCTCCAGCACAAAGTACGGGTTGAAAACAAGTGTGGTGGGCATACATTGGATCAGCACGTCTTAACCTAGAAAAACTTGGAAAAACGACTTCAAATGGACTACAAGGCAAATGCGCAAAATAGCATTTTCCTTGCAGCGTGATTTCGATGTGTAGAAGCACCCAGCAATGGCTGTGGGTAAATTGAGATTGACTTTGAGATCATTTTGCTTACTCAAAGACGGAATAGTTTTTTCGCAAGCTCCAAAACACTCTCATCTTTTATAATCGTTTAGTTGAATGTTTTTTGATGTTTTTTGAAGTCACATTGATAGCTACTTCAACCCTGTTTTAAATGGCAAATCGAATAAGTTGAATGTAATGCTATATTAAGATTAGCCAAGAACACTTAAGGCCAAGGAGAGTTTGTGTAAATAACCAACTTGGTATGATTTATTTGGAGCTTTTAACAAGAACAGAGAACCAATATTTTAACAAACATTTTGTGTTGGTAAAAATATGGACATTTTATTCTTGTTGCAAGTATGTATGAGATTCACTGTTATGTTGGATCTAAACACTCACCTCTTGCTGATATAAATTTAAGTAGTAAACTAGTTGGATAGCTGTGGCCTGCATCAGTTTAACAGTCAATTCTTGAGGTGACGAACAAAAGTGGAACCATTTGTGCTATTGCAGTTCAAGCATCAATGCCAAATGTTAACAACTTCACTAAATGTTCTTCTACCGTAACGGAGTGCGTGGCTTTGTGGACATATGCCGGTGATCCTAGGTTGTCAAGTCGAAAAAAACGTAACACTGAAAGTCCTGGAAACTCGGAAATCAGCGTAATTTTTAATTGACTTTTTGTTTTGTAGTTGATTTTTTTAGTGATTGAGTTTATTGTGAAATGTTGTAGGAGCGCCAAGTACAGGAAAAAGTGTTTAGACCTGCTTCAGAGTTGCCACGTGACGTCGATCAGTTTGATATTGCTTCCAATAAACTTAATACTCTGTATAAATCTGCCAGCCTGAGGAAGTCATCGTCGCTTCATGCGTATGAGCTCATGCTCTGCTCGCTAGTCATTAGGCAGATGAGCCGCCACCACTGGAAGACTGCTCTGTCTCAACCCTTCAATTCAAAGCAAAGGTATCTCGTTGAGTGTTTTTCCCAGTGGTACCACCAGCTAGCTTGTTGCTGGCATTTTTCCACCTTCTTCATTGCGTGGCTTTTACTTTGACTGCGTAGGAGTTAGAGCGTCTTTTATAAATGCAGTAGCTTGCTGGTTCAAACCTCGACCTGGCCATACCAAAGGTTTATAATAATGGTATATGCAGCTTGTTTGGTGCTCAGCACGAAGAGTTCTGCCGTGATATGGTAAAACCCAATAAATACCACAATGATGTTTTTGAGAAACCAAACTTTTTTGCCTTTTATTATTGTTCAGTCTTGCCTTATAACTTGTTAACTATATGAACACGACTGTTTCTTGGCGTTTCCTGATCAGATGCTCGACACAAATGAAAAAAAGCGTGAGGGTTATTGTAGCAGTAGCTTCACCATACACAATGCTGCATAGAATACGTTGATATATTTCAAATCCAAGTTTATTTGGGGTGGAGTAAATGAATCTTAATTTACCGGTGTCAATGTGACAAAAACAAGCGGTTATCAAAAACTAAGACTCAACAAGGTCAACATGGGGTTGCAGTTAGCAATTACACTTCACACAACCTTCGATCACTAAATCTGAAAATACGCTTGTATGCTAATTGTTTCTTATGTCATAGAAGTAACCACTGCTAAACACTAAATTAGTTTATCGGGAAATTCAGCACTTCCTAAATGTAAGCAAACGCTGGCTTGAGGCGACGATTCTCATGCTAGCGTAGCACTGTAGACAATGTAATATTGCATGGCCCAGGTTCAAATCTACAGAGGAAATTCAAATCAATATCAGAAAATAAAAGAACTTAGAAATTAGCTTTGGACGGACACAAACCTGCCAAAGTTTTACAGTTTTTTTTATGAAATCTGAAATGTAGTTGTTTGGTTTTGCGTTATGACGGCGGGATTGAGTGAGAAAAACCGACAAATTTGTTTGAGATCTTGGAAAAGAGCCTTTAACGGGATCTCTCCTCTTTTACGTGGCAGATAAGAGGTAAAGCCGAGCTGTTGGCGATAAATAAAACTTATCTCGTGAATAAACAACGCAACTGTTGTGAGAATCGAACGCACTATTTTGCAATCGTGTGTAGATTGTTTTTCAGACGTAAGATTTTTAGTTTTTATTTTATTCCGTAGTTTGTCATTGGAAATGGATCACAAAGCACGGGTCCTGATGGTGAGCGGTATACCAATCTCGCTTTAAGTCCTGGAACTGGATATAGGGTCGCTGTGGCAGCCAAAAGTGTAGGAAATGATCAGTACACATCTACCAATTGGTCGCCTGAAATTGAAACTGGTAAGAAATGTTGCGTTTCTGTTGTAACAAAACGGCTGTAATCGTTGAAGTGCAAAAATAGACCTTAGTATTCTCTACACTGTCTATAGGACGTTGTAGCAAGAACACTAAAACAGTGTGTGTGGCTGCATCTGTGTCGTTTTAATGCAGATATCTTGATAACATGGACGGCAGCAGCCAGGGATTGATTTTTTGCATGAAGATTGCTTTATTACTTTCGATTACTGTAGTTACTAACTGGCTTGTTATGTTAGCAAATAGCCAAATCGTGGTTCATAGTTGTAATGATCTGTCATTTCATGTTTATCCTGACCAGTTTTAAGTGCCAGATGGTCATATGCTAGTGTGCGTATCGACAAGTTCGCTTGTTGTGTTTTTGGAAAAATACTTAACGGCATTCAACGAGTCTACCCGTCGTGGTGGCCCAGTCTTACTAAAGAGTAGCAAACAGAGCACGAGGTCTTACGAATGAATGGTTTATACATCATCACGGTGTTGCCTCAGTTGAGTTTCGAACCTTCTCTTGTTTTGAGTATGATCTTGCGTGTCCAACAATAGACGAGTTTTACTCGAAGCTAAACGACGTGATGAAAAACTGAAGTTTAAGAAATGTTTCTTGCGTTGATTATCAGTTGCTATTTATGAACCTTAGCTCGCTTTGCTCGTAATGCCACTTTTAAGCAAGTTTTTTCATGCATTTGATGTTTTTTCTTACGTGTAAAAGCGAGTGAAAAGTTTAATACCACCTTGCCTATACTTAGGTTTATAAATTGCTAAAATTTGAAATAGCTGTTTCATACATTTGTTTATAACGTTTTATTAATTTGCTTTCTCTACTTTTGTGATACAATTTCATACATTGTCTTAAATACTGATGATAGGATGAAGAGGATTGAAATATTAGCTTTAGTACTGCCTTTTGTGGTGTGACGTTGTAGAATAATTTTTACTGATTTGTATGGCGGACTTTTTGAAGAGCTGATTGTGCAAACCGCACTACAGTTTACTCAATGTTTTGCTTCCGGGTAGCTTGTGATAAAACTAAAAACTTTGTGGTCAACTTGTGCAATGACGTAACTCACTCCATATGCCTTGTATTCAGCCGAGTTGCAAACATTGAAAAGTTTGTCTAAAAGGCGGCTTCACTGTGACATGTTTGTCGAGATGAACAATTTATAACGCTTGGTTTTTTAACTTCCTTTCCACTAGGAAACTGGCCCTTTGAATCTTTTGAAATAAAGTATCTAGGTGCATCACTGAATCTAATCCATTTATGTGGGGCACAGTTTGGTTGTATTCATTGCCATATATGTCACTAATCAGTTCACACAAGAATAGCCTGCGTCGAGTGATGCGACAACTGTTCTCAGTAATTATTCTTTTTTTTTCATGTGCTTATGATCGTTTGCGTGTGACATTACACAGCTGCAGGTAAGTTACGATTTTTAAAAAATTTATTTGTTTTAATCGTACGTCCACAGTCATGGCTACGCAAGGCATGTGTTGGGTTTACACCTCTTTGAGCGTTGTGGGTATTTTAAAAGCTCGTTTGCTTGTTAATATTATTGCAAAAATGGGTGTTTTGTAGTGGATGCGCTCTTGATTTGTCAAACTAATTTCTGTAGCATCATAGAATGGAGTTATCGACATTACTTCTTTGCTATGTTGCAATTTCTACTTATGTTTCAGTGACTGGCTGTTACATGGCTTCAGGTACAAAGATTAAAGGATTTTAACTACAGGGCTTCCCTAAATTTATGTTTTGCACTTTGCACGTCATTTTTCTCTGACAAGTGATACAGGGTGATAGTGAAATTGCCATAAATTTAAAGGCGAAAAATAAGGCAGCACTAAAATACGGAAATAAAAAAACATCAACTGAATTAAGAAATCGCAGAAATGTACGGAAATTGAAACGGTAACGTTTTAGGCAAACACAGTTATTTTTAACTCAGTTCAGTTGCCTAATTAGATCCATTTGGATGGTTATGTTTTTAATAAATTACCGCAAATTTTCATATCGCTGCTATTTCAGCTATTCAATCGGCAGTTTTTTTATTTCCGTATTTTAGTAATCCAAATTTTATCGTAAATGTAGTTTCGATTTCAGAATCAATTTCCATGATGTAATTCTATATTTGAATATGGTGTTGTGTAGATTTTTATTTCCGTATTTTTCTATTACCCGTAAAATGTGTTTACAACAGCGGAAATCAGGTAAAAAATTTCGACAAAAACACCATCATTGACTACAAATGTAAAATATAAGATTTACACTGTAGTTGAATAGGACGTTATAGATGCCTTGGCTTTTTTCAAAAGATAATCTTGATTTTAGTTTTTTACGAACAACTTTCAAATTAAGCAATATATTTTATCACCATCTTCTTTTCCTTTTCGTGAGGTAAAAATATCAATGCAGTCATTACACGTGCTAGCTTTCAAACACCTGTGATGTTTTTGAAACGATTTATTTGGTGTTGCCGTTTTCCTTTAATTTATAACTCTAATATATTTAGTACCGTCTAATCCGATCATTCCCATCGTTGTTTCTGTCGTCGCCGTTGTCATCGTCGTAATCATCGTTATTATTGTGTGGCAGTGTAGAAAACGCCGTAATGATAAACCGAAGTAAGATTTTAGCGTTTTGAGTGTGAGTGGGTTTTATGGTACGTTACAATCAACTCTGCTATTTGTTTGAACAGTGCTAGTGTACAACAATTTTTTTGTGTTTATTTTTCCAAAAAGTAGAGTTGCGATAATTGAATTTCAACAAAATGAACAAAACTCCATCGAACGCTAGGGGCATGAGGAGCGAAAAGTAAGTTTAGAGTCAGGACCAACCCAGATGTTGGACGCAGATTTTAAACGGTTGCAAAACCACGATTACACAAACATCAAAGGGTACAGCAAATAGCTGAGAAAATTGTTTTGTTTTGTTGTTTTCTAAACCAATGTTGACTAGTCACTCTTTTTCTAGATTTGTTGTTTGTAGGGTAATCTAGGCTTTTGTGTGCTATCACTTTCGTTATGCTTAAGGGTTTCTTAAACTACGGTACGGTGTATCTAAAGCATTCCTGAAAAACTAGCACCTTGTTCAAAACAAACCGATTTTTTCATTCCAACGTAACTTGAATTTTTCGTGCAGACTTCTTGATTCACCAGAAGACGTCATTCCTCTCCCGTAATTGCTTGTTCGCTCTTTATTTTTGTTTTGTTTTTCTTGGTAACTGGTTTGGGTAGCTTGCAAAAAAGCACCCTGCAGCTTTTATTTTCTATGCCCGCATGCTTTTGACACTTTTATTTTTACAGAGGTGACCCTTCTAATAACTTCTTTCAAATGGATGGAAGGTTGGTTTATTTTTGATTTTTGCCGATTTAAAATTGATATTAACCACTGCCTAACGTGACCGTGACATCATGATGGCGCTTAATCAATTGCAGTTTTGGATTTGCTTATTAGCCCCGTTTTTGTCGGCATTGTGACGTTGTGGTTACGTCATTTGTGTTTGGTGGGCCGTAACGCAAAGCTATTCAATAGGCGCAGTGGATCTTCGTTACAACGCGGTCGCCAGGGTCTATAAAACATCATCGCGTAAAAACGCGGGGTTGCGTTGAATCAAATAAAAACATGACCGCTTTTATTTTTAGCCTCACTTGAAAACCACAGTAAATACGGTAAATCCAAAGTTTTTCACAGTACCGCATATTACTATTTATTTCTTTTCGAAGAAAGTGCCTGTTGTACGCTGTTTAGAAGAGGCATGTTTCCAGCTCCTAGCAAAAGCTAAAATGCTATTAAGTTGAAGAATTTTAGTCTGGTCTTAGTTGATTAGAAAAACTTTCTGTTTTTATAATCAGCTAAGACTAGCCTCATGGTCAGTGTTTCCCAAACTGTGGGCCGTGGTGTCCGCGAGTCCTTGCAAAATGCTTTTTTTTGTTACAAATTTTCTGCCAAAATCGAGAAAATGCTGCCATTACAGGCCACGTTGAGACAAGTAATGCCCTTTTTTTAGAAATCAGCACCATTTGTGGCTGCATCACGCGATTTCCGGAGGTCGTGGCCCAGAAAAGTGGTGATTTCCAAAAAAATTGAGAAAAAAGTCATTACTATTCTCGCTGTCACCTGTGATGTTGCTCGACATCAATTGGAATAGATTCCAAGGCTGGTGTGGCGCGAAATTTGTTCACCTGATTTCCTGTGCCGGCAGACAAAAAAGTTCGGGAACCATTGCTCTAGGTGTTTGATGGCTTCAGATACTTTCGGGGGATGGGGCATCTTTCTCGTTTACGGGTTCGTCTCAAGGGGATGAAAATAGGCGTACACGCCAAGAGTTAGAAGCAATAATTTCACGCGTCACTGTACACACACGAGTGAGAAACAGATTGTTGCTCCTTGGTATCCGAATTCGCGTTAAATCGAGGCGCGTTCTAACTAAGTTTCAGTGTAGTAGTTGCGCAAAGGTAAGGGTGCGCTTGTGGCTCGATTTGCGCGCTTTTTCTTAAGCAACGATGACATGGCAGTGATACCATCGTTATTGCAGCAACCGTGATTAAGGCAAGACCAGGCGTTGCTAGGGGTAAGCGTTTGTTCATTTCGAATCAGCTCATGGATAGAAGTTTCGGATAGATGCGAGGTGACCCCACTACTAACAAGGCGTACTGTCACTGGTGGGCACCTGAAAGTTGCCCCTCACTACATGCAGAGTGAGCAGTTTCATCGTTCTAATCCGGCAAAGCACAGATGTCACAGTGGGCGTCGTTTGGTAAGGGGCTTTTTCCAATACTTGCCAAGTTTTCTGCATGCGTTATACTTTACAGTGATATTTATGCGATTTATTTTTAACGCAAAATCTGTTTTATTTGAAAAAAAATTTAACAGTCGGTGCAATGAAAAAAGAAAGAATGGTTATATAATATTGATGATTGTCTTTTTTTCGTGGAATAAAGGCACAGTGTGAGGCAGAACACCCAGGCTTCACACTGCCATCTCAATCAAGCTACTAGGACGATGATAATCCGGTTTGGGGAAAGCGGCAACGGTTTCAGTCATGACATAAACGATCGGCTCCTCGCTAACAATCGACTGCCATGGGTCGGTCGCCACGCCCGCTTCTTGCAGCCTGCTGGGCCAGCAGTTGTATTTTAGCTTTTTGGCGAAGCATGGAAATTAAATGCTTTCAGTTGTAGCGAACTGTTGTTACTCGGAAGTGTTATTATATCTTGGTGTGTTCTTCCTGGTATGCGTCAGCTTTTGTGCTTGCAACGAGCAATGCATCTAGTGTGATTAAAACTTTTGCTGGCTTACGTATTCGTTTTGTTTCACAAATTAACGTGATTTTCTTTTTTTAGGGATGTCAAATCCAAGTAAGTACAGCATTGAAAGTACGTTAAGTGCGGTTTATTTTCAAATATCGAAGCATCGAGTTCCTGAATTATACGTCACTGATGCGGTGAATATCTGCCACCTGCTTAATTGACTGCATCCTGTATGCATAAACCTACATCAGTGAATCTATCATAAACAAGGAAACATAGGTCCTCCTGCATGCGCTGAACTAATACCGTTCAGTTATATTTGCTGACATGACATTGACGTTAGGATGCAGTTTGTAATTATGACAATATCTAAATTTATGTTTCGCATGTACACCATAACAACTACACGGCAGAGTATCGTTGTTTTCTTGTATGGAAAATAACCAAGAAGCAATTATATTTTGGCCTAGCTTGTTGAATGCGAAGCTTAACTTTGTGCAAGCAAAAACCAGATCATGCAAGACCAAGTGTTTTCCATTTTCTGGTATGAATCGGCTTTAGTTAAGAGCCACTAAATGGTTATTAAGCAAAAGCTGCCCTTCCGTTTGCTTGTGTGAGCATGTTGCAGCTTGACATTAAATTGTCTTTGTTTCGAAAGTCGGACGTATACGCCTAGCGAATTTGCGTCTTTCTTCGGCGAGCTTGAAGGTGTGGATGCTACTGACGTTAAAGATGTGTCTGTGGCCGACCAGCTTTCGGAAGAGTACTCGGTGGGTGCGATGAAGGCGCTTTTTGGTGGTCATGGTTTGTTGCAGTTGAGATCTGTTTATTTTGTTTCTTTTATTCTACGACGTCTTGGGCGTAAGTGACGTCGTAGAATAAAGAAACAAAGAGACTTATTCTCAGGTTGGCTAAACCATACTACTAAACGTAGCCTTAATGATGTGGTCTGCAGTTGGAATGTCTTTTGTTTGCTGTTTGTGCTGCTTTTATTTGACTGCATGTATCATTTGATTTGCCAGTTGGTTTTTGCCGCTTAAGAAAAGTGGATTTACTGGCATGTATGTGTTGCTTGTTCGTTAAAAGCCGCGTTCACTCTGCTAGTCGTAAGAGCTGCGAAACTTGATCTCTTGCTGTTGTGTTTGTCCCTCCTCTTCCTCCGGATGGAGGTACGGCACGAACGGCAATCCAGGTTCGCTCCGTCAACCTAATTGAATTAGGCTAGGAGAAAGACGGCAGCCCATTTCGAACCAGTCATGAATGATCGGTAACCCCACCACCAGCAAGGCGGACTGCCATTGGCTTCCTTTGTTTTATTTTGTGATGTCGTTCATTTCATATCGCAAAAATTGCATCCAGAAACGAATTAAAACATTTAAAGTTTTGTTTTGTCCAACTAGCTCTGTATATGCGTCTTTGGTTTGCCATGCCCGTTCGGCTTACGATTTTTAATTTTTGGTTTAATTTCGAAGTTAATTTTAAATTGCATTGCACCACGCATGCATATGTCATTAGTTTTGCTGAGCCACCGCGACTGGTAGACTGCTTCTCTGTGATTATGCGTTACAACTTGCCTTTATAATAGCAATTGTGTTCCAGTAGAGAAATGGTTCTGCTTTGAGAGTGTTTTAAAAAGAAAAAAGGTGTGCTTCTGGTGTTGTATTGTTTGCTTAATTTGTTGCGTGTGTGATCTGAAAAGTTTTAACAATGCATGTGAATTTGAATCGATTGTGTTCTGTTTTCGAGTTTATTTTCTAATAAATGCCTTGCCATAAAGTGTAAGTGTGTAAGAATATGTATTGTATTTGATTTGTGTTTTGTATCTGGTATTGCATTTTTTGCTGAATTTGATGCATGTATGTTCTGTGCAGTGTTAACAGTGGATGTGAATTTAAATTGATTGTGTTGTGGTTTTGAGTTCATTTTCTAATAATTGCCTAATAAAGTGTGAGTGAGTTAAAATATGTATTGTATTCGGATTTGTGTTTGTTTGTACCTATTTGGTTCTCGCAACCCAAACCTTTTTCATTAGTGTTAAAAAGTAAGTTAAATGCAAGATACAGTAGAGAAAGAATAGTTGAATACCAGCTGCCTCTAATGCTCAAAAGTGTTTTTTTGTTCGCTTTTGGGTGTATGTGTGTGATTGAAAAAGCAAATAACACTTTTCGAGATAGCAGCTTACTTCCATGTTCTTTCTCTGCTCTAATGCGGCAACTTTATCGCCAAATGATTACGTCATCATGTGGTTATTAATTTTTGCATGCTATTTGATTCAATTCATGCAGAACCATTCGTTTGGCAACTTTCAATCAACACATGACGTCATTCCATGCTGATTCTGATTTTAAATTTTCAGTGGAATTCGAGGTTGCTTTGTTTATTTTTGCTATTTTTGTGTATTACTTTATTCTAAGAAGTTACAAGCCAATGCGAAACGCTAGGCTACAAACGATGTTTCTAAACGACAGCTTGATTATAAAATAGATGCATGTTAAACCAATTCACCAGTTAATGCAATTTTACTGCGTTAGGAGCTCATGATTTAAATTGCTAGCTCCGTTTGTCCAGTGCCCTTATGACGTGTCGGTAACCACAAATGTTGCCTGTTTACAGCAGTATGTAATCTGACACGAATAGTCTTCACAGTGAATTACCTTATTAGTATGAAGATATGGCTGTGATGCAGGCACTCTGATGAGATCACATAGGTTGATAGCAGTGTTTCCGCCCGGTTGAAAATTTGACCCTAAAGCTAGTGAAAAAGAAAACCATTAAAATGAGATAGTGAAGATGAAATTAAAAATGCGTCGTAAATACAAGTTTCAGATCTTGTAGAAATTCTGAAAACGAAAAAACTTCACACACTTCGTATTTCACGCCCTCAAACTGACAGATATAGAGTTTCACCAGATCACCACTTTACCATAACTATTTGCTTTTTTTCGCGTGGGTATCAATAGAGGAGCAATAGGCCCAAATCGTGAGTTTATTTAGCTACGTCTACGCATAAGCGTAACGAGGGAGGCATTCCCCTCCAAATTTCTAGAATGCATTTAGAAGCATAACGGCAACGAAACGTTGATCTAACAAAATTCATCAACCGAAAATGAAGGGCGAAAAAGCAAAAGCTCATTAGGCAACAGAAAGCTTGAAAGATTTCCCTTCAGATTTCACATATTTTCTGTTGCTGAGAGCCAAACGAGATTTGTGAACACTGCTTATAAAGGCTTTGGTGTGACTCGACAAGAGAATTGAACCCAGGTCTACCGATTGCGAAGCGAACGCTCTAATCACTACAACACCGTGCCGGTTGATTGCAGTGTTTGCGGTTTAATGGTTTGCGCCAACAGTAGGACAACTTGGAAGCGCATGTGAGCACGAGTTGTATGTACGTATAACCGACAAAAAATTTCTTGTCATCTAAATAGAACAATAGCGATTGGAAAATAGCAACTGCAGCTGTTTTAAACAGAGCTACACCGTTGTTTCGCTGGTCAGCTTTTGTGTTGTGCTCTTAGTGGTTGTGCTGCTGCTTCTCGAATCTTCAATTTCACTACCACTAGGTCTCAGTTTCATTACTTGTCATTTATCGAAATTCGCCGCTTTTCGCAAGGTGCCGTTACGCATTTTGGTGACGTCATTGACATGGGCATCTCCGGTCTTTGAAAAACAGTGGCTCTAGCCGCACCTAGTGATGAAACCTACTTGATTGCCGCTTGGACGATGACCTCACGGGGTTCAATTTCAATTGTATTTTAGGAATTGAGTTCAGTCGGTAAAGACCAGGCAAAAACAGCTGCCAATCTACCTGAAAACAGGCCGAAGAACAGATACTCAAACATACACCCATGTGAGATTTCATAATTTGTGTTGTTTAAATATTTTTCTGTACTTGCAAAAGCAATATCTGCTTAAGTTCGCTAGCTTAAATGAAGTTTTAACTGTATTTCGGATGTTTTTTGGCATTTTATGTTCATTAGTAGGCCTACGTGATAATGTTGAACAGACTAGTTGTGACTTAGATCACGCATTTACTTACTTTTAGCGCTGAAGCAAAATACAGCATTACTATGCGAAAATAAACTGTGCTCGAAATATACCAGCTCATGACAGTTGATTGTCACTTTGTCTGTAATGTTATCCACTGGAGTGTGACTGCTGTCAGAAATAATAGCTCTTGTTGATAATTTGATTTTCAGTGCTTTAGTTGATATGTTCTCGGTTAGTTTTTTGAAGCCAACACTTGTTGACATCTGTTTGATTCAAATCATGAAGTAATTACCTACAGCAATAATTTTTCTGTGTTTCTCCTTTACAAATCTCTGGCACAGCCATTTCTTCCTATTGTAAATTTCAAAAATATACGTTCAAACAGATCTTTTTTTAGAGATCAATAATTTCAAAGTCTAAATTAACATATTTTCAATCCAAATTGAAGGTAAAAGTTTTTTTTGAAAGTCTTTTGCATTTCTCACTGATTCAGTAACGGTTTACTGAAACACCGGACTCTATACGTAGAAAATGAAATAAAAGCGTAGAATTCATATTTTCCTCCCCAGTTCTTCTCCCTTAGTGAGCTAAATGGCTTCCAGCTGAGAACCTCTGTTACAGAGACTTTGGGCTGAGTGGCAAACCCTTAACGTTGAGAAAAACTGCGTGCTTTTTCAGATGATCATTCGAGAGTGAAGCTGCTTGCCATCGACGACGAACCGGGAAGTGATTATATTAATGCCAGCTACATTCCTGTAAGTCTAGTGCCAACTGCTTGGTGTAACCTTAGTTCAGTGGTTTTCAAATTTTATGTTACCACGCCTCCCTTAAAAATATTTAGTCATATGATGTCTCCCTTATTTCATAAAATAATACAAAAATTAACATAAAACCTTCATAACCGGTGACACTTTCGCATACTTAAAACTATTTTTAAATGACTCAGGCTAATATTCGCGCGCCCCCTTGAACTAGTCCACGCCTCCCAGTTTAGAAAATGCTGACTTAGTTGCATTCAGCCGATGAATGTTCTATGCTTTATTGCCCTTTCTGCACTTAGCAAGTGGCAAGTGATACTACTTAGTAATATTCCCTTTGTTCTGTAATATTCCCTTTGTTCTCAAGTATCCGCGGTTTATTAGTGAATAATTTGTTTCGACCTGCTTCAGAATTACCTACTCCGCAAGCAAAACTTATTTCTACCACTAGTACACTGCACAATATAGAAAAGTTTTAATGAAATACGGAAGTGTTTTACAAGGAAACAACGAAGAAACTGCAATTTACATGCTTTCTGTAATGCATGCCAGTGCTTTGTCGCGTCCAACTATGTGACAGGCTTGCAGCAGTACAGTGCAAAATTATCGGTTTCACTCTTCCATAACCGACCATTTCTAAGCTTGGCTGATTAGTCTTTCGAAACCTGTAGAATGTTCGCGAGCGCTGAACGTCATTGACGACTAGGCGATGCAATCATGCAAAAAACTGTGTTTTGTATCTGTTCAGCTGTTTGTGCAACGTAAAACGGTGGTTAAAACTCGCTGGAAGCGGAACAAGTGAGTTGTAGTAGAGGACAACAATGGATTTATATGGGCGAATTTTGTGATCTGAAGTTGAAAGGATCAATTGCCATTGGATTTCAACGTAAAATCATGTTTTTAATGAAATTTTTTGCTTTGGCAGGGTAACCGCGGACAGAGGGAGTACATCGCTGCACAGGGACCTCTACCCAGCACTAGAGATGACTTCTGGCGTATGGTGTGGGAACAAGGCGTGCAGAATATTGTGATGCTGACTCGCACTTGCGAACAAGGTACGACTGTCATTGCTGTATTAACTAAGGAAATGAAGACACGTGAGCCGTGTGCAAACACAAATGGTTTCAGTGAAATTCGCATCTTCTAAAACCATTTGCTGCTTACTGTGACGTTGAAATGTTTTTCGGCACACATTTCAAATTTACATCTTCCACAAACCACTCGCTTTTACATTAACATTACTATGTTTCCATTACGCACTTGATGGTTTAGCTTTTGCTAAAATTTTACTAAAGATCACATGACGTTTTTGTTTTCGTGATATGATGTGTGTTGCATTACCATTACTTTAGCTAGCTAGCTATTATATTGTGAATAGTTACTTCACAAATATCGATGAGTTCGCATAAGTAAAATCTTGCGCTATCCGCTTGGTATGCTCTGTTATGCGTATTCTTAATTTACTGTTTCGAGAAATTTTATATCAGTTGATGTTTCCCACGGAAATTCATTAAAAAAAGTTCAGTAGAGATTTTCACTCCCAAATATCTAAAGTTAAATCAATTACACACCGCCGCAGGTCCATTAAGTTCTGTTTAATATGTAGCTGAACCCGGTTGCTGTTTATTAAAACCAGAATGGTCCAACTAATATTTGTCAGCGGGCAATGTTGCCGCTAATTGTTAACATGCGGGTCAGTTGGTCTAAAATGAAGAATAAAACGATTGACCCAATTATTTAAGGTTGAAACAACAGCAAAAGCATTTTAACGGTTTATTGAATTTATTATAAAGGCTCACTGGAATTCCTTTGTTCGAGGCTTTTCTGATAGTATGGTCTGTATGTTAATGGTAATGTTAGTGGTAGCAAGTTGGAAGCCATTCTTCAGTGTTTTTGTCTGCCATTAGACTTCTATAGTTAAGACTAAATTGCTTTATTCAGAAAATATACTATCACGTACGCATGTGCATCTAAAAGCTGAGAGCATTTTTAATGCAAAATTCTCTAGCTTGAGAAGTCTACCTTTACCAATTAATTTACATATGCAATTTGAAATTTGTTTACGGGTCACACAAAAAACATCTCCACTGGCCCCTCGTTAGACCACGCTGCATTGAAAGTATTCTTTCCTTGTAAAAGCTTTGTTCGTCAAAAAAAAGAAAGAAGTTAAAAAAACCATTTTAGTGCCATTTTCCAGTTTCGAAATTCATGGTTAAATTTAAGATATTAAGCTAAAATAGCAAGTTATTTGTTGCATTTATTTTTTTGTAGTTATCATAATTTACTTGTTCTATTTCACGTTGTAACCCTTTTGATGTATTGCAAATAAGACTGTTATTGTGCAATTGAATTTCCAACTACATGTTTCTAGGTGTGAAGCTTGGTCAACACATTAATCTGTTTTTTTTAAAGTAATTTCACCATAGTTGCCGCTTCATCGCTTTTGCATGGCCGTGATAAAGTTGTTTGAAATGCGCAAGTGCGCCAAGTTCAATGCTCATGCTCTTTTTTATTTATATGAAAATAGATTGAAACGCTCGATGGCACTTTTTTTATTGCAGGCCGTATCAAATGCGACAACTACTGGCCATATGATAACGAACCCATTACGGTGGCCAGCATTACACTGCAGATGACCGTGGAAACGACCATGGAGCACTGGACCGTAAGGGAACTAAAACTGACGCAGGTTTGTGGTTCTAACTCTGCCTATCTTAAAATAAACTCTGTCGGTTTTTAGAGACGACTTTCGGTATTAACCTAGTCCAGAGTATCCCAAACTGTGGTCCGTGATGACTGCACAAGGGCTCCGTAAAGGTTTCAAAAAAATATGTGTTAAAAACTTTAGCATACTAATAGAACTTTAACATAATCTGTTAAACATGGTTAGCAAAAAGTCCCGGAAGTTCACGTTAGCGAAATTATGAAAATCAACTCTAGCCTGAAGATGAATTGTACAGGTGTTGACCTTTTTTTTGGAGGACACCGTCATTTTTTATTTCCTTTTGTATTCGTATATGACTTATTATTATTGTAAGAGAAACGGGTGACAAAAGTAATGTCACATATAATTGGGCTCCGCTAAAAAGCAGATTCGCACAAGGGGGTCCACGAAGCAAAAAGTTTGGGAAACCCTGACCTAGTCTTAAGCTCGAATCGTATCATCTGCTTGTACGTTGTACTGCCTTTTTGTAAGGCATTGTCATTGGCAATTACCGTCTATTCTGCTGTCATAGGTTTGCAGAACAAAAAGATAGACAGTTTCTCGGCAAACACGTAAACGTTTTTTTTTTATTTGCAGTAAAATGTAGACTTCGCTGATTAATACAATCCTGAAATATCCGGTCCGAATTTAGTAGTGCATAAATTATTTAAAGTTAAATGTTGCAGTATACGCACAGCTTTACTTTATAGATGTCATTTGCTCATAGAACTGCTTTATGCAAGCTACGCAGGGTGTTAGCCTCTCATACGTTTCCCATTTCAGTAAATGTTGTGGGCATTAGCCAGTGCTGTTCATATCGTAACAAGCTCATGAACATAATGTCGGAACTCCGACAGTTGTGCTATTAACGTCCTAATGTTACGTAAATCAAATAAATATGAATTGAACCTCATTTTTATTATGCCTCGGTCAACGGTTTGTGGATTACAAGCTTAAACAAGGTGTGGTCACAGCACACATTGACTCTACGAGCCTTTGCCTAATTTTATTGATTTGGGTGATAACCCAAATCAAGGATAGATTTATGCATCAGAAGATTCACTCTACCCAGCTTCAGCGTCAGTTTTATTACCTTTTTCTTCTAACGACCAGCTTACAGTTGAAAGCAATGCTGGCATCGAAAATATGAATTTAAAATTGCGAGCCAGTACTTTATGGTGCTAGGCTGCATGAACGTGATGCTTCCTAATCGAAACTAATTTGCTTTTCTTTTGCCATGAACAAAATTGCTTTGTTCCGGCATGGATGAATGTCATTATCAATAAGTGTACACCCCGTCCTCTTTTGTTTAGACCTGTACACAAAGCGATAGTGGCCTGCATGTACGCAACAATCGGTTTTGATTTCCTATCGTAAAGAAGCTATATTTTGTTGGCTTTTCCTACTGAACCAGCAGGATTATGTGACACAATTAGCACTTTGCTCGGCCATAGTTTACAAATTCTAGCTCTAAATCGCAACGATTATTGTTTTTTAGTTGTAGCTTTTCGACGAGCATTAAAATTGAAAACGTAAATCTCGTTTAATGGGTGAGTGATAAGGTCACAGGCGCCGCAAAAGTAGTTGTTAATAATGACCGCTGGGACGCAAAAAGGCGGGACTTGCTGCTTTCCAATATGGTCTCTGTCATATACTGTCGATTAGTGACAACCAAGATTGCCTGTGCTGTAATGCCCCCCCCCCCAGCTATGAATGAGATCTCTTGTTGCGTTGCATTTCTATAGGCTGATGAAGCGAATTTTTACTTAATTATTCTTTCGTCCGTAGATTATTTTAAGTGCAACTTGATTGCTGTACTCATTATGACGCTTGCAGGGGAGTGAGACTCGCTGCGTTCGCCAATACCATTACACGTCTTGGTTCGATCACAGTGTGCCCCAGCCACACGAACCTCTGATTAGGTTTGTACAAGTTTTCCGACGTGCCATCAATGCCTATATGAAGCTCACTGGACCGACCATAGTTCATTGCAGGTAAAACGACGTTTGTTGCATGTGATGGTGAAATAAGTATAGACGTGGGGTTGCGAAAAGTAATTTATTTTGTGTCAAACCATACAGGATGCTACCGTAGATAATGCTGCTGTAAGTGCGTACTTCTGTCAGTACCTTGCTAAAAGACGAGATTTTGTTTATTGCTAAGCATAACACAAATGGAAGCGAAAATGAAATATTTTGCAACCACTTCAAAATACCGAGATCAAAGCGTGATTATCGAGTTCATTTACCTGTTGCTACCACTGAAAGTGCCGTAGTGTGGATATCGTCTACTTCTTTTTGCTAAAGTTATGTACAATACATACTTTTATTTTTGAATGATCACATTTTTTGGTCGATTATCTTGAAAGTGAAATATAAGAGAACCGTAAATTTGTCGTTTTTTTTAGCGCTGGCGTCGGTAGAACAGGCACCTTCATTGCCATCGACCGTTTGCTGCAGGATCTTTCCACAGGAACTGCCACCGAAATAAATATATACGGAATGGTGCACGAAATGCGTTTGTGTCGAGTTTTTATGGTTCAAAGAGAGGTGAGACATTGAAACTGATTGTTGTTTTTACCCTTCCGTGAAATGTAGGTGCCGCATGACACGTATACCCTGGATCCCTCTGCACACCTCATCGACAATAGACTGGGAGAAAGCGGCAGTTCACTTTGAACCAGTCATGAATGTAAATTGCGAATTGTTAGTTCCGCAACCAAGTGAGACTGCCATTGGTGGTTGCCCGACGTCATTTCATAGGAGGCGTTGGACGAGCAGCTTTACTATTCTAACACGTGTGATTAAAATTGCCCAGCAAAGCTCCTGGGCGAATTGCTGTTAAGAAATCAAATTTTCGTATCGTGTGGTAGTGCTTAATAATGCTTAGTAAGTGCTTGATCCACCTTAACAAGGGTCTGATATATTAATAGTCTGCTTTTATCGTCTCGTTTAGAATATACGAGATGGTTTGCACTAAATTGAAAACACAATAAGAAACCGTCACGTAAAATTAATGATAAGTTAAGAACATTGCGCTATGAAAACAACACGTAAGGTGATGTAGGCTTCATGACGAATATTTTGCCAATAGTTGTGTCTTGGTTGCAATTTGTAACTTTTTGATTCGTTTTTATTTTCAGTCTCAATACATCTTCATTCATCAAGTGATTCAGGAATATTTGAATGGGATGTACAGGGAAGGAGAAGAGGAACCAATCTATGAGAATGCTGCTGACAACGAAAATGTTTACGAAAACACACAATTTAGTCAGCAGCCGAAGAACGGGAATGGGGTGATCAACCCTGCTTTAGTAAATCCTTCAGAAGATGGTGAGTGGATGAGATAGAACAAACGCGGCGAAAACATGCAAAAAAATTTGAATAATTTAAGGGAAGAAATGTTTTTGTCTTATCATAACATACACTGTTGGCATTTGTTTTTGCGTAACAACCACAAATGTCTAATAAATTATTGCTACATGCTTTAGTATACAGATGTATAGGCATGTGGTATACGATGCACAATATGCCTGCGAAAAATGTCAACGTTGTTTTGCTTCAAGTAAAACGTTAGTTGGTAACCACCTCTATATCAAGACCACATTTATGCAGTGCTGAACATGCCGTCGTGTTGTGTTAAGGGAATGTGCCTTTATTTCCATTGCGCGACCACTGCATTATGGCTTCGTAAGTGAGCGTTCAAGCGCTAGAAACTCTCCTGTTGAATTAGTATTGTTTAAAACGAGCGTTTTTCGAATAACAAGGTATACTACACCTATTTCATTAAGCGGTCAACAATTGCTTTGTTTCATTCCTTTACTGCATTCACTTATGTCTACTTTACGTTCATTTTTGTTTCACGGAAACGATCAGTTTTTTCTTTTCTTTGGAGCGCACTCTGAAATAACGTCATCGAGTGCAATGCCGTCATCATTTGCACGTGACATACGGGTTGACTTGAAAGCTCTATAGACTACATAGTTTGACAAGGTAGTCGATTGCACAATGACCTCGTATCAGCAAATCGTGTTGTCGCAACCTCAAGCTCTTAGCGATCGTTTTTCTTACTAACCCGGAATATTTGTTAATTGGTGTGTCTCATCTTTGCCTTGGCTGCCGCTCTGCTTCCACGTTTTTGTTTCACGGCGTCAGACTCCGGAAAGAACGCTGACGACTGTGTAATCGGTGACGACAACTGCGATATATGGGAAGACAGTTCGTTTGAATATGACGATGAAGGTGCAAGTTTGAAGGAGTGCCCTTTTTGTTCGTGTCGGATTGAACTCGATTGATATTGTTGCCGTCTCTTTGATCATGAATTCACGTTCATACGCATGCTGTCTGGTTCTTGCATTCTCATTGTTTGATTCGTACGTCGTACTGTTTGGTTACAAGTTTTTGCAAGCACGCAGTGCTCTTTTTCATGGTTTGACTTGTAGCCTTGTGCACTGCGGAAATACTGTTGTATGAGATTTTGAGAGCTACCATTAATATGGTGTGCCCAAAAGATCTAGCAACTGTGATTAGCTTACAAGTAGAACATAATCGGCTTTATTGGGTATTCTTATCCATATTGTACATCTTCATATTCTGTATGTTGTTATACCATTTCATTTTATATCTGTATTACGTCACGAGGAAGTACTGTCGACTTTTCCTGGTAGCTAAGCTAATTGCTTCAAAATTCTTTGTTAAAGTTGAAACTCTGTTTAAGTTGACATATGCTTGGTTGGATGTAATTGAAAGCTGATTCTACTGTTTTAAATGTGTTCATTTGGTTTTTTATTATATTTTGCACTTAGGTTGTTGTTGCTTATATGCATGTTTTACCAACTTTACAGCTAAAACTGGAATCTCTCGAAAGAATTCTGCTAGCAAGCCGTTAGTTAAGCCCAAGCCGTCTGTTAAGCCCAAGCCGTCTGGTAAGCCCAAAGCAGCAGCTGGCAAGGAAGCCGTTTCCTCAAATGTTCAAAAGCCCATCGAACACCCCAAACCGATGCCACGGAAGACACGAAATTCGAGTGGGAATCTTTCCGCTAAGGGTGAAGGCTATGTTTTGATCACTTTGAGCACCTTCACTTTTATTTTTGATCAACACTGCAATTGGTAGTTGGAAATGATTCATCGCAGTTTGTGCCTATTTTGCATTTTTAGACCTATCCAAACCACATGAATTTTTGTGTGAGGTTCTGCCCACCAAGCTTGCTTGAGACTGAAAAAGTAGCTTGGCGGTACAAGCTTTGGTGTGTTTGCATGTCTTTTGTTTTTATTAATTTTTTGTTCAGTTTTATTTTTGGAGTGTTTCTGTTCATCATTATTTTTATAGAAGCCGCCATGGCGTAGTGCCAATCGTTCCGAACTTCGAAGCAAAGAATTCAAAACTTCAATACAGGCGCCATTGGTATTCGTCAGGAAGGGCGACCGTAGTTTGAAGTGCTGCCTTGCTTCTACAAAAAGCCCAGCTATGTGGTAGATATACACTGGATCAACACGTCTAAGGCTGAAAAAAACGCTGGAAAAATGATAAAATCGACTTTTTGTTTTTTCTACAAAGCCGTTTCATTCACTGATAATCGAGGGTAAGCTTACGTGGAATAGCGCGAGTTAAAGTTCATTTCACCGAAATCGAGCCGGCGTTGATTGATGGCAAGGTCGCCCTCGTTTTGATGGGGGCACGATCTGATGAAGCATCCTGTACACGCCACATAGCCCAGCTTGCATTTGCAATTAATAGATATTTTCAAAGCTTCAATCAACTCTCTTCAAAGGAACTGGTCAGATAGTAAACGACGAAAGGGCATTGTGATTAGTAACAGCAGGGAAGAAAGGACCTGATCAAAGAAGGGATGGGTTAATAAATGCAGTTTTGAAATTTAGCGCCAAAAATCATCTACTGATAGAATCTGTTACGTTATATTTTGGACAGTACGATCGCAATATCGTTGTCTGTAATATTGCAATTTGTTTTTTATCTAGTCATTCATTTTGCCCATTAAGTTTCGGCTAAAAGCCCCATTACGACTGGTTGCATTAAACAGTACGGCAAAGAAACTGGTTCGAATCGCGGTAGGAGCGTTGTGTTGATGACGTATGCGATGCGCTTACGCAAGAGTATGCCTTGTCTTTTTAAGCTCTGACCTGAATTCTTAGACAAGTGCTGGAACTGCGCCAGATCACCAATCATGCTTTGAGAAAACCATTTGGAATTATGACGTTTTTGGTTTCTAATATACGCATAACAGTGTTTCCATTTTTTTCTAGAACTAGTTGATACGACAGATGAGCGACATCCGATGGCATGAAAAGAATCTGATCTGTGTAATCCAGTTTAGATCTCAAGTAAATCGCCCTCTGGTGATATGAAATGACATTGTTGCCTGCCTTTAATGGCAGGAGGCAGAGCTATTAATCGTGTAAATATTTAGTTTTTAATTTTTTATTTTCTTGTAGCAGCGCAGGTAATGTTCAGGATACAGTTTAAGTTACTTGATTTCACAAACTATCGCTTTTTCAACAAACTATCGCTTTTTCAAATGAAAAGCATCGCTGTATTTCCAACCTTCTTTTCATTGTCAGTGTGGTAGATTAGTCAACGCTTTAATCGTGTTTTTGTTACGTGCTCCGCCGTAAAAAAATTTTAACTAATAGTTTGTACAGTTTTTATATACGCAAGTTGCTACCTAGTTTATCCTATTAACACAGAAGAATATTGCAAAACTTGGCTACGAAGGTGATACAAGTTATTCACATCCATAGTTTTGTTACAAATGTTTTGCGACAACAATTGAGCTTGCAATGAAAGGTTTTCTTTTTCAAGGTAGTTTATTTTTAGATGCTAATTTTTCTATTGCAAAATTTGATTTTTGTTTTCAATTGATCAGATTCCATCTCTCATTTTTGCCGTATAATGTCTTTGGCGCACTTTTATTGCTTGTTTGTGCACTTAAACACAGTTTCGTCTATATGATTATGATAACGTTATTTTCGTATTCACCGAAGTGCCTTGATTCTTGTTTCTTACTACCGAAAAGCTTTTAGGGCTTATTTCACTTTTGTATGTCTTCTCTTCTGCATTCTGCCAGAGAGTGGTAGTATCATGCAGCTTTTGCAGATTTTGTTTCACTGAGTATTTTATATAATGCAGCAAGAAGTTGATATTATACATATGCAAGTAACTGTGTTTTGTAGCTGAGTTAACTAATCTCTTATTTTAAGTGGACACATTTTTGTTACTGTTGCTTGCGTTTTCTGTCAACTAACTAAATTAAGACTGGTTTAGGGAAAAACAGACGTATAAAAGTGACAAAAATAATTTTTATTCTCCACTTTAATAACTTAGAAATTGCTGTAAAAGTTGTTGAACACAACGCCCTAGTTTTGGTGAATTGGTTTTTTATTGTAACGACTCGACGGTAAAAGTAACTTTATGCTCATACGTTCGTGGTATCTTGATAAGAATGGCGGGCTGATGGTGAAAATGTTAGTTTTGACGCTTTTGTGGTTTTGATGATTGCAAACTTATCTCCTCCCTCACTAAAGTGCTGCTTGGAAACTGTTTTGATTGCGTAACTGGTAAATAGGTAAAATGTCTCCTCGCAACCTCGCGCTGGGTGTCCTGAGTATGAAGTATAACTCTCGCACAGTAACGCAGTTTGTACGATTGATTTTCATTTTTGATGATGTCTTTCAAAAGACGAAGTCATGTTATTGAATGTACGAACCAGTCTTAATTTTATTCGCTTAGTACAAATGTATGCTGAATGCTGTTTTTTTACAGAGCTGTAGTCTTTTTTTCTGCAGAAGCACTGATAATAAGCTGTATACAAGTTGATATAGTAGATTTTTTAAACCTTGAAAATCTGAAGATCGATCACTGATGTAAAGCAAGATATGCAAGATTGTTTTTTATTCTTGTATTTTAAAACATGCTACCGTTTTGGTCAAACCCATGCTAATTGCTTTTGGTGGTGAAAGTAAACCACGAAAAAGTTATTTGATGTCTTTAAAACAGGGGTTTTTTAACTGTTAGGCCAGGGAGGTTTAGAAGGTGGTGGTCACTCCCTCTTAAATAATTTGTCAAAATTCGCACTTCGAAAACTTGATCTCAAGAAAAAAGTCTATACTTTGTTTTTGAGAGCAAATGGCCACCTTGAAAAAATTGATCTTCGTAAGAGGAAAATGTCACGAAATTAGAGAAAGTGGGATTTTGTTGGCGATGGTTAAAGGTTTGAGGCCTAAGGTTTAAGGCCTCAAAAGGCTTAAGAACTTCTGGTTTAAAAGACTTTTTGGCATTTGAGCAGCCATCCTCTTATGTGGGGTTGGTTTGTAAGTTACTGTTACTGACATAGTTTGTGTATTTAATCCCAGATTAAAATGTTATATCTGAAATGGCTGAAAATTGGAATGTTGAGCGATGCAGTTATTGCTAGTGGCGTTACGTAATTTAAAGCTATGACCTCATGTGAAATTAGAGGTCATCCGATATAGTTTTTACCCCATCTTCGAAATTGGGGCGTGGCAAAAAAATCGTGGAGCCTCAGAATTCCGGCTATTTCCAAATGCCTGGATCAGAGATCATCAATGGAGAGAGCGAGCGGCTTTAACAGTTTCGAGGCTGGACAGGTAGAGTGAGATAATAGAGTCGTTAGTCGGGTGACCTTCGGTGCTACACGTTTGTGAGAGCGAATAGGCGAGCATGACAAGACGGTACGTCCGCCCGAAAGAAGAAATAAATGAATACAACAGAGAAAAAGGTTATGTGGGCTGACAAAGCAGCGCAGCTCATCGTGTCATTACACTGAAACAATAAAGAGACCGGAAACTTGTTGCAGTCTGAAAAGGGTGGAAAGTTACCCTAATATGTACCACAGACAGCACCGTTTACTGTAACCATAGCTACAAGCACTTAATTGAATCGGTCTGTCAAATGGTATGTCTACTATTTTTAAAAGTGATTACCATTAGCATGTTTAAAACAATGCAAGGAAGAGGATTCAAACTCCCAACTACACCAACCAATCGAGCAATGGTCATTGGCTTAGACTAAGTAGCGTTAAATCATGCCCTTCTACCAGTCAATAGCCAATGCGTGACTTAACTGATGCCGAGGTAGGTTCAAATTTCATTCCGAGTATTGTTTTTATCATTTCTTCCAATGCATAAATATTGTGCCAGAAATAAAACAAAAAGTCTTTACTCAAAAGAGGTAAAGTGTAGAACTTCTTTGCGCTGCCGAGACCATGTGATAGCCAACAGCAGTGGTCCCCAACCCGCGGACCGGTCTGTGAGATACTTGTTTTCGGGCCTCACAGGAAACTATAACTATACACTATTACTGCTTTATTCACTTTGTAATTTTGAAGGCTGAACATTTATACAGTTTATATCTTGTGTTTCATATAGATTTAATAAATAACTTGATTTTCACAATGCCAGTTGATGCATGTTTCAGTTGCATGCAGGAATAGAAAATCTCGAACACACTGGACCAGCCAAATAAGAAAGGATAACCACAGTGCCAGCCAAAACACCGGAGCATTTTGCTAAAAAGGAAAAGAGACTAAGCCTTGAATCGATCAGTACCGAGGCGAAAAGTAGTGGTCAGCGTGAGATAATGTGGCATAAAGAGTGATCTCCACGCTGATAGACTAAAGGCAAGGATAACCTTGCAATCCCTAAAAAAAACAAGAAGGCAGGAGCAGGGTTTCTCCAAAACGTGTAGAACCTTGGTGTCACGCCAAACATTTCTGGCTGGTTTTCACTTTGGCAGAGCTAAACAAAAAAAGCGTGGACAAATAAATACAACGCCGATCTTCCCAGGGAACTAGAATTTGGTTTCTTCCACTCTCTCTCTCTCTAGCTATAACTTTAATCTGCTGCTTTTTCACGCCAGAAGCTATCTAAAACTGCTTTTGACACCTGCTGAGTAAGGTTTTCCTCAGACGATATAAGCAAAAAAAATGCTAGAGCCATAGTTTGCTACAACTTGAAAACCTTTCATTTCGAAACGTTTTTAATTTGAGCAAAAACCAAAACCTTGAAAAATGGCGTTTTTCAAATGCTGCAACTTCGGAAGAGAATGGCTGTGCACTATCATCGCATATTACTGCCTTGATCATTACTTCAATGATTTTTTAATTACTCTACTACAAAAAATTTTAATTACTATAAATGTAGACCTTTCTAGCCACGGTGTAGCAGTACACAATGGTACATAGGGAGTATCGAAGTTAATAGTTGATTAACGCGCCGTTTTGATATTGCAACACGCTGATTATTCCAAACCCAAGTTTATTAGGGTGGAGTAAATGAATCTTAATTTACCGGTGTTAATGTGACAAATACAAGCGGTTATCAAAAACTAAGACTCAACAAGGGGTTGCAATTAGCAATTACAATTCATACAGTCACTGATCACTATATCTAAAAATAGGCTTGTATGTTAATTGTTTCTTATGTCATAGAAGTAACCACTGCTAAACACTAAACTAGCTTGTTGGGAAATTCAGCACTTCCTAAATGTAAGCAAACGCAGGCTTGAGGCGACAATTCTCCCATGCTAGCGTAGCACTGTAGTCAATGTAATATTGCATGGCCCAGGTTCAAATTTACAGCGGAAAATCAAATCAGTATCCCAAAATAAAAGAACTTAGAAATTAGCTTAAAAACGAACACAAAACTGCAAAAGTTTTACCCACGGTAATTAGAAGTATGTCCTAAACAAAAATTTTAATAGAGGATTTTAAAATGAGCCAAAAGTTGTAACATCATCATTTTAGCAAAGCGAATGGTATCACTATCAGGCCTACAACTATTGGTTTTCTCTAGGACATAAAAGGTACATTTTGGTGTGGAAGACTCCAAGGTGAAAAGGAATGAAAGATTTTGATAATGGAATGGAAGATTGTCTTCCATCTCAATTCCATTGCACACCTATTTACTACGGCATACAAACTTTGTGAAACAAAATTGCATGAAAGTTTCCTCGTAATTTCGTTGCTTGAAGTGAAATAATAAATTTATCCTTGTTTTGAACCCAAGTGGTCGCCAACTGTTGACGGCGTTAACAACAGCCTGTATTATTCTCTCACATCGGTATATTCACTGCAGTTCGGCCATTTAACCTGCGCTGCATCAAGGCCACCTTGGCTGCATCGTTACACATATTTCGGCCAATGTAAAGGCACTGAATAGTCTTAGAAACTGATGTAGTCTGAGAACTGAGTAGTGTGAGAAACACCAGGATTGCGACTTTTAATAAAAACAGAAAGTTTTGTTGTTTTTAATTACAAGATAAAAGGAAAAAAGGTCTCTGGTAGCAAGTTTTTCTTGGCAATTGGAAATTTTAAATTTGAGCCCGTTGCATGTTTGTAACCTTGTTTGCTGTTTATGATAACAAGCTGGAGATTTTTTAAAGTCTTTTATTAGTTGAACCAAAACCGTTTTTAAATTTGTCTTATGAAACTATGTAAGCAAAAATAGTAAGCGCTAGACAACATAGACACCCAATACAAGCTGGTAATCCACAAACTCAAAAAATGGAATTACGGTGCCTTTTTTGTTATTATGACGGGTACTTGTGGAATAGATGTCAGAAATGTATAGATGAAAGATGGAAAGGAATTTTGGGACAGAATGAAAGATCTCTACTAAAGGCCTTCGAAACGAATTTTACTGGGGCGAAACAAAATCTTACTCTACAAAAGGCGGTTCAAAACGAGATTTTACAATAGAAAAAAAAAACAGTTCGAAACGAAACAAAACTTTGTTTTAAAATTTTCCATCGTCACTGATCTGTGTCATCGTCCTCCTTCGAAAATTCACGTGACGATGGTAAATGGCCGCTGGGTGTGTTCAGCACGGCTCTCGCGTAGTGCATGTTCGCCACACGAGATGAGTTCAACCTTTCACGATTTGGTTTCGAGCGCATGACGAAATGAAATTGCTAGGATTTCAAAACGAAATTTTTCACTGAGGAAGTTAATTTGAATCAAAACGAAATCAAAACAAAGCAATTTTCCGTGCGGAACAAAAGAAAATGCCAGAATGGAAGATGGAAAAACCTCTTTCATTCCATTTCATTCTATGCCCTGGTTTTCTCAATGTTTCGAAACAAATCACTGAAGAAGGTAAATTGAATAAGCATGAGTGGCGATGATTTAAGGAGCAGGCTCTTCTCCGCATTTAAGACAAGAAAGAGCGAAAACTTATTCGATTCATGAAGCGCAAGAGCAAAGGCGAGTTTCGTAGACTGAAAAATAACCTTACGTAAAGTGGGCATTTGCCCTCAACAGTAGCCACTCACCTCAGTAAGCATGTTGCGGACAGCCCAAGCCATTGTTTGCGCCTGGAATATAAGATTGAAAGTAAAGGCCGGTTTTGCTGGGAGACGCAGCATGTAGTGAAACGCTCTGAGTCTTCAAACTGGTCTCTCGATGACAAGTTTGTTGCTCTGTCCATCATTACATGCTGTCGGCCAATCAACAAGCATTTGCGGGAGGGTCTCTCGCACCATTTGGCTACATGATGCTTTTGTCTGGAAGGCTACTGGCACAGAGTGCGACGTTGAGCCCAAAATTATAAGCTGCAGTCAAAAAAATATTCGAGAAAGAACAAAATTTTTTATAAAGAATTGATGTTTTTAAAATTTGACCAATGTTATGCTTTTTTTAGTTACGGCTTTGATTGTTCAGGCAAATTCCCTGTATCAAGTAGCAAAAAAATGACTTTGACTACAATTTCTAACGCAAATACCTTAGCAAGAGTTGAACAAATATGAAGTTGAAAAAAATTAACAAGCTACTTCACAATCTTCATCCGCCGTGTGGCTACATAATATTTTTACTGCTTTACTCAATAACAGCTCGATATAAGAATAGGGTGGAAGATATTTCGATGAATCATTTTCTGATCTCTTGGGCTAAGTTTGGGAACATGTGGAAGTCGGTCAAATATTCGACTTTGAGCAACGCTCGAGCAGTTGGTCACAACACTTTACTATGAAAAAGCGGACGCTCAAGCCACTACACCAGTGGTACCCAAACTATGGGTCGCGACCCACTGGTGGGTCGTGGGCGTAATCTCAGTGGGTCGCGAATCATTTAAAATTTTAATTACTGCATGCTTTGTCTCAAATAATTTAAAAGTGAATTAACATTTTGAATAGATGTTTGTTTTCACTGTACTTTTTTCCAAGTACTTCGAAGTACATGCAGAATTATGTGGGACCCGAAAATTTATGTTTTGAAAAGTGGGTCGTGACTTATAAAGTTTGGGAACCACTGCACTACACCATCGCGCTGGTCTGTATTTGCTGATCAACCACCACGCAAACGCCGAATAGTTCACTCCTTATTTTTGACAGACTTTGATGACTAATCTTTCTTCTTATGGGCTTAAATTGATAGGGCTTGAGGGCTACACCCCTCAGACTGTTTTCAGTTTTCAAAAGAAATATTATCAGCCTCCTCCCTTCTCATTACATTTCAAAAAGCTAGAAAAGCTTTTCAAGTTTGTTTTGTGACCAAACTGGACAAAATAAATCACTATCACAAAGTTACCGTTCAAAAAAGCGGGCTTCCTTTCATTGAGCTCCTACTCTATAAAATACAAAGTGTTATGCCTGTGCTTTCCCTGACAGAGGTAGCGATTGACCTACGGCCGGTTGTGTAACATACACAACCGAATCAATCAAACCCCCTCCCTTCCTTCATTAATCCTCTTGACCAACTACGCTTATAAAAATTAAGCCTAACAATGTTGTTGCTACCCCGTCCATCCATTCAACCCTAACAACCCTGACGAATAATTGCTTTATTACGACTTTGCAAAAATAGCCAACGTAGTTACTACCACATGAGGTCATGGAGTTGTTCAGATGTTAGGAAAAACTGTCGCAGTTTTTCCCATTAGTTGGACCATAAAAACGATATTTGTAGGAAAATTTCGAAATTTGTTCTTTTTCAACTAGCACAACACTCTTAAAGTTTTTCTTTAATATTTCAAAAAGGAGCGGATTTCTCTAAATGCGAATAAGCTATATTTACTGATTTTTTGCAATTTGGCGTCAATTTATTAGCACACCAAATCGAATATTCGCACAAATCAACTAAACTATACTTTGGCGCTAGTATTGCATCAATATAAGTGCAAGTATTTATACTGACGTCAGCATTCTCCGCCAATTTAGCCCATTTTACAGGTGTGTAGGCAAGTTCAGTTTTAGCGCGCATGGAGCTGCAGTATGTAGGATATCGTCCTGAGGCTACGTCACGCTAAGCCTATAGTTCCCAACTTTTTAAAATCAAGGACCTCTTTGAAGAAATTTTTAGTCCTGCCGACCCTTATTGTTTAGACCATGGTGATGTGAAAGTTTCTATTTGGAAATCAATGCTTTGAAAGTTGCAATTAGGAACGTACGCAGAAATTTGTTGAGAGGGGTCGCTTTGTGGGACAATCACGATGAAGATCATTTTTTGGAGATCAACATTCTTGGTGCTATATCAGAGGACTTGCTTGTTACGGTTACTATCATAATGGCTGAAAATGACATTTAACATTTTTCTGAGGGGGGCGAGCGCATAGGAGCCCCTCTCCGTACGCCACTGTCTGCAATCATAAATTTTATTCATGAAAATGTATGTGAAAACCTTTTGTTTTTAAAAACAAACTTTTTTGAAACCACTAGCGATCTTAATGGGGTCGCGACCCACAGTTTGTTGATGCAAACCATCAACAAATATCGTTTAAGTTGAATAAATCATTCAGTAAATTCATTGCTCTAAGTTTCATCAAAATTCACCAAAGCATGTACATATTCCATCAAACCATCTCAAGGGCCCAAGGTTGGAAACCACTGCGCTAGGCATTGGCAAAAATTTCCTGTGTTCATATTTCGTATATGCTTCTTTCATAAATTTTGCTATATAAGCTATTTCTTATCATACCCTGTTCGCTTCGAAAGAAGCGTCATCCCTCATTATCATTTTTATGACGTATTCAATTTATAAAATGTTATGATCAAAGTTTAGTGTGTTTGCAATTATTGACAGGAAAAAACAATTACTTCTTTTTTCTGCAAAATTTTCGAAAGATATACAAATATAACATAACTTACAGGTAGTAATGTTTCTGTTAGTTTATTGATATTGCTAATCATCAATTAAGGATTGTTTGTATAGTGAAAAGAAAAGGAATTGAAACCAGATCAACAATCATCAGCAACTACTTTTTGGTGGGAAAATCAGTGGGAAATATACCCCACGATAAACTTCCAACGCTTGGTAGCGTTTTTAGGTATTTGCCATACGTGGGAGAGGCAAGCCAAAAAAATACCTTAAATAGTCATATTTGTAGTACCTGTACAGTGAAAAAAGTCTTGCTAATTTGGGCAATGGCGGTTATTGAAGCAATAACAAAACGAATGCGCAGTACCAGAGAAGAATGTGTGGGCCAGTTGGATAAGCATGCGTAAACTTAAAAACCGAAATGCAACTTCTTCAGGAAATAACCGGAGATCGTTCCACAGTAGTTTAGACCAACTCTGGGATATAGGAGCAGATGATGCCTTTGAAGCCATACAAAACAATCGCTTACTCATGTCAGAAGCAAAACAAGAAGATATTCAGTTTTGTATTGATCAAATGAAAGAAAGTGATGCTACAATACTGGTAAAGACAAGGTATTCCAACAATCTCTGATTATTTTACGCTGATTGAACCAGCGTACAATATCTGAGTTGCGAATGGATAATCAAACCACTTTATTAATATCACCAACGTTGCGAAAGATGCAGCTGAAGAAGCGTGAAACTGCACACTGATTATTCAGCTATTTTTAATAATAATTTGGAAGAAGTTGCACGCATTTTGCAGGCTGTGGAGAAAAATCGAAGAGACTAAATTTTCACAAGATGTCGTAGCAAAATTACTTTTTGTTACCAACGAATCTATCGTGTAAACCTACTAGGGGAAAATATAGAGGCCAGCTTGCATGGCCCTTAAATTTTATCGCTCTCTTGTACACTTTTTGAATGACAAAAGCTTTTTGAAAATGAGCATCGGGTGTTTTATTTCTGTGAAGTTGATGTTGATGAACCGGTTTTGTTTCTATTTTGTCTGGCCAGTTTTCTATAAACTTTTTAATAAACAACAGCTTTAGTTAATTGAATTAAATTTGTGATTGCTGATTGTGATACGGTGCTATCAGTTTAATCACTTGTGAATTATACAAAAAATTGTGTTTAAGGAAACAATTATGGTTACTTTTACAAAAAATCTCCCAACCATAAGCTAGCCTATGTCAGTTGTGCTTAAACAAAATCAATTTTGATTACAAAATGACCTAATTTAAACAAAGGTTCTGGTCAAATTAGAGGCAGTGACTAAAATCCAAACATGACGGTTTTTATAAATTAGTGCAAGTGATTATTATCAAACAGCTGGTGACCTTTTTCTTCCATACCATGATCACAATTTCATGAAACAAGAAATTTTTACTATTCTCTAATCTTTTTCTGCCGTTACTCTATACTGTAACATTTTACACAATAATCCATAGGTCATATCTTGACACATCTTAACTGTTGCAACAAAGCGGTTTACTTCAAAGTGTCGCAAAGTTGCGTATATCAACCAATCAGCTGATAATTTTTTTACGATAGCATCCAGACATAAACGATGCCATGCTGAAGAATTAAACCCATAACCTATCCATTGAGAGTTCAATGGATATCCTCTAAGCCAAGTGATGATCAGGAAGAGCGCGCAATCGATGCATAGATACTTTGTAACGCTACTTTTTACGCGAGTACTTTTAGGATCACTACTTTGTCATTTTACTTCGGGTAGTTTCACAGCCAGTAACTATGCTTTTATTTGATAACAATTTCAAACTACTTTTAGCACCGTTGTTTGCTAAACACTTACATAACGACTTTCCGTCCTAATCAAACCTCAACGTGATTCGCTATAACTTCAAGCTCGTTTGAGTAATGTCTACCAAGAAAATGGAAGCTTACCTCACTTACCACTTACCAGTACGTTGGCTTCAGAGCGAAAAACCTAATGTTCTTATGAAGAGCCTTACGTACGAACAGGCTAACCCGTGGTATGTAGGTAGCGCCTTACAATGCAGCATTTCACTTAGTTATTGCATTTGATTTTTGGCCAACAAAACACTCTTTAAACAAAAGAACATGACAAAGCAACATTCAAAAACAGAAAGTAGCAACAAATGCCATACATTTGGACACGCACATCTTTAAGTTCTGTAAAACATAAAAACCAAATTAATATGCGATTGCTGGCACCCGAATTGTAATTGAACTGTTAAAATCAGGGAATGTCATGCATCTACAACTTGACCATTCTTTGCTGCTTCCTGATTGTTGCGAATTTTTCTAGCAATTTATTTTGTTTTGATTTATTAATTTTGTTTTTTTTAAGCGAAAGCACATAGCAAATGTTCTCTCTATCTCTGCATTGTGTAGAGATACGGCCAAACAACAGCCTTATATTTTGTCAAAACATTTCGTGATAACTTTTTTGGGTGAAAAAGATGTTTATGAGAGGTATGCTCACAATTGGGAACCTCCTCTCAGTCAAAAATTTCAGGGCCTGCTGGTGCCGGTACCGCCTCACCGTGACTTCAAAACGGGATGCCTGATGCTGGACACAAATTCTGCCGATAACGAGCTCGAGAATATCTGGCTGGCAATTGTGAGTTCAGCGCTTGAGTAATTTTTTAAGTTGTTAGATCATTGGGAAAACAACCCAACTCAATTTCCTTGGTTTGTTGCAGTTCATGTGGCAACTTTCACCTCATCAAAAATTAGGTCATCAGCGACCCGTAGCTATGTTGCGAGAGTTCAGGAGGTAACCACGCATCCGACCCCGAAGTTTTTAGGGGCCTGGAATCATTTTTGAGGTCTAGGAGATCTGCTTTGGTCTTCCGCTCGTTCGGAAAAACAGAACAAAGTTTCTTTGCAATTACCTGATCTTCGCAAAAATAAAATCCTTAATTAAAAAAAGGAAAACTCGCTTCCAAGATGTTGATTTCGAAAAAAGATTATTGACTAGAAAAAAGTCGCGACCACCCCCCTCTAACAAAATTTATCTTCTTACGCCACTGATTTTAGCCCTCAAAACCTTGGGTGCCTGGCCCGAATCAGCTTTTCAACAGCCTTGCCCACAAATACTTACTGTACATCACAAAATTAATGTACAGCTCCTACCCTCCAAAAATGTTATTTGTATCCTTGAAGCCCAGAACTATAGCTTCAAGCATAATTTCTCATGAGTTCTGCAAAAAACGTCCCGACGTATTGAAAGTGTTGTTGTGATTGGTTCAGCAGTTTGCAGTCTTCAAAAATAAAAAGAAGGTTCTCGTGCACACATTTCTGCCGCATGCTTTCCAGCTCAAGTGGCCAAGGAACATTTACCCATTTTAGTTGCATCGTTTGTGGTAGAATCACAAAATCACTGCGTCAACATCACTTGCAGCTTCTAACGGTATAACGTTTGCTATAGGTAAACGTTAACAATTAAAGAGATACAACTTCAGTCATTCCACAAAAGCAACTTTACTAGGTGTACTGTTGCAACGAAACGCGAGAAGTACTGAAGATAGCACTAAACAGTGAACACAGTGCTTGGAACAGATTATTCTAAATAAAGCAATTAACTTGCTAGATGTTCAATTTTTCTTGTTAATTATTTGAAAATTGCCTCTAAAAGCGGTTAATTCAACACAGAACTGATTTTAGAACTCCACTAGAGTTGACAGTTTGATTGATGAGGCCTGTGATCACCAACTTAAGAGGTAGTTATTGAGGATTTCGAAGAGTTATAGACCGATCAATCATTGAAAACTTTTTTTACAATTGACGGAGGTGAAGCAGAACTGGGTAAACTGTAAAGAAGTTTTAATAAATGGTAGAATTTACTGGAAAGCAGTGGTTGAAACTTTGAAAATCGATCGCCATACCTCTTTTTCAAATTGAGTGCCAACACTGCAATATCTTCAAATCCGACCAGTCGCCTGATTGCTATGACACAGAGATTGATGGGGCAACAGGAAGAAGCAAATAACTTTTTCGAAGCTACAAGCTTGAGTGTGTGCGCAAAGCGTGGTCAGCACCTTCAATTTCGCAAATTTTATCTCGTGAGACACTTTCCTCAAGCTCCCTTTTTTCAAGGGACCCCTTTCATGGTTGTACAAGTTGTCATAATCTTTATGCGTCTTTAGAGAAGAACATATCTTAACATCCTAACTGTCTTTTGTATCATTCTGAACTGCTAACCTTGAAACTGCGTTTGAAATTTACACCTACACAAACTTACTTTTTCAATCATGTTTTTTGGGATAGAATTGTCTCAAGTGCTTTATTTAGTGTGCAGGTCAAAAGTAGAGAGCCTAGATTTTGCATTGACGTAAACCCTGTCAAGACTTTCACTTCACGCACTAGTCCAACTGAAGTTGCTGATTGGTAAATGTTTCGCGCTTATGGCGCTCCTTTGAATTCTTGCAGCAATCCCCTAAATTTCAAAATCCACCACTTCTTGGCTGTCGTCGCAATGTATGATTTATGGCGTACCGGTAGTCAAAGTTATTTCAAATAAATTTTCCCTTTTCCTTGCCTACAGACCCGATTCAAACATTAGCTATGTTTTTGTTTGTCGCTGCTGTTAAATCAAGTAGTGGTGTTGTAATTGGGAAACTCAGACACTGTAATTTTAGTAGTTGCTTATTTTTAAACGAAAAATAAGCACAAATGTCTTTGTTATACTTTGTGTCCGTGTCCACAAGATTGACAACGACAGTGTTCTAAATTTAAAGTTTTTCCGGCAATACGAACGTTGCTTCCTAACAGAATCTGTAACAACAATTAGACAAATTGAATATCTTTGTTTGTGCTCTTTCACACAAAATAATAGTTGTATGTTATAGAAATCTGTGAAATATTCTATTGAAAAGTTTACAGAGAAGTCTAGTATTTCTGTAGTTCTCGCGACTGGTAGTCCGGCGAATATGCCAAAAGTATGGCTGAATAGAAAATATAAAAAAGAAAACAGTCTTTTTTTCTACAAAAGAGGATGAGAGACTGCAAAAGAAATTAAGAACTGCAGGACGACAGTCATTAAACAACTTGCTGCACCATTTACAAAAATCCATTTTACACTCAAACTAACATGTTGCATGATTTTTGAATGCGGGAAGGCGAAACGACGGCACATCGTGCAGATCAATCGCTTTTTGATTTGTTTTGCGCAGCTTATCGCTGCTTTGGTAGGAAAACAAAGCTGTTGTTCTTTCTCTCGCTTTAAAATTTGATATTTTTTTTCAAAAGTGATAATTTATCATTTATTTCAGGAGGTGGAATCCATTTGCTTTCGAAGAATTTTTTGAAGTTGGAGGATAAGAAGCAATTCAATTGTCTTTTAAGTAAACCCGAGTTATGCTAATGTATTTGCATTGTTGTCTCAGCCAAAAGAGTGAGTGGGCTATGACGCAATGCTTTGCACCTAAATGTGCTTGCGCATGAGTCAGCTATATCACCCTCTCTATAAAGTTTGTAGATAGGTGATTCTTAACCAAGGCCAAATTGAGAGTCTATAAAACCTCAGGATTTTACAGAAAACTTTTTTTGGGGTCTATAAACACTACAAGAAGGTCCACTACATATGGGCATTGCAGTCGTGGCAAGTTGTAAGATCTACCGATATGGGTAAACATTGAAAACGTGTGCTATTAAAATTCGATTTCATGAAGTTTAATCCAAAAAAAGTTCTTCAACTTAAAAATAATTACAAATTTTAACAAAGGAACTGTCAAAAATTCAATAAAAACTGTCCAGAATACTGTAAATATAACTATCGCTTTTCAAAAAATAATCTACAAAAGAAGCATAGTCTTTTTCTTGAAAATAAACAAAAAGAGACCAGCGATTTAAAAAATTCATCTGCAAATAATAAGGCTGGTGATTAAGCTGAGGAGTCTATAGCATGTGGTAGGCCCAGTGTAGAGTTAAGACCTCTGTGGGCCGGGGGGCCAAAATAATTTTGGGCTTTTCCATTATTGCCGTGATAGCAAGCAGGCCTACGATAATGCAGCCAGTACTTGCACTGCATCGATAGAGAAAGGATTTTTCTTCAAGAAATTCTTTGACAATATTCGCTGTCAAGTTTAATAAACAACACAGACTGCCAAGATACGGTGACATATGTACAAACAATACGTACAAACTAACGAAAAAGTAAAAAAGTAGCTTCGCAAAATAATAAAGTTACTCATCGTCATATTTGCAATGAACTTTTGCGACTGAAGAAAACAAGTTGCGACTGAAACGCAAGAGTTTATAATCTGTGAGTCGGGCCCCCCTTGACACCCCACCGGGTCAGCCTTCAATAGGGTTTATGGGATCAAAATAGGCAAACCAGACGTACACTTTTGAATAGGACAGTCCTTTTTTTTTTTTTTTCGGCCGTCCCCTCGTTCGTAATGTTTTCCCATTTTTTAGCAAAAAATGTCAACGAAAAAACAAAAGCACAGCATTTTTGCTATTTAGTTGCGCTTTTTTTCTTGCTTGCTACAATATTTTTTTTTTATATTGTAGGATTTATTTTTTGCTTCTGTGAAAGTACAACTTCTGTCGAAAGAACATTTCTGTCGGGAACACTCTGTGGTCAAATGAGAAATTCAGGCTACGCGTTGAGATAATGAAAGCAATGCTAATTGTAAGGTAATATTATGATACGGAGCGTGGCTATTTCTATATTAAGTCCAAAAAGACCGAAATTCGCAGCACGAGGAAATTTGCAGCAGTTGACAAGCACCGGCGTACGCAGAAATTTGCAGAGGGGGCGCGAAAATGCCTTTTTGCAAATTTCACGAAACAGTTACGATGAATATCTTTTTCGGAGATCAATATTTTAAGAGCTATATCAGGGGACTTATTTATTACCGTTACCAGCATAATAGCTGGAAATGAGATTTTACGTTTTTCTGAGGGGACGTGAAAGGGAGTCCTCCCGTACGCCACTGTGCCCAAAAACATGATTGATGGCTTGATTAACACTGAAGAAATACGTTATAAAATCATTTGTTTATATTTTTTAAAAGAATGCACAGTAACCAGGTAAACATATCTATTGCACCTTTTCTGCCGCACAGTGTCCCGTTTTTGTCTCCATAAAATACGGTCAGCTTACATCGAACTGCTGCGGAACCAATTTTCGGTTTTTCGATGTGAGTGGGCAGCGTTGTTATCGCACTGCAAAAAAGCGCGAAAAAAGAAAATCGTTTACAACTTATTTGAGCATTCCGGCCGACGAAAATTAGAAGCACGCAGTAACACAAACAGCGATAGGTCTTGGCAGATGCTGATAGCACAGAAAGAAAATCCTGTATGTAGTAACACAGAGTAGATGTTTTGTGTTTACTGTAGTTTCAAGTGAAAGGGCGATTGTGAACTTTCTGATAAAAGATAAATCGAAAAAGCTTAGGTGGTTGTATATTTTAAAACTTGTAGACCTATTTTACTCAAAACATAGTTTATTCAAAGTCAAGTAGGCTTAAAAATTCTTATTCGTTGGCGCGTATGGCATCGTACAAAAGAGTTGACCGTAAGCATGTTATAACTGAATTAGATGAGCTGTTAGATTCGGTAAAAAATCATTAATCTAATTAATGTTAGACTGCAAGAATACAAGTTGACGTTAGGTAAATGACCTGCTTATTCTTGTTAAAAGAGGATTTCTACCGGTGGCAACCCTAACGTAAATAGAACCACAAAAATGTAGCTTGTTAAATGTATGTTTGCAGTTCAAAAGAACTGAATTCCAAGTAGACCCTCGGTCACTAGTGAGTACTCGAGTGAACTGAAGTTTTCTTGTGGTCATTTGAGAGATGAAGTCATTTAAGTGGCGGTGACATCATTTTCAGAAAAGAAGTACAGTAGGAACTCTTAGTTTTAATTTCGGTCAAACTACTGCTTGCTTTTAATCGCATCACTCAAAAACTGTTATGGTAAAATGGTCTGTTAGCAGAATATAGTTGATTTCAGTAAACAAGAAGATCACATGATTTTAATTTACGCAACGTGGATTAATTTCGAAAAAAGTTGTGTAATTTACCGAGACATGATCTACAGCAAGGTAGATGAAAAGACTGAAAAGTGTAAAACTTGTTTTGTAAAGTTGTCCGTAGTTCAGTTGTCAGTACTTTTGAAAACTGTACGTGTTCGCAATTTGAGTGTTTGGTGTTCAAGCTGATGTTTTGTTTAGCATAATCTGATTGATGCATTGTGTTCAAAGGTTGCCGGTTTATATTTTTTTTGTGATTGAAATTGCTCAGCTGAATGGGTTCAGTCAGCAAGTTGTTATTTACGATTGGGAGTGCATTAAATCGTTTATTGACTGTTAGATAAGAAGCAAGGGCATTCTGGTGCTGTATTTCGAATTGACTGTGGTGGGCTTAGCCATTATATTGCCAATTAAAGGAAACATCCTGCAGTGGTCTGCAGCTCCCCCTCCTCTTCCCTCCCCTTGTAGACGGCTTTTGGCGATGGCCTTCATTTTCATTCTGTCATCTAGTTTCAAAGAATTTTTCCAGCTCAGTAAATCTGCATAGACAGCTCGCAGTTGCAATTATTATTTTTATTATGAGAACGGTAAGCCTTGAAAACGTATCTGCAAACCTTCACCAAACGTTATTTACAGTAATTTTAAACCTTGTGTTCTTCGCATCAGAACTTTCCTTACAATTTGCCTTGTTGCGCCAGCAGCAGTCAGGTCACGAAAAGTGTATGTTTGTAGTACACCGGGTCCAGTTTGCTGTGAAACGTATCGCCAATATCGATCGTTGTGTTGCGACCTACTAATGCATAATGAATCAGCTTTGGAAAGCTCTCAAGTGCTTTTCTCCTATCCACAGTTGGCCTCAGCTGATCAGAAATGTGATTTTTAGCTGAAGTGTACTTCGTAGCTCAGTCAGGAATTTTCGTTGGCGTATAAACCGAACGCAGGAGATATAGCCGACAGTAAATGACGTAATTATTGCCATAACCATAGTCATATGTCAACAAACTGAAACATAAACCATTGTAGTTTAAAATGTGGTTATTAGGTGAATCATTCTTTTTGGTCTTAAAGTGACAACTAGACAAAGTTATGAATGATATGAAGATTGAACGTTCAGTCACAGGGTTTTTGAAGTGACATTGAAATTTTTACAAATTACCGTATAACTAGACGTCACATATATATCCTTGTAAGAAAGGTACAGGCAGAGATAAGCAAACAAAATTACGGTTAGCACTTAAAAGTTAATTGGAATTTGCAAATTCTTTTTGTTAGAGCGCTTGTTGTTGAGTTACTACGATAAAATCGATGATTAGTTATTTAATTGTTAACGAACGAGGTTTTTCATTCAACTAAATTGTGACGTACAACGTTATCAGCAAGGTGATTGGCTGGTTTTCAACAGTGCGTTAGTCAAAATTGTAAGCTTAGCTGCCGGCTGCTGTAGCTTACTCTATCGTATTTTTCTAATAAGTTAATCGTTTAGTTAATCTTAATATACTTTATCGTATAGCAGTTAGCCAAATCTCCACAGACTAATAGTAATGCAGTCAAGAAGGATGCATTAATTAGATTAAATAAATTGAGTCTGTCAGCAAATCGAGCAAGATATTTGACAACTGTAGGTATGAGTTGACTAGCATTTTTTTGGCCATGGTGAAAGTACTTCTGTTTTACTATTTGATTGAACTGCCGTCAAATTCGATTTCTTGTTTAAAAATCGCAAAGATATTGAAAAAGAATACTGGACTACTTGAAACGCGATTTGAAAGTCACGTAAAAGAGTGCTGGCAAAAAAGCTTATCATTGTATGCGTTGTCAACTTTGTATATTTAAGGTTTCAAAAAAATTTAATTGTGTTTGTTTTTTCAGAAACAGCTGTGTAGGTTTGTAGAGTAGCCTGCAGGTGAATTAAAGACTGTAGTAGCAGGGTTTTATTCAGAAGAACTGTGATTTATTGATTCGACCCGGACAAAAAGAATTCAAACAACTATTCTCGGATCGTAAGTGTTTCATTAGCTGTTGTAATTTCATGAAATTATTTTGTTTGTATTTTTGTCGATAAATCTTAGGCGACGACTATCTCTTTCTCAATAAGAGGCGTTTATATTTAGGGTTATTTTTATTACTACGTATTATTATTTTTCGGCAGTTTTCATGTTTTTTTTTGTATGTTTTTAAGCTGCCTGTTTCTAACTTGACGGTTGGCCTACTTGCTGATCGTAGTTCGGGTAGTATTGGTCGAGGTCACTGATGACGAATCTTTTTTTTGTTGAAAGGGTCACAAATGAGATTTTAATGTGGAAAAAACGAAAAGCGGGTCCTAGATTCCACAGTTTTGTAATTGATACCCTAAGATTAAGGTCTTCACTTCCAACCACGCCCAATTTTCCTAACCGTTGCGGCTGAATCTCTTAAAAAAGGTCTTTACGGTGAAAATTTCAAGAAACTGATACCGTGATCACAAATCTACAACTGGGTCACTGAAATACTAGTGGCTGGTCACAGCGGTTCGCCATCCCAGGCTTAGGTGATTCGTTCTGTGGTTCTTGACTTCGATATGGAACGGATTCCAGGAGAATGAGACTGCTTAACTATATTTGGGCGTGTTGTTGTTTCTATGCAACCTGAATAAACAAATCGTATTTCAAGGGCTGCTTCCTTTATGAAATATTCGTTTTATTCAACGTTAGGGCGCGTTTGTATGCCAATAAAGTGTGTTAAATCCATGTACTCGATTTCAATGTTTAATTCCTCAAGAGTTTTCGTTGAAAGTTTTGGGTTTATCGGTTTTCGTATTTTCAGTCCAAAACGTTTAGAGGACTTTTTTTCGAAATCTTTTTTTTTCCATTCTTGAAAACCGCTGTCGGAAATGGTTAAAATTAAGCTGCGGCCGCCGGTTGATAATCACTGGTTTTCTGATAACGTCTGATCTGTATCTTTTGATATGAATAAGGATGTGTTGTTGCGAACAGTGTTTTTAAAGTCCATTCGATCTCACTCTTTGCCTTATCTGATTTGAATTATTGCCAAAACAGTCTATTGCAGGGATTCTCAAATAATTTTGGCGCGACCAAAAAAAATAGTCCTAAAGTTTCTCGACCCAAGCATTAATGAGCATAGTTACGAAAGATAATTTTCCGAAAATTTACACAATAATACAACTTTGGCAGAGAGATAGAGCATCTTAAAATTCACACTGTTGATACAGCAAGTAAATTTAATAAATAAAAATCATTTTAATTCGTAGAACATCTTAAATTTCGAACGTTTTCGACTTTCATAAAGCCCTTTTCAAGAATTAAAATCTGTAAATGTGACGTAATAAGTTATATAATTCAACGATAATTACAACTAATACACTTTATGAAGATATAATTTTTTAACTGCTCTAAAAACGTAGCTAACTTCAAAATGAACAAATAGTTAGAAAAGATCGCAAAAATTTTTAAGCACATCAAAATTAGGATTGTAGCATTACAGAACAGGCAAGACTCTCAACATTATGCAAAAAGTCTAATATAAAATGTGGTGTTACAATTACTTGAAGTAAGTTATGGTAAAAAAAATTGTTGATATATGTTTAGGAAAAACAAAGCTTCACTTACATAGCATTGCTTGTTAAGGCTAGGGCTATGTCTATCGATAACAAAATTTTTGAATCTCTTAAGTAAACAACATTCAAGCATGAAGTTTACCATGGAAAAATTAATGCACGCGCTCCCGTTTCTGGATGTTCATGTTCAAATTCGAGAAAATGAATTAGATTTAAGTTTGTGGTGAAAAACGACTAATATTGACATTTTATTAAACTTCAATGCAATAATCTAATTTGTCCTTTAATCCAAATGTTTGGAAATCGAGGCCAGCGTTGTGATTTGTCCTTTACTTTATCGAGCTAAGTCTATTTTTTCTACCCAGCAATATTTTGAAGTCGAGATCGTAAAGTTGCAGCGTTTATTGTCTGATAGTAACTATCCGGCTTTATTTTTTGATAAGATTTACAACAAACTTAAAACCAAACTTGATTATATATTTGTTGATGAAATAAGTGTAGTAAATAACGTGGAGTTATATCCCATTTTTGTTCCGTATGTTGGTGAAGCGTCGATCCATTTTTTGAACGCTCTTTCTCGATTATGTTTAAAACAATTTGATGTAAGGCTGATTCCTTTGTATCCTACGAATAAAGCAGGGCAATATTTTCAACTAAAATCAGAAATGTCTTTGCCTCCTTACTCAAATGTTATTTATAAATTTACTTGTTCATATGATACGACCTTGAGATACATTGGTATGTCTTCCCCACATTTGGTCATCAGAGTAAAGGAGCATCTGAAGTTAGCAGGCTCAAGATAAAGCGCAATTAAGGATCACATTTTGTCATGCCCTTTCTGCTCTAATCTACTATATAACATTAATTCTTTTACCATATTGAGGAAATGTAATTCAGATTATGAAGCAAAAATTCATGAAGCTTTGCTTATAAACGTCATAGCCTTAATAAGTAATACTATGAAAGTGGAGGTTCGTTTTTTCTAATCATATATTAACAATTTCTTTTTACCATAACTTACTTCAAGTAATTGTAGCTCCACATTTCATATTGGACTTTTTGCATAATTTTGAAGGTCTTGCCTGTTCTATAATGCTGCAATCCTAATTTTGATGTGCTTAAAAATTTTTGCGTCCGATCTTTTCCAACTACGGTATTTGTTCATTTTGAAGTTAGCTACGTTTTTAGAGCCGTCAAAAAAATTATATCTTCATAAAGTGTATTAGTTGTAATTATCGTTGATCAATTTAATTTATTACGTCACATTTACAGATTTTAATTCTTGAAAAGGGCTTTATGAAAGTCGAAAACGTTCGAAATTTAAGATGTTCCACGAATTAAAATGATTTTTATTTATTAAATTTACTTGCTGTATCAACAGTGTGGATTTACAGAATACTCCTCATTATGGTGTTGATCTCCAAAAAAGACCGTTTTGGTTCATTTGACACAAAATGCATACTTTTTCAGTTGGTCCTCTAAAAGATGCTTAGGCAAATTTTTTCACGACTCTATTTTAGGTAGCGACCCACTATTTTAAAACCCTTCGTCTAGTGGGTGACGTTAGCTGATTTTTGGCAGTTTTTTAAAGGCCAGTTCTTCAAGGTGCTTGTCATTAGGTTAATTGATAGAGCGTCAAGGATTGCGCAATGCTTAAATCTATGCTGATTCTCAGTTTCATTTCAATTTTTTAACAAAATATCTGTGTACCTAAATCTAGTGTGTTTGAATTTGGCGCGCTTTTGAAAAGCGATCTTTTTTGTATCTGTGCCATTGTGTTTGTTGTATACTGAGGGTGTCTTGGATGACTTTTGACTAAAATAACCGGTTCAAATAACGTCCATTTATTGTTTTCTTAGCTGGTTTGCACTGCATTGATTTCTAAAGAGCTTGTCAAAAATATAATAGCTCTTCCGACTAAAAGGGTTTTGTGAAGTACTAACAGCTTGAAAAGTGAATAGTGCGAGACAAACACACAACTTCTTTTTATCCCCCGTCACGGGAAACCCTTTTGTCGGTTAGGCCTACACTAGAACCACTTTGTGCGCTCTGACTTGCTTCGGAGTTAGCAGTACTGCTGGCACTGCGCATTTTGACCGCAAGCAAAAAAACCTAGCGGGGAATATTACGGTAAAGTCCCTTTACCAAGTGTACCACAACCTAGTGATTGTGGGGTTCGAACGCAAGATCATTGTCGCCATAAATAGCGCTCTGATCCCGTTGACAACGTTGCCAACATACTGGTTGTTAGGTGAAAACTTCGACTTTTTCATCGCAATTTGATTTATTACGATAAATTTAGATTTTTTTCGTTACCAATTTGTTCAACTCGTCGGTGCATGAGTTTGAAGAGGGAACCTTGGTTTAAGACATAGCCAACGTGTGGTTGTGTAAAAATACACAAATGAAAGTCCCAGTCAGTTAGGTTGATATCAACTGACACATTCAGGAGTGCTGGAGTGTTTCTTGTTTTATTTTGTTGGAATACCCTCTCTGAAGGTTGTAGCTGACCTAGTTGAAACTGCAAAAGAAAAAACTCTGTGAAAATGAAATTGACTACGGTACCCAACTTGATTTTGTTTAATTTTGAATCATCTACTTCCGTGTGAACAGACGTTCATATTTGTTCTTCCCATGCACGTACAATGAGGCTTATATGTTACGTTGCATAAATTGTTTGCCTACTTTAACAAGGTAACACGTGTTTTGTCTTGAAGAGCATCGCTCCTTTTTTGTGAAAATAAACGAGTTTTTCGCTGTGTTTTGCAAACGTAAGTTAGTGTTGCCTGGTTTTAAGCACATAGACTTGCTAATTTTGACTAAAAAAGCCTAATTCTATTTTTGCTAGTGAGCAGCTAGTAGGCGTACAGATTTTCAAGTTTCTCAATACGTCATGTGTTAAACTAATCCTAATTGTTTTATCAATTTATGCAATGACGATTTTGACATCAACTAACTTAGCATTTTGTAACTTTAATTTCAATTGTCGCCTAATCTTATCCTAAATTTTTAGTGTCCTCTTCAGATGTAGGTTATCAAAAATTAGCGCCATAATTTTGTAAATAAATTAATCAGTGGCTTAGCCAGAAAAAAGTTTTGATATTTCGAAAAAAAAGTTATTTTGCTGCATGAAATGGATGCAACTGTAACTTCAGTTGAGCTTTAAACACAAGAATTAAAACTAATTTCATTGTGTTGATAATAATAAGCTGAGGAACAGTGAATGAAATGGGAAATCGAAAGAAAACATCACCGCGAAAAATTTTTGTAACTTTACTCGAAAATAGCTTAATACCGGAATCAGGTTTAAGAAATCTAGAAATATTGCTCTGTTTTTTTCTGGCTGTTATTTGTATGGAACACTCAATTGTAGCGAATTATTGAAGTTAGGGGTCGGCGGCCTGCGGCTCTTTTGCCTTTTTTTGGGGGGGAACACTTATGTTAAGAAGGTGTGAACCAGGTAGGTGTGTCTTGACATTCGGATCTTTTTCTGTTTTTGGAGATCATCCTCGATTTGATGGGCTGTGTCATATATGTTTGCTCGAATACAGTCTTCTGCGGCTCTCATTGTTCTCTTTGTTGTGGAAATCGGGATCAAATGACTCTTCGCTCGTAAAAGGTTGACGGCCCCTGATTTAAATGATTGGCTTTTTCCTCTGAACTAATTCACTGTAAACCGGGCTACATGTGTATTTGCAAATGCAATTATATTTCTTTAATTTTCCTTTTTTGATAGCGTTGAGCATATTTTCTAGGGGGAAAATTTAAGACGTTTGAAAAGAAAACATACTAATGTCGCTAACGACTAACTTTAAAAATCTTTTATCTAACTCTAAAGTCTTTTTTAGTTCTGATTAATTTGCCATTCGTTGCAGTTCATTTTTTGTCGCAAAAGTTTTGTCACATCTTTCGCCAAAAGCACTTAAATTTTCTTTCAAAAAATGTTAAAAACAATTTATAATTATCGAACTTAAAAATGTTGAAGATAAGTGACTTGCGTGAAATTACAATTTTTATCTACTGCTTCGCAACTGATTGTGGGTGGTAGATGTCTTTAAATGCTTTGAGTTTAATTGTTTCTAGTTTTAATCCAAGCTTGCCGAAATCGAGTCATTATTAAAAAGGCAGCAGGAATTATTTGCGATTTTGAACTAAAGCGAGAATACGGAAATTGGGCACTGAAGTAATTGTTGGCAAACAACTTTCAATTTGAATCCTGCTGTTATAAATTGTACATTTAGTTAAATTTGCAGTTTGTTTGAAGGAAACCGTAGACCGCCTAATGCAAACACTTGCAATTGCTCGTGAACTTGTTGTATGCTTTGTTGCATACAGCTGCGGAGGAGGGATGTAGGCCTGATGAAGAAGAGGGGTCGCGGGTTCAACTCCACAAGGGACGTATAAACTGCTTTTTACACTTCGGGGCATCTGTTTGAGATATGCAACCTTTGCGAAAGTCTCGACTGAGTGTCTGCATCCCGCAAAAGCGCGTATCTCAAAGAGTTGCCCCTAAATACGCCACAGCTTGTATTGAACATTCATCCCTACTTTTCGCGAAAACGGAACACCTATTTCACTGAGCTTTTTCTACACCGGTTCAACCTACCTCAACATCATATCCGTAGAAAGCCATGGGTATAGAGGTGAAATTTGCCGTGCCACCAATGATTGATTCTAGTTGTCACAATCGTTGGCAAGTGCAATGTTAGGGAGTCTATCGAAAGCCTTATCCTTTTCCCATTGTAGTTAATAATAGAGGTGTGAATTGCTAGCTTACAGTTTTGGTTTTATTGCTAAATTAATTCAATCACTAACGAACAAATACAGTTCTCATCACTTTGAAGGGGTTGGTACTTGGTAGTAGTTGCGTTGAGTGAACCTTTGTAATTGCTAGGCTATACAACAAAATCATTACCATTTAGATTCAGCGAATCGTGACCGTACTGAGTTTATTTTCTTCGCGGCCTTTTTTTGATGTCGATTTCAACTTTGATTCGTTGAAAGTAAAAAATGTTGAAGCTCAAGAGTAGACCGTCTGTTGGCTTTGCTGCCAGCACTTCTCGGTTCTTCGAACTGAACGTTGGATCGAAAGTTTTCGTATGTAGCTTCTGCTTCACTGCTCTGCTGTCATAATGCGGTGGTAGCCTAAACGAGACAGGCACGTAGCAAGCCAAATATTTTTGGGGGGCAAGAGCAAATATTTTTTCGTCTATTTTAATGATTATATTGCTTGTAACAGCGATAGCATTGTTTTGTAATTTTTTGGAAAGAGCAAAAAATGTTACGTCTACCCCCTGAGTAGACACACACATTGCACATCGCAATAGTGAGCCATGACTTTTTTTTTGGAGAGATCACCATCATGAAAACCCTAAAACATTTTTGCTACAGCGCATATACCCGCAGTCAACGACTTCAACAGCCGCACGTTGCTTTGCGGCGGTTGGTTTGACCTTTTTTTTTGGAGATCATCATCTTGACAGCACGCAATTAGTACGAACCTGCCCTTTAGTCAATAGAGCCGCATGAACGACCGAAAGAGATTTGTTTGGGGGACAACTACCCTCCCAGGCCCCTCCGTGGCTACGTGCCTAAATGGAGATCGCCGTACTTAAATATGTGAAGTAGTCCAAATCGTTTACTTTACACAAATGACGCCATGTTAAATGCAATGAAACAAAAACACGTTGGTGTTCCGACTATTTTGAATTACTAATGTGGAAACGTAGCTTTAAGATCGGTTCACCTGGATGGCGTCAACGTAAGCCTTGAGCGTTCGGCGGGAAGCAGCACCTTTGGTTGAAGCTGGTTTTACTGGTGTTATGTCATTTTCAAACCATGACCAACTATATTTGTCACACCAGGCCACGAGCTTAACTTTTTTTGGAATAGGAAGGCCAGATATGCGCATTGGTTGATACATTTCACTGAACTGAGTACGGTTTTAGCTGGATTGCGGCTTGAACTAGCGCAGCAGGTTGCTTATTGTAAGCTTTTTCCACTTCAGAGACTTATTTTTTGTGGCACGATTGCGTGAGTTTTTGTTTAATGGCCGAAAAGCGGTCATTTCATATATCACGTCATTCGTAAAAAAATCGGCGTAACTTTCGTGGGACAAATTGCCTTCACTTGGTTATATGCCTTAAATCTTTATTGGTCGACCACCACGGCAGGCGACACACATATACAGTTTAGAGGCATGTGACCTACAAAGCAAGTACATGTCTTTGCAAAGTAGATCCATGCTGTTGATTTGCAGTAAATCAGTTTTCCGCAAGCCATTACTTTCTTTTAAGATATGAATTTCTGATCTTTCTTTGATCTAGTTGTCCATTTTCAGTCTTTTGTAGGTCCTCTGCATTAAATTACTGAAATAAAATATTTGAATTCAATTGTTGCTGTATCGATAGTTATCGTTTACACGAAGCGGTTGTACATTACATTGTACAAGCAGCTAAAGCATTCTTTTCTCATTTTTGGCAGTATGTGTTCTTTGAAATTTTCGGAATCTCCCACAAATATGTGAAAACATTTTACTGTCATTTGCTTATTGTTAGCAGTATTACAGCATGACGGCTAAAATTTTAGAATTTTTTTTGAGCAGCAAAGTAGAAAGTTTATAAATTCGAAACAGGGGCCGGCCAGTTGAGGTCTTGGCCGATCATTTTTTTCAGTCGAAAATTTATGTTTTATTTTGACACCAACATTAATTCATTTAGATGCAAACGGCTTTGATTTTTGCATAATCTTATTGATGACTTAGTTCTTAGCAGATCTTGAGCTCAAACTGACATCTAATGAGTTGACAAGTTTCTGCATATTTGATATGTTGAGCATGGCTATCCATGTCTGTATAAATAAAAGCTTGAGGTAAATCTATTAAAGTTCATTAATATTGGCGCAAAATTGACATTGCTACACGCCTATACATCATGTTCGTTTTATGGCCGCGATTATTTGAACTTAACAGTTGTCATCAGCCGCTATTTAACCGTGAAAGAAATTTTTGTTTTACAGTGTCGTACATAGCACCCATTGGATAGGTAGCAGTGCTTTGACAGAAGTTTTAGCTCGAAAAGCAGCCACAGAGACGTGTTGCAAAGGGTACCCCTTACGTACATTCAATAAGAAATTGAGAAAGTTTTGTGCGAAAAGGAAAAGGCACTTTTCGATGGGACTACCTCCAGACTTTCTTACATGAGTTTGGACACTTCCTTCATCCTAGCTCCGATTCACTGCGTAGCAGTTGGGGTTTTTGTAAACCACTTTGGGTTTAATTCTTATGGTAGTGCTAGAAATGTGTAAACAAAATGCTTTGGAGGTGGAAGACAAATAACGAAATTATGACAAAGGTATTGTATACTACAATTTTGAAATTGATTTTTAAAAAGCAGATGTTTATTATAACCTTTTTTGTTATTTTGGTGATTTACTTGTGAGTAGTCACATTTTCATATATGTGGTCATGGACCTATTTCAGATGGGGGGAGGAAACATGCCTCCTTCAACTTAGGCAAGGAAAAATCTGAAAGCTGAGGGATAATGTCAATTTGTGTGTGTTTTAAATAAGTTTTGTAAAATATAGTTGTACACAAGTATGTCTGCTGCAAAGTTTACGAGCAAACTAGGTCTCTGCGTGTGGTAAACTCCTTTGTAAAGTAATAAGTGCTGCAGTAGTGCTATTATTAATTTTTTGTTAATTTGTGTTTTTATCTACTGTATTTATTGTTTAAAATAAAAGGTTGATGAGCTTGCGTTGCACCAAATAGATAAGTTTCTAGTCACAAAGACATACTTTGCCTTGTTAAAGTTGAGTTTTTGCTGCCTAGCCTACATAAAACACAATATTTCTTTGCATCAGTTTTGATCGTTACTTTGTTCAAACACGCTTTTCACAGCTTTAACAGCCTATTTGGCGCCAAACGTTTTCCAGTTAGATAATGCCGTTTATGAAACGGCGATCAGCTGCACAACGAACAGAGCCAGCAATAAATGTAGTATAACTACAATACACGGAATACAAAATAACTATTTTTTCAATCGTATGAATTCGATCCTGTTTTCCGTTTTACTCTTTGTAATAAATGGACCAAACCTACCGGAAAGTGTTCAAAACAAATGTAGTTAGCTGGATATTTTTTGCGAAGCCCGGTAGCTCTGCGATCCCATCGACAAGGGGTTAAAAAGAACGCTGAACCACAAAGCTACCATCATGTGATTTGAGCGCATGGCTTTTTGATCACTGTCGTCATAAAAACAGTGCATGAAGCTACTCGACCGTATCCAATGCCTTATAAGGTTGCAGCAGTTCACGTTACTAAGTCGACCTTAGTAAAAACCACTGCTTATGAATGTTTCATGCCAATAACTCTCTTATTTTTACTATTGTCTCTACTGCTGTCTTTATAAATTGGCACAGGACTTGAAAAGAAACTGAATATTGTTAGCTCTTGTGAGCCTGTCTTTGCAGTTAAATTAATGTTTTATTGTTTCTGTATCACCTGTATTGCTTGAGGTCGAATCGTGATAATGCTCCGGAGATAAACTTACGCAGAGTAGGAAACAAATTTGAATAAACACATACTTCGAAGGAGTCTTTCCTTTTTTGGGAAGTAAATTTCTTGCAAGAGAAATTTTTTCTACTCGGGGAGAAAAAAGTAGATTTTCCAAACAATTTAATGCTGTGCGACTTCATATTCAATGCGTTTGGTGTTTAAATCCAGGCGTACCTAGAGTAAAGCAAACGTCTTAGCTTAGGGGTGGGCAAACTACGGCCCGCGGGCCGCATGCGGCCCTCGAGAGCATTCTGTGCGGCCCGCGAACACTTTTTGAAACTTTGCCGTTTTGAAATAAATACGACAAGGGGATTGACGAGGCGCAAAAGCGACGGTGTCCTTAAAAAAAGGTAATCGCCTCTCGCTTAGACGGAAAATGCGTCAGAGCCTACAATTGCCCCCAATCACGCATTTTCCGTCTACGAAAAGGTGATGACCTTTTTTTTTTTTTTTTTTTTTTTTTACAGACACCACCGTTTTTGCGCGCTGAGATCCCACATTGCCAGAACATTTCGCAAAATTGTGAGCTAATGCAATTTCTTCTATAGCATGCAGCTGTGCGAGGCAACAAGCCCTGGCCCTCGACCACCCTCGAAATGGTCAATGCGGCCCTCCGGCTAAAAAGTTTGCCCACCCCTATCTTAGCTATTACTATGGCCGGTTAATTAAGTTTTAGTTTTCACCGGCATGTGCTTTTTCTTTTTCTCAGTTAGGACTTAATTAAACTCACAACAGAGCAGCAGCTCGATAGACATTTGAACATAATCAACAATTTTTTCATCAATGCAACTTAACCGTTAAAAGCATTGATTTGACCTCAACGACGACAAGCTGAACTTGACAAGCTATTGATCGCGTCCCTCTTTACAGTTGAAAGTTGATTTTTTCCTATAAACTCCTTTCTCCTTAAGTATTTTCCTGCTTAGCCACTTGCTCCATTAACTGTTTGAACATGTGTTAGAGAAAATAATTTTCATTACATCAATATCCTGCCTGGGTTAATTCGGAAAGCTTAGCTTTTGTTGATTATAAGTCTCTGTTCATCTTGTCTTGTGTTTGATGAGTTTAAAATGCACGTTGCATTTATGTTGGTGTTTGTTGCGTTTTTTATGCTACGTTGATTTTTATTAATGAAACTTCTGCGTGGTTTGCTCGCTGACTAACTCAGATCCTGTTTAACCTAGTGTGAAGTCTGCATTAATTCAGAAGCGAAATTTATGCGTAGATGCAAATACGATGTTGTTCTTTTTCCTGAATACATTTTTCCACTTTTATTGTTTATTTTTTATTTGCAACACTTGCAAACGCAGCAACTAAATTTATTTTCGCCTATGTCGTGCGACTTCTGCTTGTAGACGTAACTGATTGTTTTAGTGTGCTTTTTATCTTGCTGATGATTTACTGCAGCGCGGCAAACGAGATCAATACGCACAATGCCGATTTAAAACGCAACAAATGCAGAAGCGTCTGTGGCAATCTGTATCCAAAGTCATTAGCTAGTTAGCATTGCAAATTGCTTGTTGCCCGAGTCGTTGTGTGCTGCACTTGAGAAGAAGCCTAATGAGCGGTTAGGTAGTGCATTAAGTTGATGCTGTACGAGTTAAAGTTAATAATTATCAGCTTGTTTCGTTTAGAGGCTTGTTTCGTTTAGAGGCAGTGAAATTGAAGACTATTGCTTGTGGGAGTGCGAAAAAACAGGTTAACGATGCCTGTTGTAGTCTAATAAAAATTTTTTATGAAAGCGATGGAGAGTTGAAACAAATGCCTATGCTGTCCTGGCATGACGTACCTTGTTTTAATCCTTTACCCCCTTAGTGTGATTGGTAATGCTTTTTGCAAGAGCTAAAAAGCTATCTTTATTTCACGTGCTCTGTTCATAAATACACTGGTAGATTTTGAATGACATCATATCTAAAATCGATATCTTATTACGTAGCACGGTATACTAGGTTAGTACGGGTACTTCAAATTATCAATGGTTTATGACTTCTGTCTTGACGAACGTTGTCAACTGATAAGCTTTTGTATAAAGCATATGTCCTTATGTTAGTAACAGCACTGGTTGTCAAGATATAAATATGTTCGAATAGTGCTCTCTGGTTTTGTGATAAAAGTGCTGTTTACTTACAAATAAAGGCGTCAAAATAGCTTACCCTACCTAACAGCAAAGAAACACCTAATTGGCTACCAGAGTTTCAGTCACAGGCTTCAACAATGGTGTTGCAAAAAATTGACTGCGGCATTGTTTCAGCCGCTTAAAATGAAGTCTCTTCTGTCAGCTCTAGTTTGTATCAATCTGGCTGCAAGCGCCGAAAACAGTCGAGTAGTAGATTCATGTTCCAGTTATCGAACAGCTTAGTTCAATGAGATTAATCGCAAAGTACTTACGGTAGCGTGAGGATTTAAGTTTTACGTCAATTTTCGCGTCAGATTTAAGCTGTTTTGTTCAAGTTCACTGGCAGAATTTCACCGGGAAAAAATTAACAAAGATTTTGCTATTAGTTATGTTTTTTAACAATACAGTTAATCGTGTATTTTAAAAATTGCTTTTGCTATGAGTGACATGCGAAGGAACAAGGTAGACATAAAAACATCTAAGGACATTAACAGTACGGTAAGTAAAAATGTTTTCGAAGATAAAATTGAAACAACTGCAATAATTGGTGGTGTCGGAGAGTTTACAGAAAGTTTTTAGCGTGATATGGTGAGCTTGCCTATTTCATGATTGTGTAAATTTAAACTTGGAGCAGTTTTTTAGCAATTAAATTGTTAGTAATTTTATATTTACGTGAGAAAGTTTGTTTTATAAACACAAAATATGTCTACTATTTTTAGTTAGCCTTCTGTCCTTGCTGCTCTGCCGATTTGATGTAAGGTCAATATATTTTTATTCTTTGTTGGCTTGATGGTACCTCCTTTTACTTATCCCATCTTTGATATTCTATTTCCGAACGTTGGCTTAATGTAATGCAAGAGCGAAAATAAGTACAGCATTTTTACTGTTGTGAAGATTATCTGTATTGGCGAGAGTTTAATTGTGTTACACTGACCTGCGCAGGTGTTTTGATGCGTTTGCTTTTGAAAAGTATTTTGCAGCAGCGGCCTTTTATTTTTCGACGTCAAATAATGCATAATTTAGAATACCTGTTTCATTTATAATGCTTTTTTGCTTAACATTACACACCAGCAAAGTAATTGTAAGAGGAGATGTACAAGTTTTTTTTTATATATGGCTGTGAGGTCCAGTCTTGTAATGTTTGCTGTATGAAAATTGAAGGATGTCTTTTTAACTTGTCGAGTATCGGTACTTACCCCATGTAGGTCTATTTGCTTTTAGATAAGATGTAAATGCGTAATTGATTTTCTACGGTCGATGCTAAGCGTTTAAGACAGTGTTTCTTCACCTTTTTCTTCCTCACCATCCCCTTTAGTCAAGCCTAAGCAGTCCAGCACTTCCTACCATTGGCTAGCACCTGGTTACTTATAAGGATGAAGTAAAGACAAGTGCAGTACATCTTGATTATTTGTTGGTTTATTCTTCAAAACAACTTTGCAACGTTAACATATTTCTACTCATATCGGTAAAAATACATTTGTCCAAACGTATCCCTTTTACCTTTGACCGCCTCATATGTCACCTTTCCCAGTACCCCCTGAAATTGATTTCAGCACCCCAGGTTAAGAAACATTGGTTTAAGATGTTGAGAGATTTTATATGTGCTGAAGCTCTTCATCAATACTACTTGATATGGACCCTATGCTTTTGGAAAGATTGTTTTGTGTCGCACTGCTGAAAATCGATTTTAATTATCGAGCGACTCGTTAATTCCTCGCTTGATAAAGTAGCGCACCGATTTGAAATACAGTCCACTAGTTCAGCGAAGAAATTGAAGTTAAAGTGTTGGTAACGTGATGATTGATGCAAATGTATAAGTCTGATGTACAGATTAGTCCCCTCTAGTGCACAATTACTGTTCACGAATAAAACTTAATGCAAGGGTTTAGTTGTAGTCACTCGCCCTATATAATGTAGGTGTGTCCGAAGTTGGCCATCTTCAATACCGGTTAACCCTTTTTCACACTGAACTGTAAAAAGTATGTCACAGATTAAGTTTGAAAAGTAGCCTAACGTTTTGCATGATTACAAAACTTTTCGTGGACTGACTTCATCCGTATTGTCTGATTGTCGTGTAGAAACAGCACTTGCTTACGCTTTTCAATGACCCTTTCAGCTTCGATTCCGACTTACCGTTTGACTTTCAATTTGCCGCACATTTGAAGAAGGCTTCGGTGAAAAAGACTTTTTGGAACATATTTTTTTATCGAAAGAAACATCTTCCTTCAATTTGGCTTCTTCGCAAAAGCAGCTCCCTCATATATCTTCTTCCTTTTCCATTTAGTGGCATATTGAAGTGCTACTTGGTTATTGGTCGGCTTCAGTTTTGTGTATAATATACACGCGTTTTTTAAGTCTGCGGACAGTTGTAGCCGCAAGCTCTCCCTTGTGCTGTACGACGTTTCAATCGTACAGTATAGGCTTCATTACTTTGTCTGCAAGCTCACTTATTACGTTGCCTTGCATGCCATTCATAATTCAATCTTCTGCAGTTACTTGGTTTTGCCGCGGTAATACATACTTGAATCTTATGTCATTCTCAAGTTACACGTAAACAATCAATTCCTTGTTTATTTTAAAGCTTTTATGTATTCAATTCTCCCATAGATAAATAGCTTAAACTCATTGTAAAGTAGTGAATGTCTGCCAATTTTCTCGCCAAAGTTAATAGGCGTTGAAGATTAATGATTTCCAGAGGTTTTATTTTTAAAAAATCAACACGATTGGATCTGTAAAGTTAATCTTTCAACAATACCATATTTAGTAGGAAGTAGGTTTGGAGGTACGACCCCTTAGATGTATGGTAAGCTTAATTGTCTAGACAACTCTGTCGTCCAGACTTGCACCTAATAAAGATGGCTTCATTGATGCTTATATTCTTCTCTCAAAATGCCCGGTAATCGGATTCCCAAGTACCGGTAGCTTTTTCTGAAGAACGTATGCGAGCTGGGTCGATTGGTCTTTATGACAACCAGATTACTTTAAAAAATGCTATTGGATACAGTTTGGTTGTTGCGAAGATTCATTTGCCCGAGCGTGGAAAAGCTAGAAAGTATAGCTTACATATGGCGAAAGTTGAAATGTCTGTGGTCAACATGACCTTGGTGCTATGCAGTAGGCATTCGGCCAGTTCGCACGAAACCACTGTTCAAATTTTCGGAGCTCGTGAAACCGGTTAACAATATTTTGGCATGAATTTTCTCTTTGAAAATTTAGATCTCCAAAAGAAAAAAGGTCTTGGCCTTGTATTGTGGGAACAATCGTCAATTCTTTCGGTTAGAACCTGTTCTTACAACTTAAAATGCCACCACTGATTCTATGTACAAACACCCTCGTTATAGACACCTGTATTGCAACTACTGCACAAGATGAGCAGTCAGTAGTTTGTTTGTACTCGAGTTAATGGGGCAACCGTTTGTAGTTGTGAGTGAGCTTACGCTCTCAGCTTTTGTGCGTAGACAAGTTTTGTTGTAGTGTAAGCGTGGGCAGGGCAAACATAGTCTTAGTTATTCTCGACATGACTCAATATTTGTCCAACTGCTACTGCTAGTTAATGGGCTTTCAATGATTTCCAAGAAAAAAGATTGGCTGGAATATGAATTGAGGAAATCTGTGACCTTTTTAGCACCTTGTGTTAGGGAATATAACCGGTTTGACGATGACGTCAGAGACATATTTTAGGGGGATATAGAAGTGAGGAAGCATCAATAAGATCTACAAGAGAGTGCTTCTGAAATTTTTGAGTTTCTATTCTTGGAATGACATAGACTGACACAAGCCGCTTAGGCTAAATGTGAAGTTCAGACAAGTTTAAGAAACCGAAATTGTTGATCGCGCTTGATTATTGGATGCTTTACTTCAGTTATGGTCGGGAAATGTGCGATATTCTGATCCTTACGTCACATTACCAGACCAAGCTAAAGTCGTCTGTCTTTTCACCGATTAAGAATGTTGTTAGATAGCTAGATGAAAGATTGCTTGATATTTACAGAATTTTTTCTGCCTATGACTGCTATACGTAAAAGAGAATAAGTACAAAGAAATAATTATTTTTGCAGATATACGCGGACTGGGCCAACTATCACCTTGAAAAGACTGGTGAAAAACGACCTATTCAAGATTTGCCGAAAGACATCAGCGACGGCGTTTTATTGGCTGAGATTGTTGAATTCGTGTGTAAGTGATATTTGAAGTTTTTGAAAATCATAACCTCGCTTTTCAAAAACTCAAGCAGATTTTTTTGAAAAGCTATTCCGCGTGTCTTGCTTGTCGCAATCGAAGTGAATTTGTTTTGATAAGGTTAGCTTTTCATCAACAATTTTGTTTACGTTGGATTGATTAGATTAACCGTTGATAGCTCGTTACAGGTCCTTTATTTTATGCCTTTTTTTGAAAATACAGGCGGCAAACCGGTGGAACGAATTTACGAAAAACCACGCACAGCAAAACAGAAGGTTTGTAAAGTTGGTTACCTACATAGTTCCACTTGTGCCATGCACAAGCGCACTTGATATTGTCGCTATCAGCGTGTGTCGTTTCAAGTAAGCTCATCAAAGCGCGCGGTTTTGGCAAAATGAAAAAAAGAGCGAATTCGTTTAACAGTGTGCATTATAAAGTGTGGACGAACAAATCCCAAAACTGTCCGAGCACGCTTTAACCTTGAAGACCTCACCTGACATTGTTTCTTGTTGTCAAATTGCTGTTAGCGCGGTTGTGGTAAGTTCTTGGATCACTCTAATCATATGTTGCGATGACAGATTGTATTTATAGTCAAATGGCTTCAAAAGCCACTTCGATGGTCTATATTTAATCGATTGTGCCAGCAAAATCAATTGATTCTGGTTGTCTATAAATTTCGAAATACTGATTACTTTAACTAATTGGCGAATCTATGAAAAGTTGATTATTCATAATGAGCCATAAAAGTCTTTATATTTTTCCATATAAAGTAAGGATATTTATACTGCGTCAACTGTATTCTCTTGAAAGTAATTGCAGTGCTATTTAGCCTCTTGTATATACATTGGTTTAGCTTAGGTATGGTTCATGAGCGTGCAGTAGTTGTAAGAAGGTAATTTCCTGGCACATTCCTCAGCACTATCTGTCTAGCTCTGTAATTGCTGTTTGGTGATTATAGACATAAAAGATCCAAAAAAGATGATTGGGAAAGGGAGCGAGTGGGGGACTTAACTCCAGACCGAACATCGCTTTGAGGTCAGCTATAACTTGCAAAAGAGGTTACAAAAGTCATCGTACTTCACGATGAAACTTAACGTTTTTCGGATAGTTATAGCATTTCAAGGTTCAAAGTTGTTTCAAAGACAAAGGCAGCTTGTTTATTGGCAGCTAAGCATTTTTGTATTTCTTTAAAACAGAGAATTGCGCAACATTGTCATTAGTAATTGCGCAATAGATCAACGTAATTTAGTAATAGTTCAATATTCCATTGTGACGCTTACAAATTGAGAACTATAGAAGTTAAATTCGATTTAGCACATCTTTAATCGGGCTTAATGTAGGTGCTGTATTTCATAGAATTATTTGCTTCAAAGCCTTCAAATTCGAGCCGAGATCCCACTGAAGTCGGTCTGTATCAGTTATTTGTTTCCTTACAGAACCAGTGCTGACAAGAGATTTTAAAAGACGTAGTTTTACCGTCTTAATTGCCGGGTGCACCGAATGACAATTTGTTTATTTAACTGGATTATCAGTCCAGCGGTATTCATTGGATAAACACATTTTTGTTTATTGCATTGCAGCTGCACAATATTGAAAGATGTTTGAAAGTTTTAGAAGAAAATAAAGTGGTTTTAAATGATGTCACTGTACAAGGTAAGGGGTTTGCGTTTTCGGTTTGACAGTTACTGTGTTTTCCTGTCAGAAAAGGCCGACTACAGCTCTGCGAAACGAAGTGGTGGATTGCAGTAAAAACACTCAGATGGCCTGGGGCTTTACTTTAACATGGTGCACATTTGGGAAACTTATTTTACGCCGGCTTACTCTGCGTAGATACAGTACTTTCCGTTGAAATCACTGTGTCCGCAATACCAGTAACGTCAAAGTGAATTTCGTTCACAAGTTGTTCTCTACGCAACAGGTAAGATTTCTCAATGTGGAAAGTTCTGGCCAACGTTGCAAGTTATCTTTTGGTTTGACTCGCATTGCATTGCCGTAGGACTTGCTTAAGCCAACAGCACATAGAAAAGTAATTTGCAATTTGATTTGTTCAATATTTTACTAATGTGATGCAGTATTTACTTAATTAATTGCAAAATAAATACAAAACGGTTGCTTTCGACACTACAAATAAACGCAAGACAATATCAAAGTGCTATTATGTTTTGCGGCTACAACCTTATTGAAAACAACGAGCTAGTATCAGCTATGCAAGGTGTTTTTGGTATATTTATCAGGCTGGTATCTGAGATCTGCGGTGCCCTAGATTGATTTTGGGCATTGAACTATATGTGGAAAGGAGTGGGCTGGCAATGAGTAAAATTTCTTGGACATTTTCGATGCGATGTATGCACACCACAATCCGTCTGCATGCGAATCAAATTTGGTAGCAGACGAGTTTAAATGGGGGAAGCTTTTCCTGTTTAGTTTCAATAATGGTGCGAGTGATGTTGCACGTACGCTATGAAGCCCAGTTATTATTGTTCATCAGACAAGTATAGATTTAATCAAAATTCAAGAAATTGATATTGTTAATATTCAGGTTTATATCGCTGTGAACTGAAGTGCGTTTTAGCTTTATTTTTTCATCTGTCGCGTTATAAACAAAAAGCAAGAGATTTTAAAATGAGTGATGCCGCCAAGTAAGTAGTAAACAAACGATTCATATTTTATCTAATAGTATCAGTATGCAGTCTGCAGAGTATGAGTGTAAGAAATAGCGAAGCAGCCTTTCATCTATTCCGGATTGTCCTCGGCTACATTTGACAGTACTTTTAGCTTGAACACGACCCTATGCAAGCCCTGCTACCGAACTGCCGGAGCACCGAACAACCGTTTAAGTGCGTTGTTGTGACGCTATTTGTGCAATTGCGACACGTATCTTACGAATTCGATGGCTGGTGAATTGCGCGGCCAGAATCATCAGACCACTCGCTCGGGGTCTGCAGTAGTTAGTTTGCTGTTAATATCCTGTCTACTACAATCATAAGTTTGAGTTTCCCCAGCAGCCGCACAGCTTTGATCTAGTCGCCTGGGAAATTGCGGTATTGAATTTCCTGTTAATTGCAATGCTTATGAATCAGTGATGCTAATTTATCGTGACTCACTCGACCGTTTTAGATCAAATCAAAAGCGTTGCTTGCGTCCGCCGTCAGCAGTTGCTATCGGAAGGAAGAGCCAAAGCTTCAATTCAAATGACAGAAATCGAGTAAACCTCGGTTAGTTGGTTTGTTTTGCACACTTGTAGTCTTCGGTTACACATCGCACAACTTTTTGTTTAGATTCGGTTCGAAGTTACAAATTATGTTGGCACATTGCATTTTTATCACAAGTAGTTCAAACAAGCTGGGAAAATTGCTGTGAAGTTCTTTTCCGATAGCACAACAACGCCAGCTCCACATGGGCATTGATCTCGCTCTCTGACGGTTACTAGTCCGAAATTTATCACAGTGAGCTACGCCGCCGACAGCAACTATTCTCCGCCTTCCAGCTACGCGTTCTATGGCGGTTAGCGTTGACAAGCAACGTTGTGGTCGTGAGGCTCTGGTTGCAAGTGTAAGACGCCACAGACGTCGTGCACAACATATCAACAACATGCGGGCACAACTTCAGCTGTTTCCATTTTTTGACCAGATCTATCGGGGGCGCAGTGTCGAACAACCCCGGCTTCTCCGGCGGATGAGCATCCTAAACCAACAAAAGGGTCGCAAAGTCGAGTCCCAACTACTGGGACTCAGGTCACGATCAATGGATGGCGCAGTAAATCGATGAACGTCAAACACACAGCCACTACAAAGCTGGTTGCTCCAAAATCAACTGCACCCACGTTTCAGGTATTTTTTGAAGTTAGTCTTGCGTACAAAACGCTGCGATAAGAAGTACCGAATGTTAAGGCTTCGATCTATTCTTAAGTCATGGGAGCCCGATCCATGGAAGTCCGAAGATATCTACTTGAATATTTATTTTTCTCTGCAAGGTTAATGATAATCTGAATCTGGGTTTGATTGCAAATTGCTTTGTTTAGGAAAAATTTGGTACTATTACGTTATCTTACACGAGAATTGCGTAAATACTTCCAAAAGGCAAGCGATTAATTGTAGAATTTAACTACAGATGATGCTCGCTGTTTTGACCTATCAGGTTTTGTGAGGGCAGTTTTTGCTAGAAAGTTTGAGGGTTATGTTGTTTTCTTTCAAACGCTTCTGGCTGTTACGCTTTTTATACGAGGAAGTAGTCAGAGTAGTCATCTCACAGCTTTACAATATGTCTTTCTCTAAATATATACAACTTTTATAAGCACCTGTGATTCAGCTGTTTGTACGGTATGATTTCGATCAAGACGTTTTAAATAAAGCGCTTTCCAATAATTATCCTTTGATATCTGAGCCCACGCTAGCCTAACTGCCTCTTGCGCGTGGTCGTAATGTTTTAATTTAATTGCTTGTCTCGAATCTCGATGACAAGCTGTAAGGATATCAACACTTTTGCGGCCAAATTCCACTTTATCACTCTTTACTGCTTGTGGATTCGTCTCCAAAGGCGAGCTTAGCGTTTGTGCGAGTTGGAAAGCAGAAGTCCTCCAACTTTGACCTCAAGCAGCTATTCCATGCAATGATTAATGTACTAGCACCGCACCTTTTGCGGCTAAAGGAATGCAATTTGGCCTACCTAGGGGGCGTGGTACATGACCATCAAGGGTGGTAGCTACTAGCTTGACGTGGCTCGGCTTGCTACAGGCTCAAAAGTCTGTCGTCATCTACGCAGCGTTTGTGCGAGGATGCTTGGATTAGTTTCACAAAAGTGCTTCTTTACAGACTTTCAAGCCTGGAACCGCTTCGGCGATGACGTCTGTCGACAGCAAACGTCAAAGCGGATCAGAGAGCAAGCATGTGGCTGCTCATGGCGACAAAAAGGTAGCTTTGTGTGAAATATATTGAGGAAGGTGGCGTAAAATCAACAATTAGGTTGGCGACTTGCAAGAGTGGATAAGAGCGTCGTTCATGGTAGCGATGATCGTATGTTCGAATCTCCAACTGGCTGCAGTGCTACGTCTTTTCAACAAGCACTTTGCGGCAGTTTTTCTCGCTTGGTAGCAGACATGATCCATATCAGCGCCATTAATAACTCCATAGGGAGTCTGAACGCGAAGTACTTTTTGTAATGAACAAAAGTTCTTTCCCAAGGCCGGTTAAGGGAAATTAGTAATTCCAAGAATTTTAGTTCAAGACCAACTGGGAATGACAGTTCATTCTTGTAATAGCTTATCGTTTGAAGAAAAATAGCGCCAGTGGTGTATTCTGGTCTTTGCTCTCTTTTTGTTTAAAAATAGATGCAATCCTTGCCGAATTGACGTAAAATCCAATTCCTTTTTGTCAGTTCAACCGTTGTGCGTATTCTCCTATTTTGTGCATTTATTAGCAATATCGGAGTGTTGCTTGATTTTTTTGTTACATATAAAGCTGGTTGTGATGACGTCATTTTAATAAGTGTCATGAAAACATCAAAAGCCATCCTCAAAAGTGGACAAATTGCACTTTTAACTAGCGTTACTTTTTGTTACGCTATTAATTTGCTTTAATTTCCGTTCTAGACATTGTTAACACTTCAGGAGGTTGTGAAAAATATTACCGCTGTGTAGACTTAAAAGCTGTATTTGTAATTATGAACTCTTAAGACGTGGCTGCTAGTTTTGCCGAAAATATGACTTTTTCTATGATATGTGTTGAGAATGTAGTTCCCCATCAATGTCACTCTCTCTTAACTAAGGCAGCAAGGTTTTGCTTGTGCTGTTCAGGAATCAGTTGAAAGTTCATTCACGCGTATGAGCTCATGCTCGGTTTCCATGTCTTTCGTCAGACTGGGCCACCACGACGGGTAGACTGCTTGGCCCCACCATCTGTCTGCCACATAAAGACGGAGGCATCCCGTTAAGTGCCTTGCCCAAGGGCACAACAAGCAAGCTTGCCGGCTTGTTCTCCACACTATTCCTTATGTGCTGAGCGCCAAGCAGGGAAGCTGTGAATACCATTTTTTAAAGTCTTTTGGTATTACTCGACAAGGAAAATGAACCCCAGGTCTACCGACTGCGAAGCGGACGCTCTAACCACTACACCATCGCGCCGGCAGTTGAAAGTGATTTGTAGAAAGCTCCAGTTCATAAGGTAAATGCGTTATTGGATTTTAGCGTTACTGTGATTTGAAATTGACTCTGATTATTGTTTCTTCTCATTTCAGCTTGAATCTTCTACTCGTATAAGCAGTCCTTCTCGCAAACCTTCTGCCAATCTTCGAAAACCTCTCGTCACCGTTAAGTCAATATCTGATAGTAAAGTGAAATGTGACGTCACCAACTCCCGAACATCGTCAAATGATAAAACTGCAAAAACTTTCCGGACCAAACAAAACTTCCAGAAAAGTGTCCAAACTCAAAAATCTGAAACTCCCAACCGTTCCACCGATTGCTCCGTATCTAGAAGGATCCCTAATCCTCGTTCTGTTGCCATTCCCGCACTGGAAGCGGAAACCAAAACTACGAAATCAGGATCAAAGCCAACTTCAATGATTAGCCGGTTGCGCAAGTTGGGCTCCCCCACATCTAGTACCTCTTCAAACGCTTCCAAATCACGCCCCACTTCAGTGACCAAAACAACGCTTGACTCTGTTTCTCCTTCTTCTACTCTGAAGAAACGTGCAGAATCTTGTCCACCAACGTCTCGTCTCTCCACACGACCGCCCAGTCAGCAAAAACCTGTAAGTGATGTGAATTTTCTTCAATTTTTCAATTTTTGATGTCAACAATTACAAAGTATCGCCACCATAATTTGGAAATATGGAAAAAAACATTAACTAAATTACGGAAATCGTGCAAATACAGAAATTCATATTAAACACAAACTAATGGAAATAAGGAATTACTGATGTACGGAAGTACTACCTACTAAAGGACTACAGAAATCGCAAAAGTACTAAAATTCACGGAATGTCTAAAAAACTAAAAGCATTACCACCCAATTGGTAAAAATGTGTAATTTGGTTTAGTTAAACGAAGCATTTTCTTGTATCTCCTTATTTTTGAGATTTTTAGTAATTTAGTCTGGCGTTTTCCATAATTTCGTATAATATTGTTGCCCGTGTTCACGGCTGTTTTGTTAAAAAATTGAAAGATTAATCCATTGGTTCCCAACCTTTTTAATATGTTGCCTCTTCCGCCCTGTTTGCAGTGATTCTTTACGTCCTTTACATTCACAGTAATTGCAACACAACGAACACAAGCAGTAAAAAAATTAAATTACGTTAGGTTTAATGTCAATAGGAACACTACTGTAGTAATACACATGAAAATAAGAAAATGTGAACCACGTATTGCTCAAAAAGCTCCAGTTTTTCTCTTTGTTGATAACAGCCGTAGCTAAAAACCAGCCTTGCATAAATTCAACCTCTTGTGTAAGTCTTTGCTCATCTCCCCTGAAATGTGATTTTACCCCTCTCGGGAGTTCGGCCCTCCTGGTGGGGAATCTCAGGTGAATCGCTTATAGTTTTATATATGTTAAAGGCTGGTTTCCATTAGCTTAACTTGCCGGCGTAGCATAAATATTTTTTGTTTATCTATTTAAAGTTATTTTACACGCAAAAACGCTGCACTCATGAAATTGAATCGAAAAACCAAGAATTTTTTGCGCTACACCTGCAATTTAGGCCTGATGGAAACCATCCTTAACTGTGAAATTCCTATTTTCATCAATGAGTTTTACGTAGTGGAAGTTTTAAAATTGAATAGCAAAAATGTTGCTACCTCGTGATAGCGATTGCTTAAGACTTGTTGCGCATGTCAGTGTCATGGCCGATTGGCCTGCACTGCCGTTTCATGGCAACCATGATCGGTTAGTCACGTGTTCAAACCTCATATTGACTATGTAATGCCAATGGAAAATGTACTTTTCAAGACTTCTTGTGGTTCGCGCATACTAACGAGCTGGAAATTTATGAGTGATGTCAGGTATTGAAGCGAATGTTGAGACTCCGGAAATAGTCTGGGCAGCTCGAGCGTGTACGGTCGTTGCCGCTCTCTTGTGTATCTGGATACAAATGTCGAGTTCTTGTCGATTCTGAACACTTTCACTTGTCCCTGATGATCTTTTGTGAAGACCTGCTATTTTGCTTTTTGCTTACAGGCGTCTGGAGCTAAGGACACCGACGAGAAACAAGGTGGCAAGTCGCACACTGGCACTAAGTCGGTAAAATCAAGCTTTGGCAAGACTCTTCTTCCGAAACAAGTAAGCTGGAAACTGTTGGCTTGTGTTCAGGGTTCACTCTTTCAGGAATGATCACGAAGTTATCAAACCAGATGAAGACAAAAATTCTGTGAAAACTATCTTCTGGTGCTGAAAAGTGCAATTGTAAAAACAGTGTTTCCATATGTTTAAATGATGGACATTTTCCTGTAGCTTTTTTTAGTTAGACGCAGGTATGTAGACTACGGCTTCAATCGAAACATTTCCTACTAAATGTTTCAGAGTGACAAGAAAGCGCCAGCTTCACCAGCAAAAAGTAAGGGATCGCTTTTCAAAAACAAGAAGTCGAGCGGCATCACGAAGAGTGAAATATGTCCCATAATTCCTATGGTTACCAATGGTAAGATTGTTGTTCAACTCGTATGCTAGACTGCATGCAGAGCAAAGCTCTTTTAAACACAAGTTACTGGTTGTTTATTTGTGATTGATGCCCAAAAGGGAAATTTGTGTGTATGCCATTTGTAAATAGGAAATTCCACTGTGAAAGATATCAGTTGTTCATGACGGTTTAAATTTTCATAATTTATGTAACAGAGTGTAGTTAGCAATGTGTTATGTTTTCAAAAGATCAGACTAACGACTAGATCTTCAAAGCGACTTTGTGTAAACTTTGCTTTTCCTTAAGCAAAAAGGAAAGCGTCAAGCCTTCATCAAAGTTATCTTGTTTCCGCTACAAATGATTATCAGCCGTGTGTCAAGCAATCTTTTTAACTTGAGTCAAGTGATTCATCTTTCTGTCTCTTCAGTCTTACCCCTACAAGGATTGTTTTTTTTAGCCAACCAGCCCGTGGTACCAATATCACTTCACGAAGCACAGGCCACTGATTCGTCGATGGGACTTTTCCAAACACCAAGTGACGTCTCCACGACGTCATCGCCACCTTTAGCTGACCGATTTGCAGCCGACACTTTAGCTTCGAGCCAAAGTGAGTCTTAAGTTTACTTTGTACTTGTCATTGTTGTTACCCCCGCTCCTTTCAAGGGGTGGAGGCATGACGCAAGACCATAGAGCTCCAGAAAGTGGGCAACTTCTCCAAGCCCTGGACCAGGGGTCGTAAATGGAAAAGGAGTCGCCTAAGAGCGAGCGGTGCAGAGTTTAAAGCTGGACAGTACAGAATGAGATGAGAATTGTCCAGGGTCGGATGACTTAAGGCGCTGCATGAAGTATTCTCACTTCTGCTTATTTTGTGTATCATTGCCAGTGTTTCAGTCATTTTAGGAAAACGTTGAAACACGCGCTGCTTGTTTGCGTTACTGACTTGAGCGTTAAGGCAGTTTTCTCTGCTTTAGCAACCGTACTTGTTGTAGCAGTTGCTCTGCCCGGTGTTACTGGCTTATTGAAGTAAAATTTACCCCAACCTATTTCATGATCCCATTTTAGCTCGAGTCAAGCCTGTCAGTATCAGCGTCGCTACTACAAAGGAGAACAAAGTGTTAAAGACGGCCATGGTCGCTCCATTCATCAGGCATACCTCTGCTAATAAGACACCCGACATCGAAATGCCCCCAAAACAGGCCATCGTCGACCCTCCACTAACGAAGGTATTAAAGCTTGTCTGTTTAAATTTCTTTCAAATGAATTGCTAATTGTCGGATATATAGATAAAAAAAAAATACGACGTTTGTGTTGCAAACGAATTAAGTTGTACAACATGATAACCAGGTTATGTGAAGTGTCTGTCCATTTCCAACCAAACCGTAGAAGTAGTGTGGTATCCTCACTGTCAACAAAACAAACTACTGATATCAAGCAGAAAGTGCGTCGATTGAAAACCGCACTAGATCGCGAAGAGCCAGCTGCGAATCTATTCACTACTATAGAATAGTTACACCCCGACTAAGTTAGTGATAACGTGATGGCTATTCAAAAGTAAGTTAATTATTCAAAATCTGATGCAAAAGTAGTTTATCAGTAATTGACATACTCCGTGTCAGTAACTTACAGCACTGCATTGGAGAATTGACTCAAGTAGTGTTGTTATCTATGCTGCATGTACTTTGCTAGCTCGAAATGTCTGCTGTTGATTCATCGACGACCAGGGAAGAAGCTAGAGTGATGGCGGTGAAAGGAATCGCTGATTTAAGGTGCGTAATTCCTTGCTTGTAGCGCGAATATTGGCAATCCAGTGTGAAGCTGATCGGTGCGTCTCAAAACGTTACAAAAGCAATCTACAAGGGTGCTGGCTCTGCGCTCTTGTCAGTTCTGGTGTACGCTGGGGCCAAGCGCTGCTTAACTTTTTGTATTATTTTGGCTCACAATAGACCAGACTTTACGTTGCACGCAGCACCGCCCCAAGCGGAATTCTTGTTGCTAACAAACTCGGCTTAAGGTTCCGACTGGGGCTTTCACCGATCGGAACGCGCTAATTCGAGGGACTGCTGACTTGTCTGTGTGGTCACTTCGCAGTTTTTTCAAAAACTTCGTTCAACTTGCGTTGGTTGAGTAGCTTTTCAAAGCTACAGTACTGTCAATGAATTGTGTTTCTATCGTCGTTTCGCTCACACCTCGAAACTAGTCTTTAAAAATGAACGCACTTTGAATTTAAATAGCGATAATTTGGATCAAGTGTGCAGTTGCACTCAATCTGCAATGTACAATTTATTTTTTTAAACTCATTTTTCATTGTGTGACGCGTGTTCCTCATGTAGTTGATGCTGTTTGCTTGTTTCTTAGCTCTTAAAAGTGTTCTTTCTTAAGCAAGATGCGTGCTGTTTTTGGTTTTGTATTTTAAAAGTCTTTTCAGGCATAACCTTGAAGAAACGATGAGTTCGTTACGCAATACGCAGTTGCGTCATCGGGAAGGCGACGCATTTCAACGCCGTGTATCAGCACAACTAGACGAAGGTAATGTTGTTACAACCGAACCTGCGTCGAGTTGCTACGGCCACCGCAATAACAGCATTAAAACAACCAAGTGTTTGAATTGCATTTTTTCTTTGGAAGAGCTGGGTTTTGCACAATTCACAAATGTACCATGCTTTGGTAACCACTGCAGTAGCATGAATGACACAGCGCGTTGTTTTGGTCACGAGCATTTTTAAACCAACGTTTTCTCTGTTGAATCGCAGGGCTGCAGGCAACAGATTTATTTATCCTTAAAGCTGCATTATCTTATCTGCTACGTGTACTGGTTCAATCAATATTTGGCATAGTTTCTTTCAGATGCTTCAGTTGCAGCATGATGACCGTCTTCAGTTGTATTTTTATTGATTAGTGCATGCATGGTATTGGACTTTGTAACTTTTTCGTCCACAGCCCTTTATTTTATCATCTATGGTACTTGTTGATTGTCTCAATTTTTGAAAGATGTTAATTCCGAGACGGAGCCGACACCAATATTGCGTTCTGGCGCCATCTATCGGTCACATCACAACCTATCTCATCACCGCACCGGCGTGCACCTGCATCTGTCTTCCGGATCAAATACGCCAAAGCTCTGCGCTGGGGAAACCTTGGGTCATCATCCATCGTACAAATTTGGGCCTGGTAAGTGCAAAAGTTATTGTTCGTATGCCAGGCATGCACAACTCAAAAACAACAAGATAAGCACAACAACCAAATAGTTTTTCCACTGGTGTTGTTGTTGTTGATTACCCCACCCTTTTCGAGGGATGGGAGCATGGCCGAAGACCATGGAGCCCCAGAAGCCGGGCAACTCCCCAGGATCTGGACCAGAGGTCATAAAGAGACAGAGAGTCGCCAAAGAGTGAGCGGCGCAAAGAGTCCGTAGCTGGACAGTACAGAATGAGATCAGAGGTGGTGCTTGGACGAGTGTCCACAGACTTTGCAGGAAGGATTCTCGATTCTGCCAATCCTAGGGAGATAAGAACCTAACAGAAGGCTGTGTCCGTTGCAGCGTAGACGAGAGAGAACATGCGAGCATGACGAGGGAGCACAAGTTCCTCGGTGGAAATTGAGGGAACCTGTGTGTCAAAAAATTTCAATGAGACAGTACGCCTCCAGTCCGAGAAAAGAGAAGAGTGGATACGAGAGATAAGAGGAGAGAGACTACAAGGGATTACAGAGGGCGCAAGTAGGGTTCCCCGTGTGGCCAGCTCATTAGCCGCGTCGTTCCCCGGGAGAGACGTAAACTCACGTCAACAATCGGTTTAAACTTGATTTTGTTTGAATTATTAGCATTTTTTTCAATCTCTGGCTGGTCGCACCAAATGCTGTTGCGACCTGCGGCCCGTATATTGTGCTTGCCTGACGTATGCCTACCGTTTTTCTTGTCCTGCGATTTCGAGTGTGGGGACGGTGAGAAATAAAACGCCCAGTCCAATGAATCCATACTTATTGGTTTAATCTAATTCAGCATCGGCTGTCAATTTTGAAGCAGTGATAAATGGAAATGCCACACTGGTAGCCTTATAATGTTGAGGCGAATTGTTTCAAAAACTGATGGTCGTTTCTCACTGCAGTGTAGGTAAGCAGTTTCACAACGCAAACTAAACACAGCCAGCTAGCACATTTTACTTCGTCAGAGTTCTATAGTACATTGAAGTAGGCCACAGATTTTCTCGCAGCCTTTGTTGAGAGCGAGGTAGAAGTCACATCAGTTGCAATTCTGCATTGATGAGTAAATTTACCATAAATGCTTAAGATGCAGAGGCTACTAGCTTTAATATTGCGCCTGAAAAAGTTTGAAGTAAAAATTTAGCATTTTTTTTTAATGTAATGGCTTTGAAGATGGGGCTGCAGCAGTCTAATTATTTCGCTTTACACTTTACTGTTTTTACTCTTCAAGCAAATTTCTGCAGGTCAATATTCTTCGCTGCAGCGAACTCGTTCAGCCCGTATATCACGTGCTTCATGGGGGGACAACTCTCACATTGCGAAAATGAGGGCGGTCAACATAGAATCCACTGATTTTCAACCGAAAAGGTGAGCATTTGCATAAATTTCTGATTCTCGAAAGAAGGACAAGAAAATTTAGCTCTGCAAGTTCAAAAGTTATCTGCACAGCGCTCATACATGTGATTTCCATTCACATCTGCTGACCACTCTCGTTCAATGTCAGGTCTTATCAAGCTATTGGCGTATTGTCCCGTCATCGACGTGGCTGTTAATCTGTCAACGTTTATTTTAGCTGGTCACTTAAAATTAGTCCTGTTGCTATCGCGCTAGTAACGAGTCTTGACTGTTCAGTCAACAAACCACAGTGTGTTTGTCTAAACCAAGCCCAAGAAGTCGGTTAAAGCGAGCTTATAAAAGCAAAACAAATCATGATTTTCAAGTGGAGTTATCAAGAAAGTTCAATTTTGTTAAATTGCTGTCTTCCAAACGAGATGTTGTAGTCACAATGAACAGTTTATGACCGTTTAATTGACTTGAAAGCGTCGTTCAGTACCCAGCGGCCAATACGACTGTTAGCGTGGCTTATCGGCTATTGCGTATGAAAGCTGTTTGAAACGTAGCAAAGTACTGAAAGCGTTGGTGGATAAAGGATTTTAGGGGCCTGGGGAAAGAATTTATGAGTAGTCTCATCATTGCCCAACTTTTCGATGAAGACTTTGAGATTACCACTACTGCGAAGGTCCGATTTGTTTATTTTTTGCAAATGAGCGAGTAGACCTATTTTTTGGAGATCAAAAATGTTTGCACCAAAAATGTTGGACATGTTTATGAAAGGGCCCCCTTATTTTCCCAAAACGGGTGCTGGGTACCTGCCTCATTTGCCTCACCCTAAATCCACCACTGACAGCAGGGTACTGAATAAATGCTGCAAGTACATTACCCACGTCATTGCGGCAATTTTGCCTTCGCGGTTGCAATATTTAGGGTTGAAATGAACAGTTGCAGCCGTACTGCCACTCCCAAGTGGTTCTGAACGCTTCATCTTTATAAAATCTACATAAGTTTTTCTTTGACAGTAGGTTGTTGGTAAAGTTGCTTGTTTGCAACAGTGCTTTTTCTAGCAAAAAGTTGTCTTTTTTTGTCGTATTTTGCTAGTGCTGCCTAATTTTCTTTCAAACGAAGGCAGAGGCATGAAAAGAGACTACTCTACATGAAATCTGCCCCTGCTATTTTCTTTATTAGATTTTAATTTTCTTGGTGAGTTGCGTTCCACGTCATTATGACGTCATTTAGCTGTGGTATTGAATTACTGGTCACGCTGTTATTCGCCAGTCGTTTCAAAGTGCCACAAAGCAGGTAATGTAGTTTTTAAATATGGAGATTTTAGGTAAAAAGGATACTGCCGAAAAAATGAGATTTATGAGTTACTTTATTGTAAACTGCATCGCTGGCCTTTTTCGGTTGATAAAAAATTCTTTCTTCCTTATTGCATACGGCCTTTATTTTCATATTCATAGCTTTTTGGATCTATTTTGGTTGAATTAATTTTCTCAGTTTCACGGACATCACAAACCAGTGGTCTGGAACTTATTAAACTTCATGTATTTAGTTAGCTTGGCAAATATAGCTGCACGTAAAAAAATGAAGCCTATCCGTTGAAGTGGGTCGCAAAACCAAGGTCAATTGTTGTTGTACTGTAGTTAGTTCAGTATGGAATTGTTAATTGATTTGATTGAGTAAACAGTAATTTTTAGCTCAGTTACCCTTGACAAAGTTCTGTATGTTTACTACTACTTTGGTGTAATTAGGCATGCGCGTACACGTTTTTTAAAATAAATAAAGGTTCAAGAAATTTTCAAAAAGAAAGACAAAGACTGTTATCAAGCGTTGCAAATTTTGCTGTTCAAGAATAGTTTTCAGGCTATGCAAGCCTCGTGGCTTACTAGGGTTCTAGATTGTAGCTATGCTTGGCATTTTTATGTAATTTACGCAGTTGCCGTAGCAACGTACCCCAAATCCCAAAGCGTGCAGTCGTCTGTAGAATGAATTTCAGATATTTAGAAGTTGGACGTGGATTTGTTTCGGTGACAGAAGTAACAGGACTATCTTAATTGCATTGTGAATACGTAGTGCAGTGAATTGTTATGTAGTACGTTTCGCTTCATTTGCAAGCTTATGACTTGACGCGTGTCGAAATTAAGTCTTAAGTCTAGCCGCGCTCGTAATTTCAAAACGCCTTTTCAATTCTTGTCAAGCAAACAGCTGAAACTAAAGTTTAGTTTTGATTGAATTAACTCGACAGCATCGGCGAGGTGCCGAATTACGATAAGTAAGTCAGGCAGGAAATGTATTAAAAAGTTTTGCTTGGTTTGAGGAAGTGAGTTATACGAGTAATTTTGGAGACTCAAAGTGCATAGAAATATCGTTTTGGTCGAAATATCAATTTTCAGTGATTTAAAGAACTGTTTTTGCGTTTTTTCCCCTTAGATAAGGCAGATGGTTAATTCCTGACGTTGTACTCGGTCGTGCAAATTACTGTGATGTAATAGGGAGAGCAATTTTGCTGATGAACTTAAAGTGTGTAATTAAACGTTTTAATTTTCACGAAAAAGGAAAGAAATTAGTTTAATTACAAGTTTTAGCATCGGATTCGTCAGTTAGCGGAACTAAAATGCTCAAGCTTTATTTCTTTACTATTGAGGTTGTGCGCTTTTTCATTGCAAAGTGACATTTATAGTCTTAACTTTTATTTCAACAATACGTAAAAAACGCTAAAGTTAACGACTTTATCGTCAGCAGCAAAAGTAGTTGGCTGTGGAGTTTTGTTTGCAGCTAAAACTTTTAACGAGTTGATCGAGAAATGCAGTTTTTATGCGTTTATGTATGCAGATGTCGGTAGTTAAAAGTGGCTTGCAGAACTTCGCTATTATTGGTGAAGTGTTGGTAACTGGAACAGATGAGAACTGGTCGATTGGTAGAGTTTCATCAGTTTGAAATGTCACAGCAATATCATGCGAGCTGGACGTTTTTCAGCGATTCCTGAATTTTGTTCAACAAACAGTTGAAGCCGACTGGGCATTTTTTATTTTAATGTTATTTTTTCCAGAATATTATTTATAAGTAATCTTCACAATGGTATTGATGCAGAAAACAGCTATATTGAGTAATTTCTTTTAAATATGCGGTTAATGTTTTCATTTTGCGCGCTAACAAATTTTCGCACACCTTCAAAATTAAGTGAATTGTAAACTTAGGGAGGCAGCCTCAAAGCGCATAGAGCATCGGCTTTGCGTTTCTCGACATTACCTTGACAGATAAATAGCTCAAAGGTGTACTGCATGAAGGAGTCGTATTGTGTAATTCGTAGCATGGGAGTGTTTCCTGATAAAAGAGGCAGCAATATTGCTTTCAATTACACGGACTATGTAGCAGTGATTGAAGTTCTCCGGACTAATTCTAGCGGCAAAAACAACAGACTGAACTCGAGCCAGAAGAAAAAATTGAATTAAATTCAGTTCAATAATTTTACTCTTGGGTTACGTGGGAAGTCTTTGTGGTTTTACACATGTACAACGTTGTGTTTGGATCTGCTGCAAAGTTGTCTGTACCGCCGCGGCACCGTACGTTTCTACGACAAATGTTCCAACCAAACAAAGAGTAACACCAACAATGCTTGTCTAAAGGCGCAATCACGCAGGCATCTAGTTGGGGTTATTAAGCCCCCTTTGGCATTGTCACCTGTTACTAGCACAGTGTTTATACAATTTATGTACCTTATGAGCTCGTGGTTCTCAATCGGGGGGAGGAGGGCGAAAGCAGGGTTACACGTCATGGCGTCATAGTCAGTGCTTTGCAGGATGGTTGCAACAGAAATACAGCGTTTTGAACCATTTATTACGATTTTGTTACTACTGCAAGTCATTTTTGATGGTGTAAAGGTGCGGGAAATTAAATACTACTGTTATGTTGCGCTGTAAAGAGTTGTTGTGGGCGCAGCTTACATTTTCATCAACGAGAATGGGTACTTGTGGGTTATCTGTCACCACTTTTTTTCACCAGGTATTAAATTACTATTATTTAACTGTATATATTATGTTTAAGCCTAAAATGAGTTTGGAAGGCAGTGTACACTGAAGGGGCAGGCCCGGTATGTAAATGTATGGGGCAGTGTACACTGGAAGGGAGTGTACAGGGTTAGGTTTATTAAATTAAAAAATAGTGGTGACAGATAACCCATAAGTACCCGAGAATGTTGCGCATTCTCGTTGATGAAAATGTAAGCTGCGCCCGTTCATTGTTAAAATGCTCTTCTATTGTTTCGTACTTACGAAATTTTGCTCTTAACGCTAATGGCGATATGTAAGCGTTGCTTGGTTGGTTTTGATTTTTGATCTGCTACTTTTGTAGCCAAAACCTTGCAGCATCGTATCAGTGCTAGTACAATCCTTTTGATAAGACAGGTTATATCGCTAGTAGCAAAACGTACAGCTTAGTAGTTGAGTCTATTCACGTGAAATACTGATTCATAAAATTTAAAAGCTCATCACAACTGCGCGTACAGTCTGCTCCTGCCTGCTTGAATATTCTAATTTGACGTCTTGTTTGACAATCTGCTCTTAGGTTGTTCAATCAGTTTTATTGTTTGTTTGTTTGTTGTGTTTTAGCTTGTTACTGTTGTTGGTGATTTGTATCTGTTTAGGCTATATGCACTTATACTACCGTTATAGTTAATAGCAGATACGTTAGCTACGCTTCTGTTTTAAACGACCTTGAAAGCGATCGAAATTGGACGAAAGAGAAACGGTAACATTGTTATTATACTTTTTCACTATCCTCAGCCACTTTCACGGCATATTTTTAGCTTGTTTTTATTAATTTATCCTCCTATTGTAAAAGCAGATTTCCTAACGCTGCTGAGTAATTTCGATAAATTGAATACTTTACGAGCAAGCCAGCCACCACCTTGGTATAGCAAGCAAAGGAAACCGTTGTAAATGCCCCTGTAGTGAAATATTGTGCACAGTTGAGGCTTTTGATTCATCACAAGTCTTTGTAATAGTGTTTGGATATGTTTGTACGCGAAAATATAATATTTGCTCACAACTTGTGCCCATAAACTTTGAAAATATTATGGCGTCACATGAAGGTGCTTACCGAATCAAAGTTTACCCTTTCATGAAAACAAACCTCCATCTTCGCTCCAGAATCGACGGCGATTCTCTATGAACCTCTGCTTTCTCACTGATATTTGCTTGAAAATGAGAGATCCCGAATCAAACGTTTGGTTTGATCTTCTCACTGGCTATGAAAGCGACCCCATGATCGTTTTAGATATCGGCACGTTATTGAATGTTAATTGCTTATGGGTGACAATGCGTGGCTTAGGCCTTCATTTGCTAACTTTCAACCTTAATGGTTTGAAGAGAGCATTTAGGTAACACGGATAAATACCCTATAATCATGTCATCACTGCATACGTCAGTGTCATTGATTGTAATTATGACGTCAAATCTTAAGTTTTTTGTGTTTGTAGTAGGTAAATTGACCGAGGTTAATTAAAATACCAACATCAAGTAATCATACCTCTATTGTAACGGGACAGAAAGTCTAGTTGACATAACGAGATAGAACTTGTGTGTGTGTGTGTGTGTGTTTACCCCTTCTCTTCCTTGGGATGGAGGTACGGCATGAGCGGTAATTCAGGTTCATGCCGTCAACCTAATTGATATTAGGCTAGGGGAAAGATGGCAGCCCATTTCGAACCAGTCTTGAGTGACTGGTAGCCCCACCACCAACAAGGCGGACTGCCACTGGTGGGTACCCAAGAGTCGTCTGACATGCTGGGTTAGCAACTTCACAATTATAATCCGGTGAAGTACGGGTGGGGCCACCTGTCTGCCACATAAAGATGGAGGCGTCCCGTTAAGTGCCTTGCCCAAGGACACAACAAGCAAGCTTGCCGGCTTGTTCTCCACACTATTCCTTTTTTATGCTGAGCGCCAAGCAGGGAAGCTGTGAATACCATTTTTTTAAAAGTCTTTTGGTATGACTCGACTTAGGGAATGAACCCAAGGTCTACCGACTACAATGTGGACGCTCTAACCACTGCACTATCGCGCCGGTGGATAGAACTTCGGAAGAGACGTTTTTTATGTACCAGTACCATAAGCATATGTTTGCTTTAAGTACCACTCTGATTATTATCGCTTCAATGCTGTTTTTAGTTAAGAAAACTACATAATAACTTCTCAATATAGCTCTTCTGCTGTAATTATAGAATTCGAAAAACTAAATTAGTTTTTCTTCGTCAGGAGTGGCTGAAGTTCTGTTGGTTATGCAATCGTTGTCTGTGTTTGAACTTTAGTCACTCCTGACGAAGAAAAACTGATTTTAGTTTTTCAAAACGTTGAGTTTTTATGAATTTTCTGTGGATTTTAAGTCTAAAAGATATTTTAACTTTTGATTACACTAAAAGAGCTATGTTGGAGAAGTTAAAAGATGCCTGGTGACACAAGCAAACTAAAAACTACTTAATAGTTCAAACGTTTTCGGCAACGCTTTATAAAAACTGGAATTGATTTTAAAGTATTAAAAATGTGAGAAAAATAACTGGAAATGACTTAAGATTACAAACTGCTCAGATTTTTAGTTAATCTTAAGACATTTCCAACTTTTTTTTATCATTTCTAGTTATTTTTCTCACATTTTTAATAATTTTAATATTAATTACGGTACCAGTTCTTCTATCGTGTTGCCGAAAACGTTGAATTGTTTGGTAGTTTTTTAACTAAAAACAGCACCGAAGCAATGATAAACAGAGTGGTGCTTCTAGCAATTATTTGTTTATGATACTGGTGCATCAAAGCACAACGTCCCTTCCCAAAAAACAACCTCATTAACCCATCCTTTTTTGTGATATTTTCAGCTTTTTTTATGCATTGATATAAATAATAATAAATGCTACAAAAACCCTGGAAATGATTAAAAAAGTTGAGTAGTTAAAAATTCTGACAAAAGTAAAACGTGTTGGGGAAAACATTAAACTATTGTGTACTTTTTAAATAAAAAGCATTAAACCAACGATAAACGGAATGGTGTTTCTAGCAATCACTTGTCAATGGTACGTAACGAAATATAAAGCTAGGCAAAACCATTGTCGAAGTTCGGTACGAATTATGCGTGCGTGGTTTCAAAGTTTTTTGGTTCCAGATTTTTTATCAAGTTCATACGTTCTTTGACTTTTCTGTGCACATTGAATATTGATAAGCATAGATAGTTGTGCGCACTAAGCATCAACGCAAATTAACCGGCGCGATGGCGTAGAAGTTAAAGCGTCTACTTCGCAGTCGATAGACCTGTGGCTCGTTTCTCTTGTCGAGTCATGCCCAAAGATTCTACAAAATGATATTCGCTGCCACCCTGTGTGGCCCTCAGCACGAAAGGGATAGTGTGGAGAACAAGCTGGCAATCTCGCTTGTTGTATCCTTTGGGCACACTTAACGGGATGCCACCATCTTTATGTGGCAGACAAATGGTGGAGCAAGAAGTCTACTCGTCGTGGTGGCTCAGTCAAACTGAAGACTAGCAATAAGGGCTAATGAGAAGCTTCTTCAAAAATAAAGATCTTGCGCACACGAAGAAGAAGAAGAAGAAGAAGGCATACCGATATGTAAAATTATTGCAATCCCCCAAAACTGGAGTGCCTTTGTGGGTTTGAGAGTGTGATTTCCTGGATTGAAACAACTGATATAGCCCAATAATTGCTCTTAGGTAACATGCTAATGCTTCAAATTACTGAATTGGCCTGTTTACCCTGTCGAAGTCAGAACGACGGATAAGTGAATGGCTGCAAACCTTGTTTTCTGTCATTTGTTTAAGCGATGACTCTGCAACGACGGTTTTTTTTATAAATTTTCGTGGCGTCTTCACGTTTCACGGTCCATGCTAAATTGTTCAAGCGCGTTTATAGTTATTATGCGATGTATTCACCACACTATCGGCTATATCTTGATTGTCACCGTAGCTCATTTGTAAATTTTGCCTAGCCAGAGCGACATTCACAGTATCCAATCGAGATATTGGTTAGTTTTTATGACAAGTGGAAACTTATTAACTAAACACAGCTGCTTGGCTTCAATAAAAGTTTCCGATATAAAATCGACATAACGAATGACATAACCGGTTATAATTCGTACTGTCAAAGCACTCGGTTTAAAAATTGCCCTAAAAAAGCTTTTAGCAATTAGGGTATTCAAACCGTTTTAGCGAAACATCTTTGGTGATGTTTGTATGGCTGGCGTAGTCTTTCAAGCTTTTCATTCATTTTGTGTTGAATCAGTTGGACAAGCTGGCATTTTTATTTTCTCATTGTGAAATTCATAGGGTGGCATAGTCTTAGCCAACGTGGACCAGCAGGGTTGGGCGTAAGTATACTAAACTTCACCATTTGCAAAGGTCTTATCATGAAACTAGATCTGTATGCAGGACACTTGTCTTTCAGCTAATATTATTATTTCTTGCATCATGGGCGTACGACATCAAACCAATTTGGGGGGGCACCAAATTTTTGCCCGAAAAATTTGTCACTGTAACAGTATCTCCAAAAAAAAAAAAAAAAAAAAAAAAGGTCATCGCCCGTTTCGCTGCACCTCATCTATTACTTTTGGACTGAACATGCCATCAAACGTGGGTCCAAAGTGGTATTGACCTTTTTTTTTTTTGGTGATGCTATTACAGAGACAAATTTTTCGGCAAAAATGTATGGACACTTACTCAAATTGCCCGAAAAATTAAAAGTTGCCCAAAATTTTTACTCAAATTGCCCGAAAAATTACAAGTTGCCCGAATTCAAGGGGGGGCAGTGCCCCCCCGGACCCCCCACTTCGTACGCCTATGTCTTGCATACCAACGTGTTGGAAACGAAATCCTATTTTTTAGTTTCGAGCTAGTCTATTTCTTGCTGTTTGCCTACGAGATAGTTCCTCTTTTGTCAATAAGTGAACTAGCGCTGTATTTAGATAATGTTATATATTTATCACCTAGTCTATTCCAAAACATGTTTTGTGTTCCACACAATGCAATAACACCAATACAACCGTTTTATATTTAAGACTCTAAATAACCACCATTTGCATTGCGCTGTTGCTGGAAAGATGAAATGTCTTTGCTGGAATATTACTTGCTAGTTGGACATAGCTGTTGGTCAAACTCGAAAAAACACTTTAAATGATTTTGCGTATTATTGATTAGTTGAAGATGCACATGTTTTTTGTCTTAGCAATTACAAATATTGCTTCTCGAATGTTCGCTAGGTTATCGACCGCTGACTAAAATCACAGGCTGCTCTTCAATACCGTGTTGTCTCATGCAGTACGTTTTTACTACTGCGTTTGATATTTATTGGCTGGGAGATTTAAAGCCTTATACAAAGATCAAGTAAGGCTATGGGCTAAAAGAAGATAAGATTATTAAATCTAAGCGAATGGAAAAGACAGTGCATTAGTCTGCAGTATAAATTCGTTGAGTAGAGCATTAATTACATTTCCTTTGCGACATTGTTTTTGAGATATGCAGAGTAGGACGTTTATACAATGTGACTAGTGCTGACCGTCTATCTGGTCTCTCGTCAAACTTCGGTCTGCTTTTGGTCAAGGAAAGGATTATTTAACTGCTAGTTTTGCGTAAGGTGCTGTACAACAAACTCAGAAAATAAGTTTCATTGCCAGCTGCATACTTCAGTCAAATTACAGTACAACCGATTAGTCATTTTGTTTTAGTTTCGAACAATTATTGAACACCTTTTTTGACTATCACGAATTATCCCAATACGGTAGTATGTGATTCTACTAACAATTCAATCGAGGTAAAGTCAAATGAAAGATTAACAATAGACATGAGTTTTGTGTAAAACGCAGATTTTAGTTGTTTTCTTACAAAAGGATGTCTATCTACCTGAGTGTTTGTAATGGTTATATTAGGTTTATGTAAATATTTGAGACGTAACAATAATTACTGCAGGAATGCAAAACTTCCTAAAGACCTAGACTTCATTTTAAGGCGTTTGAAATCGCATTTCCTAAAACGCAACCAAGTTGACTGTATTCTGAAAAATGTGCACCTCTGATCTTCGCCCCGTTGTATTTCGCACTGATTGACCATCCATTATATACTGTGGCTGATTTATCTGCATTGGTAAGAAAAGCTTAATCGTTTTGGTAAATTTAATGCTGGTCTTTCGATTGGTCCTTAAGCCTTCTTTACAACTTTAAATCACAAGTACTTTTGAACTGACTGAATTATTACAATGACCTAATTACAATGTCAGCCAAATAAACTTTTTATTGAGAAAATGAGGCAGTTAAGTATCGCGAAAATCTGGCAGAGGGCGAGCTGCGCGAGTGCATTTGGAACCGATACTTTTGAAACGCCCAGGTTTATCACCTACTTTTAGGTTGATGAGATTTTACTGTAGATGTTGAACTGACAATATTGAAAATTGTTTCTGTGCTGGCCGTTTAAAGTTTTATCTTTTTGTAAGCACGGTGAACTTGGTTTGTTGTAGTATATTTTATCGTTTTTGACAACTAACTATTTGCCTACGCACTTCGCTTTCCTAGTTTGTTTGCTAACTCTTTTTCAAAGCGATTGATCGCACTGATGGCAAAGTTTGTATTCATTGACTTTGATTTAGAAGTGGGACGAAAAAGAATTAGTATTGTCTAAAGTAATTGAAGCTTTGTCAACGCTGCAGAAATTGCATTTTTGAGGCTCTGGTAGGCATGAGGTTTTAGTTAAAACGTAGGTCAGCTTGACAAAGTGCTTGAATAAAGGGGGTACCGGCGCGGTGGTGTAGTGGTTAAGCGTCCGCTTAGCCATCGGTAAACCTGGTTCATTTCCCTTGGTGATGGTATTTTCAGCTTCCCTGCTTGGCCCTTAGTACTAAAGCAATAGTGGGAGAAAAAGCCGGCAAATTTACTTGCGCTGACCTAGGTAACGCAGTTAACCGGTTGCCTCCATCTTTATGTAGCAGATAGGTGGCAGCGCCGAGCAGTCTAACCGTCGCGTGGCCCAGTGTCACGAAAGACTGCACGTCGAGCAGGATGGGCTCATACCCAAGAAGAATAGAGAGTGTGTGAGTTCGTAGCCAGTTACGTTGTTGATTCGTTGATGCGCTGTGTTGGTGCAAATGCACTGTTTTCAGCACCACCGGTTTCCGAAACGGGTGTAAACATGACTTCTATGTATCACGACAATGGACCTCATTGTGACTCAATGCTAGGTTAGAGTGATGTAGAGCCGGTGAATGGGGTTTTGAATATTGAGGTGAGCTTCTCAAAGAACACCACGGTTTGGAACGAAATTGAGGAACGCTACGTTTTGAGGCTTGCCATACACGGCGAGACAACGTTTAAGATCAAGTGAGAGTGTGGGCAGGTCTTGTTTTTGAGCTGTGTGAAGACTTAACACATGACTTGCTTAGAAAGACTTTCCTTTTTTATTGAGTGAAAAGTTTGTTGCCGGCTTTCTTTTAAATTGGACTTATTTGCAATGTTTTTTTATTGAAAGTCAAGGTAGTTTTAAATTATTAATGACTTAATGAACCACCAGCAGTGAAAGAGGAATGACATCTATCTGGTATTTTCCAATATCGAACGTTGAGCTTTCGACGTCTTAACCGTTATCAAATCTTAGTCGGCCATCAAGAAAAATTAATCAGATAAAAGATCTTTTTTCTGCAAGCAGTCTTGCACTCAGTTCACCTTTACTGCGGCAGAAGCAGCAGTGCAATGGCGAGATCATAAAAGAGTAGTTTCGGTGTACAGTGCTAGTTGTGAAGGAGTGAACATTTTGTAGTCGACTACTGCTTTCAAGTTTATCTTTGAGCATTAGGCAACATGAGTTGGATAAAACGATTTTTGCTGCCTGAGTTGTTAATTCAGTAGTTTCGTGTGTAGGCAGTATTTCGTTTCGTAAAATTATTTCCAAGATTGAAATGCATGCATAGAGAAAATAGACTTGAAAATGCCAGTGACAGCTCCACTATGGCATCGTATCAGTGGATTGTTTTGTGGTTTTCGGTAAGATCAAAAATCAACTTGAATTTGATCGAAATTTATATGATTTTATAGAACAGTTTAGTTGTTTTAGTTCGTTAAAGGCAATGTTTAAATTGTCCGCACATGTCAAATATAACTACTTCACTCTAGGTTCTTTTTAAACATTGACTATTTTAAACGGTTTACCGCACTTATGGCCACTTAGGAAAGCATATATTGATTTATGCGGTACACTTACTATATCGATAGTCAATAACTTTCGAAATACTACACATTTTGTCTTGTGTTGAAGAAAAGGGGTCTTCACTAACCAACCACCTGCTCACAATGCTTAGGCAGCAGACTTAAAATACAGTCAATAAGCTTATCACGAAAATATAGTTCATCAAGCTCATCACTCTTGATCTGTCATGGTACAGAGCAGGGTTTTGGTCTTTAGATCACAGAGTCTTGGGTTCAAACTCTTATTTGAACATTCTCAGTATTTCACCGAAAAACACAGCGCGACTGTAAAAAATCTTTCGGTAATTAAAGGTCGATGCAAAGCCGGTGGATATTAGAAGACGTTTACACGGGGCTCGTGGATAGTTTGAAATGTAGGAAGACATTAATAATGGCCGCTGTTTTCAGATCGAAAAACGGAAATAGTGGTAGCAGTGAAGATCTTGCCGACTGCATTGGAAGTTTGAGTCCAGATGATTTATCTTCCGATAACTCTCCCGTGCATCAGATGAAGACACACAAAGTAAGCTCGGATGCAAGCAAAGAGAAGTGGGAAGAGTTAGGAAATCGATTATCGAAATCGACCTTAGTACTAGTTCCGGCATTGAACTGACGCAATGGTAGAATTGTTTCCGCAGCGCAGATCATATCATAATGAGACGTAGCATCATTTGGTCAAAACACGGATTTGTTTTGAATAGGTTGTGGTCCAACTCAAGGACAACTAGTCTCGGAATAAAATCAAGAGTGTTACGAGGCTGATTTTTATGATATAGGTATTGCATATTTAGAGAAATAATACATCAGCATTCACTTTGGTCGCATTTGTAATTTTTTTTTACCGTCATAATGAAGGAAAATGATAATTGGTTGAAATGAGCTTGTAAGACTGCGACCCCCTAGATAGGGATATTGTTGCAAAGATAAAATAAGGTTTGATGGATTATTAACTGAAGAATTTGGTGAGTGGCTGATCACGTTACGAAGTTCGTTTTTATTGTTGTTTTTTGCAGTTAAAGTAAACGACTTGTTCCAAACTGATATCTCTACGGTTTGATTTTAGTTTCGGCTATATAGCTTTTCCTTTACCAACTGTAGAGATTAAAAATAGTTTTTACCTTATCACGAGCTTATCCTTTATTTTGTGAATTGATTAAATTTATTGGAAGTTTAATTGCTCTGCCCAGATGTTGTCATTGGCTGGTCTTCATACAATCTGTACGCCAGAGCAGCAGTGCGATGCTTTAACATTTTATGAAACAAATTTAAGATCTGTGTTTGTGTAGGACATTGGAAACCACCACAAGTCGATTAAGCAACTAAAGAAGAAAGGGCTTGCAAAGCAGTCAGGTTTGTCGAGAACTTTAACCTGCTTAAGCGTAAACTCAGATACTATCAAAACGCGAAAATTCCACGGACTTGCCCTAATTCTAATCCTGATGTTAATGATATAACTTCAACCCAACCCTCAACGCTGATTTGCGCCGGAGATCTTCCTGTTTCAGTAGAATTTATGTCTATAAAAGACTTCGTGGATTTTCGCTTTTAATTTCTTCTCGTATGCTATCGAAATTTAAGCTACAAAACAAGTTTTCTGCCCAAGATCATTTCAAAGCATGTACTTCAGAATTAGTGAATCACACCAGTTTGCATTTAAAAGTTTTAAAAGTCTTGTGTTGCTATCTAAACCAACAGTATTTGCGAAAAAATACTTGTTTGCTCATGAAAAGTCTGATCGACTGCAAGTAGTACCATCGTATTAGCAACGTGTGATCTAGTCACAAAAACTGGAGTGAAATTCCCTCACTTAAGTGGCGGCAGTTATTATTTTTATGAAGGTCTTCGTACGCCCGGTTCTAGTGCGGTAGGCAGTCGTCTGGCTTATAACGCCGAAAATTCATCACCGTGTGCGAGTCCATCTCAAGAAGTAGTGTCCAGTAAGTCCGTTTCAAGTTTAAGCGTGCCATACGTTAGTGTGATTGTAAAGCATGTGTGCATTGCAGATGTACGGACGATACATTCGTACAGAAGCTTACCGCGGCCAAGCAAAGCAAGGCTGAATGATGATGAGGTAACATTTTTGAAACTGAATTTATCCACAGGCAGATGGAATTTGCTTTTATACAGCGCCTTCAAGTTTAAACGAACACTCGCTTTATTTACCCAGTGCTTGTGCCTCGTGCCGTCACTTTACTAGAGGCTTCAAGTTGCATGAGGTGAAATGATGTGAATGCCGACAAGTCCTTTCAGTTTGAATTCCCCAACCTTTGTATTGCGCTGCCTCCACCGCTCTGCCTGACGTCATCCGTCATCTCCCTTACATTGAGAGATGCAGTTTAGCCGGTTTGCACGAACTAGTTGTGACAATTTTCTGAGCTCATGGAACCGGCTATTTAAAATATTTCAGCGTGAATTGTCATTTTAAAGATTTTGATCTTCAAAGAAAAAGTCTTCGCCTTGTGTTATGGATACATTGATCAACTTTTTTCTGATGGAGTCTGTTGTTACAACTTTTGAATGCCACCACTGCTTACATTCGCAATATTTGCCATACAACGAACAAAAATAGCAAAAAAATCAGTTTTTCGAGGGAATAAACTTGTTGAAAGCGTCAATTTTCCCATTTTTGTCCCAAAACAAACGTGAAGCCGTTTTCTTTGTAAAAGTGGTTTTTCTGCTAGTCTTTGCTCTCCTTTAGAATCTAATTTTGCCTCCCCTGGGGAGGTCGGCCTCCCTGGTTGGAAACCACTGACCTAAGTTTTTGTATGTTGCAGCCCACTTCATCTTATGACACTACAAGCCACGTGTCCAGTAAATCATTTGCTGTTTTCAAGCGATCACCATCTCTTCAAAAATTATTCGGTCTCGGAAAGTCGAAACAGGTATGGAGGGTTCTAGAAATTAGGTGAAAACTCCCTGGGATGGGGAATAAAAACTGGCTGAAATGTGAAACATCTTGAATGTTATAGAGAAATATTACTTTCTGCTCGATAACCTGTTTTGAAGCATTTTCTTTCGTTTACTCTATTTTCTTTACTCTGTAAATGTAAATTTTATGATTGGCCTGTGGCCAGGTTTCAGTAGCATTGCGGTAATCACTGTGAAAGTTTTTCGATTTTAGAGTGGATTTTGACTTGATAAAAATTATTCTGTGCAGAATCTAGCGGAGTCGCCTTGCCAAGAAAGTCGTCCTGTAGTGTATTCGAACTTGCACACAACATCACCACCATCAGTGAAACCAACTTCTGTTTCTACCAACACGTCAGCCACGGATGCGAACATGAGCAATTGTAACGGTAGTTATTGCTGGATGCTATGCAGGCCTGTAATGTTAGCGGTATACATGCATTGGACCTCTTTATTTTACTACATAATTCACTGAGGTGAATAACTTGCAAAGCGGTCATCAAAAATCAAAAAAGCACACTGCCATAACTTCGGCGAAGCGTATTATATTGAAACAATGACTTGAAAAGACAGTGGTTTTGGGCTTGTAGTAGTGCGTTCAAAACGCGGTAATCAATGAGCGATAACTTTGATTTATTGCATCTACCAGCAAGTACTGCAGACTATCCCGCACTTCGTCGATGTTATTTTTTTGCTTTTTGATTACTGGTGTTGTCTATCATTTCATGTCTAGCAAATAAACCACGATAAAACCAACTTTTGTTCTTTAACTTCACTTGGTTTTCAACCTTATTAGACTTTAATCTGTTTTTGATGTATACTAGCTAGAGATCAGTTTTACCTGTTGTTGTTGTTGTGATTACTCCTCCTCTTCCTCGGGATGGAGGTACGGCACGAACTGTAATTCAGGTTCATGCCGTCAACCTAATTGAAATTAGGCTAGGGGAAAGATGCCAGCCCATTTCGAACCAGTCTTGAGTGACTGGTAGCCCCACCACCAAAAAGGTGGACTGCCACTGGTGAGTACCCAAGATTCGCCTTTTACTACATGCTGGGTTAGCAACTTCACAATTGTAACCCGGTGAAGTACTGGTAGGCCATTTGTCTGCCACATAAAGGTGGAGGCGTCCCGTTAAGTGCCTTGCTCAAGGACATAACAAGCAAGCTTGCCGGCTTGTTCTCCACACTATTCTTTTTTATGCTGAGCGCCAAGCAGTGAAGCTGTGAATTCCATTTTTTAAAGTCTTTTGGTATGACTCGACTTAGGGAATGAACCCAAGGTCTACCGACTAAGAAGCGGACTCTCTAACCACTACGCCATCGCGCCGGTTATCAGTTTTACCTAGCTTTAGCTGTCGCTTGTCAATAGTTGACAAACAAGTAAATGGATCGTTAAGTTTGAACGCTGTTACGGCAATTTATCTATTGGTACTAAAGACCGCTTGCTTTACAGATGGAAGATTGTCGCCACAGCATAAACAGTTTAATAATTACAACAGTCTCGGACGTCCTAGAAGTATGCATTTGTATTTGTTGTTGTTTTTTGATTGAACTTAGGACAATGGGATTGTAGTGGACGTTAACATACATTCTACGGACTCTATACAAAGCGTGATCGGTATTGGTCTAATTCATTTGAAATAAATAGGCTGTCTAGCAAATCAATCAATGCCAATGATAAAGCGAAAGCAGGTGGTTTCTGGTAAACATAGAGCGCATCAGCAAACGGTGTGTCATATAAAAAGCATGCAGCATCACTTTTATGGCCAGCATTTAGGATTTATTGAACAAATTGATCTTTTAGAATCAGCAGAAGGGTCTCCTCTCTCTTACCTCAGTCTACCCCGGCGACCTCGGACCATCATATCGACACCATCTTCTTTGGCCCCTGGTCAATCAAGTCTGTCTAGCACTGTAATGACCTGGTCACCACATAAGCGTCCAAACGCTAACAGCGCTTACAGCATCACACCACCAACCACGAATCCTTTTATGGTAAATTTTATGATTTAAAACTAACGATTTAAAACCCAAGGGGTATGTTATTGAAATATAAAACAAGGCGGCCGAGATTTGAAGGCAAAGCCTTGCGAAAGTGGATTAGCCCGTATTGAAAATCTTTTACCAACGGGATATGTTGAATTTTCTTGTGATTAATTATTAATTTTGTCAATAACGATACAGACCGGAAAGCAATTTTGCAAAGAAAGTGATATACAAGAGGATTCCTTTTGTATTAAAGGCTCTTCAATTGGAATTCTGCGGAACATGCAGAGATTTCGTTAGCTTTAAGAATTTAGCAGGGGCTTGAGTTTGGATTTAAATATTCAGGAGGCGATGGGTTTTGCATAAACCGTAAAAACTCGCATATGTGTATAAATCGAGTTTGTGTGACAGGAAAATGCATGCTTTTCTTTTTGGGTTTACTAGTTTTTTATTTTTTATCGAAAGTGGTTATGCGACATTTGCTAAACTAGTTTGCGGGTTTCAAGAGACCAAAAAGACCGAAAAGCACTGCTTTGTATTTGTCGCATCTTCTTTTCTAACTTAAAGTCATTCATGAAAAAATCTGCCCTCACGCAAATTAAAGAGTACTATCATTTGGATTATGATTTTAAGTCAATCTTTAATCTAAAAACTTTGTTTTTAAGAGCCTAATGTCTACTCCTTCTTTGAATATTGATGACAAAGAGTCGGTAAATTACGCTGATCCTGACAACATACTGCGGCAAACAGATTCGGACGTGTTTAAAGGGTATGAGTTATGTTGTGTTTAGTTGAGAGTTGGTACCTTAGCTTGGAAAGCCATTTGGTGGCAATTTTACTGCCTAGTTGCGCTGGGCCTGAGAAATAAAGATTTGCCAGGTAATAACTAATTCAAAGCAGCTCGATATTTTTCTGCTTTGCAGGGAGGTGAGTGACTGGCCGCTTCCAACTCTTCTCTCATCTTCCAGTGTAGCTGCTTCTAATCCGAATATGGTGAGATTGATTTTTGTGCCTGGCTAGTTATATATAGACCAAATATGGTGAGATTGATTTTTGTGCTTTGGTAGTTATATATAGGCTGATTGGGTATGGTAGTAAAAACGCAATGCTGACCATGCAAACTCGAATGAACAGACTTTTGAATGGAATTTTGATGATGCGGATGCACAACTATTAACGATATTATTGTCATGAAATAGCTATACAAAGCTGAAAAACAAACTGCAATCAGGGGTTATGCTGGATAAAGGGGTCTATGTGGGCCAATGCCAAAGTAAATTCATTTCTTATTGATAATAAAGCAATCATTGAAATGGAAATAGCCAATATTAATTTTTCATGACTTTTTCACAGGCTTCAACAGATCTCAAATCGTCGGATCGCGTGTCACCCACCAAATCATCTTACGGCAAATTGTTTTCTAGTCCAGGTAAAATATGTTTCAGCGATTTCTCTTCGTCGAAGTCGAGCCAAAAGCTAAATTTTAGTTGTCTTAGGTCTAGAAAAATTTGCTGTTTCTATGTCTGCTACTGATCGTCTGCTTTTGTATTTAACTCTGACTAAAGGAAAGATCTTGGGTTATGCGAGTCATGCACTCTTTGCTAAGCAGCAAACTATTTTTCAGATAAAACACATTCTGCGATGATGACCTCTACGCAATCACTTCATTCGCATGTAAGTTGCTATGTCGACTAATTGGTACTCTTGTAAAAGGATGACCCAAAAAACAGCTCAAAATTTTTTTGACAAAACTTTTGTTCTCTTTCTGAATATACAAGTAAATTTTGTGCATATAGTATTGGATAAATAATCTTCCCCAACATGTGATGGTCAACCAAGTAAAAAACATTTTTCGTGGAGGCCTACTTCACCAACAAATCATACACTGTAGTGCAAGGCAGTTTTCGGAGAAAGTTTCAGTGTCGCCTTTAAAAGTTTCAGTGTTTCAGCTCCATTAGAAAGCAGGGTTTTGACTGGGTTCTGAAGTTCAGAGAGTAGGAAACTGCGCAAAATATTAACTTTAAAGTCTTACGAGACACTTATTCTGGTCGGAAGGTCAGTGCTAGGACAGAAAGAAACGTTGATGCTGTGCGGGACTTGGGAGCGCGTAGCCCAAAGAAATCACTTCGATATCGTCGTCTAGAGCTGGAAATCTCTTGAAAACCTTTGTGGTGTGTTCTTACTTGAGATCTTCGTGAGCATTCCTGCACGATTCAAATAAGGCAAATACTTGCTGATGCGTACATTGAAAAACGCGTAACTGTATGTGAATGGTTTTGTGTAACAATCGAAAGCAATCCAAATTTCTTGGGTCTTGTTTGGTTCTCTGACAAAGCGCTCTTTCTGCTTTTAGGACAAATAGTAAAAATAACGTTTATTGGGGTACAGCCACACCGCAATATGCGAAACAAGAAGCTGCTACACTTTGCTAAACGCACAGCATGGGTGGCAATTTCAAGAAATGGCGTCACCGGCTCATACTGGTTTGCAGATGGAAATGAGAAATTTAGAACTGGGCGCTAGGTAGCGAAAATGAGAAAATTTTAAGCATCAAGGACGCAGAGGGATAAATCGAGTTGAACAACGGTTCAACAGGACAATCCACGTCTCGCTCATCAAATAATTCGCTAGCTTGGCTTAGAGAGCGATTTCAAGAGAAGATCGGTTAGCAGGAAGTGCGACCTTCAGTGGCCACGGCATTCACTGGACTTGAATTTCCTAGATTTTTATCTTCAGTGGTACCTCAAGTATAATGTGTACCAAAATACACCCCAAAGCAATTGGTGAGCTAAAGGTAGCAATTACAGCAAAAATCGGAGAAATATCAAACCAGGAATGTATTCGAGCGTGCCTGCCTTCAACGCCGCAGTGCCCATGGGAACGAACATACTTTAGTCAGAACATGACGTCATGCAAAACGACGTAGATAGCTGAAATTTAAGGGGATGATCGTACACAGCCCGAAGTTTAAGTCCAACTAGTGCTTGAAATTTCCTGGACCTTCATAAGATTTAATAGAACATATTTGGGTTCTATTTTTTTTGGGGGGGTCACCCTGCAGTAGTATTGAAAACCTTTTTCTGGTAAGCTGAATAGTTTTATATTTAGTGTTTATCTTACTGTACAGTCGATGCAGTTGTTTTTGCGTCTTGGTTTTTGGCTTGTTGTTTATTAGTGTATTTTGTGATTACAAATATATTGGTGTATGTGCTTTTGTGAGTTAATACTGATTTTCCATGCAGAAACAACGAATCGATTCCAACTCCACAGAAGATAGCGTGCAATCGCAAATCTTAACTCAGGTGAGTACTTTCAACCTGAACGCTTGAACGTCTGCGCTTGAGCAAAAGTAATTTTTGACGAATTTTCCTAGTCGGAGGCTGATGACCAGCAGAGCTTCTTTACTAGAAGTTTGTTTTTGTGGCAAGACGTACTTTTATTTATGGGCGAAGAAAATAGACTTAACCAGCTTTTGAATGGATGTGACTCTTGCTTATGGTCAGCTGAAATCTAACCTTCCACGGTGATGGTCTTTGTCACGGTCCGAAAGTTACGCCATTATCATAAAACAGCATTGGTAATGCTTCGGGCGGGATTCGAATCCACGATTCGCACTACCTTACTTGGATGTGAATGTGGCTTTGATTGGCTGATTTTCACTTCATGTTTTTTGCCAACGTTGGTGTTATTTTCAGGTCAAGTCTGTATCCGATTTCAAAGACCATCTCAGCGGCATTGGAGACAGCTTTCGTAACTTATCGAAAGAAGTGCAAAACACCGACACTGAGCTGCAACAGATTAAAACCGACATACAAGATCGAATGAAGCAGAAATCACCAGATGGTATGACACTTTGTAGCGATCTTAAGCTGACAGCAAGTCCTCAGCAGTACAGCGTTAAAATGAAAAGCTATTATTGGCCGACTTATTTATACCAAGTTGTACGAGCTTTTTCAGCATGGCCCAAACTTTGCTTATGGGTTTCGTATTAATTTTTGTTTTAGTGAGTGAGTAAGATTATTTGAATGACGGTCGTATCTAATGGCTACACGTAAAACTACTTAAAATTTTTCCATATTTCAAAATGGTGTACAAAATCATTTTGTTTGGTTTTTACTTTCACTACAGCTGAAAATTTGCTGTTGAATCAATTTCATGTGGTTAAACATGATTTGATACAGGTTCCTCTAATCCTTCAACTTCGGTACGTCGCAAGAAAGCTTCTTCTGGTTCTGTGACTAGTATCAACTCTATGGTTAGTGCATCTAGCATCGCAAGTACGGATGATGGAAATAAGAAGAAGAAAAAACATTGGGTATGTCAGTTATTTCGATAAAGCCCAAATGAAGTTGATCTTTTTATTGCTTATGCATTTTGGATTAAAGAAAAGTGACAAGGTATAATGAAAACATGTTTTTCGTTGTCGAGTGTAATTTTTAATGTCTGTTAATAAATGTTCAGTAAAGTGTGGCATGCTTTGCAATCACGGTAAATTGACCAGTGTTTGCTATTCAGTTGTTTGACAGCAAAGTGACTTGTGCAGTGATGTTAACTGCAGTTTTAATCATAAACAACAGTCAACGAAATTATCATCAAGTTCTATTTTCAAAATGCAGTGACATAAAACCAGCAAAGGAGTTGATGTTTTGTCCTCGTTGTTAATGTCATAGCTACGTTCTGAATTCAATCGCTGCTCAATATTTACACGAATTTTCTTTTCAGTTGCGGGAGTCCTTGAAGAGTGCATTCAGTAAAAGGAAATCGCGAAGTAACTTGGCAAATGGACTTGAAGAGGAATCAGCTCAGTCTTTAAGGTAAGAATTACTTTTGAACTGTTCATCATTTGGCTTCGTTTGTTTCATGACGTATTCCTAGCTGCTGCTGTCATAAAACAAACAGTAATATAGCACACTCGCTTTGTTTTTGGTTTGCACTTTTAATGACTGGTGCTTAGTTCGTTTTACGAAAGACTTTTCTTGGCAGCAATCCATTTAAAAGCCACCTAGAGTTTATATATCACTGAATTAGTGTCTAACGGAGTTTTGCATCGACAGTCTCTAGGATACTTGCCCTTGTAATTCTAGCTGTTTGTATCGTATACTGCTGAAGGTATTATACCCAGCAATTTTGCCAGGTATCGTCTTCCGTTACTTATGATCATAAACAAAACAACCTCCATTTCTAGATCTGTTGATTTTGTTCTCGTAACTTAATCAAAATAATAGTGGATTAAAATTAAATGCTGATGTATGCTGTGACGTCATAGGGAGGAAGAGGAATCGGAAGTTGTAGCTCAGTTAAAGGAGGAGCTTTTAAAGAAAGAGAGAAAGCTGACCGATATAAGATTGGAAGCTCTATCTTCTCAACATCAGTTACATCAAATGCAAGATGCTATGCAAAAAATGAAGGTATTAAAAGTGAATTTGAGATTAAATTTGCATATGTCGCACTTCTAATGGTTTATTGCCTGACCCTGCCAGTGGATGCGTTATTTAGAAAGCTTTTTGATTATGCTTTTATAGTAATCTTTCTGCATCGCCAATTACGGGCAAAATTAAAAATGATTCGTTCCATTTCTTTTTGTTCTGCTGCAAATTCTTTTTTGGCAGCTTATCCATGTACACCTTTTCTATGTATCCATACCTTTCTTTTCTGTGTATCTTATTTGTGTGCAGCTCTTTCTTGACCTTATAGAGTTGCCTGGCTCTTTAGGCTTTATGGTCTTCTGCTGTTTCCCCATCCCGAGGAAGGGGTCTGGTGACAACGAAATTGACAGCGTAGAGTATGATTTATAAGTTAAATGTGGACCAAGCTCTCTATTTTACTTTCAAGTAAAACGTGTTAAGTTCAGTACAACGGTTGTCACGCTGTAAAATGAAACTTGACGGTTAGTAGACTTTGAAATGAAACTGCTTTTATGTTTACATGGAGCAGAGGAACCAGCATGCATACTCTAAGCAATGTAGCCGTTTTGTAAACTTAAGACTTTCTCACACTGATTTGAGCTTGTTTTTGCAGAGCGAAATCGAAACATTGCGCTTGGAAAACGAACGCTTGAATAAGATGGGACAATCGACAGTAAACGTGGATAGTAACACAGAATTTACCAGCAGCTGCTCCTTTGCACGTAAGTTGTGTGCTGAAACATAACTGCTGCTGAACCCCACATTAGAACTAGCCAAAGAACAAAGCTGAAGAATGGCGCATGTACTACTGTACACTCTTGATCTCTCTCGATCGACGCCATACTGACGAATATTTAGCCAAAATGCTGGAGCAAAACAAGTTTTTGGAAGTTATTAAAACTGTCACAAAAATTTGTGGGTCGTTACGTAATCGATATTTTCACAGTTGGCGAGTCCGTTAATACAGGGGACCAGCGAATGCTCGTGAAGGTCGAGTTTCCCGATCACATGATCGCAGACGATACGGATGAATGTTCACGGCAGACAGTGTTGGGCGTGTGTCACGTGGCTAGATCGATTAGTTGGCGGGAGCTGGACCAGAAAATTCAACTTGTGTTTCAGGTATTTGATCGTTATTTATGGTTACACTGCGAATTGCAGTATTTTCATCTTCACATTCTGCTGGTAGACCTGATGCTGGCACAGTGAAGCCCTGCAACCGAGCAAGGGAAGTTTACGTAAACTACCCTTCGACAGGCACAACTGTAAAGCAATCGTGTTAGCTCAGATCACTCTTATCTTTTCCTGTCGAGTGAAAATGGTACTAATCTACATGAGTTGGTAAATCTCATTATGTTCAAAGCTCTTTTGTTTTTATGGCTTCTATATGTTGCTCACCTAACTCCAAGCGATTTTTTGTTTTAGAATTTTTGTCAAAACATTGCCCCCGCATCCTCCCTCGGTCTCGATGCTAGTTCCATCCTTTCTTATTCGGTCGGTGACGCAACTCGCATCATTGATGGGGAAGTCCCTGATCTATTACCTTGCGGTTATATAGTTGGAAACGTGGACAGCCTGTTGGTGAAGTTGAAAGGTGAGATACGATTGCTCATGCACCAGCTAGAGCAACTTTGTATTCAGATCCGTTTCAAATTTCCCATTACTGCCGAACCAGTGCATTTCTGACACTAGCTCTGCAGCCAAGCACGAAAGCTGCCCTCAAGTATCTTTCGAAGGACGCAAAAACCCAGAAAAGTTGCGAATAATGAACTCCCATTCTCACACAATGCTAGCTATCAGCTATTTCGACCCAACGTTTATCATGTTAGATTTAATATTTTATGTTTGCAGATGGAAATGATCAGCTTTGTGATGCGCTTGCGCTCGAGCTATTAATTGACCGCGACACAGTTGAGCGATATGTTCACTTGGTGCTCGAACACGGCCGTGTTATGCTTTCAGGACCATCAGGCACCGGCAAATCAACTCTTGCAAACAGGTGAGCTGTTAGCCCTGACTGGGTCGTGGTTTGGTGCAACTTGAAATGAAATGACGAGAATTTCTGCCTGGCAGCCAGAGCGAGGTTTGTCAATCACATCTTTGTCATCAGGAAGCGACCAACCCATCTTCTAACCTCGCTGGCATCGACTGTCTCGCCACAATAAACATTCACCAAGCGTTTGTGGATGTCGATTGTCTGCAGTTTTTCTTCATTGAAGAACTCAATGACACATTTCAATTCAATAACACTAGACGGACTTCCATTGTGTTAGAAATTGCTTTGTAAAACTATTTTTACGGCCAAAATTTGTACACCTAGTTTGAAATTACCACTGTGTTAATGAAAGTCATTGCAAAAACGCAATCTGTTCCAACCCCTTGTAGCGGAATTGCAAAAATGAAGGCACTACTTTATGAACCACCCTCGTACGTCTTTTGGTTTCATGTATTTTTTTATGAGAATTTTCATCCGTTTATTGTGTCGACATCCGGCTTTGTCAACAAAATCTTTTTAAATGTTTTTTCCGCGAAAACGTACAAAAAAGATTTTTGTTGACAAAAGCGATCACCTTGACTTAGCAAAGTAATCAAACCCAAGTATACGGACTGCAAAGCAGACGTTCTATTCAATTCACCACCACGATGGTGTGTGTGTGTGTGTGTGAAAGATCCAATTTTTAAAATCCGGTTTTGTGTTAATGGAGGTGACCTGATTAACCTCGTGTTAAAAACACCATTATGCCGCTTCTATCTGTCAGTGGCATATTCCTTTTTCAATCCAATCTGTACAAAATTTTTTTTCACTTGCCTTCACGTCATCTTCGGTCGCACTCTTCATTTTCGCGCATCTACCATGCACCCATTTATCACATTTTGTGCACATTACCGAATTTGCCTTCACCCTCTTGCCGCACTTGGTACATGGATCAACTTTATTCCTGAGTACTTCACCTTTTAAACCACTCACCATCACTTTGTTTTACGTGTGAGGTTAACGTTCAACCCCTTGTTCTCAAGCGCCTCTCTCCATTTTGAAAACATCTCTCATTCTCTGTACTTTAGTTCATTAAAACCAAGTCACCTGCATATAAAATTTCATTCTTCAATTCTTCTTTTGCATTCTCCGTGGTTGTGTTTGCATTTTTGGTAGTATGTAATTATAAATATAATTGTATAACATTATGAATGATTTTAATTTTCATGCATGGTCTAAGACTTGCTGAACACGTTGTACGAATGAATCCAAAACGAACTGGACACGGAAATCTAATTAGAATAGACTTGAAACACCGAACAGAAAACGTATGTTATTTTATTATAAATCAACAATGAATGCTATACAACGAATAAGATAGCAGGTGTCAATATTTCAATTTCAGGTGACTCATGATAATGCGTGGTTGATACAGTGTTTGGGTCTATCTATCAATAACCATGTGGTGTTGCGTTAATTCCAAACTTTAGGAACTCCGTGACCACTTCAAGAGATGTGAATTAGGTTGATTGATTTACTCTTACTCATAGGCAATGTTGCAATGAAGTACTTTGTTTAGGAAATCGCTGAATACCTTCACCAACTGTCTGAAGACTGTAGCAAGCCGGAGAGTAGTGGAAGGAACATACCTGTAGTACTCGTGCTCGATGATTTGCACAGATCGTTTAGGTTGAAAGAAGCGATTGTACCGTTGCTTAACAGTGCAGCACATTTTCAACTACCGTATTTAATAGGTAAAACACTTTCGTTTACTTCAAATCTCGCTGATCGTCCTCACTAGATACACACTACTCGCACGGTATTAGTTTGAGTTGTCGTTGTATCCGCTCCAAATTTTGCAACATTACGTTCTGTTCTGTTATTGGCGGAAATAGTCGACTATCTTGTTTGCAAGCAATCAACTGACGCAGATAATTTTGCTGACTCTCCCCTTGCACTGGTCCATTCCGTGTCTTCTTTATAATGATCAGCCACTGGCTCAGTTGTTAGCTTGCATTCCTCACATTTCGACGGCAATCTGCGCTTAAACGTTTTTTCAACTATCGGCAGGACGAGGTGGGTTGGTCAGCTTTGTGCTGAGTTTTATAGCTTTAGTTACATCTGCTGTGATTTTATTTTAATTGTAACATCCACTAAAAGTATCTTTCGCAGCAATGAGATAAATATAAAATTGCTCAAAAACAATCTGCTCCATCATACTGTACAATACAATGATCTATGACAACATTTGAATAGCCCACGATAAATTTCAATCTTATTGGGTCTCGTCATGCGGTTGTAAAAGGCACGCAATGATATAAGTGCATAGCCCTATTCACAGTAGATTTGTCGTTACGTGCCAAATGATCGTGCAATACACAGCAACTTCTATATCAAGTGGGTCACATTTAAGGACCCATTCACACGTGATGTGGACAAAGAGTCACATCGGTATGCTTTAGTTTGGGTGTGGGATTATTATTAAGATTTTATCAGTTTGCAAAGTATGCAGTATAGCAGGGGTGTCAAACTCGCGGCCCTCGAAGCCTTTCAATGCGGCCCGCGAGACGATTCTGAAATTACTAATGAATTTCGGCAGTAATGCAACGCATCATCTTCGGACAAACGTTTGAACCCATGATCACAGGCGACACTTGAGAGGTACAGATTTTTTTTATCCGGAGATAACTTCACTTGGTGCCACAACAGAACTCGATTTACCCCAATAAAGGCGATGGTGTGAGATGCTGGATAAGTGATGAGCTTATTTTTGGGAGATCGACCTCACTTCGGGCTACATTACAAAGATCGTTGCCCGGAGAAGTAATGATCTCTAAATCAAAAACTTCATGTGGCCCTCGGCACGATTGCTCATATGTGCAATGTGGCCCCCAGAAGCCCACTAGTTTGACACCTCCTGCTGTAGAGTGTTCTAGTTTCTAGTAAGCAAAGTTCAGGTAATCTATTTAGAGGAATCTGTTGCGGATTACGAATTGTAATTACACCCGTATGATGAAACCCAATCAAGTCGAAACTGGCCGCGGGTTACTGACTAGTTCATAGGTCGTTGTATTGTACAGTATGATGATGGTGATTATTTTTGATCAGTTTTTTTTATTATTTATCATAGTGTACAGCTGGAGGCAGATCCTTCTAAACAGAAGATTGCCTGAAGTTTGTTAGCTAGCAATCAGCACACTCTACTTTCTCAGCAATGGTTACTAACCTGGTGAATTCATTCGTTGCTATAACTAAAAACTATGTGGCGTGCCAATTCACCTCCCCCTCCACCCCCCGCACACATGTAATTAGATATAAAAGTATTTTATTGTGCTTCTAAATTACGTGCAGGTGTTGCTGAACAAAATGGTAAATCAGGCCTTGAGCTGCATCAGGAGTTCAAGTGGATCTTATGTTCGAATCACACTCCACCTGTCCATGATTATTTGAGTCGTTATTTGAGGTAAGTTGTTCGATGCACAGCAGTAAAAAAAAACGTTGTTTAGCGAGTCCCGTTGTCGCTGAACGATCTGTGCTCCATTAGTTATTTTCTAGCACTCTTGCTTTTATGCCATAAGTTTTTGTTGAGATTAGATGTATTTGAAACTTGAAAAGTAGTTTGTCTGATAGCATGTTGAAGACTCTTTCTCTATAAGCGTATGCGTTTGCTGATAGGCACTTTCTCAGCTAGGTCACTACCACCCAAGAACTAGAAGCGCAACATTTGAAGCCTATCTTGCTGATAATTTGCTAAACTATTGCTCACTTTTCGTTTGAGTTGCTATTTTACGCCCTAAAGTGTGGAGACTTACAAATGCTTGAGTGCGGTTTTTGAAATTTATTTTGCTGTTTGTTTGCAGGCAATCCCTTTGCAGTTTAGAATCAAGTAATAACAAAGTCGATGAAACAGTAGCGCGAGTGGTCAACTGGCTACCTGATTGTTGGAAATGCATTAACAAATGTATTGAAACGCACAGCTCTGCCAACGTTACCTTAGGTGAGTGGACATTGCTTTATGTTTTTGACATTTAGGTTTTGAGAATTTCATTGAAAACTTTATTGCCTAGCAGTGCCCAATAGCAACTCAGCCTATATATTTCAGATACGTTTGGCCTGGTTCGCTTAGCTGATTGACACACTCACCTGTCAAATGAAAATGCGGACACAAACTTAAACATGTTTGTATCAAAAGTTGTAAAACTTTTCATACAACCACATATCTTTTGCTTACGCTCGGGCAGGAGTTCGAAAATTAAGTGCTTTGTTAAAAAATTAATTGTTTCTTATGTTTCAAACTCCACCAATTCAGTGTTAAGTTGAAGAATTAGCTATATAAGCTGTTACGCATGATTTTGAGAAAATGGAACTTTTGCATTGTTTCCAGGAATAGGTTTTTTTATTTTAATCCTATTTCAGGACCGCGATTGTTTTCCTCCTGTCCTATGAATGAACATCACTCTTTGGTTTGGTTCACGGATCTATGGAACTTCAGTGTTGTACCGTACGTGATATCAGCTGTGAAACAGGCTTCAAAAACCAGAACAAATGATATTCAATGGAACGATCCACTTGAGTGGATTGAGGCAAGGTTAGAGCTGGCATTTCTACAAATTATTTGTACGTTTTGGGGATGATTTTGTGTTTGTAATAGCGTTGCACATAATCTGTTGCTTCTTTTCCTACTCTGTTAAAAAGTGTTTAGATTTCCAGTTATGCGATCTTTGTTGCCTGAGAATTCGATACCTTGTAGAGTCTCGGCGGCATTAGTTGTAGGAGTTCACTATAAGCTAAGCTAGATTTTCCGTCCACATTTTTTGCTGTTGGCAGTTTAGATGTGCTCGTTCAACATGTTTGTCGGCCACCTCGCATAATTTTCTCAACTACATCCATCTGCAAACTGGAATAGTGCAATACCAAGTTGCATGTATCATTATTGTAGTTTTTGGTGATTATCATGGTGTTGGATATTAATTTTCTTACGATTTTCAGTTGGCCTTGGCCTGATCCTTGTAATCTTCTCCCTATTCGAGCTGAGGATGTTGTAGATCACTATTCTTCCGGATCTGTTCCGCTTTCTCCGTCCCTCCCTAGCAGCGATCCGCTTTTGAATATGATGTTAAAACTTCAAGAGGCAGCTAGCAATTATGAAAGTGATACGAGCTATGACGAATCGTTTGAACGATCATTGGATAAAGCTTTGGGTGACCTGTCCTAATTTTTTTTTCTTTCGAAGCCAAATTTTGTTTTTATTTTGGGGCAAAACGCGTTTTTTGAGGCGGCATGCTCACTTTTGTGCCTTGAAATGCCAAAAACCAGGCAGATGAAGTATTTATAGATACTTACGTTGCAATGATTTTCTGTTTGCTGCCCTTATTTCTTTTCGTTTCTTTTGTTTTTTTAGCGCAGTATCATTTTAAGTTAAATAAACTTCATTAATTATGCACTTGTGTGTTCGTGTAATACATGGATGGTATTTGCAAATGTTTATAGTGTAATTGCACGGAACTACATACGTTTCGTTAGCGATTGTTTGATCGAGTGGTGATGCGTTCTGATATCTCAAAGATGGCGTTTTTACCATCTTGAAAAAGCTATTTGTATTGTTTGGCAATGGTTTCCTTACTTAACCGCGTCTACCTTTGATGAACTTGAAACTTCGAAGCAGATCTGGACAACTGACCCATATTTGGCGTCACAGTCATTGTTCTGCAAGCCTGGAGAAAAAAGATGAAGTATACTGTTAACTGCCAGGGAACTAAAACTTTTGTCTTAACTAATGCACAGGGCATCTTTTACTTAACCATTGGTCTACAACTTCAGACTTTTTGAGCAAGCGCTAAGTGTCTGTGACAAGCATTGAAAAATTTTGCCTACAGAAAAAATGATCTAACTGAAAAGTTCTAATAAATGGTGTATAGAGTTTGGTAAATGTGATTGGCTATCAGCTCGGCAATTTGAAAATGTCACCCAATGAGAACAACAAATATTTGTGCGCTTGTATGCACAGGTTGGCTATAGTTGTTTCTTTGTAGTGTTGCAAGCATTTCTCGGTTAATTGGTGACAAGCGACCACACTGCTATGAAAGTCTTAGAGCTGGCATTTGATTTGACCCCATTATGTTGATCACTGAATTGGGTAGGACCATAAAATACGCACATACATTATGATTGAGCTGATACCTTTTGTTCGAAGTTGATCTTTTTTCCAGAAAATTTAATTTTTTTTGTATTTAGCCTAGAGCAGCTGTTAAAAACTGATTCGATTTGAATAATACGCAGGTGTCTTCATTAACCATATTAAAGAGTAGTAGCTGTATATGTATAGCTTAATTAAGCTCAATATTATAAGCCTGTCAAGTACTGAATGTATGCAAAGTTGCGATCAATAGCAGGCATTTTTTTGAACATCAGGTGTCCAATTTAATGCCGTTTCCTACTCTCTATTCGATGATTCTAAATATTTTTGGAGATCAACTTTTCAGTTGTCTGTACATATCTTGCTTCTGTCTAATCTAGGGCTGCCATATGTGATGAGGCAAAATTCCCGACACAACCGTTCACCCTTTTAAGTATTGGCAGCAGGGCTGTAACTTTTGGTAATAAATTTATTGCCCTTTGCAGGCAAGTTTCAAATCTGGTACTTTTGATACGACGCCAACGGTTGGAGATGCTGGAGCTCGTGTTGTGTTACCCCAAATAAAGATGTTCTCCGAAAAAAAAAAGGTCATCACCTCTCTCTCTACCATTTGTGCCACTCGCGGCAAAAAAAATCTTTTGTCAACCGCCCTTCTGCTTAATTACAATAATTTCGGTCTTTTAAGCAAAATATTCCGAACAATTGAGTAAAATTCCTGGCACTTGAGCAAATTCTGGACAGACCTCCTAAATTCCCGATATGCTCGGAATTTTCCGGTCGAATGGCCACCCTAGTCTAATCGTCCTTTTAAGACGGATATCGGCCTTTAGCTTATCCTTCTCCCTTAAATACACCACTGGCTACCATTGACTATGCCATTGACAGTAAGTTGCAAAAACGTAGTCAGGGAAAAAGTTGATGTGGTCAATAGAAAATTTGACCAATTCTACATTTTTAAATTTCCAAGCAGGTATATTTGCCAAGGACTGCAACTGCTCGCTTATACCTGATTTTACACTAATAAACTAACATAAAGGTTTTAGAGGCTACTACTGTTCCGATACTAGTAAATTTCAAGATTTAAAATCAAATCGAAAGGAAATCATGCTTCTGTTGGTGATTGCATCAAAAGCTCTTGGTATTTTACTCAAGATGGAAAATAGATCACTTTGAGATAGTAATCGAGAACAAGAAAATTTTTAGGGTAAAGTCCCAGCTTAGCCTACTTCTGCTTACACTTATGCACAGCTGTAATCTACAAGAATTACCATGCGATTGCATGCTGATTTACACAATTTTTTACCGTATGTTGCATGTAGTTATTCCTTATAGCACCGGTGCCTTAGATAACTTGGTAGTACCTTCAGAGCCGGTATTAGAAATTGCGGAACTCAATCAAAAAAAATGATGGTGGGGCCTCGACTCCACAAACGTAAAAATTTATGTTCGTGTAGTAGGCTATGCTCATTTTTAACAAAAAACAAACATATTAAATAATTGATATAGACTACTAAAATTTTGAAAGACAATATGAAAGTTTTATTTTTTTAATACAAAATGAGGCAATAACAGACATATACTGAATGTACACGGGCCTTTTAGAAAAAAACTTTTCTGGCTTTTTTTATTTGCAAAGTCTCTAAGTATTTTCAAGGTCAATGGTGTTAGCATGTTATTTTCTATAGATAGCATTGCGAAATTGTTTAGCCTCTCTCATGAAATTGTTGACCGTAAGCAAGCCTATGCTTTGATCAGTTGTAGTTTTAAAGCACTTCTGTCAATTGATGTGACTGCTACAGACGTTGTGAAGTAAATCCTCAAAGCAACAAAAACGTTAGCAAATGGTGCAAATCAATAGGAAGGTTGCACGCACGTGATCAAACGTCATCAAAATGCGCTTTCGAAAAAAGTGGATGACCAAAGTCAGTGTTTTTGCATTGAATTGAATAGCAGTGATATCGTTTTTTGCAAAGCAAATGAAGAAACGTGACAGTTGTTGAATGCACGTTAAATATGTTGTTTTACTGATGTTAATGAATGAATCTAAGGTCAAAGTAAGATAAGAGGTGCTAAGGTTTGCTTGTTATTGCTAATAGTTGGGCTAATTTTATGGGCTAAACATGCAGGCTTATTTGTAGCCAGCTTCTGTGAGGGTTTCATATTCGATTAATCAGCGTGTTTGGGAATGATGAGTTTAAGTTAATTGTAATGTGTAACTTATACAGTATATTTAATGACATAAGCATTCTGAAAAGTTGAAAACTTAAGTTATACTGTAGCCTAAATGACAGGGCAGACTTCTGTACCGTTTGACATATGCTGGATTAGTTATTGTTGGATAAAATCAGTAAGTTTTTGAAATTTTTGGTCAATAGTAATTGCAGGCCAGTCATATTGATATGTCAGATGTAATTGTGTGACCTTAACCACTCTTTAAACAATTGTTTGGGCTATCACCTAGGCTGCTGGACCAAGGGTAATACAAAAATTACGGTACCGATTTATTGATTCATGCGTAGAGCTCATGCTCTGTTTGCATGTCTTTTGTCACACTGGATCACCGCGACGGGTAGACTGATTGGCCCCACCACCTGTTTGCCACATAAAGATGGAGGCATACCGTTAAATGCCTTGCTCATGGAGACAGCAAGTAAGCTTACCGGCAAGCTTACCGTACCGGTAGTAATGATCAAATAATGGTTGTTTTTGCTAATGTACCGACTGGTATCTAATTGGTATTGTTTATTTTTAAGTGAGGAGCAAATGGTAGTTAGATGACACTTCTCTTAGGGGCATTTTTTTAAAAATTAGCCCACTATGCTAGGCTTATACTAGCCAACTGAAAGACCAAATCTCAACCAAATTGCTTTTGGTCAAATTTATTTGTTTCCGAGAATTCAACTAGCAATAATTCATTCCAAATTTTAATTAATTTTTCATTAGTTTTCAAAATAACCCCAAAAGTTGGTGTTCGCCCTATACCTCTCCAGCATAAATTAGAGCTTTTGGTCATCCACTTTTTTTGGCGCGAAATCCGTGACGACACATGCAACCTTCCTATTGTTTATTTCCAGGTATTCAAATAGAGCATAAGGTGTAATGATCAATGTTTCCTTTAGAAAGCGCGCTTATGTGGGCGCACTCAAACAAAACAATGCCCCACAAGACATTTTTATATTTTATTCATCTTTTTAAATATAAATTAAGACTTTTGTTGAAGCCGCACACTGCAAAATTTTTTCAGTATATAGCTCAAAAAAATTAGAGGGAATACTGGTAATGATACAAGGGAAAAGAAACGTTTTCAGACCTTCGAGTTCTTCAAACAACACATAACCATCAACATTCGTTATTTTTTCTACTCCTTAATGTTTTGTAAAACTATGTTGTTCTAGCCCAATATATGCTTAAATTCGTAACAAAACTTAATTTATCCAACGAGCAATGATACGACTCATGTAAAGAAAATAGAGACTATATGCAAAAAACTGAAAGTAAGACACTTAGAAAAAAAATAGGAGAAAGCGTGTTTGTGTCGTAGACCAAACTAAACACACACTTGAGGTATCCTTTTGGTTGAAATACATGCTCTTTTGGTTGTTGAAAGTGATAGAAGTGACATAACGACAATTTTCTGTTAATGCAATATGCATGATAAATTATGTGAGGAATAAGAATTTCTGATTCTTGATTACGCGTTTTCAGAAGTGATTTATTCCCCATAGATTACACAGAAAAGTCTTTAAACAATAATTCCATCGCCGCTGGCATAAGGTCTCCAAAAGGTGCTGGAAATATTTGATAAAATTGGTCAAATAGTTATAAAACCGGCCCTTAGTACACTATGGAAGCATACCTCGCGTGATACGGCAAAACGTAACAACCACATTTCAAATTTATAAAGTTATAAACAACTTTAATTGTTTTTCATTTATGTAAAGCTACTGATTAGCAAACGTGAAGTAATAATTAATTTTCGTACAGTTAACAGTCTCAAGGGAAACTGAAAAAAATTGGTCTAGTTGTTCCCTTGTTGAACGGAAATAAACGACAACAAAGTCAATATTGTCAAAAACTTGATTTTTGTAGCTATAAGAAGGTTGCACGCACGTGATCAAACGTCATCAAAATGCGCTTTGGAAAAAAGTGGCTGACCATTTTGAGTCATTTTGCATTAAATTGAATAGCAGTGATATTGTTTTTTGCAAAGCAAATGGATGAACGTGGCAGTTGTTACATGGACGTTAAATATGTTGTTTTAATGATGTTAAGGCAAAAATCTGAAGTCAGAGGAAGATAAGAGGTACTAAGGTTTGCTTGTTATTACTAATAGTTGGGCTAATTTTTTGGGCTAAACATGCAGGCTTGTTTGTGGCCACCTTCTGTGAGGGTTTCATATTCGATTAATCAGCATGTTTGGGAAAGGCGAGTTTAAGTTGATTGTAATGTGCAACTTATACAGTATATTTAGTGGCATAAGCATTCTGAAAAGTTGTAAACTTAAGTTATACTGTAGCCTAAATGACAAGGCACTCTTCTATACCGTTTGTTATATGTTTGATTAGATATTGATGGATAAAATCAGTGCTTCTTTGAAATGTTTTGTCAATAGTGCTTGGCAAACCATTCGTATTGATATATTAGATGCAATTTTGTGACCTTAACTATTCCTTAAACAATTTTTGGGACATTGCCTAGTTAGCCTACGCTGCTGAAACAGGGTACTGGTAATTAAAAACTTACGGTACCGATTCATTTATATGAGCTCATATTCTATTTGCATGTCTTTCGTCAGACTGGGCCACCACGACGGATAGACTGCTTGGCCCCACCACCTGTTTGCCACATAAAGATGGAGGCATACCGCTAAATGCTTTGCCATGAACACAACAAGCAAGCTTGCTGGCATGCCTACGGTACCGGTAGTAAGGACGAGATAATGGGTTGTTTTTGCTAATGTACCGACGAGTATCTAACTGGTATGGAGTTATTTTTAACTGAGGAGCAAATGGTATTTGGATGGCACTTCTCTTAGGGGCAATTTTTAATAATTGGCACACAGTACTAAGCTTAGACCAGCCAACTGAAAGACCAAATCTCAACCAAATTGCTTTTGGTCAAATTTATTTGTTTCCAAGGATCCAACTAGCAATAATTCATTCAAATTTTTAATGAATTTCTCATTGGTTTTCAAAAATAAACTTAAAAGTTGGTGTTTGCCCCGTAGGCCTACCTCTCCAGCATAAATTACAGGGTTTGGTCAGCCACTTTTTTGGCGCGAAATTTGTGACGTCATATGCAACCTTCCTATAGGAAGGTTGCATATGACGTCACACATTTGGGAAGGTTGCATATGAGGTCACACATTTGGCGCTAAAAAAAGTGGCTGACCAAAACCAGTAATTTATGCTGGAGAGGTATAGGGCAAACACCAAATTTTGGGGTTATTTTGAAAACCAATGACAAATTTATTAAAATTTGGAATGAATTATTGCTAGTTGGATACTCGGAAACAAATAAATTTAACCAAAAGCAATTTGGTTGAGATTTGGTCTTTCAGTTGGCTGGTCAATTTTTAAAAATTTTTAAAAAATGCCAATTTTTAAAAATTGCCCCTAAGAGAAGTGCCATCCAAATATCATTTGCTCCTCAGTTAAAAATAACTCTATACCAATTAGATACTCGTCGGTACATTAGCAAAAACAACCCATGATTTGATCATTACTACCGATACGGTAAGCTAGCTTGTTGTGTCCATGGCAAAGCATTTAGCGGTATGCCTCCATCTTTATGTGGCAAACAGGTGGTGGGGCCAAGCAGTCTACCAGTCGTGGTGGCCCAGTCTGACAAAAGACATGGAAACAGAGCATGAGCTCATACGCATGAAGCCATGAATAAACAAATCGGTACCGTAAGTTTTTAAATTATCCTTGTTTCAGCAGCCTTAGTAATAGCCCAAAAAATTGTTTCGAAAATAGCTAAGGTCACAAAATTGCATCTGACATATCAGTATGACTGGTCTGCAATCACTTTTGACAAAACATTTCAAAAACTTACTGATTTTATCCAACAATAACTAATCCAGCATGTGACAAACGGTATAGAAGTCTGCCTTGTCATTTAGGCTACAATATAACTTAAGTTTTCAACTTTTCAGTATGCTTATGCCACAAAATATACTGTATAAATTACACATTACAATTAACTTTAAACTCAGCATTTCCAAACATGCTGATTGATCGAATACAAAACCCTCACAGAAGGTGGCTACAAATAAGCCTGCATGTTTAGCCCAAAAAATTAGCCCAACTATTAGCAAGAACAGGCAAACCTTAGTACCTCTTATCTTACTTTGACCACAGATTGATTGCTTAACATCATTAAAACAACATATTTAACGTCCATGTAACAACTGCCACGTTCATCCATTTGCTTTGCAAAAAACGATATCACTGCTATTCAATTCAATGCAAAATGACTCAAAATGGTCAGCCACTTTTTTCCAAAGCGCATTTTGATGACGTTTGATCACGTGCGTGCAACCTTCTATTAAGTTTTGCAATAAAAATCAAAAAAACATATTGGTAACACTACAATTTAGTCTCAAAGCAGCCGCCATCTTTCTTTAATGATTTCATCTAAAAAAAATCGCAGTTTTTCCAAAAAAGGTGGATAATTATTCAGTTTAACTGGTGTTACGAAAACGCAATGCAATGGAGTGAAGGTATAAATAGGTTATTGCTTGTTAGAATGAAATTGCTCTTGTTTAGTTAGAGTGCTTTTTGCTTGATGTTATCATCAAGAAATAAATTAACTGGCAGCCATGCTGCCTCCCTTATAATGTCAGTTTGATTACATGTAAGTCATCTTCCTCACTTGAAAATTAGTTGACTGTGATATACTGGCGATAAAAATTGATGGCCTAGGATTGTAAGTGTCGTCAGGACTCCTAAAACAAATAAAGTGTCTGAGTAGGGGTAACCTGAAAGTTGTATTTGCTGTGCTGCATATTAATTAACATGTTAGGCCTCTGCTGTTGTTAAAAATTAGCCTAACGGTTTCTAAGCTTGTGCTTATTCGTTATGGGTCATTAGTAGTTTGGTTTTGATCTTCGATGACAATTATTTGTGTGGGGAGTTTGTATTGAGCACAAGTGCAGATGTGTTAATGATATTAATAAGTTTGTGTCATTTTATATCAGATTGTTCAATCTATCCTACCATCCATCAAGCGCTCTTAAAACTGTTATTTAATCATTAAACAGGTACTGATTATGTCTGCTTTGTATTTTTGTACTGCCTGAGAACATGTGTCAGTCAAAATGTATATTTTATGATAGTGGTGGTACTTACCTTGGGATTGGCAAGATGTTATATGACTACTTTTGATGTCCGGAAGACCTGTTCTATAAAGTTGTGTATGCCTTTGATTTTATTTTGTGCCCAATGCTCCAACTTCTCATACATAGTTAGATTTTCAAAAATTGAAACATCCTTACAGTCATCAAAATGACTTTAGTTCAGTTATGGTTTAATAGACATGTTTTGCTTTAAACCTTTAAATAATTTCCTCAGTGTAATGGTTTAGAAATTATATATTTTTAATGGTAAATCCCCATAAATGTGACATTAGATTCTTTTAGTAATCAACATAACAATAGGTCTATTGTTTATGATTTTGCTCTACATAAACTAATGGCTTTGTATTAATTGTTGCAGATTGATACAATTGTGGTATTGAAATCATGCAGTTGGACTATGTCTTCCATTTTCAAAGCACCACCTATTTAATTAGTAATTTCATTTAAGCTTTATTTAGTTTGACTGTCATATGTCAACCATTGCTTACCTATTTGTAGCATTTAGCCTATGTCAGCCTTCACTTGTTTTATGTTATTAATTTACAATTTTACTGCTATTTAGCTACACTATCTCTTTTTGCAATTACCAGATTCACAGCACTTGTGCATTTTGCTGGCAGTATGAAACCACCAACCTATTAATATGCTTTTGATTTTTCCTTGGAGCACATGCCATCAATGTGAACAAAGTTTGTTTTTATAATATACATTTTAATCTGAAATTATTTTGCAGTTTCCTGTAATAGAAAGAGCAAACGTTATCCATTTACCACAAGCCTAGGTACTGATTAAATAGTGTTTTTAGTTTTCAGTCTCTGTATTTCACTTTTATCGAGCTAGAATGCTGCTGTAATTCTGTTGCTTATTAGACATGGCACTTCTTTTACATAGTGCAGATTCATTTATAGGGCTATAAGTGGCCACACTGTTTACTTGTATCTATTTAATTCATGCACTAGGTGTCTGCATGAACATACATCAGACTAGTCAAAAAATTACTCCGTTTTACTTCAGATTTTTTGTTGTGTATTTTTAATTCATGACTTCACCTTTAAATGAGTTTTTTGATATACCATCTACTGTGCAAAAGATCTCATTTACTTAAAATGGAGTTCAGCATTTTCTCATTTATTTTTGTTAAACTAGGTCAAGGGTCGGCAACCTTTTACCGTCAAAGAGCCATTTGGACCCGTTTACCACAGCAAGGAGACCGATGAGAGCCAGAATAATTCTACGGAGCATAGGTCATAAGTGTTTTCCAAAAAAAAAAAAAAGGTCTTCACCTGTAGTTAGAGTCATTGATCTGAGTATCATTTCACACTCACTTGCTTCAAAGAACAGCAAAAGAGCTGCAGATGGGAGGCAAAAGAGCCACATGCGGCTCCGGAGCCGCGGGTTGCCGACCTATGAACTAGGTGGTTGCAAATTTAGGATTATATAAATCTTAAAATCAGATATTTTTTGGTTCCAAGTAAGTATTTCTAAATTATGATATTTTCTTCGCACTTACAAAATTATTTCATGACTTCTCAATTTTGGAAGTTTTAATGTCCAAAGTCGCATTACAATGTAAAGGAATTTTTGTATGTTGTTTTAAGACTTTTTGTCACTAGATACTAAAGTTCTTATGAATTGCAGGCTACCTCTGTAATTGCTTGACCACTTGAACGTCTACCTGCATGATCATGACGGCGACAAAGGTTTTTTAATGTAAATTGTTCAATATCAATCCAAAATACACCAATAATCAAAACTTTTTTATCTTTATAATTAGGATATAGGTAGTGCAGAAGCTCTTCTGGCCACTGTCAGATTTTGTCTTCTCGTTTGCAAGCCTCGTAAGTTATTACTTTTTATTTGATAACATTTTTTGTTTTTAATGTTTTTTTATCCTAAGGCATTTTATCAGGTAGATATTGTTGTAAACTTATTGATTGTTGAAATCTTCATCCACTCATTTCTTCCGTAGAATAATCATAAAACATGGCTGACGATCTTGATGTTGAAGCTATGCTTGAAGCTCCTTTTCAAAACAACACAAAAGAATCAACAGAGAAGAAAAGCGAAAAAAGCGAAAAGAAGTCCAGAAGAAGAAGTAGAAGTCGCAGCAGAAGCAGAAATAGATCCAGTCGTCACAGAAGATCACGCTCTCGCAGCAGAGATCGGCGCCATCGAGATCGCAGGCGAAGTCGATCTCGCGATAGACATCGTCGTAGATCAAGAAGCCCAAGAAGAAATCGTCCTGAAGCTCGAAAACCAAAAACCCCTACTCCACCTCCAAAGCCTCGGTCTCCCAGCCCTCCTGACCGTGATGCTCGGACTGTTTTTTGTATGCAACTGGCTCAGAGAATACGTGCTCGAGACCTGGAAGAATTCTTTTCGTCGGTTGGTGAAGTTCGAGATGTTAAATTGATACAAGATCGGCATTCCAAAAGATCAAAGGGAATTGCCTACGTCGAGTTTAAGAAGTTAGAATCGATCCCACTTGCATTAGGATTGAGTGGTCAAAGAGTTCTTGGTGTACCTATCATGGTTCAGCCCACTCAGTCAGAAAAGAACAAAATTGCCGCTGCTCAAATGACATTACAAAGAGCTGCCATGGGACCTACTAAACTCTATGCCGGATCCTTACATGAAAATATCACCGAAGATATGCTGAAAGGCATTTTCTCACCATTTGGTCGCGTGGAAGAAGTTCAGATCATCAAAGATGCGATGACAGGTCAATCAAAAGGATACGCTTTTATTACTTTCGCTGAACCAGATTGTGCAAAACGAGCTTTGGACCAGTTGAACGGCTTTGAAATCGCTGGCAAAGCTATCAAGTTGAACAGCATTGCGCCTACTGCTGAGTTCAACATGCTTGCACCTTCATTTTTAGATAATGATGCTGTAGAAAGAGCTGGAATTGATCTAGGAACTACAGGTCGGCTACAGCTGATGGCTAAGTTGGCAGAAGGCACTGGTCTTGAAGTGCCTACTGCTGCCCACCAGGCGCTCATGCTGGGCCAGTCAATGGGGCTCGGTCTACCTCAAAGTCAAGCAGTTGGGGCTGCGAACGGAGCATCTGTTGCTCCCCCTATTGCTACAACGTGCTTTCAACTGTCAAATATGTTTGATCCAGCTAAAGAATCCGGTAGCGGTTGGGATGCAGAAATCCGAGATGACGTCATTGAAGAATGCACCAGACATGGGAAAGTATTTCACGTGTTTGTTGACAAACAGTCGCAGGGAAACGTTTACGTCAAGTGCGACACGGTAGATGCAGCCACTAAGTCCGTGAACGCATTGCACGGTCGTTATTTTGCTGGAAATATGATCACTGCTGCCTACGTGCCGCTTGTTAACTACCATTCGTTATTTCCTGATGCAGCCACTGCTTCACGGCCACTACTGCCCGGCAATCGGTGAACTTGGTGCTTGAACCGCAAGATACAATATTAATCAACCATGCTCACATGCGGTTCTGTGTACTGCGTACAGAGTGTAAAAACGGTTATGTTTGCCGTGTGCATCTTTTTTCTAATGAACGTGTCAAAGCAGTTTTACCGGCGGTGTTGGTAAATTGTAGATACCTCTTCAGCCCTACCAAATCGAAATTGTTTTTGATTAATTGTCTGAAAGTAAATTGCGGTTGTCATAAGCTTGAAAAAAATGCTGCATGTAATGTAAAAAAGTGGAAAAATGAGTTGAAAAGTTCTTACAACAATAAATATAGAAGTCTTGTATACTGTATGGAGTGGCTGTTTGTTTCACGTTTACGGAAGTATCACTTTGTGGCAGCATTGATTTTAGGACAATTTGCTAGACCTTTTCAGAGCTTACAAGTTATAGCAGCGTGCTTGTTATTGGTTCCGTGTTGCTTAGTGCTTTTTTTCGAGGGCGCAACAAAAAAGGTTTTCTGAAACGATATCTGAAAGGCGAATACGAGCACCGATAATTTTGAATCGATTGCTGTTTGCATATATACCAGAGAAAGGAACAGTGGGTGCAATATTTATTGTATAGAGTATGCAGGATGAATATTTAAAGTGGAAGTCTTAATGTGTTTTTATTGGCTTGAAAAAGGCATTTGATAGAGTTCTAAAAAAAGTAATTAAGTAGGCCACAAGAAAGAAGGATTTATTGGAAGTAACGGTATTGGAATTAAGCAGTTATGGTAGAGCTAAGAAAGTAGTAAAGATGTGATCTGCGTATTCAGAGAAGTTTGAAAAGATTGAGTACATCAACGATGTGTACTGTTTTGGTTGGTTGGTTTACCCCTTCTCTTCCTTGGGATGGAGGTACGGTGCGAGCGGTAATTAAGGTTTACGCCGTTAACCTAATTAAATTAGGTTAGGAGAAAGTGACAGCCCATTTCGAACCAGTCATGAAAGCAAATTATTGACTGGTAGCCGGACTGCCATTGGTGAGTACCCAAAAGTCGCCTCTTACGACATGCTGGGCGAGCAGCTTCACAATTGTAACCCGGTAAAGCACGGGTAATCTATACTGCCGCCACTGTTGTTTGCAATAGTTCCAGATGGCATAACCAAAAATGTAAAAAGAGGTGTGGTGAAAGAAGTACTTTAAGGAAAACGGGAACTATGCTGAGAGCAACGTGCGATCGAAAAGTTGTCGACGAAAAGACCACTCTAGAACAGATGGACATGCTAGGGTTAAAAGAAACTAGATAGGTTGGCAACAGCAAATGGAGTTAGAAGGCACGAACATGAGGTGAAAATAGTGTCTTCAGAATTGCCTTAGATCTTGAAGTGAGCTGCAAGAGATATCGAGCAAGACCTGGAAGCAGTAAGTGAAAGAGGAGGCAAAGAAGATTAGTTTAAAGACGAAGAATGCCTCAAATCGAGTAATGTGGCGAGATGGAATGCGAAGAATTTCACGAATTGGGCGAATCTGGCCAACTCTTTGAAGGGAGCAAAATAAAAAAAAATCAATTACTACTACACTCGACCCTCGTTTTTTCGGACTAAATGGTTGCAGGAACCAGTGCAGATGAAGAAAAAGTGCGGATAACACAAATGTATGAACTGCACTGAAAACAATTCTAATAAAATGAAATAACCGTCCTTAACAATATGTATCATGTACGCTTGATTCTCGTTTTTCCGGACTAAGTGATACAGGAACGAGTCCGGATAAACAAAAAGTCAGTGTAACACAAATTTATGCAGATAATGCAAATAAAATAACCGCTCTGAAAAAGAAAATACAACAGCACTATAGTTTTGCTTGCCTTAAAAATATTTTCAATTAGCCGGCGTCGCCTCCGGGATCCCCAACAGTAACAGCAGGCTAAAGAATATTGATTTAGCTGGCAGTGACGTTTCCACCCAATACCTAGTGGTGAGAATGGCAATGAAAACTTGATATTTTTTGGTATAGTCAATTCTTATTTTCAAAAAGGAAGGAAGAATTTTTCTAGTAATGAACATTTTCGGTTGGCGCATTGCTGCTATCTTGCCCTAAAATTTCTTTAGACCCTCGCAACGTCTTACTTGCTCTATTTCCGGCATAGGCGTACTTAGGGGCTGGACGTGCTTACAATCAAAACAGAAAATAATTTGACAAATTGTTTTCTATTCATTTCAATGAGTGCGTGGACACATAACCTCAAAGTTGTGGGATGGCGTTGAAGTAATTGATTTGTTTGTACATATATGAACTATTTAATATCAGGCCCTCTACTTACGACTTTTCGTAGCTGTTGATCTATTTTGAGACTTAAACCTCTGATTGCGCGTATATTACTTCGTGATTGCATAAGCCCAAGCATAGGAAAGTGTACCCTTCAGAAATTAAAAGTACGGTTTTTTGAAAGGAAATCGAGTAAAAGGAATTGTAGAGTTTCAAAATAGGTTCTCTAGTTGTGAGCTCGTGCTCGCTGTGAATTCTCCTTTTTCCGTCAGACAGCCCACATCTGACAGCTCTACAGGGATATAACACAACATTACTTCATTACTAAAAACCACCACCATATTCCACGAAGTGTATTTTTGAAGAGAGAGGAAAATATTAATCAAGTTGTTTTTAGAAAAACTAAACATTAGGATGATATTGATATTTTATTTAATTTTAATTAATTATTTTAAAGATTTAACTGGGGACACCAAATGTCGCTACAGCATTATAGGGTGTCGCCCATAGGCCTAGTTGCTATATTTTACTGAAAGACCTTGAAGTCGGTGGCAGTTGAAACAGCCAGTAATTTTACCAATTTTTTTCTGTTCTGCTTTAACATGCAGCTCTCGAAAAAGCTTTTAATGGCATTGCAATGGTAAAAAGTTTTGAGAAAAAACAAATAATATGTGCAATCCAGCGTTGACTATGACGTCATCCTACACTCCGAAGAGGCCTGAACGTCAGGGTAAAGAATATATTGATTTACGCGACTGCGTGGGGTTCATCCCAATAGTGGCTCTACGAAGAGCAATAGAAACTTGTTTTTAGACACAGCCAATTGTATTTTTTAAAGTAAAAAAACATTTCTCGAGTAATAAACATTCTGTTTCCAAAAAATTTGGAGTGAGCTTGCCTGCAATTGACAGGAAATAATTTCACGGACTCAGGGACAGATTAAGCCCTTCAGAGGCCCCAAGCACTTAAGACTTTGTGCCCCATGCATATGAACAGTTTTATTAGTCTACACTAGCGGTTATTAAACTTCAATTATTACTTTATTTTAGGTTGTACTAATCACCATCTCACTTTAAGTAGGTTAAGCCCGTCATTTTCGGTGAGATTTTGAAAATAAATTACTATCTCCGTCAAAAAGAGCACCAAAAGTTGTTTAGGAAAAAGTAATCGTTGTTTGTGAATGTAGTTGGGGTGCTCAAGTATAAATTTATCCTTTATATGGTAACCAAATTAAGAGGACTTAAATTTATTTCAGTCAGAACTAAATGGCGAACAAATAGTTTCCAGCCTCAGCTTTACCACACACTACCCTCTAGATGAGGGGTGGGCAAATTACGGACCGCCTGAGCACTTTGTGTAGCCTGCCAGCACTTGTCAAAACTTCCATATGTCTCATGTAATATGACGAAATATTTGCAAAATTTTCTGGCGATTATTTTAGTAATTGAAATTGCTAGTAATGAAAATAGTACTTTTACTTTTCCAGAAGTTGCATTTCTTTGTCTAGTAGAACGCACACCACTCGAAGTTTCAAGTTGCTTTGTAATAAAGTATTTTTACATGATTATACTGGCCCTGTTGTATGCAGTGGTTGAACTGGCGGAACTGCCGCCCGGAGCGGAGCGAAACCAGCGTCTCACTTGGTTTCACACGTCTCACTCATATTTACGTATTTTCTGCAATTTTCTTCCAGATCACCGTGAAAGACCTTTTTTTGGAGATCAACTGGTTTTGAACCTCTTTCCTGGTTAATTTCTCAGAATTTTCATCGAATCCACGTGGTGAATGTTTTTTCGTAGAAATCAATTATTTCATACAGGCTCGCGCCCTTCATTTTAACAGACTTCCACAATAAAATAATGCATATACTGTGTGTAGATTTGCAAAAACGCCGCCCTCAAACTACGGCCACCCTGGGCGGACTGCCCCCCACCCCTTGCTATGCCACTGGCTGTATGGTAGTTGATTATGTGATTTTTGATTGAAACACAATCAAGGAAAAACGCATTATTCGTATACATTTTTGTTTTCTAATTAAACCAGTTGTAAGTTTGTTCGTCTTTGTTGTATATTGCTTGGTGTCAAGTCAGGTTTTACATATACAGCTATTGCAAAATTTTCGGCCCTGGCCCTCGGCTAACTCTTAAATGGTCAATGCGGCCCTCCGGTTAAAAAGTTTTCCCACCCCTGTTCTAGAATCTAGATTTTATTTAATTACACATACCAACATAGCCACTCTTTTCCTAACCGTCGCTACCGGAAAGTAATCTGAGCCAAATGAAAAGCAACAACAAGGAAATAACTTCAGAACTGACAAATCACACACACGTGGTAGCCAACTGGATGAAGCAGGCTTGGAGTAGAAGGGAGGGAACAAAACAATTGCTCAGCTTGTCCCGTCTCGTCAGCCTCATGTACGGGAATAACATTTTATGACATTTAAATACAGAGATACCATTGAAAATTTGACTATGAAAAACTTCTGTGGTGCCCTTCCTCCTCTGATGCCCTAAGCACGTGATTATTTTACTTAATGGTTTATCCATCTCTGCACGGATTGCTATCAGTTCACGTGATCGAGCGCATGAAAGCACATCAGGTACTTGCCTTAGTTTGAAGTGCGAAAGACATTTGTGCGATTAAACTATTTTGATGCAGAAATGTCTGCCATATGGTGTGATCTGACACAGCGACGTTGTTTTCATTTATCATTGAACTTTCTCAAATCTCTGCTGGCTACGCCTTATGTTCCATGCTTTATTTTTCCTGCATAGGCGTACTCATGGCAGTGGCAAAGGAGGGATCTTGCTATTCCCTAAAGGGAGCCGTAATTTCTGAATACGTTTTCTAATGGAAATTATCTTAGTTTATTACCTACCAAGTATGATTTTACAAACTATCAGTTGTACTTTCACAAAGTGTAAGGTTGGGTGGGGGAGGAAGGAACGCAGTCAAGCATAACGATTGCGCCAAAATAATGATCGTTTTCAAAATTGAAGAATTGAAGATATGCCTACTTTCTGATTTGGTGCATTCCCTTTGGCATTCGTACTTGTGATTGGAAGTTATTCGGTTAAAGAAGATATTAGTGGTTACGTTTTGTAATGTACGAGGGTCCGTCAAAAATTATCCGCACTTTTTGCTACAGTGTACACTTGTGTTTTGATTTGGTGCAGTTTTTCTTGCAAGCGCTGACTGTTATGTCATGTGGTGACAATCAGCTGATCATCCTGTTGGATCGATTTTTACACTAGTTGTTTTCACTGGACAAAAAGTCCACTTCTCTTGGCGTAATGAACTGGCGAAGAACAGCGTACAGTGATCTCATTTTTATGGCCCTAAAGCGTTTTAGGGGCTGAAATTCACAGAGGTTTCTTAGCAAAAAGACAGTTTGTTACAAAAAGGAGAGAGAGTTTGTTGCAAAAAGAAGAGCGTAGGAGTGGATTGAGAAGTTTGAAGGAGATCAGACAATCGTGAAGCACTCATAGGGAGCAGTACGTTCGTCAACCTTCGACACTGCCAACAATAGCGAACAAGTTCAACAAATGATACTGGCCGACTGGCGCATTGCTGTTGATAAGTTAGCGTACTCTTTGACCAATTGAGTTTTGAAGTGCGACAACACCCTGTATACAGCCCAGATCTCGTGCCTTTCCAGTACCATCTCTTGGGTTCACTCAAAGATGCTTTAAGAGGTCATCGATTTTCTTCTAATTAGGCAGTACGTGAAGCGGTACACAAATGGTTGCATGACCAGCGGAATACATTCTTCTCGGATTAAATTCACAAGCTTTAGATCGCTGGAGGAAGTGCTATTTGTTTTGCTCTTGTGTTTGTTCAAATAAATAAAACAATCAAAAGTGCAAATGATTTTTGACTGACCCTGCTATTTGTGTTGAATGGTTTGAAATGAACGTCTTCAGTTGAGTCGGCATAGAGAGTTGAAAAAAGGCGCATTCGCGAGCTGAAAGTTCTATTCGGAAGCGATACCAGACAGCTTGAATATAAAAGAAAAAAATGAGACATTTATTAAAAAAGGTATGTTTACAATGACTTAAATGATTGCCAAAAAACATTGACTTGTGGAGCATCGTAAATTCAGCTCAAATCATTATATGATTTATTTTATAGAAAGCACCTGCTTACTATCGCCCGAAAAAAATTTTATCGCGTTTCTGCGATGAGTAGTTTTTGAGAAAAATAAATAAAACAAAATGTGCATTCAAACGTTGATTGCAACGTCATCTTTACCCCTAAATAGGTAAAATTTTTTCCACTTGCTAAGTTTAGGACTGGCTTTTGTGTGAGCGAAAAACCGTTTTTTTCTGTTAAGAAATGCATAATAAAAATATTAATTTGGTTATGGCGTCATCATGACCTCATAATTCTCAGTATGACACTCAACTCAAGGCAATAATCAATCGTACCAAATTTTGTGTTTGCAAGCTCAGCAGTTTCGGAGTAGTTAAAGCGAACGCACGGACACATAGGCAAAACTCTGCTTTATGTTATAGATGCATTTACACTATTTATCTGGCAGGGGCTTGGGATGTAGAACGATGAACTGAGGGTCGAGTGTACTACTTATACACAGACCAACTGGCGTCGCCTGCTAAGCTCCTAGCAGTGACGTCAGTGATAAGAATATCGATTTATCCGGCTGCGCCGGCTTTACTTTCAAAGGGCATTAGTGGAAGTTAAACAGTAATCAAAAGTTTAGGTATTTTCGGCGTAACCGATTTTCGTCCCAAAACCAAAACACTTTATGATGAAATAGAGTCAAAAAAGCATTGGTAGGTGCGCATAGCTGCTATTTCCTCATTCTAATTCCTCCACTGCCCTTTAAGTAAGAAAGGGAGTGTAAAGTGAACGTACAAGAAAGCACCAAGATAACTGCAGTATTCGTTAACAAAAATAGAATATTAGGTGGTAGGCTTGCTTTGCTACTTTACGCGCTCCATTTTGTGGTAATATCTGTAAATTTAAGTGATTGGCGATCATTACATGCACTAGTCCCTGAAAAGGCGCTACAGAAGCCATTCCCCATTCTAAATTTTTAGCCTTGACCTCAATAGTCCAACTCGGCATTTTCAATTAAAATTTAGTGGCAACAATCCTTCCGCGCATTGCAATAATCCAATTTCACGCAGAAGTATTGTTATTTTTCAAATTTACCAAAACTTTTTGACGTCCCTGGGTAGGCATTTTTGTCCTGCTTCCTGCACAAACGTGGTCAAGAACGCTAAAGGAGATCATGCCTCGTTCCAAATGTTTAGCCCTGGTCCCAATAGGGCTATAATGTTATTTTATAGCCAAAATGGCAAAAATGTTTCCACGCGTGCAATGCAATTTCACACAAGATGTTGCTTTCTTTCAATACAAACCCAAGTTTTTTCAAGTCCCCTGCTTAGCTTTGTTTGACCTGTTTCCTGCATAGAGACTGTTAACAAATCATATGACCCTTTTTTTTCTGAATTTTTTCCCTTTCTTTCCTCACGACGCATTAAGACGCTTATGTAAACCTCCTACCCCTCATGTGAGGCATCACCTAAATAGTACTCAAAGCAACTCTAATTATTTGGATTTGCCACAAAAACCTGTTCAATCAAACGATTGAAAACATAAATTCTTTTTAATATAACAGCAAGTTTGTCACATAGTGATATTTTTACCCTTCCCCTCCCATACAACACTAATTAACTAGCTCTTCTGAAGTCACCCACGCGGGCCTTCATCAGTCGGATAAGAATATCGGTTTAGTTGGCACTTGTGTGAACAGCAACAGAAAGTCAATGTTTTTTCTGGACATTCAATTTTCATTGCTTGGTGCACTTCTTTTCCTAATAAAATTACTGATTTCAAAAATTTGGCTATGCCTTACGTCTTTATGCTCTGTCCATTGCCTAAGCGAAACCAAGGGGGCCTTGCGATTCTTTTAGTTTTAGTGTGTGAAAGACATTTCTGATGATACTTTGAAGCAAATAGTAACAATGTCTTCCATGTGATGTGCTTTCACACAGTGACGTTATTTTCTTTTGATTGCCCCTTAAACTTTCTCATGTTACTGCTGGCTTCGTATTATGTTGCATGCTTATTTTTCCCTGTTTTAAACGTGCCAAGGGGAGTTAAAAGAATCCTTGTTTTCCTCATATTTTTAGGTTTGATCCTGGTGGCTTTATAAAACTATTAGCAAACAAAATAGAAAATATGTGTCTCCTCAGTATGGTGGGTTTTCATCCCGGCAGGGCATGCCTTCACTGTCCTGTGCCGAGTTCAAACGTATCAATTAAGGCATTTGCATCGGGTTCACGCTACACACATTCGTGAGACTGGCAAAGAAAATTTTTTGTAAAAATAGGCCGTTGCTCCTGCACACTTATAGTGATCCTCTTAGTCTGGTGATACTCACAAAGAAAGCATCAAGTCACAAATTATCGTTTATCCTTTTAAAATATGTAAAGAGAGCTGAAACACAGTCAATAATGATGGCGCCGTCCAAATGGTGGTCGTTTTGACAATTAAAAAATAAGCTATTCAGTGGTAGGGCTATTACACGATTTGGTGGGCCCACTTTTGTTTTTGTAATTATGATGTGAAGTTCTTTGGCTGCGCTGTTTGTGTTAATTAAGCGAGAAAAGAGGCCATACCATTTCCCAAAGTCATGTAACCTATTCCAAATGCGTCTGTTAAGTTATTTTCAAGTCAAAACGTTCCATCTAAATTCAATTTAACAAATTGATGCTATTAATAGTAATTATTATTTTATTTTGATCTTCGCTAGAACTTGGGATTTTATTACATTTAACTTTATTACTTATCCAGACCTCGCTACTCTTAAATGAAGGTTAGTCTTCCTATTTACCGATACAAAAAGCCTATTAATTATAAATATTTGTAGTGGGCTTTATATTCATGTCTTTTCTTACAATGGCAGTGGATAATTTTGCCGTCTGCTGCTGTTCTCACCAGGGATGTGGAAGCGGAAGCGGTGGAAGCGGTACTTTTTCTGTGGAAGCGGAAGCGCGAAAAAATCCACCGCTTCCGCTTCCACATAGGAGGGAAGAATGGAGGGAGAAAAGAAATTGGTTCTGCTATCCTTTGTAGAAGAACAAATGGGGTAGCATAAACATTAAGAAATGAGAGCGAGGAGGAGTCGTTTAGAGAGATGTTGACCTCTACATAATCAGAGTAGAGGTCAAGCAAAGAAAGAAATGAGGTAGAAAGCTCAGAGAAAAATAAGCCCTGCTTGACGAAAATGATGACGCCGCCGCTAGCGTCTGCGACATCAGTAGAAAAAATACCAGATCGGGAGTGGGTGCCATGGAATCGCAGAGCTGAGAATCCAGGGATCTGAAAAGAGGAAGATAAATTAAGGTTAAATTCCTGGATATATATAAGATCAACGGGATGAGACGAAATAAAGTGTAGTAGTTTAGTGCTCCTGGCTTGAAGACCCCCAGCATTCCATTGAAGAACCCTGAGAGGGTTAGGGAGGAAAAGAGAAAGCAGGAGGTAAAGAGAAACAGCCAGGAGCATGAGGCGGTGGTGAGGATGCAGAGGGAGAAGATACAAAGTGGGCGGAAAAAGGATAAGAGGTTTGAAGATGAGGGTGGGGTGCAAGTGCTGCATTAGCAGAAGGGGGCCAGATTGAGCAATGAAGGTATACCAGATTGAGGAGTCTGAGGAGAAAGGCACAATGCTGGTAGGTGCAGAATCTCAAAAAAAGCAGGGAGGGCAGCTCCAGGAGTGAGAGCTGCCAAGAGTTCTGAATCTAGACAAGGAGAGTAGTGAGCACTTTAAATGAACTTAATTAGAGCTTGTGCAGCATTGCACTGACCTACCTCGCCAGGTCACATTTCCAGCGCACACTAAATAGGGAAAGACAGGGCAAGGGTTAGGATAAACGTTGCCGCTCATCAGGACAAGGAGAAGGATGAGAAGACGGGCAAGAGAAAGGCAAGAGTAAAGAGAAAACAGGCCAATTTTAAAGAGGCTGCGTGCTACCCTTCTGCGGTCGTTCAGGGGGCTGCACGGCGAAAAAATGGTTTGTGTGAGGGGAGTGCCCGGGGTAACTGGGACCCTCGGGAAGGCCAACAGCTATTTTGAATCAACCCAAACGGGTCGGGGACCGCACCACCACGTTGAGGCGGCTGTTGATTGGTGCAGTTCAATTTTGCTCGCTTTACATTTACATACTACATATACGACAGAAATTTCGCACATCACTATCCAAAAAGATCGGAGTCAATACGTGTTTTGAGGACGGACAGAAGGTTCGTAATGATGATTAGAGTTAAAGTTAACTCAAAGTCAGAGTCATTGAGAATAGAGAGGGAAAATCAACGCTATACGGTGTAATTTGTTGTTGTGACGACAGGTTATTGTCGAGAGCTGTAATATGTGGTCATACGGTTTAGATCTGAGAAGCATTAAGTTAACTGTTGTAAAAGTAGTTGTAAGTAGTGAAGGAACTTGTAATAACTGTCTATTTGTTGAAATGTTTAATTATTTTTTGAATTGTAGTAACGAAATATTTGATTTTCTTGCAAGCAGTTCGTGATTTCTAAATTTTTGTTAGTGGGGGTTCCGTGACAAACGCGAAAGTACATTAGGGGCTCCGCGATGACAAAAAAGATGGAAAAGCACTGTTCTACATTCAGCACGAGTTTTGATGTCTAAGAAAAACAAACACAGAGTAGTTCGAAACAATAAGCCCAAGCGAAGTAGGTAAAGTAATAGCAGTAAATGAAGGTTTTTGTTTTCTCAAAATGATGAAGTGCAGTGGCGACTCCAGCTTTTCATGGCTACTCGGGCTCGTTGCTGATAGTGTCGCAAAATATTGCAAAAACAATAAATGCAGCTCTAAAACTAGCGAGAAGACAAAAAATAACAACAGTTTATCCAGTTAAACGCCTTTATTTATACAGTTTAACAAAACGCGTGCTTTTATCAAATGTGCCCAAGCAAAAAAGCGTCTGAAAAATTGCAATAAACGTTCGCTTCGTTAGAGCTCGGGCAACTGCAATCACGCCCGAGTTGGATTTGATGCGAAAAAATGCTTGAAAATCGTTTCTCTCGTTATTTCTCTGCACAGCGTATCTGGCTATTTTCCCCAAGCCCGAGCTAAACACAACGTTGAGCACAAAAAAGCAACTGCCACCACAAACACCGGTGGTTTATACGATGCCCGGCTTCTTTTTTGAACTTAATATAAATTAAGTTAAAAAGTTTGAAACTTGTTTTGCAGAATTTAAATTTAACAAAGTCTTCCCTCATTTCGTAACTCAGGCTCAGCCAGAGTAGCCCGAGTGCCGGAGTCGCCACTGAAGTGTAGGAGAAGGCAGGCTACGAAGCCACAAAAGTTAAAAAAAATTGTCAACGGTCGTTTTTCCGTTTTTTGTTGGTGGAAGCGGAAGCGATAGGTGTGGAAGCGGAAGCGGAAGCGTTTAAAAAATAACCGCTTCCACATCCCTGGTTCTCACTATAAAGTAGAAAACATGATGACAATTTAGGATTATGACGTAACAATTCTTTTTAAAGGGATTCAAGACAGAAGAAAAAAAGCATTCTTAAAAAAACATTGAAATACATGTAAATAGTCGCTTGTTGCTTTTTATACTGCACAAAATGTTAGAGAATTACTTTTAGCGGAAGCGCCTTAATAATATTGTCAGAAAATGCTTTTAAGTACTGTTTAAGAAAAAAAAGAAAACAAACTTTGGAATCAATGTTTAGTCATGACATGATCTTTGTTCTTGAAAACATGAAAATTCTTGGAGGTGGCAACTTGGACGGTGGCTTACGTTTAATCCAAAAATCGATTTTTTTCACCAAAAAATACAATTGTTGAACATTCTATTTTTAATTGTGACGCTGCCAACCTCCCTATGACCCACACCTTGGTGTGGTGATAAATGATACTTAGATAAGTGGTGCTAAGTGTGATAAAGAAGCTGAGTTTGTGTGTCCAGTGTTTCAGGAGAGTCAAGTTTAAACACAAAATTGCTTGTTTTGTCGCCAATAATCCTTAGATCAAAAAAAACTCTATTTTGGGATATATGTTGTTGACATCTCCCAAAAAAATCATTAACCGCGTTTTTACGGTTAGAATTTTTAAGAAACTACTGAAAACCATTTTTAAGATTAATTGTATTGTTAGTTATGACGTCACCATAGATTGTGGAAAAATAAAATTTTTTTAAGTTGGAAAGTCCAGTTCTGGCTTTTATTTAAATTCAAAATGGCATTCCTTTGTTAAATGCTGCAATTTTTGAAAAAATTATCTTTGATTGTGACGTCGTGATGATGCCATCAAACTCCTTATGACACTCACCCCAGGCTGATGATCAATCGCACCAACATCAGTAACGTCAATGTTACAACGAATTCATCTAATCGGTAGTTGAGAGAACAGTAATGAAAAATTAAAAGCTTAATTTTCTAACACAGTCAATAAATGTTTCAAAATCAAAAGTACCGTTTTCTAAAAGGAAATCGAATAACAAAATTATTAAAGCGGTTATGCATAGCCACTGTATTTTCCTTTAAGTTTTTTATCAAAAATTTCCTGAGGGCTTACCAACGTCTCACTTGCTCTGTTTTCAACTTAGGCATATTAAAAGACTGGATTTGCTAACTAATAAAACTCTCAAAAATCCTACCGAGTTTTATCCGCTGATTTTACGAAACGCGTGGAAAAATAAATTTAAGTCGTGGGTGGGCGCCCAAGAGACAGATATATGTATATTCGGGAATAACTTATTAAATATTAGACTCGCTATTCACGATTTTTTCGCAACTGTAAGCCTATTTGTATGACCTAAAGCCTATGGCTGCCTGTGTGTTGCTTGGCCTGGCATAAGCGAAACCAGGGTAAGAGCAAACTAGTCCAAACGAAGAATGAAACCATTCAAGTAAGCAGCTCGTTACTGAAAGATCTACTTAGGCAGAACTACTTCGTTATTGAACACCTGCTTAAGTAAAACTACTTCGTTACTGAACACCTCCGGATTTATTTATATGGAAGTTATTTGTCGCTGGTAATGATAAATTTGTTAAGAGGTATTCATTATTTATTGGTTGTTGTAATACTGGCGATGGCGTAGTAACCGACGAGATGGCGTAGTCAACCGACGCGATGGCGTAGTGGTTAGAGCGTCCGCTTCGCAGTCGGTAGACATGGGGCTCATTCCCCTTGTGGAGTCATACCAAAAGACTTTAAAAAATGGCATCCGCAGCTTCCCTGCTTGGCGTTCGGCATTTAGTGAAGGTTGTGGAGAACAAGCCGGCAAGTTTGTTTGTTGTGTCCTTGGGCAAGGCACTTAACGGGACGCCCCACCTTTATATGGAAGACAGGTGGCCCATAAACCTCGAAAAAGGCAACTCCCAAGCGAGTGCGGACTTCCCGTCCAAAGTATAGCGATCCAATTTGCTTTCTCGTGAATGGAGGATAAATATGGCAAATAAAACAAAACAAAAAACAAAAACTGAGCTCTCTTTGTTCCATCCAATTTGGTTTCCAATCGAACTCGAACATCTTTTTCTTTGATAGTTGTAGCTGCTGTCATACTGTTTGGGGGAATCTCCCTTTATCTCTCTAAATAATGCCACTGACCTAAATGTGGTTTCAATTGTTGATACAGTCAACTTCGGATATAAGAGATTCAGATATAAGGGATTTTCGCTTATAAAGGACTACGCAAAAGGTCCCAAATGATTTTCAATATAAACTAATAAGTCGGTTATAAGAGACTGATTAAGCTGGTCCCGGCGGATCTCTTATATCCGAAGTTGACTGTATTACTATTGATTATTATTTAACAGGATCTGCTAACAATTTGTTAGAAAACAATAAATCGTTTTGTCGAGCAACACCTGTCATCTTAGATCGGGGTGATGTAACAGCCCACAACGCTTGAGGTTGCCCTAGATGTAGCCGAGAGAAAAGAAATATATTTGGCCGCTTTCAGTTGACCCAGGTCAACCAGAAGAGTGAAGAAAGCAGTTGCAGGGAAGAAAAGAAGAAAAATGGGTCTAGTTTTTGTGAAGAAGACATTAAGTGTCAAAGTAAATGTAAGCCACCCCCAGCGGTGGCTTGTTTAGGAAAAGTTAAAGGGCGATGCCCCCCCAAACTGTATAACAAAAGCAAAAAATGTAAAAAGAATGTGTCTTCATGCCTGTTGGAAGACTAATATGATTGAAGAATAATTTCTGTACATCTGCTTTCGAATTCACTGTGCGCAAGATTCTTGGTTTCAAAAGTTTTAAAAAGTTCACCTCCACAAAAAGGTTTCAATTCTACAAAATGCTCTGACTACCTAAAAATATTGTTTCTAAATAAGCTAGTAACCTCATAAGAATGGCACACTTAGAGAACCGAGGATAACGTCATAAATGAGAAGCGGATAGGGAATTGCACCGCAAAGAGAAAACGGTAGGACACCGCGAGTGTATCTTTTTGTTGCACGTAGCGCGTCGTTAATGCAGATACAACAAGAAAAAATAGGGCAAGGGATATAACACAGGAAAAACAAGGCAAAAAAGATTAGCAACGGATAACAGATTTTAGAGAGAAAATAAGCTAAAATTCCATGGTTGTTTTTAAAGAAGGATCACCAAAGTTATTTGGGCGGGAGCACCATAAGGGAGGCCAACAACCATTTCGACCCAACCGGGCTGGGTCGAAGACTGCACTACTTTGATGAGGCGACTTCTGTTGCATAGGCATCAACTGTCCCGGCCAAAAATTACAAATCATCTGAATAGTACCGGATTTCTAAGGATATCTGGGCTCTCAGGATTCAAGGGATGTCATGGTACAGTACCGTACTTCAGCTAATGAAGATTAACAACTTTGATATCATTTAGAAAGTGGTGGCACTGAGGCGTCACCAGGATGCGGTCGTGGGGGATCACTAGGATCATGCATTGGCGATCGCGAAGGATTGGCCAAAATACTACACTCTTACACCATAGACAGAGGGGTGTCCCTTGAAGCATTTTCAAAGAGAATCATCAAGACAATTTTAACCTTATTTTGCAAATTTCACTTAATATTAATTCAATTTTGTTGCAGCCAAAACTTCAGGGGGCAAGTGATCTGTTCGTATTCCCCCCCTGAGCGAATGCCCATGCCCTCACACTTAGTTCTGATAGTAGCATAACTGTCATCTCTGCTGGTCTCAAACTTTTTTCATTTTCGCATCCCAAGTTTGCTTAATCAAATAATAAGCAATTAAGTTGGTGCGTTTGTGTTCTTATCAGTTATTGTCCGAGAAATTTTTTTGTGAAGATTGGTACCGGTACTTATGCTGTAGGGGATTTTTGGTTTGGTGCAGTAAAATTTTTTTCTGTTGAGAAATCGATTCCGGTAGCTAGGAGCCGACCGGAAATTTCTTGGCAGCAAAGTTCCTGCAGCTATTATCGATTATTCGATAAGGAACTTTTTCTGGCAACCATAGGACATACAATCTTGTAAAAGATTATTTTTTGTTTTTTGGATGTTCTTGATTATAATTTAACTTCATTGATTTGGCATGAGATAAATTGTAGGTATCGTTTAGTGGTCTGTGTTTGGAGGTAGTTAAGTTGCTGTTAGTCCAGTTTCAGGGGCAGGCATTTCGTCAGAGAGCAATATACCGGCCCCAGCCTGCACATCTGGTAGATTTTAAGTTGATATTTGGTGGAGTGGTGTATTTGGATCAGCTATAAAGTAGGATTTTCAACGGAAAACTAATCCAACTACTAGAATTGCTGGCATCAAAAATTGGGTTTATTACTAATAGCTTAAACCATGTCATCAAGTTCTGGAGTTTTTTCTCAGGTAAGTCTTATTAAATTTTAAACCAAAACATACAGGCTTAATTGATTAAATTGTTGAACCCAAACTACCTTTCAGGCTCTAATAGCGCTAGCAATACATTGTTGTTATTGGGATTAGCTCTTATCATTGTCCAACTTTTCTGAAGATCTTTTTATTTCATGTGGTAGAATACTTTTTGACTGAGTTCCTTCCAAATTTTTGCCCTATCTTCTTCACTAAAACCCAATTGTCCGTCTCAACTCAGTCAAAAAGAAGAATTGAAGAACAAAGGGCAAAAATTTGGAAGGAACATCAGGAAAAGATCATGAATAAAGAGAACAAATGGGATTGCATAATGGAAACTGATTTAGTAGAAGGACCAGTGGAAAAAGTGTTCGTAATGAAATTGTGGAAGCAATTCAAAGTATGAAATCAAGAAAGGCAACTGGAACATCTGAAGTAAGTGTGGAGATGATAGTTGCAAGTGGTGAAATTGGGGCTAAAGTGATGATGGAACTGTTTCAGCATGTATTGGATGGTAGAGGAATGCCTGATGAGTGGAAAACAAGTGTGATTGTACCTATTTTTAAAGGAAAGGGTGATGTGATGAGCTGTGGATCATACAGAGGAGTGAAACTGCTAGAACATGCCATGAAAATTGTTGAAAGGGGACTAGGAGAGGCGAATTTGAACACTAGTCAATTTGAATGAAAAGAAAAGGAACAGTGAATGCGATATTCATTGTGAGAAAATTGCGGAGGAATATCAAAAGAAGGACAAGAAGTTGTATATGTGTTTTGTTGACATAGAAAAAGCTTTTGACAGAGTGCCAAGAAAAGTAATGGAGTGGGCCATGAGAAAGAAGGGTTTATCAGAAGTAATAGTTCGGGCAGTTATGAGCCTGTATGATGGTGCAAAGACAAGAGTGAGGGTGGGATCTGCATATTCAGAGGAATTCGAAGTAAAACTTGGTGTACATCAAGGATCTGTGCTGTCACCACTATTGTTTGCAATAAAGCAAAAAGGGGTTGGTTAATGAATTGCTATATGCAGATGACCTTGTTATCATGAGCGAAGACATGGAAGACTTGAAGGAAAGGTTTTGGTATTGGAAGGATGCACTGGAAAGTAAAGGTTTGAAGGTCAACACCAGAAAAACAAAATTGATGGTAAGCAGGTCAGAAGGCAAACTATACAAAAGCAAGATAGATCCATGTGGAGTTTGTGGGAGGAGAGTCATGGCCAGTTCAGTGTTGTGCACAAAATGTGGAAGTTGGGTTCATGGCAAATGTGCAAAAGTAAAGAGAGTTACTGCTAGGTTGGCAATGCATTTTGTTTGCTCGAAATGTAAAGGAATAATGGAAGGGACGATGGATTTGATCGAGAAGTTGTGCGATGAAGTGGAGACAATGAATGGATTTTGTTATTTGGGAGACAGATTAAATGCTAGTGGTGGTTGTGAAGCGGCAGTTACAGCAAGAGTAAGAATTGGCTGGGTAAGATTCAAGGAATGCGGAGAATTGTTGCTTGGAAATAGGTTTCCTCTGAAGATGAAAGGTAAAATCTATCATTGTTGTGTAAGATCAGCAATGCTGTATGGAAGTGAGACATGGTGTCTAAAAGAAAATGAAAAAGCAATTTTGAGAAGAACAGAGAGAGCTATGGTGAGAGCCATGTGCGGTCAGAAAGTGGTAGACAGGAAGACGACTGAAGAACAGATGGATATGTTGGGGTTGAAGGAAACTATAGACCGGTTAGTAACAGCAAATGGAGTTAGATGGAATGGACATGTGCTGAGGAGGGATGTTGATAGTGTTTTGAGGGTTGCTCTGAATCTTGAAATGAGTGGCAATAGAAAGCGAGGACGATCGAAGAAGACTTGGAGGAAGCAAGTGGAAGAGGAGACAGAGAAGATTGGTTTGAAGAAGGAGGATGCCCTGAGATGAGACAAGTGGAGGGATGGAGTGCAAGCAATTGCAGAAGGAATGGAGTAAATCCGGCCATCTCTGTTAAAGGGACAACACCGGATAAAAACTGAATCACTACTTGTATAGTTTTTACTAAACCAGATGTTGGCAACCTGCAGCTCCAGAGCCACATGTGGCTCTTTTGCCTTTTTTTGAAGCAGGCAAGTGTGTTTTGAAACTTGCTTCTTTGCCACTAATTAAAGAAAAGGGCCTTTTCTTGTTATTGGAGAGCACTTATTGGAGGATGAAGTGAACCTTGTCAGTTATTTGCCACTGATTGAAGACACGGACCTTTTTTTGTCATTCTCGATGCTGTTAATATGGGGCCCAATAAGCTCTTCGGTCATAAAAGATTGCTGACCTTTGTATTTAACCAATTTTGTTGGTTAGGGAGTATTTGAAAAGAGCATATATGTAACATTGGTAATAATTGTTTGCTGTGTAGGTGAGGGGTACTAACAAAACACAAATATTCTACTGACTAGCCCTCTACCTAACTCTTGCCCTAGCACTATTTTCAATCTTTATGTTGATCAGCAATTCATTGCCATTTCTGCGTTTCAGTCTTATTCAGTTTTCTGAAATGTTTTCTGCTGATTTCTATGGCTTGGTTGGCCTATATTGTGGAGTGTAATTGTTTGTATGGTATTATTTAAACCATTGTAACAATAAAATCATGAAAATTCATTGTTACAATGACTTGCTATTCTTTTTTTTAAAGTCATGGCACTGGCACTGCTGACATAAAATTTATGGATTGCAATTGAAGCACTGGTGTTAAAGTGTTTGTAATGCCTGCATAGGCTTACTGGTATTTGCTAGCATAATGTGATGCCTGCATAGCCGTATTTATTAATAATAGTGCTAATAGTCAAATGCCTGAGTTTAAAAAAACCACATGCTAATGTTAGTATCGGCTGACTTTTCAGTGGAAGAGCTTCACTCGGTTTCAATTAACAGGTTGAGAAGTTATATTGCTGTTAAATCTGAAGCATGATAAGCAGGCAGTCTTAAATTTGTGGTTAAAACTTTTAAACATACACTTACATGCTAGATCTAAGTTAATTAATTTACCAGCCTTGATGCACTAAAAGCTTGAAGATTTTTGTTGACTAAACGATAATGTCAACCTGCTTAATTTTTTTGTATCAAAATGCTTATGATATCCTTATTTCCAGTATCAATATACTCAGGTTTACTTAAATTGTTCAAGTTTTGACTTGAGTGTATTTTGTAGAAACGAGTGCAGAAAGAGATCATGACAATGGTTCAGTCACCTCCTCCTGGAACAAGGTTATGCCAGGAAAGATTGGATTCTACTGGCGAGTTTGTGGTGGAGTTAACAGGAGCAACAGGAACTTTATACTCTGGAGAGCAATTTCTGCTTTTATTCAAATTTGGTCCACAATATCCTTTTGAATCTCCTCAGGTATGATATGTTTGCCATGTCTGTTTATTGCATTTGCGTGGTATTAAAATGCTGTAATATTCTGGAGTACCAAAATCACAAAACTGGGCTTGATTGATTTGTTTTGCTTATGGTAATCCTTACTAGTTTATCTTGATATCACTGAAATATGTGAAATCTTGAATGAGAATATGTGTTTATATTTTTCTAGCACTACACTCGTATTTAATTTTCCGTTTTTGAATATAAGAAATTGTTAGCATAATAACTCCCTATAACTGCAGTTTTTATTTGGGGATGTGAAGCATGGAAACAATCAATTTGAAATATGCTCTATGGGCCTAAGTGCAACACCATTTTGTCAGGAAGTCCAAAAATTCTCTTGCACTGCACTTATATTTAATTTTTTGCTTTTGAATACAAGAAATTGTTAGCATAATAGTTCCCTAAAACTGCAGCTTTTATTTGGGGGTGTGAAGCATGGAAACAATCAATTTGAAATATGCTTTACGGGCCCAGGTGCAACACCATTTTGTCAGGAGGTCCAAAAGTTGTAGAAAAACTTGAAGTGCTTTGCTGCAGTTTTATTTTATAAATAAAACAAATTTGATTTATGTGAATATGGCAATCAAGTTGTTAAAAAATCAAAAGCCTTGTTTGACTTTATTGGCTGACTAAATAAAAAGCTTTAAAATCATCTCTCTAAAACTTAAAAATTGTATCGATCATGGTTTCCTTAGTAATCAGTTTTTGATGCAGCAGCAACTTTTTGTACACACGCCAACTGTTACAACGATTTTTACACCATATACTTATATAATTTGATTGTACAGGTTATGTTCGTTGGACAGTCTGTACCAATACATCCTCACATTTATTCAAATGGTCATATATGTTTGTCAATATTGAATGACGACTGGACTCCTGCCTTGTCTGTTTCATCGGTTTGCCTTAGTATCATTTCAATGTTGAGTAGCTGCAGGCAAAAAGTAAGATTTTTTATTATTGTGCGATATTCGTACTGCTATCTTGTGCTTTCTCATTACTTCTTTTGCTTATTATGCCAGAGCAGTTTTCGCTAGATGACATGTATGTTTATGAAAGGTTTGTATACAGGGTGTCCCAGAAGTCGCGCACCATTCCAATCTGCGTTTTCATATTTGATTTAATTACACGGAAGAAACTAAAAGTACAAGAAAGAGTTAAATTCATTTTTATGTATGGAAGAGCTGGGACGACACACCAATCTGTAGCTCAAGAATCCAACCTTAATGGTCCTGAGCGAGAGCAACCGTTAAGAATAACAATGCAACTGAGTGCTAAATGACAACAATAACAAGGATGCAATAACTACTTGAGTGCCCGAAAATCAGCAATAAAACGCTCAAGAGAGTGAAAGACAGTTTGATAGAGAGATTTGATGCTTGTTTCATTGCTGTAGGTGCACAGTTTGAGCATCTGTTATGACTGTAATCAATAAAAGCGTTTTCTGTAGAAACCTGGATGGTGCGCGACTTCTGGGACACCCTGTATAATATATAAATATATACTATATATAAATGATTTCATTTCCAGTTGGTTGCAAGTAAAATAAAGTTGTTTTTGAGCTTGATCTATTTAGTTGGTCTTAAAAGCATGTTGCATTGCTTATTATCAAAAAATGATTTTGATTGTGTGCTTGGAGTGACAACTAAAGCTTAGTACAGTCAAGGCTTTTCTTGCCTTCCGATGCCCGCATTGAAAGTGTGTTGTTATGCTCCGCAGAGGCGTGCTACTGCAATTTCTTCAGCTTGGCAGCATTGTTAGTGGCAAAGATTTGCTGTACCGGCATTACTAGTCACTCTGAAGCCACTTGTAACACAAATGTTGTATGTATTAACTAAACATCTTTTTGGGATCGAATGATAAAGGATATAATTAGCTAACGTGCTTTTCTTACTACAGCAACTCCCTCCTGACAACCAACATTATGTATCCACTTGCAGTAAAAATCCCAAGGATACTAGATGGTGGTTTCATGGTAGGTTTTTTTTCGTATGTATCACACATTTGTGCATTGAACTGCTTTTACTTATTTTTTTTTGTTGAATATTACTGAAGTAGCAACTTAGAATGAAACCTTTTGTGGCATAAATCCTGATGTACCTATGCACTCTTAAGCCTGGTCTACGCTGAGGCCTAACTCTTTCCTTGCTTTGTTTTGGCCAAATCGCTCACCGCACTTGGCCTCAATGTCGACCAGGCTTTACCGCTGTTTTGTAGCACTGAATGCTTCCTGTCTACTAATCTCTCTGTCGTTAATTCACACTGATCTGTGGCAGTGACTGCTGGTCTTAGTTGCAGCTGACTACGGCATGAACAAACGAGCCTTGCGATCCTGGCAACTCTGTCGTCTAACTTCTCAATATAGCTCTTCAGGTGTAATTAAAAGTTAATATGATCTTTATTTAGATTTAGAATCTACATTTAATTCATAAAAACTTAACGTTTCGAAAAATTAAATTCATTTTTTTTGTCAGAAGTGACTAAAGTTTAAATATAGACAACGGTGCATAATTAAAAAACTTTGATCACTCCTGACGTAAAAAACTGTTTTCAGTTTTTCGAAACGTTGAGTTTTTATGAATTTTCTGTGGAATATAAATTTAAATAAAGATCATTTTAACTTTTAATTACACCAGAAGAGCTATATTGAGAAGTAAGAAGATGCCTGGTGACAAAAGCAAAATAAAATTTTGTCACTTGTCAGACGAAAGATACAAAATATATCTTTAGTACAAGTGAAGCTGGGGTAGGTGGCAGGTAGACTTAAAGGGTGTTTTCATTTTGTTTGAGATAAGTCTGAATTGAAATAGTTGATTTGTTACTATTTTGTTGCCAAAATCTGTGCAGTATACCCATAGGTAGAAAGAATATTGCTGTCTGATTATTATGAGTAGGTGTTAAAGCAAATACTATATTATTATTATCAAGGATGCGTAGCGTTTTCAAGACCTTGATGGCCTGACAGTAATCTTTGTAGGCTATGGTATGTAAAGTATTAGCATATTGGCGTCGGAAACTGCTCATCGGGAAACAGACCTATCTGATGCACACTTGTAAAAAGTAATTAGTTTGAATAGAATTTGCGACGACTTGAGTATGGAGCTTGCGTCTACTTTAGCAGTACCGGAAAGTAGTCTGGTGAATAGTCTGACCGGCAATCAAAAGGCTGTGATTTGGAATCTCACTATCATTGCTTTAGTAATCTCCTACTGCTTCATGCTGAAGCTAAGTGGCCCTCTATGTTCAAATTAAATGCTATCTTTCTAACTTTTAGTTGCTACTTAAAGTAAAATAGAATGATCACCAGCATCATACGGTACCATACAGCAATTTATTACATCTTGTCAATAACCCGCGACCGGTTTCGACCTTATTGGGTCTCATCAGGCGCGTGTAAAAAACACTCAATAAAAAACATGCTGAAAAAAAAATTTGCCATTGGGTGCAAAAAAATGCAATACAAAACGATATGATACAGCAATACCTATATCATGGGGGTCACATTCAAGGACACACACACATGACATGACAACAAGTCACATCGGTAAGCCCTAATAGGGGTGCATGGTCATTGCCAAGACTTTTCATTTTATAAAATCAGAAGTTGCTAGTCGCTAATTAACAATTTTCAAGGCGATTTCCTATTAAGAGGGATCTGCCTCCAGCATCATTCTATTTTACTTTGATGCTGGAGGCATATCCCTCTTAATAGAAGATCGCCTTGAAAATTGCAAACTAGCAACTCCTGTATTTGCTATTTTAAGATATTCCTAATCGTTTTTACCTTCGAGCTTTAAAATGTGCTGTGTAAAAATGATAACACCATAGTATTTATATTCTATCGCCCATAGTGACCATACAGGCGTGGTGATGTGGTTTGAGGGTTTGCTTCGCAACCTCTAGACTTTAATTTCCTTATCGAGTAATATTGAAGACTTTAAAAATGGCCTTCACAGATTTCCTGCTTTTACACTCAATACGAAATGGTCAGTGAGGAGAAAAAGCCGGCAAGTTCGCTTGTTGTATGCTTGGGAAAGGCACTCCATCTTTACGTTGCAGATTGAAGGCAACTCTTTCAGAAAATCTTGGGGACGGTAGCGGGAAACCATTATCCTCCAAATAAAATGGCGAAATGACCTTGTGAGAGACCTGCCTTAAGAGAGATTATCTTAAACAATAGCAATAGACAAAGATTTGCGGTTGAAGAAGTTTTTTATCAGGAAGGGTACGACTTAACCGCAATGTAAGTGCCTTTTAAACTCATGGTAAAATTCTTCAAGCAAATGTTCCCTGCAGGATGTGCTTTCCTTCTTTAGTTGTACTTTTTTGTTTACAACTTGTATTTTTAGACGATACTGTATAACATGAACGCCACGGAAAACTTCAATCTTTAATGCACTTGCAGTCGCTATTATGTTGTAGTTTATAGCCAAATTAATGTGAATAGCTTGTTTACTTGTGTTTAGGTTTTAAAAATTTTAATTATGACGCTCTTTTTTAAATGTTGGGTAATAGATGTAATCGTTATCGTTGTATCATATGAGATGGTTTTTCTAAATAGGCATTTATTAGGAATTGTACTGGAAGTCGCGTACCGTGGCAGTTCAAAGGACTGAAAGCTTGTATGGGATTCGAATCCACACCCTGGTGATTGGATTGGCATATAGTTGTACCGAGTAGTTCCTGGAATGGTCTTACTTATTGACAGATAATTGTCAAAACAAGGTTGGCAGATGTAAAAATCGTTAGATATACAGAGAACCGGTAGGGCTGGTGCCTATTGATGACAAATAAGTTTTTCCTCAAAAAATGTTAAATATATTGCATTACTTTTTGTTTTTCCCTTAGCGTTTGAATATGCACTTATGTTTTAGTTGTAATGTTATGCGCATTGCATAGATATACTGATAACCTTTACGAGGTGTGGTAATGTATCAGCTGTACAATAACGGGCTTTGTATCGTGATGTTGATTTAATGAGTTGTGTTTTGCGGTTCTTTTTCATAATGTTACGAGTCAAAATCGTTTTTAAAGCGTAAAAGTCGTCTTGTTGTTTGAATTCACAACTTTTTCATCACTATCGCAGTTTTCTCAGCGTTTGCTTCTCTTGAGTTCGACTGGTTTAGAGCGTTTTTTCTAGTGGTGGTTTCCCTAACCTTATCTTAGCATATGGGAAGTGGTGCCGCAATGTATACGGCTACCTGAATATTGTTTTGTGTGTACAAAAGTATAGAACACCAAATATGTGTTAGCTGTTGAATTGTACTGCATTGATAAACGCTTTATTTATATTTGTTGTTGTGATGTATCGAAAGCACTGGAAATCACCGTGGTTCATCAGCGTTCTACACAATAAGTAAATCTGAATACCAGTTGAAAGCAGTACCGTATGTAATATGAGCCTAAAATTGACGTATGTTGACCCCAGTACTTTTGTGTGGACCTCTATGCCTAGTTATTGTATGGTGTATTATCATTGTATATGTTTGTTTCATACTGACGGAAGTAGTTCTTCAAGTTTTTCAATGCGACGCATTTGAAAATAACTTGTAGTATATGCGACGCGCCAAACAACGAAGCTCATTTAGGTTTTTGATCGCTCTTCTGCTGGGTATCGATCCTTTTTTGGAAATTTTTCTCAAACACTTTTTATGGCGCCCCCCTTTTCTTAGAAAATGTTTAGTTTGTTGGGATTGATGTTTTTTTTTTTTTTTTTTATGAGGGTGGAAGACCTTTTCTTTCTGATACAGTCTTCTCAGCATTTGTAATGATCATGTTCGTGGTACTTCACTTTTAAAGGAAAGTTTTTATCGATCGATACTTTTTAATTTTCCTGAAAGTAGAAGACGTTTTTTTGGTAATCAACGTTACAAAAATCGAATTTTATGCCTTTTTTTTCATAGGGTTACGGCAAATAAGCAGATCAATAAACCCCAATGACGCCCCGGAGCGTCGCGATGCAAGGTGCGAAAACCTCTGTATTACGGGAAGATTTTTGCAGTCATGCAATGCTGTGGAATAACTTGTGTTCAAATCTGCTTCGCAGTTACCAGCGCTGCAGACCAACTACCTTTTTGCCTCAAGCCTGCGATCAAGTGGTGAAAATAACGGCCTTATGGTAAAATGTGTTTTTTTAACAACACAACTCTGCAGAAACAGTATGAAGGTTAAACACACAATCGCAAATTTTTATTGTCTATTGACTTCTCATAAAAAGTGTGCGTTTGGTCGCTTTGCAAATCATGTTGACTTAGAGCTAGTATGTCGTACCAATTATCATTGTGATAAGTCCGGACAATTCTTTGATTTGTTTTGTTTCATATTGCAAGGTGTTGTTGAGAGGTTCGTTACAGGTCTCTCTAGAAAGAACGGCACCACTATATGAGCAGGTTTCAAACTGTTGATTAAAAATGCCAAGCGTTTTTTACTGCAGCAAATGCAACAAGCATGTGAATGCTATCTTGAAAACATTTTGGTTATCAGGATATTGTTGCTCAGCGATAAAGGTGCTTAGAGATGACGACATGTGAATGTCAGTGGAAAAGTTTTGTTGCCGTTAATGAGCATCGTGTATTCATGCATTTGTTTTGACTGTTATGGTTATTGACAGAATAAACTAGGTATCATTACCGCTTGTCTGTGAAGCATACAACGTGATGCTGTGAGCGGTCAACCTGTGGTCTTTCAAGATACGACCGACGCTTACTTTATCGCGCCATTTCGACGATATTGTATTTAGTGAAAAATTCTTCTTTTTCATAATTCCCATAAAGTTACTTTACGGATCCCAGTTTGAGAATTACAGTAAAGCTGTTGCAAAACGCACGTTCATTTTATTTCAACCAAAGCTGAATGGGTGGTTTACGAAATGTAAATTCGATGTAAAATGTTGTATCACCTACAGTGAAATCCTCGCATTAGGTTAATTAGAGAAACATCGTACCATGCTCCCCTTTCGATAATTTGCATGCATAAAATGAACTTAATACAAGTGTTCTCCGTAAGCTACCCCCATTACAACCTCAAACGCCGATTTTTAGTATAATTTTGATTGACTTCTACACAAAGATGGTCATTGAACTAATTAATGTCGTTGTAACGTCCAAAGAGAACTCAAACGGCGATTCTACCAAATAAAGGAGACGCCTTAGCCTCCACGGTGGACTACGCTGCTGGATCAATACAGCGCAGCAGCAGCAGATAAGAGACTTAAATGAAATATTCTATTGACATTAATCTTTACACATAGCCAGCCGACAAGACCAGCGGAAGCTAAACGGTTAAAGGCAATGTGTGCATAGCCTATAATAAAATAACATTGCATTAATATACACAAGCTGGACAGGTTAAGCCTACCCAACAAGATAGATCAGGTCTAAACATGCACTAATATAAACTGCGGGCCGCTAACTGAACTTGCGGTGGTGGGAGCAATAATACACCATACTCTTAGAACGCACTCAAAGACTTAACTAAAAAACAATTAAAACCACTAACATAAAACTTAACTCCAGCCACCGCAATAAGTGAACTGAGACTGATATTAACATACAATAGTCAGGTGGCCCGCCAGACACTGTTCCGGTACGCAATTGAAAGAGGAAACCAATGTCGCTATGATTAATCGTTACAGCGAAAACTAAATAAAAACGTCTCCAAGGATTATCACCAAAGAGAGGGGCCCCACGAGGAAGAAGAAGTACACCGTTAGCCCTTGAGACGAGGAAAAAATCTTGGCCTTAAGCGAAGAAACATGTTTAGAAAAGGAAAGCGTGCGGTCGAAGATGACCCCAAGAAAAGTTGGAGTGGGATTGAAACGGAATGGGGAGTTGATTGCACCAATTAATAGCCGCCTCAACGTGGTGGTGCGGTTCCCGACCCCGTTTGGATTGGGTCAAAATGGTTGTTGGCCTTCTCGAAGGTCTCAGTTACCTCGGGTACTCCTCGCGCTTTATCGTGGTAATTTGTTGTTGTGACGACAGGTTATTGTCGCGAGTAGTAATAAGTGGTCATGCGGTTTAGATCTGTGAAGCATTAGGTTAACTGTTGAAAAAATGGTTGTAAGTTGTGAATGAACTGCAATAACTGTTTATTTGTTAAAGTGCTTAATTATTTTTGAAGTGTAGTAATAAAATATTTGATTTCCTACAAGCAATTCGTGATTTCTAAATTTTTGTTTGTGGGGTTCCGTGACAAACGCAAAAGTACACCAGGGGTTCTGCAATGACAAAAGGTTGAAAAGCACTGTTCTACATTCAACAGGAGTTCTATTATCTATGAAATGCAAACACAGAGTAGTTCGGATAATAACCTTAAGCGAAGTAAATAAAGTTTTAGCAATATATGCATAGGTTTTTGTCTCCTCAAAAGAAAGAAGTGTAGGAGAAGGCAGGCTACAAGCCTACAAAAGTATAAAAAAATTGTCAACGGTCGTTTTCTTGTTTTTTGTTTGAAGCGCAGGCTTCAGCAGAAAAACTTGAGCTTACTGGGCCTGCCGAAAAGGAAAGAGTGGCCTCAGTGCCACAGCGAGAGCAGTTGGCAAGAACGCCGGAGCCGCCCTTACCAAAAGGAAAAGAAACAGAGCCGTCTTTAGAGAGCACCAGTTCATGATGGGGGAGAGAAAGTCAAGATGGGCGAGAGCCGCACCTTGGCGAGTAAGAGGGGGATCAGAGCGAGAGCATGGAGTGGAAAGGGTGGACTCCGCAGTGAAGGAAGGCAGGTTCCGAGGAAGAAAGGGAAGGTAAGCTAGAAGATCCTCCGTAAAAGAAGTAGAAGGAAGCATGAGCGGGTGAGTGGACGCAAAAGCTCTCCAGGACGATCTGCAGAGTCTTGGTTTCACTCCAAGTCCGGCTAAACCTGAAATGGGAAAGGACCTTGCCCACTCATAAGATAAAAAAGTGAAATGAGTCAGGGTGACTCGTAGGGGAGGTAGAGAAGCAGAGGGATAGGGGAGGACGAGAGGCAGCCGGAGATGGCGCGACTGGCCGCTCGATAAAGGTGTTCCAATTTAGTGATATTGGTAGCGCTTAGGAAAGGAAACCATCCGGGTGAAGCGTAAGTGAGAAGAGGCCGAAGAAAAGATTTGTACAAAAGAGAGGGGGACTCCTTAGAGGGGCCCATGAGGAAGCAGAGATACAGCGTAAGGCCTTGAAACGAGGGAAAAATCTTGGCCTTAAGCGAAGAAATATGTTTAGAAAAGGAAAGAGTGCGGTCGAAGGTGACCCCAAGAGAAGTCGGAGTGGGATTAAAACGGATGCCGGAGCCGAGTAAGAGCAGGATGAGCTGAAGGTTAGCTTGGTGAAGATCCACTGAGAAGAAGGAGGTCTCACATTTGCTCGGATTGAGAGGAAGACGCCAGTACTCAGACCAGCGCTCCAATCGAAACAGAGCTCCTTGTGTGGCCTCCACCGCAGTGGGAACCGAGGGAGAGGAGAACCAAATGACCAGATCGTCAGCGTAAAAAGAGCAGCTGACGGAAGAAGGCAGAGAGTCCGGGAGATCATTAATAAAGAGAGAGAAAAGTACAGGGCCAAAAACGGATCCTTGCGGAACACCTCGACGGACTCGAAAAGAACGACTTTTGTTATTTTGAAAAACCACACAAGCGCGCCTATCAGAATGAAAATATTGAGTTTAACGAGCAAAGCAAGGAGGGAGGCCAGCCGAAATGAGTTTGTGGAAAAGGGCGGGATGCCAGACCGAGTCAAAAGCTTTAGAGAAATCGATAGTAGAGAGGATCGTCCGAGAGCCCGGCCTGGGTTTGCTGAACCCATCCGAAATGAACTGAGAAAGGAACATAATTTGATCTAGAGTAGACCTTCCTTGGCGGAAACCGGTCTGGCGGGGAGAGAGAATAGAATTAGATTCCAGAAAAAAGAGAAGACGGGATAGAATGATGCGTTCAAAAAGCTTCGATACGCAGGAGGTGAGAGAGATAGGCCGGAAGGAAGCAGGAGAGTCGAGAGGCTTTCCCATCTTGTGGATGGGAATAATAGAAGATGTCTTCCAGATGGAAGGAAAGGAATGCGAAGACTAGGAAAGATTGAAGATGTAAAGAAGCACTCACAGTTAAGTTACAGCAATAGTGGTGGCTCCCATTAGTCGAGATTAAGAATATTAAATCAGCTGGCTGCACCAGCCTCATTCAATTGCGAAGGAAATCGCTTCAACATTTAGATCTTATGTAGCTCGACACTTATATTTTGTAGCAAACGATAAGAAAGGACCATCTTTACCCCCTCGTCTTTTTCTTGGGTGATCACCAAGTGTTTTGCTTGGAGTAGGCTACATATTAAAATTTGTAGACTTTATTTTTCGATGAATCGTTTTGAATATTTTGATGGAAAATGCCAAAGATCCATAATAACGAGAAAGAATAGACAAAGTGTACCAAAGAACTTAGTCTTTCTAGAAATTGCAATTTTGTGAACTGCAGGCACCAAAATTATGAGTGTTTCTAACCGGTAGGCTACATTTCGTAAACGTTTAGAGATTCATCTAATAAAGCACAATTCTGTCTGTCTGTCTGTGTGTGTTTCTATCTGTTTTAACTTCCCTGAAACTGCTAGAGATACAGGCATCGAATTTGGCACGATTGATCACCACCCAATGTTGAGTGCCATAAAGGTATTCGTGACGTCATAAGCAAAAATAATTTTTTAGAATTTGTATTACTTGACAGAGGACAACCACTTTTTGCTTAAACAAAAACCAGCTTCCGACTTACCACATTACAAAAACTTTCATCTGTTTTGGGTCTAAAATGACATCGCAACGAACAATTGATTGCACAATTTGTTTTTTGCTCTTTCTCAAAAAATACTCATCGCACAAACGCGATCAAACCTTCTTTTAGAAGATATTATTAAGGTGCTTTCGATAGAAACAACTTTACAACAATTAATGCTTGTTTGACAATGCTACGAGCAATTCTTTAAGCACTTTAAGCTCTCTAAGCATTTTTTCTTCTCTTTTTTCCTTGTACACTTTAACTGGCTCTATGATGTCATAATATACAGTATCTCGTATGATTACTACAAATGTTCGCTACCTCAGATCATAATATGAAGATGTTTTCAAATATTGCAACGGTTTTGCAAAATCAGTTTATTAAAAAACTGATTTTTGACCTCATTTTTTAACTAATTTTAAACTTTCTACAACAATTTTAACGTTGTTTCAAGGCAATTCCGATAGTACACAATATGTACAATTAATATTAGTTTTTATACTGAAAAAACTGAACTTTAAGACCTGTGGTGTAACTTTTCACCCCTTCCGAAAGTGGTGAGTTCAGTAAAAACAGGTGACTTTAATACAAAAACGTTATAAAAAAGGACTAACAACTACTGTCCTTTTAAAGCTTAAGAAATTTCCTTTCCAGCAATATGTGACTTCAATTACTTAGGGCTAAGGATTAGTTTATAATGGCTGATCAAAACTGATTGCCATACATCATGTTTCATTTTTAGTTGAACAATTATCCTGCTTGACCTAACAAACTTGCAATTATAGTAATGCAAGAGGCTAGCAATGCACTTAGCAAACTGCAGACAGTGACACTGTTTCGACCTATCAGGTCTCTTCAGTGCACTTGGTGACCAATAAGAAGCTAGAGGCTTTCTATAAAGCATAGCTTAGACCGTCACATTTGTGGGACCTAATACTGGGAAGCTTGCAATTGTTAGACAAACTTCTTTGGCACATTTTGACTACTTTTCCTCATAAGCATGGTTCTTTTTCATTATCTGTCGACGTTTTTAAAAACATCCAAAAAAAACTAAAGTCTCCAAATGTTTATGAAAAGTAGTCTATCGGTTAGAAACACTCATAATTTTGGTGCCTGCAGTTCACAAAATTGCAATTTCTAGAAAGACTAAGTTCTTTGGTACATTTTGTCTATTCTTTCTCGTTATCATGGATCTTTGGCATTTTCCATCAAAATATTCAAAACGATTCATCGAAAAATAAAGTCTACAAATTTTAATATGTAGCCTACTCCAAGCAAAACACTTGGTGATCACCCAAGAAAAAGACGAGGGGGTAAAGATGGTCCTTTCTTATCGTTTGCTACAAAATATAAGTGTCGAGCTACATAAGATCTAAATGTTGAAGCGATTTCCTTCGCAATTGAATGAGGCTGGTGCAGCCAGCTGATTTAATATTCTTAATCTCGACTAATGGGAGCCACCACTATTGCTGTAACTTAACTGTGAGTGCTTCATTTCGGTTAGTTTGCTCATTGCATGGCAGAGTTTATGCCAGGGCCAAGGAACGTGCACGCAGTCAGAGGCGTCAGTTCATATTAATTCGCTTGCAGCAGAGGTTGCCAAACTTTTTGCTCCGCGGACTCCTTTTTTGCGAATCTGCTGCTTCTCGGTCCTCTTTTCGCGAATCTCCTATTTTGCGACCCTCGATCACATGCGATATAACTATTGTCGTCCAACTCATTTTCAACAACAATCGAAACAAAACGAATACGAAGGATAGTTGAGCTGTCCTCCAAAAAGAAAAAAAGGTCAGCACATGCATTGCATCGCTCTCGCACCACTTCATCGTCACTGAGGGTTACTTGTCAAAATTGCGCTGGAGAAGATTTTCGGGATTTTTGCTATCTAGATCAAGCGTTGATTCATTGACAGCAGGGACGAAGCCACGGACCCCCTGAGCAGTCGTCACGGAACTCAGATTGGGAACCTATGGCCTACAGTAACGAAAAAGTGGTAAGCAGCGATCCTAACAAAATGGCTCAAAACGCATTGTGAAGTCATAATGTTATATGCCATCGCAATGCTTGTCACTATTTAGTGAAAACAGCAACAGGCAGCAAAATTATCCAATATCATTTGGATGGCGAACATAAATGGTAAAGCCCACAACTGATATTTGTAATTGCAAGGATATCGGTTCAAAACACTAATCTTCGTCACTAGGGAGGTCTGGATTCGGGGAAAAGTTAAATGTAACAAAGTCTTAATTTAAGAAAACATCGATATTAAACAATAATAGCATCAATCTGTAACACTGGATAGAATATAGAAGTTGCTAGTTGCTAATTAGCATTTTTAAGCAGATCTCCTATTAAGAGGGATCTGCCTCCAGCATCACACTAAGGTAAAATAGAAAAATTTGCTCAAAAATGATCACCAACATCATACCGTACCATACAGCAATCTATTACATCATGTCAATAACCCGCGACCGGTTTCGACCTTATTGGGTCTCATCAGGCAGGTATAAAAAACACTCAATAATAAACATGCTGAAATAAAACAAATTTGCTATTGGGTGCAAAAAAATGCAATAAAAACAAGATATAGGTATTGGTATAAACAAGAGACCCCCCATGATATAGGTATTGCTGTATCATATTGTTTTTATTGCATGTTTTATTTCAGCATGTTTATTATTGAGTGTTTTTTACACCTGCCTGATGAGACCCAATAAGGTCGAAACCGGTCGCGGGTTATTGACATGATGTAATAGATTGCTGTATGGTACGGTATGATATTGGTGATCATTTTTGAGCAAATTTTTCTATTTTACCTTAGTGTGATGCTGGAGGCGGATCCCTCTTAATAGGAGATCTGCTTGAAAATGCTAATTAGCAACTAGCAACTTCTATATTCTATGGAATGATAAGCCTTGACAATGATCCTACACCCCTATTAGAGCTTACCGATGTGACTTGTTGTCCATGTCATGTGTGTGTGTCCTTACATGAGACCCCCATGATATAGGTGTTGCGAATTCTTTCCTTTTAAAACGCTTTGGCGACGCCTTATTCGCACCAAACTATGGCTGCTACGACTTGATTGTTTATATAGTATTATTTATTTCTGCAACGCGTCTCGTACTGGCTTCCTCTCTATATCTCCAGACGTTGACTCGAGCAAATGTTATTTAGATATAAACGAAGTTAAAGGATAAATGATTCAAAATAATAACGATACTTGAAATCCAAGAGCGAAAGTTGGGTGGGGAGGACCGTTCAAACGCGCGGTGTTACGAGACAGTACAAGACGGTTTCTATAAAAGAAACATACCAAAATCAGTTGCTACCAATATGATTACGTCATACTTAAGGAAAATTAATACGTACCAGAAACAGTATTGCGCCAAACTTCTATCAAACAATTATAGCAACACACTTTATTATTACCGACTTCATCTAAATTCAAGTAGAATAGTTAAGTTTCCGACTTTAACTTACTAAACACTTAATCTAATCTACACACAACTGCCAGCTCTTTTGGCTTGCTACTGAAATTACAAAATAACAGTACAGTAAAAAAACGAATTTTGCGCTGTGCTTGAACGGTCACGTGATCGTGTGATCAACAAGAGGCAGCAATTTGAACGTAAAGACGGCTTACAGAAAATGTGGCGGTAACGACAGAATAAATATCTAACACACTCCCCCCTAAAATACACGTTTTAACGTAGTATTTTACCTCAATAAAGATATTTATACGATTAACACAAGCCAGCAAAAACACAAAATCTACACACAAATCTAGGCCTAAACATCACAATATTATGATTTCAGAGATTGATCTTTGTCCTTTTCTACCACAGTCTCAAGCCACTGCGGAATGGATTCTGTGGCGCTTTCTTCAGCAGGAATCAACAGTCTCATTTTTGTTATTAGTCTTAACAGTTCACGATTCTTTAATTGTAATCGGGCTTTGCGGACGTAACCCCTTTTATTGGGGTAAACTTCAATTACACGTCCGAGTTCCATGTCATTTGTCATAGAATCAGTGGATAGCATAACAACATCATTAACGCACAGATTTCGTTTTTCTCCAAACCACTTGGTTCGATCAGCGATATTGTGTAGATATTCATTAATCCATCGCTCTCGCGCTTTACTAATGAGAAACTTGGTACGCTTGTATGTGTTCAGCAAATATTGGTCCCTTTTATCAGGTTGTGGCGATAACAAAGATACGTTGGCATCAAGTAAGAGCAAATCGTTCGGTGTCAATGGCCGCTCTTCTACATCAAGAAATGTGATTGGGAACAGGGGTCGTGAATTAATGATCGCTTCTATCTCAGTCAACACCGTGTGAAGGACGTCCTCGTTGTAGATAGGACCAGGGTTCAAAATACTCAGGACTCTACGAATAGATCTTACCATCCGTTCCCATACGCCGCCATGATGGCTTGCGGCTGGTACATTGAACGACCATTCAATTCCTTTATTGCTCATGTGCTCGTGTACACGATCCTGATCAAACTTCAAGAATTCATCTCGTAAAATTTTCTCTGCCCCAACGAAGTTGGTACCGTTATCAGAGTAAAGATGCTTGACACTTCTTCGTCTGGAAATAAACCGACGTAAAGCATTTAAAAAACCATCCGTAGTCAAATCTAAAGCAAGCTCTATGTGGACAGCCCTTGTGGTTAGACAAGTAAACACACAACAATAACGTTTGACCTTACCTCTACCTTGCTTTACCATAAAAGGCCCACAATAATCTACTCCCGTGTGAGTAAATGGTGGTTCGTAAATTTGCAATCTGGCGGCTGGTAATTCTGCCATGATTTGATTCAAAGGTTTAGCGTTCAACTTGCGGCACACCAAACATTCTCCGATGGCGCTTCGGATTGAGGAGCACCCCTTATGGATCCAGAATCTCTGCCTTAAAGTAGAAAAAGTATGATTAATACCACCGTGACCACAATCACGTTGAGCTTGTAAAATTATTAACTTAGTCAAATGAGTTTTTGCTGGTAAAAGCAACGGATGTCTTGCACAAAATGCCACAGGAGCATTTGCCAAACGGCCTACCATTACTATGGCGTGATTCAGCATCTTAGGAGTTCCTTTCAACAAAGCATTAGGGCAATTAGAGTTGGTCAGTGTCCTTTCTTTTTCCAACGCTTTGTACAGCACAGACAAATTTTTCTTTTGATCAAACCTGATAAGTGATCTTTCAGCTAACTCCAACTCCCTGATAGTAGGGTGATTCAACAACTTGAACTGTTCTCCCTTGCTTTTGGCCGATAGAAACTGTCCGAATCTAAGGAGCCACACCGTTGCCTTCTTTAGTCGATAAAGTGAGGAAAAGTGATTGATTAATTGTATCACGGGGGAGTCCTCACTGGCACATGCCATCACCAAGGAAACACTCAATGGCTTCAGCTCAATCGAATCAATATCTTTGTGTTCTTCACCATCAGTTTCGCTCACTAAAATGACATTCTGCGATGGCCACTTTTCTTCTGGCAGTTTCAGAAAATCAGGACCTTTTAACCACTTGCCCGATTTCACAAACTTGGTGGCCCTCATCTCTTTTGTCACTTCATCAGCTGGATTGTCACCGGAAGGAACATATTTCCAGTCATTATTGGGATCACTTCCACGTTCAATTTCAGCAAGGCGGTTGGACACAAACACAGAAAATCGCCGCTTGCGGTTTCTTATTGAAAGCAAAACCGACGTTGAATCTGACCAGAAATATGATCGTGTAATAGCAAGATTAAGTTCACCTTTGATCAAAGCATTCAATTTCACGGCAACCACAGCAGCCAGCAATTCTAGCTGAGGAACTGTTCTTCTATCTTTAGCCAAATACCCTTTTCCCATGAGAAAAGAGTAACAAATACTTCCATTTCCGTGAACAGTTCTCAAATAAGATACAGCGCCATAAGCCATCTGAGAAGCATCTGCAAAATGATGCAGTTCACAAATTACTGGTTCACTATCTGCAGACATTACGCATCTACTAATTGAAAGATCTTTTAGCGCGAGAAACGAATTCATCCATTTTTTCCATTGCTCCTTTATTTCTTGGGAAACTTCTTCATCCCACTCCTGGTCTTTAAGATCTCTTAACCACTGTTTTGGCTGAGTTAACACTGGTGCTACAAATCCAAGGGGGTCAAAAATGGATGACAACAACGATAATAATCCTCGTCTAGTAAACGGTTTCTGGCTCAATTGAACTTCAACGACAAATTGGTCTGACTTAACATTCCAGTGAATCCCTAACACTTGTTCTCGGCGCTCACTAGAAACAGAAACTGACTTGTCAAATTTTGCGCATGCATCTGTCGGAAAATCTTCCAGTGCTTTTGGTGTGTTTGTAATCCACTTGGTCAGGACAAACCCAACTTTAGACAGCATTTGGGCGACTTCTCGTGCGGTCGATCTGCCTTCTTCGAGAGTTGCGGCTGAGAAAAGAAAATCGTCAACGTAAAAATTCCTTTGAACTGCTTTCACAGCCCTTGCTGAATATTGGTCCTTGAAAAACTCTGCAGTGTGTCTCAAGGCAAACGACGCACAACTTGACGATGATTTAGATCCAAAGAGGTGAACTGTCATCCGGTAGACGTCAGGCTGCTTAGTAAAGTCACATTCTTTCCACCACAAAAACTTCAAAACGTTCTTATCTTCGTTGTTCACTTTAACTTGATGAAACATGGACCGTATATCAGCTACAAGTGCAACTGGACCTTCTCGGAATCTTGTCAAAACCCCGACTAGCAAATTTGTTAAGTCAGGTCCTTGAATCAATGAATTATTTAATGACACTCCTTTTACTTCCGCAGCACAATCAAAAACTATTCTTAGTTTTTCAGGCTTCTTGGGATTGATCACGTGGTGATGAGGAAGGAACCATGAACGTTCTGAATCCTGCAACTTTTTCGCTGGAACCACTTCGGCATATCCTTCTAGAAAATACGATTGCATAACTTCCGCATATTTTTTGCGGAGACTTTCATCCTTAACCAATCGTCTTTTCAAATGCATTAGCCGCATATCCGCCATTTTTCGACTTTCTGGTAAAACAACTTTTTCTGCCTTCCATAGCAAGGGTAGTTGAAGATGACCATCAACTAATTTCACTGATCTTTTCATCTTATCATAAGCTTCGCGGTCTTCTCGAGAGTTCTTTGTGGTTAGGCCACAGTCAATCTCACTTACATTTGGGTCTTTTAATGGAGGTCCATCATAAATCTGTTCAATTTTGATGTTCAAAACTTTTGAAATCGCTCTGTCATCTTTTTCACACAGGAAATGAGAATTGGGTCCGTAGATAATCCATCCAAGCGGCGTCTTCACCGCATCTGGGCCGTCCTCTGGTCCTGGAAGACAATCCAAAGGTGTCATTGCTGTTTTATGATCTGTACCAATTAACAAGCCCACAGACTTATCGTCTAACTGCGGCAGATCTAAATTTCTAAGATGACTCCACGAGTTTAGCATGCTTGGCTCCATAACCGAGCATTTTTCTGCTGGCAAAGTTTTTACCACAAATACTTTACTTAAACTAATTTGCGTTTCTGAATCACAAGCTTGCAAAAGGATATCAACAATTTTTCCTTTAACTACTGTAGACTTATTTTCTTGACTCATCGTCTTAATTTCCATTGAGCATTCTGGACCACTAGTACCCAACGAGTCAGCCAATTTTGACGAGCAGAAAGTTTGTTGTGATCCTGTGTCGAGTAGAGCATAAGTGGTTAAGGTCTTGTTGCCACTCTTCACTTTCACCGGTAGAACAGGAAGATAAGGTAGTCTTCCTTTCTCTTCTTTACTACTGCAGATAGAGTGCAAAACAGCTGGCCTTGTTTCCCCTTCAGAGTCCACTAAAGGCATGTGCAACAACGAGTGATGGTTGGGCTTTTTGCATCCATCTACTGAACAACCTTCTTTAGTAGAGCACGATCCAATCATGTGACCCGTATTTAAGCAACGAAAACATAATCCCTTTCTTTTAACCAAGTCGAGGCGTCTAAAGTAATTCAACTTTAGAAACTTGTCGCATCGACTAATATGGTGGGGTTCTTTACACAACTTACAGTTTGCAGTTGATGACTTTTCGTGTGTTTTTTCGTTGCTCACTATATGCGTATTCGAGATCACATAACGTTTTAATTTCAAATCTCCTTTACCCGTAGCTGCAGGCCACCGACAACTGCTGAAGACCGAACTTGCCATGTTAGCTTCTCGGCGGATAAAGGCAGCCAGATCTCGAAACGTCACTTCTTTTTTCGTTTCCTCTATGATTGAAAAGGACCACTGCAACCAATCATCTTGCAGCTTTTCTGGTAGTTTTTCAACAATTCCTTTTAACGTTCCAAGAGAATTTAGACTGATGAAGTGCTCAATCCCTTCAAGTTGAACAAGGGCTTTGTCCATGATCCTTGCGAAGTCTCTCAAACTAACGCTATCTCTGTTCTTAATTCTTGGATATGCCATTAGCTTTTCTTCACAACGACTCGCTACAATCAATGGTCTACCGTAATAATGATACAGTTTTTCCCACGCTCGTTCGAAACCATATGCTGTACCCACGTAATGATCAATCAAACTCCTTACTTCCGAATTACAATACTGAATCAAGTAGGTTAGACGGGCACTATCGGAAGTAATTCTGCTCGTTATATGAGCTTGGAAAGTGGCGGCAAAAGCATTGTAATTCAAGGGATCACCATCAAAATCCGGAATCACCGGACGTGGAGGGGGATAATCCACATTCATCGGAAAAGGGTATTCACATTTGGCTCGAGTTTGATCAACAGGGTTTTCTAATTCGGGAATAGTTTTAACCACGCGATGTTGACTAAATTGGTGGTTACTAGCTGGTTGTGGTAGCGCATCGTTTTGCTGGAAAACCTCAAGAACCTCGGGCTGATTGAATCTAACGTTCACACTTGGGACTAAAGGATCTGCTTCCTGCTTACTTGGTCCAGCTAACATCTTATCCTTGCATGAGCTTTGTAAGCAAGATCCTTTTGAACGTACTGATGCATTCTTTCGACTCGAAGTTTCATCCCAAGCTTTAACCCGCGCTTCGGCCAAATCTATATCTCTTTCCAGATTTTTTATAGCAAGTTCCTTTGTTATTTCTTCTACTTTTGCTTCTGCTTCTCTTTGTACAGCTTCAAGAGCCCTGCGAGCTGCCCTTTCATCACGCTGCTTGCGTTGCTCAATCAACTTTGCTTGACGAGCTACCATTAGATCAACTTGACTTTTGCGCTTAGAACTCGAACAGCTAGACTGCTTGGAAGACTTTGATGAAGACTGCGTAGATTTAGAAGACATGGCACAGACTCTTTTTTTTGACTTTAACAACTGCTCCAAATCTGAGTTTAATGCAGAAGATATCTTGTCTTGCTACAAAAAATATTGTTTCTGAAACTTTTGTTTGTTGCGAATTCTTTCCTTTAAAACGCTTTGGCGACGCCTTATTCGCACCAAACTATGGCTGCTACGACTTGATTGTTGATATAGTATTATTTATTTCTGCAACGCGTCTCGTACTGGCTTCCTCTCTATATCTCCAGACGTTGACTCGAACAAATGTTATTTAGATATAAACGAAGTTAAAGGATAAATGATTCAAAATAATAACGATACTTGAAATCCAAGAGCGAAAGTTGGGTGGGGAGGACCGTTCAAACGCGCGGTGTTACGAGACAGTACAAGACGGTTTCTATAAAAGAAACATACCAAAATCAGTTGCTACCAATATGATTACGTCATACTTAAGGAAAATTAATACGTACCAGAAACAGTATTGCGCCAAACTTCTATCAAACAATTATAGCAACACACTTTATTATTACCGACTTCATCTAAATTCAAGTAGAATAGTTAAGTTTCCGACTTTAACTTACTAAACACCTAATCTAATCTACACACAACTGCCAGCTCTTTTGGCTTGCTACTGAAATTACAAAATAACAGTACAGTGAAAAAACGAATTTTGCGCTGTGCTTGAACGGTCACGTGATCGTGTGATCAACAAGAGGCAGCAATTTGAACGTAAAGACGGCTTACAGAAAATGTGGCGGTAACGACAGAATAAATATCTAACAATAGGTATTGCTGTATCACAGTGGTTCTCAAACTTTTTTCGATGCGACGCATTTAAAAAAGCTTACGAGACTTTGCGACGCACCAAACAGCATCCTAAGATTTAGTTTGCCGTACTGCAAAATAAATGTGACCCATATCCGCACAAATAAGTGTTCTTATGCTCCCGAGATTTTGGATTGGTCTGCCATCTTCAATCGTAAAATTACGCTCTTCTAAGTTTGTAACTCATCTTTCCTGTTTTCGTCCAACATGCAACTGAATGCTTTATTCTTTATATATTTTTCGTCATTTAAGTTAAACTTCTGCAATTTTATTCATGAATCACAAGTCAACAATTACAACAGTGTATTAAAAACGCTATTGCGAAAATACAATTGATTATGAATGTCAGAAGAAAGTAAAAATGGAATCTACCATCAGAGTTCTTTTGACGCAATAAAATCTAGATTTAATGACACAAAACCAAATTATCCCGCGACGCCTTTGGAAAATTGAAACGACGCACCGGGGCGTCGCGACGCACAGTTTGAGAACCACTACTGTATCATATTGTTTTTATTGCATTTTTTTTTGCACCCAATAGCAAATTTGTTTTATTTCAGCATGTTTATTATTGAGTGTTTTTTATACCTGCCTGATGAGACCCAATAAGGTCGAAACCGGTCGCGGGTTATTGACATGATGTAATAGATTGCTGTATGGTACGGTATGATGTTGGTGATCATTTTTGAGCAAATTTATCTGTAACACTGGATTAAGATGAAATGTTTTTGTTTTAAGAGCATAATAGGCGCCTATTGCAATAGGTTGTATGACTTCAAAAAAAGCCATAGCCCCTTTTCATGCTATGGCCGAATCAAAGCAAATAGCGCAGGCACAAATCTTAATGTCACAAATATACATACGAAAGCGGGCCCAACAAATCGTCAAATAGGCTTAACACTAAATAGCTCGATTCATTAATTGTCAAAACGACCACCATTTGGGCGATGCCATCAATTTTGACTATGTTTCATCTCCCCCCCTTACATTGTTAAAAATTACAAATAGTAGTTTGTGTCATTGTTCTTTCTTTTTGAATATTTCCAGTCTTGATTAAAAGACTTACATGATCACCATTACATGTACAAGAACCTTGGCTTGTATTTACAAAAACATTTTGTTGTTGCTCTCACAAATAGTTGTACTGTGAAGCTGGCGCAACTACATTAATTGATACTCTTTAAATCGGCACTGGTGATAATATGCCCTGCCGGGGTAAAATCGTACCCTACTTAGAAGAAACATGTTTTCTATTTTGCTTGGTAATAGCTTTATATAGCTACCCTAAGCAGGGAAAAACGAATATGAATCATAATGCGTAGCTAGCAGGAACTTGAGAAAGTTTGAGGCGAAATCAAAATTAACAACGTCAACTGTTTTAAATCGCACCACATGGAATACATTATTGGTATTTTGCTTTATAATAGCATTATAGAGCTACCGGGATCAAACCAAACATTTGAGAAAAAGTAAGGATACTTTTAACTCCCCAGGGCACGTCTAGCACGGAGAAAAAAACATGCTGCATAATGCGAAGTCAGCGACTGCGTCAAATCGCACCACACGAAAGACATTTTTGCTGTTTTGCTTTAGAATAGCTTAAAATCAGAAATGTGATTCCTACTTCCAAACTACGGAAAAAGAAAGGTTTCCTTAGGTTCGTGTCAGCAATGAACAGAGCTCATAGACCTAAGGCATTGCCAGGATCTTAAAATGAGATATTCTATTCGGAAAAGGAGTACCAAAAGTCGTGAAAATCTTATCTGCAGAAAACACATAAACTTTTGGTAACTCTTCATACAAAAGCCTGATAAGAGAAGCCGATACTCTCGATCCCGACGTTAGTGATGGAGGCTCTTCGGGTGACCCCATTGTTTATACTATGGATTTTTTCTTTTGCTGAAATGCAACCTGTTGAGGTATTTATGTCCTTACTCTACAGCATTGTAATAAAATCTCAAGTTTAAGAAAAAATCAATATAAAACCATAATCATAGCATTTTGTAAAAATGAATATAGAGAGAACAGTAGCCGCTTTTGTTGCTATGCCGGAAACAAGACCAATAGCGCAGCCAAATTAGGTACTTGATACCAAAAATATAAATTGGGAAGAGGCAGCACCACATTGGAAAATAGGCTTATCAATAAATAGCTTTTTTCTTTAATTGTGAAAGCAACCACCATTTTGTCGCTACAATCAGTTTTAATTATGTACAATCCGCGCTCCCTCACAAGTACAGGGTGTCTCAAAAGTAAGTATACACTTTAAAATTTGAATAACAATCTAATGGCTTATTCAAATTTGTCAAAAGTTTACAAAAATATTCTATGAACTACTAGAAACAGATTACCGTCCTAATATCTCGTTGAATTTATTTATTGACAGAATGTTAGACCTCAACGTGGAAACCACCAATTTCGGGAGATTTCAGCCACCTTTGGATGCATTCTTGCTTGACACTTTGCAATAAATCTTTTGTAACTAGTCCACATGATGCTCTAATGTTTTGTTCCAACTCTAAAAGGTTTTGAGACCATGTGGAGTAAACTTTGCTCTTAAGGAAACCCCAAAGAAAAAAGTCGCATGGGGTTAAGTCAGGTGAACGAGCGGCCCATTCTAGAGGACCTCTGCACCCAATCCACCTACCGAGAAAAAACTGATTTAAGTAATCTCTGACTTTCCTGGTGTAATGTGCAGGAGCTCCATCTTGCTGAAAGTAACAGTTTTTCAACCGAAGCATTTTTTGTCAACTTTACTCCACACGGCCTCAAAACCTTTTAGAGTTGGAACAAAACATTAGAGCATCATGTGGACTAGTTACAAAAGATTTATTGCAGGGTATCGGGCAAGAATGCGTCAAAAGGTGACTGAAATGTCTCGAAATTGGTGGTTTCCACGTTGAGGTCTAACATTCTGTCAATAAATAAATTCAACGAGATATTAGGACGGTAATCTGTTTCTAGTAGTTCATAGAATATTTTTGTAAACTTTTGACAAATTTGAACAAGCCATTAGATTGCTATTCAAATTTTAAAGTGTATACTTACTTTTGAGACACCCTGTATCAACGATAATTTGCGGCAAGATTCTTTGTGAGCACTGCCAGTCATGATTAAGAAAATATGATGATCACGATTTCGTGTAAAGTGTGAAAGTTCATAAAATTCATTAACTTTTCGCTACTGCTCACATAAGAGCGCAAAGGGTGAAGCAGGCGCAGCCGGTTAAACCGAAATGCTACACCCCGAAATTACTGATAGAGGGCACCTGCCGGGAGACGCCGGCTAGTAACAAATATCAAGGTTTTTTGATTTAAGAAGATATTAGAGAAAGATGGCGCGTTAAGTCGACAATGCAATGCAGACGGAAAAACCAATCGCATAACCGGTTTTGGCTTTTATTAAGCATCAAGGAATAAACTCACGTTTGAACCCGGTATCTTTGGATCTGCTTAGCTCCCTTAAACCTTTCCGCCGTCGGGTTTCTGTCGATCAGACGTAAAACTTCTACTACAGTAATTCAGCTTTGCATGCGACTGAAGGCAAATTATGCCTGGTCACGTGGTTATGAAAAATTCATTTTATCTAATTGTTTCAATTAATGAAAACACTCAATGTAACCTATCGATGATCAACATAACGTTTTGTCAAAGTGCAGGCACACTGACCGGCACCCGCGTCTCAGATAGAAATTCACCAGCGTCTAATTTGATAGAAATTCAGATAGAAATTCACCGAAATAACCGTTCAATGATAAAGCAGCTAAATACTTAACATTTTTGATGGAACATGATTGAGGTCCAGGACGCGTTTATGACCTGCAACAACTTCAAAATCAAATACTGATGCTACCCGCCCTAGTATAAACAATGCAGAGACTAGATAGAACGAAGGGTTAAAATCAACTTTCTTCTGATCATAGGGAGTGAAGCTTCACGAAATGCAATGAATGATACATATCAGTCGGCTAAACAGATGCCTACCAAAAGGCAATTTGTTACAGGCATAACTGCAAACCCGGTTAACAAACACAATTGTCATTGTCATTATAGTAAGCTAGCAGTATCATAGTAGGTGAAATCGGGGTAAGTTAATGCAGAGAATTCGTTGATGTACTGGAAATAGTTTCTTATTTCACAAAGTAGCAAAAATTAGCAGACAATATATGTTCAACATTTTATATTATGACTGAAAGTTTTCGGCATGATCCTCGTCGCAGTATCAAATGTTGATGAGCCACGTTGGTCATGTTGATGAGCCGAAAACGTTCAGAAATAATATATCGTTTGCTAATTTTTACTACTTTGTGGTATAAGAAGAGTACCCCTCTTTACCAAAATAATTTTATTTTCTTATTTGAGGCTGTAATAAATTCACTTTTATTACAAAACTATCCTCTTCAATTATCTCAAACCTAAAGTAAAATTTCAAAGGTAGCAGAAGGTTGAGTTAGGACGACATGAATGTGGAAATTTTGGTTGAGATGGAAATATGAAAGAAAGATAAGAGCTTGACATTACAAAGTCTGAAAACTGTTCACTGCATTTAACCATTTAGCTTAGCAAACTTATCGAAATGACTGAGACCTACGAGCTCACACTCTGTTTTTAAAAGAATGTTGTCAAATCTGCCCTCCACCAAAATTCTGTTTAAATTGCTGCTCATAACCATTCAACATAAACAATGTGTGTTGTGAAAAATATTACAATTCATTGACAGTTGTTAAGCTTTGATCAAAGTGGCGCAATTTGCAGCATGAATATAACCAGCACGTTTGATCAAAGATCACTGCCACCATGCGGTAAGAACAATCGAAAAGGAGTGATTGCGAAAGAGTGAAATGTGTTGATATTTTCATCACATTTGCCAACTTAGGAGCCAACCGAATCAATACCAAATAAATCAGAAGTATTGCTACTGCCCGTCTCTGTCTACGAATGTAATAAAATATTGTGCAAAGTCTAATTTTACCGATTAATTAACTTCGATGACGACACCGCCAAATAGGGTGCAGCTGACCTTGATGATATCAATCACAAAACCAAGCACATATTTTCAAATTGCAACAAAAGGAGCAAACTTTTGTGCCAGCAAATCCGAACAATTTACATTACGAAAGATTCTGCAATGCTTGGTACAGCGAATAAAGTAGTTATAGTAGCACACACAATGAAAGCTGAAAAAACCCAAAGAAGAATCTTGTCCAAAACTCTGGATGCAAATTGCCACTCGAGCAATATCTCGTTGTGCACTTTTTCCTCAGTCATGCGATGATTGATTTTTCGAAGAAAGTCAAGGATCTGTTGCAGACGTTCTAATTCTTTTGTTACACCTACAAAACACAAATGGAAAAGATCTTTAATGAGAATTTTTGGTCACAAAGCTTGTATGAACAGCAAGTGGTCGATAATGAAGCAAGTTTGATTACAGCGGCAGAAAATCTTACAAGTGCTTTGATAAACCTCTAAAGATCTTTTGGGTAATAATTGCTCCTGCTGGGTACAGTGGGTAAGCTACGCCCTTGTTGCGAGATGTAGGCCAACAGAAAACTCTTGTAGCTGCTCCTACGATTGATCCCCAAAAAAAGCATGCTGCAACAAAAGATGGATATATAACTCTGCATTCAAGATATGGTTCGTAAACTGGATAAAATTAAACAACCCCACTATAAGACGACTAAGTCATTTTATATTTATTGCAAAACCCAGTAAATATTTTGCGCTGAGCGCTAAGTGCCAACTCTACACCGGTCCATAAAATTACTGAATTACAATTTGCAAAGAAATTATTCGACATCAGGCGGCTTTCAAACTTACTATTTGACCGCATCGATGAGCTTCTGCAAAAACAAGTTCTCTTATTATCGCATGGAGGTGGCGTTTTTCGACCTCGCCGCCTTGCTTCAATGGCTGTAAATAAAAGTTCATTGATTCGAGGCCTTCGGTTCTTTGTGATAAAATGCTGGCGCACAGGCGAGGGGTTGCTGTTTCAGTAGAACTACTCGCGTAGTTTCGACGTCGTCTTTGGGTAAAGCACATAACAGCAATTTTTCCAGCTTGACAAACAACTGTGGTTGAAGTAGACTAAATTAGTAGTACCAATAACTCCAAAGCTGGTTTAAAAACAAATTGTTCTGTGAGTAACTGCGAACGTTTTTACGTGGCTGGAGGGTAAAAATGTTTCTCGTTTCCGACCCTGCTTCTCTCACGGTTTCTCTTTAAAATAAGTTTAAAATGGTCTCTTGCGATTTTCGGAGCTCAAATTTTTCAAGCGCGCTTGTAAGAATTAAGCCTGGGTATGAAAATATTTTATTAATATACCGTCGGATTTTAGAAAAATGATTAAAATGCAAGTATTGATTTAGCTGATAGCAATAAAAAGCAAATGTTAGAATGATTAAAAAAAGGTTTTGAGTAAGATTAATTTTTCAAACTGGGATTTGCCAGTTTGTAACAGTGTTTTGCGAATATGTAAACATTCTTTTTTAACCTTTTACAAAAAAGCAATGAGTTTCATCTGGTTGTTTATGAGTCAAAGCATTATCGCTATTGACAAACCGGTGCAACGGCGTAGTGGTTCACAGTCGTTAGACCTGGGGTTTCATTCCCTTAGTCTAGTCATACCAGAAGACTTTCACAAATGGCTTGGCGCTCAGCATAAAAAAGGGATAGTGTGGAGAACGTGGGTGTCCTTGGGCAAGGCACTTAGCAAGATGCTTCCAGTTTCACGTGGCAGACAGGTGGTGGGGCCAAGCAGTCTTCCCGTCGTGGTGGCCCAATCTGAGAAAAGACATGCAAACCGAGCATATGCTGCTCATACCCATAAATAAAAAAGCTGTTGACAAAAAAGATTGATTGTTGTCGAAAAGTAGCCTACTTAAGGTTTAGCAGTTCAAAGCAAGTTACGCGCGATTTCGACGTAGCCTCTAAGATCACTGAAAGCGCAAATATTGTTGCAATGTTCAAATTACTGACACTCAGAATTTAGATTTTGTCGCAAATTCCATGTGAGAATTAAGCCCATGCTTTCTTGCTGTCACGTCACCTACATTTGTTGTCGCTGCAGACAAACATCTTTGTATTGTATCAGTGCAGTTGTTTGCCTAACTTGGTGATCACAAGATTGACCACAAGCGAAGTAGCAGCGTCCCCCTAAAAAGACGCTTCTGCTTATTCTGAAGTTGAAGCGTAGCAAGAATAAATGTTTGTTCAGTTAGTCAAGTTCTATTTTTGAGTTTATCTAATATCTGAGAAAGACTTATTGGGAAAAAGCATTAAGCATGAATAAGAAGTCAATTATTAAATTATTTGTACTTTAGAGTACTTCAGGAAGAAGTTACTTGGCCCCAAAATAGTTTTGAAAGCGCTATATGTTGCTTTACTTTGTTACGCTTTTTCATGTTGTTAATTCCGTAATCTCAATCTTCAGTTGTTCTTAACGAGCCGTTGATTACGAACATCATTACGTACGAGTTGTAAGGAAGAAGGAGAGAGAGACAAGGGTTTGCAATGGGATGGAGTGGAAAAATTTTTTTTTCAAATCAAAAAATCAGGTTTGTTAAAGTAGGTGGTCAGGTCGAAAAACACCTTCCAAAGTTGTTTTGGGGTTCTGCCACGTACACCCAGGTGGCTACACACCCCCAAAAATTTTGCCCTCCCCCTAAATTTATGAAAATCTCATAACTTAAAAACTATAGTTAAGCTAGAAAGTTGGATTTGGGCTTAAAATGCTCAGAAGACCCAAGTTTAAATCTGCTCCAATACAACTTTTTCTTCTAACTACATTACAGACAGAGACGTAGCAGCCGCCCCCCAAACCCCCTAATTGGGGGGGCCCAGGCCAACTTTGGGGGCCCAAGTTAGTCTGAAATTGCTTTTTGGCTACGTGACTATTTTCAGTTCAGCAGACTTGTTTACAACCGATTTAAACTGTAGGAAGAAATTGGCTTGTGACATCATAAGTGAATGCGACGTCATTTTATCTCGCAGAATCTAGAATATTTCGATTGATTTTCTGGTAGAATCTTGAATATTCGATTGACGTAACAATGCCGTTGTTACGCAACAATCATAGAATGGTCTGGAATTCTGTTTGGCTATAAATACCGGGACAATATATATACACTGCAGAATGCAGATAAAGTATTTTATTGACATTGTATAGAATGAAACGTTCAAAAAGTGGTGCTCAAAAGAGAAAAGAAGCAGCCACTGCTCGAGATGCTGTAGCGAAATTGCCCAAGATGACAGATTTTTTCAAGATTACTGAGCAGAGTAGACCTGGCACTAGTACCGAGAGGGATGAAGAAAACTATAGTGTACAAGAAAAAGAAGACTATGACGATCAGCATCAAAGTGATTGTGAATTTCCAGAAAATGTAAGTTGTGATTTACCTGCCAATACGCAACCTTCAATATCAAAAATAACTGAATCTCAATTTACCCCTATCCCTGATGACCCATGTAAATGGCCTGAAAGTATTTCTGATGCTCAACGATGTGATATAGTAAAGCGTGGAAGACATCAACTAATAATGAATTTTCCATATAAGAACACAACTCCAACGCGACGTTTTTCCTCCAACCATTATAAACGTGTGTTACCTAATGGTGAAAGTGTTTCACGGTCGTGGCTAGTTTATTCTGGGGAATCAGATCAAGTTTTTTGCTTTTGTTGTAAGCTATTTGGAAAAACACTAAGCCCCTTTTGTAGTGGTATAAATACATGGGAGGGTTTTTCGAAAAAACTGAAAGACCATGAAAACGGCATTTCCCACCAAGAATGCTGCAGTCAATGGATGTTGCTAGCTGAAGGGATAAGAAATTCATCCACTATCGACAAACGCGAGATGAATATTTTTTTCAATGAGAGACGTTTTTGGAGAAATGTTTTAGAGAGACTTATCGACATTGCCTTGTTTCTATCGGAAAGGAATCTTGCTTTTAGAGGATCTGAAGAAGTCTTAGGATCTTCTCACAATGGAAATTTTCTGGGTATATTTGAGCTTTTGGCAAGAAGAGATCCGATCCTAAAAGAGCTTCAAGACAGAATCAAGAATAAAAACACTAAAGATCACTATTTGAGTCCTACCATACAAAATGAACTAATTGAATTGCTAGCGACAGAAGTTGAAAAAGAAAATTTACAGCAATTGAAATCGGCAAAATATTTTTCTATAATTTTGGACTGCACTCCAGATATGTCACATCATGAACAAATGTCTGTCATTCTCCGTTATGTACTATGTAATGAAGAAGCTGCTGTTGTTAAAGAAACATTTTTTGGCTACTTGAGAATAAGTGACAGTACTGGGAAAGGCTTGTTGGACGCTTTCTTAGAAAAAGCGACCGAACTGCAACTCGAATTGTCTGATTGTCGAGGTCAGTCATATGATAATGGTGCTAACATGAAAGGAAAACATTCTGGGGTCCAAGCAAGAATGCTAGACATCAATCCCAAAGCTGTTTACGTGCCCTGTGCAAACCATACCCTTAACTTAGTTGTTGTTGACAGTGCTAATTCATCGACGGAAGCATTGACATTTTTTGGAGTACTTACAAGGTTGTATGTGCTGTTTTCTTCCTCTGCTCAGCGTTGGGAAATTTTGAAGAAACATGTGGAGCTGTCCATAAAGTCACAATCTGATACTCGTTGGGAAAGCAGAATTAAATGCATCAAACCTCTTCGATACAATTTAAAAGAGGTGTTGCTGGCACTGAAAGACTTGGAAGCCATTTCCATAGAAAGAAAAGATGGAAGAGCTGCCTCAGAAACAAAATCGTTGATAGCTCATTTATCAAAATGGAGTTTTCTTTTGTCGGTGTTTATTTGGTATGATATCCTATTCCAAGTCAATAAAGCAAGCAAGATTCTTCAATCGTATGGAGTCTCCCTTTATACAATGGAAACGGAAATCCAGGCAACTGAAAAGTTTTTGCAAAACTATCGCACAACGGGTTATGACAGTGCCGCAACATCTGCTGTTGAAATAGCACAGGAATTGGATATTGATCCTTCTTTTCCTCCGTCAAGAAGTGGAAAGAAAAGAAGATTGTTTGATTACCAAGGTGAAGAGGAACAACGAGCTACTCCTGAACTGAAATTTAAAAGCAACTTTTTCTATCCATTAGTAGACCAGGCTATTATGTCAATAAAGGAGCGCTTTAATTTGTTACGTGAGATTTCTTCCGCCTTTTCGTTTTTGTACACACGAGACAAACTTTTGCTTGTGCAACAAGAAAATGCTCTTCTTATTTGCTGTAAAGAGTTCCAAAAAAAGTTCGGTGACATTGATTCTGATGAAATGAGCGCTGAGCTACAGCGGCTTGTTTTAATTTTACAAAAAAAACGCAATCTCAAAACGGCTCAAGACTTTCTGAACTATCTTCTAAAGACTCATTTATTTGAATTGTATCCGAATGTGTACATCGCACTTCGAATCTTACTAACTTGCCCCGTGACTGTTGCCAGCGCTGAAAGAAGCTTCAGCAAATTGAAACTGATCAAAACTTTTAATAGAACGTCTATGACAGACAGTAGACTATCTTCATTAGCCATGTTGTCAATCGAAAATGACTGCGCCCGATCTCTTGATTATGACAATGTCATAACAGCATTTGCGAACAAAAAGGTTCGCTCCAGACTATTTAAACGATACTGTGTTTTTATAACTTTTTCATGTTTTTCAGTGTCATTGCTTTCGTTTCGCAGTGTCTGCATAAATGTCCTACTGAACTCTGGCATCGGTGCCGAATTTTTTATGACTTGCACCTTCGGTATCGGCATGCTTTATTCTGACATTAGCCTGTTTACTTATGTACAAATTGTGGTGTATTTTCTTAATGCAGCTTTTCAATTTTACACCTCTAAAGTGATATGACCTGTGCGCAGGGGCTCTTGCGCTTACTTTGGGGGGGGGCCCGAAGTTGGAGTGCTACGGGACTGATTACAGAAGCCACAAATTACCAAAAATGATGTTTTGATGAAAATCGTCAAAAAAATTATTTATTATTGAAATTGTTGTGAAATCCATATTTTAACAAAAGTCATTTCTTAGCTACTTACACAAATAAAGAAATTTTCACTTAGCATTTTTATCTAGCAGTCTTTGAAGCAAGAAAAGTTGACAAAAATGGTACTTACACGATATACTCAACAATAGTCACACACTATGAAGAACAACAAAATGTTGCCCAATTTACTAATTTTCAAGTTTTCTAGGCATTAAATTGCTTTTTGGTGTTAAAAGTTTTGATTAGTTTTCTTGATCGTATTTTCTGTCTGATAAGTCCATCTCTATTTTTGAATCCAGCAACAGCTGTTGAAGCTTCAGAAACCAGTTTTATATGCCTTTCAACAGCTTGATTATGGCAAGGATGTTCCAGGTTGAGTTTATGTTGTTGAAAAGCCTCAATTTCTTTATTCAATAAGTGTTTTAATACAGGTGGTTCATACATGTCTTTTAAACTCAAGCTTGACAAGGAATAATAAGTTTTTGCATTAGTATTGATTTTGGGTGTTATGAATTTTCTTACATCTACTTTTTCATCACGACTAACATTATCTAAGATTTTCGTTGCAAAACCGCTACAGCAATATCCTGAATAATTTTGTTTGGAAATCCCATTGCTTGCGTAAGGATATTGAAATAGTTCTTAGGTCCATCATTAATCTTGTTGTTGAATTTGATTTGAAACCAACCAGGAAAGTAAACTTTAATTAAAAATTCTACCAAAGTGCTTAAATGAGGTGTCGGGTTTTCTTGGGCTACATAAAATTGAAGAATACGACATCCAGGTGTTAACCAACGTGAATGGTTTAACCCTCTTACTTCGAAAAACTCAAGATTAGCATCAACTGGTCCCAACATGACGGCAGAGCAAATCCTGTAAGCATAATAATGATCATTGTTTAAATCATCCATCAAAGAGTTTGGAATAACAGGAAATTTTGGATTTGGGATAGATTTGAACTTTACTACTTTCCACTCAGAAACAGCACCATTCAACTGCCTACCAATAGGTCCTGAAAAAGAGCCTGGTCCAGAAGTTACGCCATCTAAGTTTTGAAAAATATGTCTGAGAGGAAGCTCATTTAAATGGAGCAAGCATATAACCCATTGCAATGGTCTTCCTATTAAAGTTTCTAACGATGCAATAAATTCTTTGCTTTTCCAGTCATTACAGCGGTTCCATAAGATCCAACAATCTTCAATTTTTGTTCCAGAGCTGTATCTTTGATAGCAGAATAAACTGATGTTGCTATTTTATATCCAGACCCATCTTCTGGCATTACATGTGAGAGATAAAAACCATTAGGCTCTCCTACAATTACATAATGTCCTTTAATGACTGTTTGGCGATGATAATTTATTTCCATTTACTTTAACCATTGTCATTGTTACATCTTTCCTTCTATCTACAAAATGGAATCCACAAATTCAAATAATTCTTGCTCCTTGTCTCTAATTTCTTCTCTGTATCTTTGCCTTTCTCTTCGCAACTTGCTTCTATCCACCACATATCTTTTATCCTCTTTAGAAACAATTCCAAAAGCTTTTAATGTAGCCGAAGTTATAGCTGCACCAGCTCCATCAAACACTAAATGTCGCTCACAAACCATTGCAAGTTCTTTTAAAGTAACTCGATTCTGCTGCAAAACAGATTTTGAAGAGCAAGGTAACGCTGAATCAAATGATACTAATATTTCTGAGTTTTCACTAGTACTTGTATCAGATTCAAAACCAATTACAATATCAATATTTGCTGAGCTTGTTTAAACTGTATTATTAGAATTGGATTTTTTTGAGACATTTTTTGAAGAAAATTTATATCAGACTGATCGATTGGTTCAACAACATCCAAATATTTTCTTTTTCTAGGACCTATTTGATCTTCATAAAATGCAAAGTCATCTTTATTCATTTTCAACTTTTTAATTTCTTCAAGTTTTCGTCGCTGTTTCTGGTCATTACAAAAAATATCGAACAATTCTTCAATATCACGTAAAAATTCCGTCATATTATAATTAAATGTCGCACTAGTGCTAAATCTTTTTTCCCTTTTTTTGGCTGAGATTCAATCTATCGAAAATCTTTGACAAAAGTTAAAATCGTAAACATAATGCCATCTACACTTATGCAATAAACATTACAGTGGATCCAACGTTCATACAGTTCATTTGCAACAATGACAACTGCAGCTCTTGTTCGCCAATTTCTTTCATGAAGCAATCTTTGCAAAACATCTCTTTTGGTTGGAAGAACGCCATTTGGAAAGGAGTCACAGTTTTCAAGAAGATATTTTCCTTGACGCTCCCAAACTCTAGTAACAGCTTTTCTTGTAAGCATTCCAAAGTGATAACACTTTACACAGTAGGAGTACTAAGTTTATAAAATATTTTTGAGAATAAGAAACATTTTCTCTATGTTATTAATCTCCTAAAAAACATTTTGAACATGTGGTACCTAATTAACTTTGACTAGTAACACAGTATTTAATCAAAACCACCTAACGACTGCAAAAGCAATGATGTATATATAAAATGCAAAGTGAATAAACAAGCCGATTTACGTTGCAGGCAAAAGTTTTACTTCGCCATTAGCAAAAACATCATTTTTGGTAATTTGTGGCTTCTGTAATGTAGTTAGAAGAAAAAGTTGTATTGGAGCAGATTTAAACTTGGGTCTTCTGAGCATTTTAAGCCCAAATCCAACTTTCTAGCTTAACTATAGTTTTTAAGTTATGAGATTTTCATAAATTTAGGGGGAGGGCAAAATTTTTGGGGGTGTGTAGCCACCTGGGTGTACGTGGCAGAACCCCAAAACAACTTTGGAAGGTGTTTTTCGACCTAACCACCTACTTTAACAAACCTGATTTTTTGATTTGAAAAAAAAATTTTTTCCACTCCACCCTAGTTTGCAAGAGGAAGTGGCTGTGCGCATTTCAAAATTTTACAATTCGGCACGAAGAACAGCGATGATCTGTCTCAGGCTCGTAGACTGACCACTAATCTAGCGAATTTGGAATACTGTATTTTTCCGGAGATAATCCGCACCCGCAGATAATCCGCACTTCGTTTTCAGAGATGAAATTATGGCTCAAACCCTTATCTCCGCGTACAATACGCACCCGCAGATTGAGAACCACGACACTTATTCTATTCGCTCCCAGATCAAGTTTTTCCACTGAGCAGAAATATGGCTTTAAAACTATGTTGCGAAATCTCCATACCAGTAAATGTTGTAATTACTAGTATTTTAACACCATATTTTTGCTTACTCGGGGAAAAAGTTGGTCATGGCTTTATTGTTTTGGCAAAAACTAGCTTGAAACATATTGAACCCGTGAATAATTCGCACCAGGAATTTAGAATCCATATCTGAATCATAAAAATACGAATTACTCTCCAGAAAAACACGGAACTTCAGTCGCGGAAGCGTTTTAATCTTTTATATCAAAAAGGAACACTGTGCAAATTACATGCAGATGTAGATTATTCCTTTTCGATACAAACTCCATGCTGCTGTATACTCACTCAAATATAGATCGCTTTTATTTTTCTCGCTTTCACCATTTTCTTCTCCGTCATTGCTTTAGATAAACATAAAAACAAAAATTGATCATGTGAAATACACACACTCAGTCAGTAAACACAGGTGCTAAAATTATCGCAAGCTTTTTATATTTGGGAGGGGGAGTTCTAAACTCGTTTTTTGACCAAAACTTCCTCTTTTTTCCTCCCCAATCCCCACTCAAAATTTGGTTTTCATTAACAGTATAACGCATAGAGTACCTGCCAGTAGATGGCGATGTTTCATGATAAAGTCGAGAATTTCGCAAATCAGTTGCATGAAGATGACGATGTTTCTTATGATCGTGAACCAATCTCGTCATAGGCTAAACGAAAAAACTAAGTTAAGAGTATTGTTATGCAATCGACTTACATGCTTAGAATTTGCTTCAAATATGGAGACAGATAGGTCTAAGAATAATGAGAAACCGTTTTTAGGAAGTTTTTATGGAGAGCAAACGCAAATAAGATAGAGAGCCAAACAAAAAGTTTTTATTTCCTGAAGGAAGAAACTTTACTGAGAAAAATTAGGGATTTTGCCTATCATCAACTTAAAAAAACAGAATTGTAGTGCCAAAAAGTGTGAAAATACAACTGAAACAATTTGCAATATTTTTAGAATAAACGAAACAACGAATTCCTCACATACCAAAGTTGTATTTTATGAGATTAATCAGATGCTAAAAGCATGTACATGTAAAAATAAAATTTCTATGAAATATGGAAATATGTTTCCAGGGCTGGAAAAGTAAAAGATTGCTGCTCTTACCCGACTACAATTCTACAGTGAAAGAGAAGTACTGCAGAAGCTATATTTGACTTGAAGAGTAACTAGGCGAAAAAGTTTTGTCCGTTTCCCGATGTGGATTAAACGGTGAAGTTGCACTATAAGTCTGACTGAACGTGCGATATCAATAGCGCGAGAGAACGAGAAAAACTAGCATCACATTTTATATTGATTACGGGTAAGAAAAAGGTAGCTTGGACAATGAAACGTAGCCCATAAAATGATGATTTGATTAAACTTAACTAAGCTTGGTTAGGTGATTGAAAACTTTGGAAAGCAAGTTACTCACGACGAAAACATTTTCATCATTCTACATCAGTGCTCTTCAATAGGGGTTCCAAAAAACATGTAGTTGTGTTCCGTGAGTTTAAAGGGTTCCGTGAGGGGACCGCAAAGGTTCTTTGTTTGTTAATATTATTTATTTCAGTATATTGATTTCTTATATGTAGTGATGTTCCGTGTATGTAAATAGTTAGTAATGGAATCTTGTGACAGCAAGTTGCAGATTGTGACGTAATCCTATTTTCAACTTAAAGAACGTCTGAATATGCAAACTCTCTTTGTTACGTAATAGTGCCTATGTAATTTTAATTTTGCTCGCCTTATTATGAACACGACCGAAATTTCGCACTTCGCTATTCAGAAGGATTAGATTCTACATTCAAGACGAGTTCAAATATCTAAGAAAAAACAAACACAGAGTAGTTCGGAACAATAAGTTTAAGCGAAGTAGGTAAAGTAAGAGCAATGTTTGGATAGGTTTTTGTCTACTCAAAATGATAAAGTGTTGGAGATTGCAGGCTTCAGACCCAAAAAGTTGTTTTAAGTTTTTGAAAATTGCTGTGAAATTAAAATGCAGTCTTCAATTTACCCCAACAGAGCAAAGGCTAACAAATGATGACGATGCTGGTGTTATGTGAACTGACAAATAACAACGTAGAAAGGAGAAAATACTAAATTATGTACAAGCGATAGGGGCAGTTTACAATTTATTTATAACTGACATAGATCTAAACGCCTAATTGACATTAGTGTTTTTATGTGACTGTAATGCTATGAGTCATACTAGTGAGACGCAGTTCTAATGGAAAACAACTTAACACGACCAAAGGGGGCCGATATCACTTTTAGTTTATTTATTATGAACAAGATGGAATTGTTCTTAGAAAACAACTCATGGATACTGCTTTCTCCTATGACTACCGACGCGATGGCGTAGTGGTTAGAGCGTCCGCTTCGCAGTCGGTAGACCTGGGGTTCATTCCCCTTGTCGAGTCATACCAAAAGACTTTAAAAAATGGTATCTATAGCTTCCCTGCTTGGCGCTCGGCATTTATGGGAGGTTGTGGAGAACAAGCCGGCAAGTTCGCTTGTTGTGTCCTTGGGCAAGGCACTTAACGGGACGCCTCCGCCTTTATGTGAAAGACAGGTGGCCCATAAACCTCGAAACAGGCAACTCCCAAGCGAGTGCGGACTTCCCGTCCAAAGTATAGCGATACAATTCGCTTTCTCGTGAATGGAGGATAAAAATGGCAAATAAAACAAAACAAAACAAAATGACTACAGTCGGCTCGTACTAGGAAAACAAATTATTCAAGCCACTTTCTCCAATTCGGAGAAACTACTCCAAAATCATTATAAATAACAGAATCATTATAACTAAATTGTTCACCCTTTGCGGTCATAAGGCGTCTATAGGTCACCCAAACAAGTTTCGTTGTTGTGGTCGGAAGGAGCCCATAACTCTTTCGCGCCTGCGTGCATTGCAAAAAAATGTCCGCAAGGTGGCGGAGCAAAAAACTCATAATTTGTCATAATCAATCATAACTAATCATCATAAAATACCTCAAGTTTGCTTGTAAATCATTACACATCAGTTTACTTTTATATCAAGTGTTATATATCGCTGAAATCTCTATTTCTTGAAGATTTCAAATATAATAAAAAAACTTTTTTTGCTTGAATATGCAAATTTTATGCTAATTAGCCCCCCCCCCCTTGTAGGTGCTAAGTTGTCTTTGACGTTAAAGCACCCTTACCTCAAAGATTGCTATAGGTTTTATTTTCTTCCAATTTTTTTAGAAATTGTCGCTAGATGATGATAAGGAAATAAGCTTTTAAGGTACATCACTCAAAACTTACCTAAAAGCCTAGGTTTTCTACAATTTGCAACTTTCTGAGACCCATAACTTTTTTGTTAACCGGTACTAAATTTTGTTAGTTAAATTTAGTACCTAAAATATGATCAGTCATTATTTGCTAGAGGTTAGCCTGAACCATGTAACATTATGTATTTTTAAAGGTAATTTCTTCAAGATTCAGAAAATATCAAGTTTAAATAGAATATGCTGTCACTAACAATGAAACAGAAGTTGTTTACACCCCTCCCATTTGTGGAGAAACAAGGGGGATACAGCGAACTTTGATTAAGAGAAGCCAAACTTTTGCTAGCTTTTAAACTTTTATTTTAGTTTCTGTCTCCTTGGAAACTTGATACAAAATGACGACTTTAGTGGTGAAATATTTGCAATTTATTTTATCTTTTTATAGGATGTAGTTTTTCCAAAAATTGTAATTTAGTGAAGGTAAGTAAAAAAATTCTCGGGTGTTTTGAACTGACATGTTGTGCAGTACCCATTTTTGATCAGTAAATATCATATACCGCTTAGTCTAAACTATTTAAAGTTATATATTGCTGGAAAGCAAATTTCCTAAGCTTTCAATTGAGACCAAAATTTAGCAACATATCATATTTTTAAAAAACTAAATCTACATTTTTCTACTTACCATACAAATTTGTTTGGAGGGGTTTTGAGACCCCTAAAGAATTTGAAAAATTTAATAGGTAAATTTATATACTAAGTTATTGCTTGAAATTTAGTCAAATGATGCCCCAAATGAGTAGTTTTCAGACTGCGTTAATTAAAAAAGGTAAAGAGTTTGGTATTGTGGTAAACATGTAATCTCAATTGGATTTAAAGATACTTAGCTCTTGCTAAGAATTTGGCAAATTTTGTCGTCTGCAACTGGGTTCTTGGTGTTTTTAACCCTTCTTGGGTAAGAAAATTTAAGAATTAGGACAATGATTTCACATCTTCCAATGCGTGAGGAATTAAGCGTAATCTTTTGCAAAGTTTATGAAATTCGGTTGAGAAATAAAGTCACAAATCCATTTTTTAGTAAACTAATTTTGTAACTCAATTTGAAAAAAATTGAGGAAAACACTGAAAACACCAGACCATCAATAGGTGATTGCGGGAGCGAAAGAGTTTGGCACCATTATTAAATGCGTTCGTATGACTAGTTTGATCGACAAATGGAGTTGTCGTAAGGCACTCGCAGTTCACCAGAGCAAAATGCCATCACATTTGTGTGACAAACTGTTGAACAATGATGTCACAGAGATGTTGGCGCGAAAATGCAAGCAATTTTGGTACAGATGTCAGTTTATGAGCTTGCAAGTCAGCAACAGCACATGCAATAAAGCAATTGCGATATTGCGATACAAGAAAGTGATTGAGACCTAGTGGTTTGCTAAAGAACAGTTTCAGAGCCGCGGTGTAGGGAAGTAAGGGGGTGAAATCATTCTGGGGCCTATGCTTATTTAGGTGCGCATTGAATTGCATAGTAGAGCTTGTAGAAGTGAAAGTTGTAAAATTTTGTTATAACAAAGTGATTGTAATTCTGTAATGCGTGAAGGGGTGGTTTCAGGGCCACAGCAAAGAGGGCGATGGGGGAAATTTTGATTTGTTTTGACTGAAATTTTTCAAATATAAAAGAAAAGAAAAAAATACAACACAATTAACAAATTTTGTTAAAATTTCCCACATTTAGGGTTTTATTTACAAGCACTACTCTTTACAAATTTTTAGGTCAACGGGCCAGTTGTTTAGGCAAAAACATGCTGATCATTTTGATACCAAACTTCTCAAAATTGGTTGAAATTTAGTCACTTAAACAAACATTTAGTAACAACTACTGCCTTGAGCTAGTAAAACTTTGTCAAAATGCGCCGATATACAGTGTAACAATCAGCGATAGTAACCATGGGAAATTTATTGCGACCGCAAAGGGTTTAATTAGGTGGATTCGTCGCAGTTTTGCCTTTTTGCCCGATCTTTTACAGTTTTGTATTTTATTGTAGCTATTACGAACCTGTAGTTTAAATATATATAAGCTAATCATTTGTATTCAAAATCTTTGGATTTTAAATTGAGTTAATGTTTTGTACGTTTTTTTTCACGAGTTTGTATTTTGTTACAGCTAACTGCATTAAAAAAATAATTATATCATCTATTGTAATTGAAATCCGTCGATTTATATAACATTATCATGTCCCGAAACAGATGGAGTGCTGTATATGAACATTTTTTTGAAGAAGGCAATACAGGTACTTTCGATGCAGAGTTATGCTAGATCAATGTCACACCTGCAATTCAGTTACCCCAAAACTAAAACAGGAAAGCACATCGGCTAATCTGAAAAGGTGCCTAAAGTGTCATCATCGACAGGCATTTGACAGGGGTGAGGAAAAGACTCTGAAGTTACTAAAAAAACAAAATTGCAGAAAGAAAAAGGGCAAAATAGTATGACAAGTTTTTTTAAAACAAGTACCGGTAATCGAAAAGCTACTGCATCCATCACTAAATAAGATTTTACAAACGGAATATTGAAAATGATTGTCTACAACGGAGTTCCTCTGACATTTTTTCAGGACGATGGATTTCAATTGCTAAATGGTACCTTTGCAAAAAATTTGGAAATTCAATTAGGACGTCAAGCCATTCGTAGCTAGGTACTCATAAAATCTGAGGAAGAAAAATCAAAGTTGAAGGAATCACTTTCTGGAGCTTTGGTTTCTATCAAATTTGACGGAGTCACTAGACTTCGATCACATTTCCTGGGTATTTCAGTGCAATACCACGATGAAAAACACGGTCTTACAGTAAAGATGTTGGTTTTAGTCGACACTGAAGCCAATCACACAAGTTCTCATTTGAAAGAAATATTGTTGGACACTTTGAAGCAGTTCAACATTAGCAAGCAACAAGTATTAACTTGCGTTGTTGACAACGCGTCAAATATGACTCGGACTGTGCAACTACCTAATGAAGATGAAGACGATGATGAAGAGATTAAAGAAATACAAGATTCATTATCAATCAATCATAACATATACCATATGAGCTGTGCTGAGCACACCCTGCAATTAGGAATTCGTGATGTGTTGAAAAAAGGGCGAGCGAAAAAGTTTTTAACAAAATTTCGAAAACTTGCTCAGCACCTACGTTCACCACACACCGATGGAATTCTAAAGCGTCGTGCTAACAAGGGAATGCTGATTGACATGCCGACCCGTTGGGGGAGTACTTTCCTCCTGCTTTAACGATTAGCGGATTTGAAATGTTTTGTTTAGGATCTTGGCTCACATGAATCATACCTTATCAAAAGTGAATGGGCTGAGATCAAGATAATGGTCGAAGTTCTACAAATACCTCACGGAGCAACAATTTATTTTCAAAAACAAGATCTCACTCGGGGAGAATGTCTCCTTCATTGGAGAGAAGTCATATTTAAATTGGAGAAGCTGGATAACAACTTGGCTTTAGCTCTTGCCACCGCCCTGCAATCACACCAAGAGTTTTTATTGAGGAAAGAGGCTTTCTTGGCAGCTGTTTGGGTAAGTAGTGTTTGTTGACTTAGTTGTTGTGACGACCTACCAATATTTTTGTTGATATTATATTCAACTCAATACTGGTAAGCGTTTGTGCACTCAATTTTATTTGAGTCGAGAACAACAAGTAATGTATTAGTTATATTAGGATTGACTGACTTATATAACCGTGATATTATCATTTTGTTTTCTTTCTTGATAGGTTGATGCTCGATCGAGAATCGTCTTGAGCAACCAGGAGCAACTACGTGCAAAGAGCGCTGTTCAGTCAATTTTCTTGCGCATTCAAAGCACTTCAAACGAGAGAGAAAGTGCTGATGCAGAAACTGACTCAAGCGGAAGTGAAGCAGCATCAGAATCTGCAGCATCAGTATTTGAAATCCTTACAAGCCGCTGCCGAGGCTTCAGCTACAGCATCTGCAAAATCTGATCTTACTGCATGTGCTGAGGCGCTTGTTGATGTAGAGCGGCTCAGAAGATGGAAACTACCAAATGTTTGGGACATTATTTCCAAATACCCCCTTATTGTACAACTGGTATCGCGAATCGTTAGCTGTTTACCCTGCACGCAGGTATCCGTTGAACGAATGTTCTCCCACTTAAAGCTCGTACTTCGTGAAAACAGAGTCCGAATGGGCAATGAAGTAAATGATCCCATTGTGTTTATTCGGACAAATACATCTGTGTAAAGTCGAAATTCTTTTTTCTTTGCTGTCTTTTTGATTGTTTACATATACTTTTCCTTCTTTTAGTCGTTTTTGCCACTTTTGCATCTTTGATTACACCTTTTGATTGTAGTAAATGACAAATTTCGTACAGCTATAAGGTCAACAGCCGTTTTCGCGTTTTTTGATAGTGGAAGCGGAAGCGGTTGAAAAATCACCGCTTCCACAACCCCGATTGTAAGAGCATCTCGAAAAACAAAAGTGAGCTGTCTTATTAAATAGATCAAGGGAGGTCAAACTTACTGTACAAAAGAGCCAAGATGAATAGAGGCCATTATAGAAAGAGCCGCCACACAAACAATTTGTTCGACACATGATTCATTTAAATGCGTGGTGACAACTTTTTTTTGGAAATTATCCTTTAAAATAATACTGAATTGCCAGATTTTCATTTCCAAAAGTAAGTGAAAACCTTTTTTTGAACTATCATTTCCAAAGGCGACATTTCGCATGCGCGACCTTCCATCGGCCACAAACCTTAACGTGCCGCACCGCAAGTTGCACAACTCTACACCACATCATTGCACACAAAAACAACAGTTAAAAGAACCGCAGTCTAGAATCCAAAAGCCACATGTGGCCCGCGAGTCGCTGTTTGGCAACCCCTGCCAGAAATTATTGTAAATTGGTTTTGAGATAAGCAGAGGCATAAAGTATCTTACCTCAGATAAAAAAAAGCTTCCGGGTTGCTGCACTGGCGTGGAGGTCGAAAAAAGATGTGGGTTGCAAGCTGATGTGTGTTCTAAGAATACCGACAACAGCATGTAACAATGAAATCAACACAACAACATGGCTAATCAATCGCAACAAAACGCAAGAAGCTCTTTCTCGAAGGCGTATAACTTGAGATCAAATCACAACGTGCGACTTCGAAAAGTAACACTATTGTTGACAAATTATCCCTGATTTAGGAGTGTTTTCTCAAAAAGTATATCTGTATTATCACTAGGGTTTAAAGAACATTAAAAGCATATGAAAAAGGTGTTCAACGCTCAATCCAAAAAGGTGTTACCCTGGGCTCATGCCTCACCCCCTGTGACACCACTACTTTTGTTGAAAAGTTTTTCGTACCTGACTGTACAAATACATTTGCATTTTTGTGCATCTTCGTGATATTGTTGTTTACATAGAGGGCGTTTGCATGACGACATGACTTCGGCGAGTACGGCTTCATTCTCATCCATTTTGGAAAGGTGATCAGCAATAAGTTCTTCAGCTGCAATATTTACTCGATTTATTGATCGCGATTTTAAATGTCAAGTGTTTATTTTATTTTTCGCTTTGATCTAGTCAGCATTTGTTTTTGTTTCTCATGTACGAAACGGATGAAAAATAAAACAAAAGCGGAAGCGAACCGGGTACAAATATTAAGTTCAACAACCTCGACGCACCCGGAGCGCGGCAAATCTACTTCTTCTCAATGTGGTTGTTACTCCTAAAATTACTGAGCGATTTACAGCTGAAAAATTACCAGCTTTAGGTTACGTACCCAAGGTGGCAAGTGGCCGTCAATTTCAGGAGAAGTGTAATAGAAAGAAAGAACAAGAACAGTTCCTGCCACTGAAGCACACACAGTGAACAAGCTGCACGCGAAATATTTGCCTGCAGATAGACAACAAAAGTTGAATGTAATGATAAGTTAACCCTTTTAATTCTACTAGTTAGTTACACTCCCACGGCTACATAAGCAAACAATTTCACAAATATCTTACGAAGATAGGCAGGGAGACGCGACAGAGCGTGGCATACCTTCACGTTGACAAAAAATACGAGCAAAGTTAAGCAAATTAGACAAAAAGATGTTATGCCTAACACCCTATTCTATTCACGTGGCTCTTTCTTGTTCACAATACAATATTTCCTGTACTTACTTATAATTGGTACTGCATCAGAAGTAGGAGGCATAGTTTCCATTATGAGCAACATGAAGACTATCTGAGCCAGCAGTACAGTGATAGCTGGAATGCAAACGCGAAGGTTACTCATATGAAGCCAAAGCACGTTGGAAGTAGTTTGGTCAAGGCCTCTGTTCAATGTATTAAACCTTGTTGTTGTGCTTGTTCCTCCTCTTCCTTTAAATGGAGACACGGCATGAAGGGCGATTCCAATTTACAGCGTAAACCTAATCAACATCAGCGAAGGCGAAAGACGTAGTTAATTTTGATCGGTCATAAATACAAATTGGAGACTGGCAGCATCACCATTAAGGTAAACTGCCATTGGTGAGTGGCCAAAACTTGTCGCTTACGACATGCTGGGTAAGTAGCTTCACTATTCTAACACCTTGAAGTACATCACGCTACTTTATGTCGCACTTGAAGGCGGAGATCTTACAGGTTTATCGCTCATGGAGTTACATTGTGGACGGCCTAGTTGAGCGGTACCATCGCTGGCTTTCAAGCTCACGGTTCAGGTTCAAGCTTCAACTTGTGACAAACATCGCGGCTTTTTGGGAGACAATCGACTAAAAAACCAAATTAAAATTATTTCGCAGTATACCAAACTTTCTGTTCGTTTTGTGCGTGATGAGTCGAATAAGTTCTCATTACAAAGAGACCTGGGGAACGGCCTCCTCGATGCAGCAAAACCTTACTTTCACTGCATAATTTTTTTCATTATTCCTGCCCAAAATTTTGAGATACAGCTTACTACTCTGCGGCTAGAAGTGAAACAGAAGCAAAAAGAACACTCTATCACAGTCGTTCGATCGTCGCACTTACAATGTGTTATGCTAAAATACACAGCTACTCCGTTGACCTCTATATTTGCAAATATTATAACCAAACAAGTGATAGGCCCACACAATTACATTTTACTTCCAATTAAAAAGTTTAACCCCGTCTATAGACTAGCAGGTAGACAGAAATTTCCAACTCTCAAAGCTTGCTTTAGGAAAACAAACTATAATGACCACAATGCCAGGCTCACACTAACAAGCAGTAAATACGAGGTGTGTTTGAAAAATATCGGGACTGTATGCTTTGCACAAACAACACTTGCAACAGTGATAAAAGCTTTGTTTTTTAAGATGGCGCAATGTCTTGTGGTTGTAAAAATGTAGTTTCAGCATTCTGTGACAACCATTTGCGTTTTTACAGGCTTTTCTTGAAAGGTGCTTTACTATAGTTCGTTTTGGGATAATTTATTTAGTAAATATTTTTTTCTTTTTTTTCTTCTTTTGTTAACAAATAATGAGCATTGAACAAAGAATCAACTTGAAGTTTCTCGTTCGACTTGGAAAAACTCCAACTGAAACATTCAATTCGCCCCAAGAAGTTTACGGAGATGCTACGATGTCAAGAACTCGGATTTTTGAGTGGCACAAGAGGTTTAGAGAGGGAAGAGAGGATGTGGAAGATGATCCTAGGAGTGGAAGGCCAACAACAAGCAGAACAAACGAAAATGTTGAGCGTGTGAGAGAAAAAGTGCGCAGTGACCGCCGCCTTACTGTTAGAATGATAGCAGATGAGTTGAACATGAATAGTGAGAGGGTGTGGAGGATCATCACAGAAGATCTGGGGATGAGGAAGGTTTTGCGAAAATGGTACCAAGGTTGCTGAATGATGGGCAAAAGGAAAATCGTGTGCAAGTGTGTCAAGACATCCTGAAACAACTTGAAATTACACCAGATATGCTGAGTAGAGTTGTTACCGGTGATGAGTCGTAGATCTTCGAGTACGATCCACTCACCAAACGGCAGAGCTTTGAATAGAAGAGTGCATCCTCACCAAGACCCAAGAAAGCAAGGCTGTTCAAGTCCAAAATTAAGGTGATGCTGATTGTTTTCTTTGATGTTCCTGGAATTGTTCATCTAGAATTCTTGCCACAGAGCCAAACCATTAACCAGAATGTTTACAAAGACATCTTGCGACGTTTGATGCGTTCGGTAAGGGAGAAAAGAAGAGAATTGTGGGAGACAAAGTCATGGCTGCTTCATCATGACAATGCTCCTGCTCACAATGCCTTAAGCATACGACAATTTCTTGCAGAAAATAACATTGCCGTGCTGAAGCAACCACCCTACTCGCCAGATCTGGCTCCCTGTGATTTTTTCTTGTTTCCTAAGCTCAAGGGAGTCATTAAAGGAACCCGTTTTCAAGACTCAAAAGCCATAACAACAGCCGTAACGAAGGAACTACGAGCGATCCCAATGGAATCTTTCCAGAAGTGCATAGAAGCATGGCGGCAGAGATTAGAAAAGTGCATTCGAGCTCAAGGAGATTACTTTGAAGGGGACAACTTGTAATTTTTACGTGGCATTTCAAATAAAATAATTATTTACACAATCCCGTTACTTTTCAAACATCCCTCGTATGTGGAAAGCGAAACCGGTACCAAGCACTGAAGCGAAAAGTTGAAACTTGGCAACACTCCATAGCAGGTTTGAACAGCTGCTTTTTTGCTAATTCAATGCAAAATGAAAATATCCTCTGTGTCAGCTGGTCTAAGAAAATCAGATTTGACTTGATATCTTGAAATACAGATTCCTTTGGTAAGTACTTAGTGACAACAGTTTGTGAAATTGTTCTTTTACGAAACGTCAACGAACTTTCCAGCGAACTTTTAGCATATGAAATATTAATACAGGACATTTTGAAATACATGATCACAACAATAAGGTGTCACTGAATAAAAGATGAGATATTTGCCACCCTTGCTAAATAATAAAACAGTGCGATAAACATTTAAGATTTAAACATTTGGCAACGTAGTGGCAAGGTTCAAACAACCATACATGAAAGCACTGGTCGTGAGTTGACATATCACAATGGCTACGTTGTTGATTCTCAAAAATAACGCTTTGCAGCAATTTTTCCGGCTTAGTTACACTGCTTGTTGTAGAAATATACTGCGCCAGAAGTACTGGCAACGTCGAAGTAGGTCTAAACGAAAACATGTTTAGCACGACCGACGAAAGAGTTTCTTTTAACAAATGATTGAGCTCAACTTAAACATTTACCCCCGCAAATGAAAAACCAAAACTTGCCATGCCAAGCTCCGATATTATTTGAATAAAGTCTGTTCCCCTGCTGACTGCAGCTAGTTTACTAGCAAAAAAGTTGAAATAGTGGCGTTTAGGCCTATTAAGCCTGATTTGAAAATTTTGTCAATACAAGTAGTCTTGCTCCAAACTACACCGCTAAAAAGTTCTTTTTAAGCTCCATTTTTTAAAGGAAATAGTACGTTAACACGAAATTTAAGTTGACTCCCCAAATAAAGTTTTTGGACGAAGTCATTGGTTGTCAAAGACGGCGAAATTAGGAGGGCTAAAGGAACTGAAATCATCACACTTAGCGTGAAAAACGGTGAAGAACTGTTTTTAGGTACCCAACAAATTTACCACACAAACATTGAGGGGCAAGAGAAAAGGGCAATTTGTCACAAAAAATGAGTTACTTGAAACATAAACACTTTACTACAGGATGAAATTTTTTGTAGTCACATTAAGACCTAAAGTTTTAATTAGCCCTTTCCCTCTTTACAAAAATTCTGGTCGCGAGCCTGGTTGCTAATTTGCATTTTATTGAGTTGAGAAGCACTTTTATTCTATTGCCAATTCAAAGTCATCAAGGCTTCAGGAGAAAATGGAGTTAACATTGCTTCTGGGCATTTGGCAAACCCAGATCGGGCAAAAAGTAACATGTCCCCAAATCTATAGTTCTCGCATACTTGGAAGAGGATCTATTTTAGAAATCATCCTTTAAAAATGAACGATGAACTATTTTGATTCAGTTGCCAATTGTGAAAGAAATTGTCAAAAACTACAAGAGAAAGTTGGCTCACTTCAAATTTGATTCCGGCAGAGCTCTTGTGTTAGAGTTGTCTGTACCGACGACCCAACACATACCTCACGAAATACAACTAAACCGGGACAATTGTTGTTGAGTGCTCTTTGCATTTACGCAACAACGCTGAAAGGCATCTACAAAAAGCGTTTATATGCTTGTTACTAACCAAGTGTTATTTTCTCAGCTGCTTCGGCTGGTAGGAAGAAAGTGAGCAGTGTTAAAATGGAATTCAAAATGCAGGGGATGATAAGGTTAACGAAGTAAAACATTGTTCGCCTTTGGAGAAGAACTGTGAAGGTGACGTGAACAAAATTTTCAGGGCAACATTTGTATCTGAAACAATTTATCATTATTATGTTGTTATTATTATTATTATTATCCATGTTTATCCTCCATTCAAGAGAAATCAAATTACATCGCTTTTGGACGGAATGTCCGCACTCGCTCGGGAGTTGCTATTTCTAAGGTGTCTGGGTCACCTGTCTTCCACATGAGGGTGGGAGTGTCCCGTTAAGTGCCTTACCCAATGACACAACAAGTGAACTTGCCGGCTTGTTCTCCACAATATCTTTTTAATGCCGAGCACCAAGCCGGAAAGGTATGGATACCATTTTTCAGTCTTTTGGTATGATTCGACAAGGGGAGTGAACCCAAGGTCTACCTACTGCGAAGAGGACGCTCTAACCACTACGTCATCGCGTGGGTTGTAAGCCCTGCTGGACCCAATCATATCGAATGCCAGGCTCAACTTGGAAAGCAGAGGGTTAAGCTTAACTCAGAACAATATGAAAGTATTTTCAGATCTTTAGAAGGATTTATGGATTGGCGGAAGATTCTGAAGTGGTCAGGATGATTGGCTAAAAACCATGCTATAATTAAATTGGTATAACATGCCTGATGGTCAATGATCAGTGGAATTAGGCTATTACAGTTTGTGTTACCCAAAACGGGAGAAAACTGCGACCATCCAGTTCCAGAATGACATCTGTTTGCAACCGTTAAATAAAGATGATCTTTCCTTTTTGAGACGAGTCTACCAAAGCGTCACGTGTTACTCCTAAGCAAATGTCACCCTAAGTGACGTCACAGGGTGTAATTTTGGCTTTTGTGACGATATATACATTTATGGTAGTCCGTGTTTTTCCTTGAGAACAAAGTAATATTATGATAGTCGACTCCTTGCAATCAACAATTTTAATTGTCTTGGTTAAGAAGTAGATTTACAAAATAATGCAAACAACCAACTTGCGTGAGTGTCTGTTGGCGATCAATTTAATCAACCTCCACTCTCCACTTTCAGTATATTCCGATGTATCTGCACCCCCGCCACCCTCTTGAAGCTCTAAGTCCACCTAATAACAATAAACATGCGAGGCCACATAATAATGGGCAGTCGGCTCAAGTTTTTTGGGGAAAAAGAAGGAGTCAGGATCGGTTAATCAAAAATTTGATGGGGCTCTAAAGCCCAACAACAATCTAAAATTGAACACCATGATCAAAAAGACCTACAGAGATTACCACAATTTCAAAAAACTCTTATGGCATTAAACTCGCAAATAGATTACCTGATTTCCATTGTAAGACCACACGCCAAACTTGAGTGTGCAGTTTTGTTTGTCAAAAGGAAAGTTACTCACATTTATCTTACAAGTTGATTTAAACACACCTGAAAAAACGAGAAACTTAACTAGCAAATATAAAATTCGATATTTCAACGGTAATTATTGAATCATCTGTTTGCTTTTGGTGACAATAAACGCTATGAATGGGGCAAGTTTTTTCAATGAAGTTCATTTTTTGACAAAAGTTGGAGCGGCATGGTTTTCTGTAAGGGTTCTGGATACAAAGGCTAAGTTATATGTTTTTAGTTTAATAGGGCAATAAAAAGTGAATTTTTTTTACCGTTAGGTCAATTTTTTTTGGTAGTAAAACCAATTTTTGTAATTATGAGTGCTAGTCCAACTGCTTCTTTCGTATTGGTGAGAAAAACTGATTGCTGTGATAAAACTTACTTAACTTTTTTGTTTTAACTAGCGATGTTTGCCAATTTTTTGTACGGTAGTACAGATTTCACGTCACAATTAAACAATTGTTGAGCAATTATCGAAGTCAGCCGAAATTATGTCCGGCAATTAGAAGGCGCTGTATTGCATTATGTTGGATTGTATTACATTATGTGCAACCTTAGTGCAATCGCGTAGTTGCGGTAATTAGCAGGCGCAACACTGTACATTTGTTAGGTAAAAAGGTTTGCAGTATAGCGAGGAGGCGTCCATCATGTTAGTTTAGATTATCTTTTCATTATTTAAGATAAATCAAAAAGAGTGACTAGCTTATTTATGCAGGTGCAACGTGCAAACTCACTGACAGATGGTATTTTACTATTCTACAGTGGAATCAATTAACAAAAGAGTGGCGTGACACATTTACGTACCGTTTCTTGCAACAAACGCTTTTTTGTTGAAAGCCACGAAATATGTCCAAACACCAAAAAGCTTTTGGCACCAGATCTCAACTACTAATCCCACACATTTCGCAAACGGTTTTGAGGAGCATCAACACCGATTTGCGTAAAAGGTAACCAAGGCATTTTTATCTGATGATCTTCCTTTGTACAAGCTAAACAATAAACATATCGAAAACCTATTTTACGATATTGGTCGCAGTTTGCCATCGGAAACTATCTGCAGAAAACAAGTGCTGCAATATACATGACAAATAAATTTTTTTGGAAGTTGATGAGAGCACTCTACCTGGCATACAATGTTTAAATATTCTAGTTGGAAGCCTAGAAACACCTCACGTCAGTTATTTATACGATTGTTAACCTCTACCACAGGTGCCAAATAGCAACAGCATTGATCAAGCAGTTGATGATGCTGTTAGATCTCTTGGAATTAAAAGAAACTCTTTTTGTCTTTATTGCCTAATGCTGCAAAATATATGGTGGTTGCAGTTGCAACAACAAAATCTCTGTATTCTTAGCTGTTTCACGTGACATGTGTAGCACATTTATTGCACAAGTGTGCCTAGAAAATCAAATCACACTTTGAAGATGATGATCAACTAATCGGAAAGTCAAATCAGCAATAGTAAAAACATAACTAAACAAGCCAAATTTGTTACTATTAGTTGCCCGCATCAGCCTTTGTAACAAGATGAGGAAGCTGGTTGAATGCCACCTTACATTATGCAAAGAATTTTCCTGAACTGAAATCGATTGTGGAAAGTTTGGTCTGGTAATTTAGTAACTCAAGCAAAAGTAGTCTTGCAAACAAGTGGTTTAGCTATTCAACTTCTCAAAATTAAAGACCAATTTGAATGTCTAGTTAAGCTTATAGAAACAATAGAAAGTGCCAAGTACACCATCAAAGAAGCGGTGCAAGCAATTCGAGAACTTGACTTCGGAGAAGATACTTGCAGCAATAACCGTTACATTCAAAAAAGGATGCGAAACAATGCATTTTAAAATAATGACCATTGAAAGACCAGATATTTCACCAGTTGTTTACAGTTTATTTCGACATTATCAGCCCACTATATTTACCAAATAGAAATGTGCAAAAATTTCATGACTGGGTAGAAAAAAATCACAAAAATGGCTCTTTTCACGTAAAAAATTGCAAGCTTATGAAATGTTTTGTGATTGAGTGTTTTTTGGTTTGGTCACAACTAAAATATTTTCGAAATCAACAAAATTCTTCTTGAAGTTGTTATTGATCTCTGAAAAAAAAGATTATCACTCTCCGAGGCATACAAATTTCCAGAATTTGTGGTTTCAATCTACATAAATTCCAAAAATTTTGCAGTGCGATCTCTAAAGGTCTTCACTTTCTCCGACCAAAAATCCAAAAATTTTCTCCAAATTCCCAAGATCGATTTTAGAAATCCCAAGATTTATCCCACGGAATTTTTACAAAATAGTTCTCAAGAAAATCCCGAGTGGCCTTTAAAATTTCCTAGATCTTTGGATAAATTTACAATATTGGCAACTATGTAGCCCACAACTGCTTTTGTAGAAAAAAGGTTTTCCCTGCTGCGAAAACTGTTGGCCAAGGACAGAGACTTTAATAGCGAAAGCGAAAAACAGTACATCATTTTACATTTCGATTCTTGCACCTGCTGACTGCAGAGTTGGCTTTTTATTTAAGGCGTTCGTACTGCAAGTTTTGTCAAGGATTTGTATGTTTTCGTCAATTAAAATTTCGTTGTAACATAAAAACTCTAGGAACATTAATTTCTTTAGTCGAAATTTTGTTAGGTCAATAAAGCCAATTTTTTTGAATTTTTAAGTAAACTTTTTTTAGTTTTTATTTTAATAATAACTCGCCCTAGCTATAACTAGAACCGTTAGAATATCAATAACTTCGTAACCTGGAGGAATGTACAGGCAGCTCCCGTCGCTATGGACGACAACCGATGTGTGGGTCGTTGAATCGAAGTTCTTGTCAGCACTGTTGTATAGAATAATGTCAGGAGTCCAGATGCTAAAACATAAATATAATGAAAATATATGAAGTATACAAGTTAGTTAAATGTCTGAATTGCTCTTTAGGTTTTAAAGTTTAATATATGAACTAGAGCTCTGTCTGTATGTGGGTACACTTTGACTCTCTCAAAACTACTAGATGTACAAATGTCACTCTTGACACGATTGATGTCCTCCCCACAATGAGTGTCTTAAGGAATTCTTGATGTCACGATGACGTCGTAATTAAAGATAATTGTTTTCAAATTTGCATTTTTTGACAGAGAGCATTCGTTTTTGTTAAAACGTAAACCAGCCTCCAACTCACTAACTTACAAATAATTTCATTCCTTTGGGGTCTAACGTCACAGCTAACGCTTGGTTGTACAATTGTTTCCTATATTTTTCGAATACTGCGGATCATAGAAACGCGATTAAAAGCTTCTTGGGAAATATGAACCAGATACTTTCGATAAAGAACTTCTACAACAATTAAAGCTGAATTAGAGATGCAACAACACATTCTTTTTTGAAGCATTTTAAGCCTTTTAAACATGCGTTGTCGCTTTTCTTCTGCACCCATCAAACTCGCTCTAATATCACCATGTCTGGTAAGAACAACGGTTTTGCTACCGGAGAACATCATTTGATTTTTTTCAAAGATTGCACAATTTTACAAAATCAGTTAACTTAAAAACTAATTTGTGATCTCATTTCGTAGCCGATTTTCAAAATTTATTTAACCAATTTTTGGTTATTTCAAGGCAATTCCGATTATATACTACATGCATCTTTGCTGTTTGTTTTTGTATTAAATACATTACACTTTAAGACCTGTTATTTAGCTTTTTACCCGTCCCCAAAAAGTAGTAAGCTGAGTAAAAACAGATGAGTTTAATATATAGAAGTTATGATAAGATACTAACAATTAGCTCGCTAGAAAGCTTAAGAAATTTGATTTCTAGTAATATGTAACTTCAATTAGTTAGGGCTAAGAATAAATTTATCTTCTTCTTTTTCTTTCGGCTTATTCCCGATTAGGGGTCGCCACAGCAGATATCTGCATTTTTATAACATGGCATTTGTTTTTACGGTCGGATGCCCTTCCTGCCATCAACCCTCTTTTTAGAGGGAAAACTGGGCCACCTGTCTTCCACATGAAGGCGGGGGCGTCCCGTTGAGTGCCTTGCCCAAGGACACAACAAGCGAACTTGCCGGCTAAGAATAAATTTATAATAGCTGATAAAATTTTTTGCCATTTATTATTTTGCATTTTCAATTGAACAATTTCCCTATTGTACCTAATCAACTTGCAATTTGTAAAAAAACTAAGTCCTTTGGTACATTTTGATTATTCGTAACAGAAGGTTCTTGGCATTATCTATCAAAATTTTCAAAATGATTATCTCAAAAGCCGGAAAGCCAGCCAACCTCGACGTTAGTGATGAGAATCTGCTTTTGTAATAACTTTACTGTAAGTGCTTGATTTCTGATTGGTGTGGCCTGTGCATGGCTGCGTTTATGCCCGGACCAAGCAATATGCGCGCAGCAAGAGGCGTTAGCTAATATCAATTCGCCTACAGTTACGAAAAGTGGTAAGTATCAGGCCTAATATTTAATAGCTTTATCCTGAAAATACATATCAATCACTTTGGCGTCTTACCACAACTTTTTTATGCTTCCAAGCACTTGCTAAATTGAACGGATAAATTTGTTCATTTCAAGCACGTTTATGGTGAAAACAGAGAAAACAAGACGTTGCCAGGGATTTAAAAAACTTGGGAGGCATGTAGTGGCTATCTGCAACCCACGATAGTGGTTTTTAATCGATTGCTTTTCAAAGAACCATAGTTTTGTTTCGGAACCAAATTTGGCCATGTGAAAAATATGAACTTTTTATTAGTGTTTTCACAACTATCCATTGGGTAAAGCCGACTTTGGGTCTCAATCTGTTTTCACAACTATCCAATGGTTGGCTAAACCAATATTCTTAATTTTGACCATACTAATGGGGGATCCGCTGGCAACGCCCACAGAGCCGGCTGGTTGAATATTTAAAATAAAAACGTGGTACTCCTGATGCAACCAAGATTTTGTTTGTAATGATTAAACTTGAAGAAAAACTTGCTGCTTGTAAGGCACTCTTGGTTGCATCAGGAGTACCACGTTTTTATTTTAAATATTCAACCAGCCGGCTCTGTGGGCGTCGCCAGCGGGGTCCCCTAGTACTCCTGACTACTGATGATGCTCCTGATGCAACCAAGATTTTGTTTGTAATGATTAAACTTGAAGAAAAACTTACTGCTTGTAAGGCACTCTTGTATTGTTGAGAAAGTTATATTTCTTTGGGTCCCATTTCCATAGATAATTCTTCCAGCGTAGATCGAGCCAAGCATTAGTAGTAATGATTTGATTGCGCTCGTCCTAAAAGGCAAGTGAGTAGAAAGCAAGTTACTTTTCTAGATCCACGATTCTATTTCTTTATCGAACTTTTCCACTCTTCGTTTCAAACACCATCAAAAGCACCATGCACTTGGACTCTTAATTTTACTTCTTATGGAGAGCTACGTTAAGTAACAAACCATTGAAAAATTATGCTTTGAATATGTTTCTTATTCATTTAAGATGCGATCGCTCGCGGATCGAACGCGATGAGCCTTTGTAGTAATCCTCGTTACACATGAAGCACAAATTGTATTTATGAATTGGTTTTGAATTGATAACTATTTATGAATTGATAACTAATGTGAAAAAGGTGCTTTCAAAAAAGGATCTCCATGAATAAGAAAGCTGAAAGTCTTTGTAAAAAATACTTTATATATTTGGGGGCGGTTTCAACTCTCCCATCATCCTTCAATAAAGGATCTCCAATTAGTGTTTGGATTTTTCTTAGCTGGGTTTGAGTAGTAGATTATTCAGAAAATCAATGCCAACTGTTAATAAGACGCTGTTTTGATCGCATGACTTACAACATCTACAATTTGTTGAAGAATAAATTTCACTTGAACAACAAGGGGTTGGTTGTGATCCAACACCGGCCGTTCTAAAGTACTGTAGTTTCTCATCACGTCGTTCATGAGCTGCCTTTCTATTGGATCTGCAATTGCTGAAAAAAAACAAAATGGTTTATCGAATCTGTTTGCATGGCTTTTATCTTTTCGCGAGAACAGAAGCTGACCGACATAAACCGATTTTAAGCAGCTAGCCGTCAAGCGTAAATGCAACTCTAGGTTTCATTGGAGCAACTGTATTGTATTGTTCACATAACCTCAGCCCCCCCCCTCCAATTTCACTCTTGTTTACTTGTCTTTACCAACTAGCAACTTGTCTAAAAATAATCAAACAAATTAATCTATGCCAATTATAGTGTTGTCTTACACTTACATATTTGCAGAAGCAAAACAAGGACAACTCCTGTAGATTTTTGAAAGTTGAGACACATTTTCTTTCAAGTTTGAAATCGATCGCATGAAACTTATAAATATGTCGGTGTCTTGATCTGAACAGAACTCTTGATTGCTTTACCTGCTGACACCATAACACCTCCGCTTAATTGATGCCATTTGGTCTCCTCCTAAACTGTTTTCGTTTAGGTATCGGTCTGCACTTTCCTATTGGTTACAGGAAAATCTCTCCAGATCCGCTTGAGAGCTGCTGACACTGTCAATGTACCCGTGTAATAAGCTATATGTTCGCTACAAGCAGGGGGTATTAGGTCGTTAAAGTTGAGCTTTTATAAACAATCGCTTTCAAATAATTAATTGTCAAAAAAATTTTCAAATTTAAAAATTAAGAAAAAAAAGGTGGTGTGACAAAAATAAGTAAAACATTTCCTTTCGAATACTTAAAAGAAAAGGTCTTTAAGTTGACTTTCCCCAAAACAAAACGCTTAATTTTCTCCCACAACTATAGTCTAAAAATTAGTTCCCCCTAATTTGAGGCAATATCCATTTTTGGTTAAAAGCCGGGCAAATAGGCCAAGTCTCATTTTCAAAAGAATGCCCAAGCGAAATTTCCTGGGATATTGAACACATAACCTGATAAAAGAGAGCATGATTCCAGCAACCCAAGAAGTCAGCCAACCAAATATTTTTGGGACCTAGCAATAGATAAACTACCCAGAATTTTAGTGAAAATTCGAGTTATTAAGAAAATCAAAAGTTGTTTCCTGACTTAAAGCAAATATAATGACGATTTTAAAGGATGCTTCAGAATTTAGTCGAAGAACAAGGATTTGGTTGATCTCTTTCGAGAGAGGCAACTGCATTTTCTCCCTGATTACATCCTCCTGTTGGGCTGCTGCGACTACGCTTATCATCGAAATCAAGCTGACACAATTATTTTGTACTGGTAAAAAAATTGAGTGAACTTGACTTCAATTTACAGTAAGTAGTATTTGGTTTATCATCAGTCACTTATTACAAGCTGCTGTTTCAAAGTGTTTTTATCAAGGAAACAACAATTTTCAACCGAGGCTCATTCTGACGTTGAACTACCAAACACTGACGGGAAATCGTACCAAAAATGGCTGATTTAAATAACATTTTTCACTAAACTCTGCCTCCCTTATTTTATCAAATAAACTGTTTTCTCTTACACGTTGTAGATTGTACAATGTACGCTACCACATAATTTTAGTTGTTAATTATACTCTTACTGCAGCTTGGCTTTTCTGCAAAACAAAACAATGAAAACATCTTCCGCTATTTACAAAGCGTAGAACTAAACTGGTATAACTGTGCTTCCCAAAAATACAGATAAATTGTATGGCAAATTTATGCAAGTCTCTCTTGAGAAGAAAAGTGCTGACGCTTCAGATTTACCAAAATGAAAAATTCATACAAAGCATTGAAAATATGAAAAATATTGTAAGTTTTTTTTGGCAAAACATAATCGAACCATTCTCTTCACCTATTCTATCATCGAATAAAGCTACAGTGATTTCCACAGATTGCAAGCTTTTTAACTGTATGTAAACTGCCGCCTTTTTCTTAGAAATAAACACTCCGCTAGGCCTGTTTTCTCAAGTGATGTTGTTTTTAACTATAGAGAATCGGTGGGCTATAGTTTGTGTTGAATTTAGCATTTCCCCTCAACTAATCACTCAAGAATCCAATACCCTATCGAAACAATGAATAATACATAATTGAATGTTAATAAACATTTTGAATTTTTAATGAGAAAGTAAGGAGTTTGTTTGTAATTATATTTCGATAGTCTCGAGTGGCTTTTTGAAAAACGCATATTTAGCCAAAGAACGATTAATGCACGCGCTCTTATTTTTAAAATTATCTCACTCCTGCTGAAAATAATTGCGAAGTACCAAGATTTTATTCCGACTGCTGGTTGTTTGAAAATCAACTTTGCAAAAGTTTGCGACGTGGTCGAGTGGGTTGAAGAAATGTTTATGGCGACAATGATCGCAGTTGAAGCCCCTCGATGGCCACGTTGTTTTGTTCTTGGAAAAAAGCGCTTTACGGCAATTTCTCGGTCTTGGTTGCAGACTTGTAGTAAAAAGCCAACTGCCAGTGGTGCTAATAACTCAGAAGCAGGTGCAAACCCCACATTGTTTCAGCACAGAGGGGTGCAACTTTTTTGTCAAGCGCTCAATTTTATTGAAACGGATAAGACAGTGGTGTAAAGATTATTTCTCGTTTGGCCTTTTAATTTAAAGGTCATTTGGAGATTAATTTTCGGAAGCGATTATTTTGTCAATTTTGAGGCCTTTGCAAATTTTATCTTCAAAACATTGTTATTACGAAAGCAAACGAAAGGTCTAGGCCAACCCCATAAATCGGTCCCCAGGTCCCATGTTGCACGCCACTGTTCTATCATAACTAACAAAAGGTTTTTGCTCAACCGGAGGATAGTTGTAGATATACAACATCACTTAACTTAAAGATGCACTTGAATTACCAACAAGTTACAACCATTTTGCGTTACTGCAGATGTCAGTAAGCAAATAATTAAGCTTTGGTTCTGTTGTTGAGGAAGAAAATGAACGAAAAGGGAGGGATCACACAAAACTATTTGAAGACGTTTAGCATGTTTTGTTGATGACACCAACTTGTAAAGAAATTAAAAGTGAAGCTGAGGAGCGATAAAACTTTTAAACCACAGGGCCATAAGTTGAGATTATAGGTCAATATACGAATACAAGGGGACCACTTTAAAGTTAAATTCAACTTTCATTTGCTGCTTCTACTACTGTAGAACTCATTTCGCCAACAATTACTGCACAAGCCATGGCAACTATTTTTACAAGCACCATATTGATCCTTCCTAATTGACCTTGAACTAAACTTGCTGCGCAAGTGAAGAAAGATAACGTGACAGAGGTTGACTGTATCGTCATTAATTCATTTCAACTATTTTGAAAACTTGTTTGTTTTCCTTGCACACAAGTTCTCAGTTTTGACACTGCTTGAACTTAACTGCCACATTAAAACCAATTGGACAAAGCTAGTTTATTGATTGTACCGTGATGTCTTTGCAGTCGAGAATTAACAGCAGTATGAAAACATTGTTCCACTCATTGATCACCTTTCGTTTAACCTCTTTGGACCGTCGATCGCTAAGATAATCTTCATTTCAAGATATTAGAAAGCTATTCATGAAGGAACACTCACCCAAAGTGTCCGAGCTCCTTGCATTGAAACCACAAAGGAAAAATATTCCCAGAAGGATTGTCCAAGCCCAGTGACCCGGGCAGCAAGCGGTCCTCGAACATTCTGTGCACGTTGCATTTATTGGTGCCAAATGCTCAGGTGTTGAAACAAACCTATGTTTTCATAAATGCATTGCATTAAAAACAGCCCGAAAAAAGTCGTTTATCATCAAAATTATAGGCTTAACGCTTTGTTTTTTATAGAGGATTGACGGAAGGAGCACTTATTTGGTTGGACCACTTTTTTATAGTCGCAATTTTCTTACATTTTCCCCGAAGCACACCTAAAAATTGTCTTTGTCGGAGATCAACCGCTTGATGATAATGATTTTCCGATTCTTCTCAATCTCTTATCAACCTTTTGAATTTTATCGGGAGGTGGCTGACAATAGCTCGGGAGATCGAACTTTAGCCCCCAAGCTCCAAATTGCATGTTGATATGTAACTGGTATCGCGTGTGAGACCTTTTCACGCTTTGCTACGAACAGACATGCACTAATTTTTACTCACCCTCGTTTGCACAGGCTCCTAATTCAACTTCAAGTTAACGATGAGCATTGATTAGCGTATCCAAAGGCAGGTTTTTTGGGGAAGGGGCATAGCATATTTTTCAGTCTTTGTGTTTTTCAATCTTGATGGATCATTTGTTTAACGGTCGCTTTTTAACACCCCAACTTTTCAAACTTGTACCTCTAAAATTTTGGTAGCTGCGTTTCGGATGTTGACGTTTTGAAGCCATTCAACCTCAAGACATTGTCATTTGTTAATCGAGTTCAAAATATTTAGAGGAGGGACATGGCCCTTGTACCGAGATGCTGCGCCGCCTACTCACGTTTGTGGACAACCAAAAGTAAAGCAGACATTGGCATGATAACCAAAAACAAGGGACAATAAATGGTATTACTGATTTGCTGATGGGTCATATATCTTTTTTAATGGCAGAAAATCAATTTTTTCAGCGGAAAACAAGCAGAAAATGTTAAAAAGTGTATGAATCGATTTAATCAAAGAGCTAATCCAATCAGTTCCTTGATCACTATGGAGTTTCTCCTTTTGCAACCCGTGAAGTTTTTCTCAAACCTTACTGTGAGCCTTCCATTCTTCGACCCTCTGTTCTAAGATATTTTGCGCTGTCACCAACCACCGTGAAATAGGGAAATAGTCTCAGGGTTTTATGTGATTGTTTTTCGGTGGTGAAGAGGTTAGGATTTCTGCTTTGCTATTGGCACGTGTGGGTTCAATTCCCAAATCAAGTTCTACCATAGACTTTGAAAACCGTAATCACAGATTTCCTGGTTGACCCAATTAGCAACAAGAATAATGTGTAGAATTAAATATAAGACCGAATTTATTCAGTCATGTTCAAAGTGCTGCCAATAAAAAGCTGTTGTAAATGAAAAGCGTTCTCGACGAGCTCTCCATTAAAGTGAATCTTCCAGCCACATTTGCACAAAATTATCATGAAATTGGCTAGTTAGGGAGGAAGTTAGTTATGTAGTACAGGCGGCAGCGTGGTTGCTTTCACACACTGCTGATTAAATGATAACAAATAAACAGAACAAACGAAATAATCAATAAATTTTTACAAAAAAATCGCGCGTAGAAATGCCGCACAGTAGACTTACAACGTTTAAGTTTTTCGAAAAATCGCCAACTTACAAATATGTTAACAGAAAAAGCATAAAATTGAAAACAACTTATAATCACAAAATGAATTAGTTAGATCCAGAAAAAAATCGTTCTGTTGGCCTTCACTGACTCAAAAGCAAATATTTCAACCATCTTGTTCTTCATATTTGTTGTTATTCGGATGGAAAGAATGTGTATCCGGGAGTTCTCGCGACAGTAATCGCATTCTGAAAAAGGCGAAATGTAAATTGCAATCATCATATGTTTCAAGATTGTACGATATTTTGAAGTAGGCTTATTATTCCTTTTCAATTTGTAATAAAAGTAAATCAAACGTATTTTGTAAATCTTGCGGCAAATAAACTAAGTCCTGATCTGTAAGATTAGGCTATATTGTGACAGTGAAATTATTTGAGTGCGGTTGTCTAAAATAAATCTCTATAGCATGGAATGAATAGAATGAACCAGCTTTTTACATTCACACTTTTCAAGCACACACTTGAGGTTATCACCACCAATATCCTGTTCATTACCGACGCATCTTTCATCCTTTTCAACCTCGACAATATTTCCGATACTTCAGGTCTTGCGTTCGGTTCTTGAGCCCAGCACGACTGAAGAAGTAGCCACAGGCGCTTTGTTGTGTTTCTGTTTTTATAATTGGAAACATCACAAAAAGCAAAATTCTTTGAAGAAATATCAAAAATAATTTCAATAAAAAGTTATTAGCAGCAATCTTATTTTTATATGTTTTATTCTCCAGCGACAGGAAAAATTTAAGAGTATAATTTTTAGAAGAACATTGTGTTAGACCTGCTTCAGGGTTACCTTCACCGCCGGCGCAGCAAACTTCCCCACAAGCACCGCAATCAGCAGGGAAAGTTGCCTAAGGGAACAATGAATCAAAACTATTAAAACTTATAAAATTTTTAGCCTTTTGTTGCTTTGCGTTGCTCTGACTGCACGATTATACGAAAATGCAGTCACTTACACTTACAATAAAAGTGTGTATGAAGCAAAATATAACCTTCACAAAGGGTGACTCTTCGTTGTAAATCTGGTTGTAAAGTATTTGACTTTATTCAAGTGCAGGTTGTTTGCAATCCTCACCTTGTAATTGGAAGAACAGAACTTCCGTTTTGCAGCTGTTTTTTGATGAAAATGGCCACCATCTCTTCTGCGCATTCGTGGAATGGTCTACCACCTAGCGATAAGATTTCCCAGACGAGAATTCCGAACGACCAGCTGATTGTGCAATTGAAAAAAAGTTAAATATTGCTTCTGTCATTCAAACTTACATTAAAACGTCTCTTACATGTCTGCTTTTTCAGTGTATATTGCTGTGAAAAGATACTCTGGTGCTGCCCACCGGTGGCTCTCCTGCAATGAAATTTTGCTAATGCACATTTGCAGTGTTGCTAACTCAATTAATTCTCACCACAAACGCAGCAATTGAGCAAGGTGGCTTGGTAAAATGACTTTTAAGGGAGCATTACGACAAAAGCAAAGTTAATATTAAACAATCCTAGGGCACTTTTGTTTGGAGAGAAAATCGTGGAGCAGTCAGTCAAATACCACATGCTTGCTGGTACTTTTTGTCAAAGGGGGTGCAGTTACCCGACTTCCATTTAAAAAGCAAAAATATTGACTGTACTTGTATATCTAGTCCTAAGCCAATGCTTTTATCTTTCGAAAAGACGATTTGAATTTTTGTTTCACGAAGTTTCATTCAAACAGACAATAGTTGCTGAAGTATATCCGCTAACCTTTTGGGGTACAACTAACCGTCTGGGATGCAAAAAAAAATTTACATGTATGTTCTTTAGTTCAAACTCATGTCCCACATGCATTTAGTTTGTTATCTTTCTAAGCAGTCCAAACCGTATGCAACAAATGCAAGGAAAGACTCTTTGTCGATTTGTACTTTCATTGATTAGTTCAAATAACTTAGGGGAATTTCCACAACGCTTGAAACTACTTTTTCATAACATCTTTCAAAAAAATCAAAAAAAGAATTTGGACCTACAGTGACCGCAAAGGCTTGAATTGGATTCGATTTCAAGAAACATGATGGAAGTTTTGTTTAGTTACGGTAAACGTCACTAGCCGGATGTTTACGAAAAACACAAGAATATTTTCAAAATTAAATGCACTTGTAACTACTAAGTGCCCAACAAAAAATCGAAAATTTGCCACAGTTTATGTAAAAAAATGTAAAGGCAAACTTAAATGTATCATTAAGAGCGCTTTCTGTAGACCGCGAAGCAATGGTGCAGACGGTTCAACCAACGTCCAGTTACTCTTCGAATAACTTCTAACATGCATGTTGCTGTACTTCACTGAAAATATTGCATATAGCACCTATAGCACTCGTGCTCTGATTTTTGAAGACTGCGAAAAACTGTCTGTTTTTGATAACTGTTGATTTCACGTTGACTAAAATGTTTTCGTTGATATCTTGGTAGTGTGACGACAAGATCCAACACTGCACGTTTGACAGGTGTATCAACATTTTTGTTAGTGCCAGATACGGCAGGTACTTTGACAGCAGGTAACTTTTCCCTTTCAAGTGCAGATACAATCCTTGAAAATTGATTTTAAGCTGTCGAATTGAAAAACTTCGGCAAAATTCTATGGCATTTCTTCAGAACACAAGTTGAATGCACTTTCTTAAAATGAACAATCACCTCACTTTCAGAATTGCATTCTGAAACCCATTTCTGTAAAATACGGCAATAAATCCGAAATTTCCTGTTTTTTTGGTGAGGGATCTCGTAGTACTTGACTTCAAAATAACTGGCGGCCTACGCAATTTCAAATCGAATATTCATAGATGAGCTAAGATTGTCAAAAAAGTAACCGGAAATTCTCATGCACACTTCATACGCCATCGCGAACGTCTTTCATATAGCAGCCTTTTTTATTTGTGTCGTTGCCGGTTGAAAAGCTCTGCGCCAAGCCATAGGTGGCTCTGTAAATGAAATTTCAACCGACCCAAGAATGCTTGCCCTAGTACAAGATTATGAAGTGCTACGAAAAAGTTTACCTCTTTAATCCTCAGCTGCTATTATGACTAAAACATTCAAAACAAGTTACCAATTTTAAGCGTTTTGAGTTTTCTCCGCAACAATCGTACAACTTTGGGACAAACAGATCGTTGAGGAGCACGTGATCTGCGCACAAAGCTCCGTGCACAACGTCGTTTCCATGGAGATAATAAAGAGCTTCGCATATTCCTGCAAATACAAATTACACAGGTAAAACTTGATTACTTTATACATCGGTGTGAATTTCTAAAAGTGAAGTTTTTTGCTGAAAGTTTTCGTGGTTTACCTCTTAAGCAACAAAATAATTTATTTAAATTGCATATCATTTGAATCAGGAAGTCTTTTCAAAGATAGGCAATATTAGGTGGTATAAACAAAGAGTTATTATATAACGATTGATGAAAAGGGTAGTTGCAGTAGATTCCAGGACCCCCAAAAAAGCCAAAAATGTGGCTTCTGGGCTTCAAAAAGATTGAAAGTAGTACAAAAGATTTGTTCTTTGGTAATTTTTGACTTTTTACCTCGAAAGTATGATTCTTTTACATCATCTAGCGGCCATTTTCAAAAAAATTCATCCACACGCGAGGCCTGTAATACCTTTTGAACTTATGGTAACATTGGTTTCCCCCACCAAAAAAAGAAGGGGGTAAAGATGCTTTTGTTTCATTTTGAGTCACAAAGCATTGTTTTTAGAATGTACATTACGCTAACTGGGATGAAATTCCCTTTCCAAAAATATATTACACTACGTAGTTTGATTTAACCTTAATTTCATTTTGATCGATCAAAAACGCAGTTCCAATACACATCTTTTCGTTGTAGCCCCAAAAAATCTTGAAATATCTGTGGCTATGGGTCTCAGAAAAGTAACAATTAAAGGAAAAGTAAGTAACTTGGTGCATTTTGGCTACTTTTCCTCGAAAGCATGCTTCTTTAGCATGATGTGTCTTAATTTTCGAAAAGATACATCAAAAAATGAAGTCTCTAGAATTTTTTAAAGCTACAGTACCTTATTTTGAAAGTGATTTACTTCCCCAAAAAGGAGGGGGTTAATTTGCATAAATTATATTTATAGGCAAAAAAAATTTTTTGGTGGTCAGCATATTTTAAATCACAATGAAATTTCCTTTTCAGCGATATAACATGATCGATATAATAGCAAATGGCCTAAAACCAGTGAATAATACAAGTAAACATAATTAATGTTTTTTTATGTAAATTAGCCGTTTTTTACATCTGCTACAAAGAATTCGAGGACTGCTTCGCGGAGTGAAAGAGTTAAGTTATTTTGAGCTTGCGCAGCGTCAACTTACTTGAAACGATCGTTTCTAGCAAGAGCCACGATAGAATATCTTGCAAATTAAAGCTCCAGGTACATTGTCACAAGCAAAATGATGTAAAATTATCTGGTGTTTCTTAATTTTCACGCCACTGGTCAGCTACATACTTTTTCCGCAAACCCCTAAATTCCTAATTAGCTTTCCATAACACTTGCGAGACAAGTGCTTACCAATCACAAAGTTCATGAGTTGCGATCCGGACATTGTGGATATCACTGCGGAGTGGTCAAGAGTCCGACTGTTCTGCAGTACGCTCAGGAGAGTCCTGGAGGACACGAACTCACTCACAATGTAGAGAGAGTCTACATTGCAAAACAAGAAGTCAAAAACTGTGTGAGTAATAGCATATTTGTTTCAAACAAAAAATCAAAATCAAAAAAATATCAAAATTTCTACAAAAGGAGGCTTTTTTGACAATAATCTACCGGCAATGAGTTTACAGAGCGACTGCTTTGTGCCTATTTAAAATTCCAGCACTCCCTCTTCCTAAAGATGTTAATTATTCAAAACAACTTACTCATATTTTTCCCGAACCATCCTGACTTTTGATCAATTTTTTGAAGCAGAAAAAGTGGAAAAAGCAAGTTTAAAAAACAAAATTCACTGTAATAACCTGCCACCAAACCGATTTATAACTTTTATGACTGATCCTTGCCCTCCAAAACAGACGAAGGGTAACCCCAAAAACCATTTTCCAACTTCGAAAAGTTTGTAAACGTACTTGCGTATAGGTGTGTAAAAACTCCATATACAGGGTGGGCCATAAGTCGCGCACCAAAACATTTAAGACAATTTTGATTATATAAACGCTATTATATTTAAAACAAGCTTATCTAAGTAACTGATGACACGTGATACACGCTGATACAATCACAAATGCTCAAAATGATCATAAATATTAACTCAACTCGCTCGTTTATTGTTAAAGGCACATCTGAAAATTAAAGGAAAAAATTTTTAAATGCAAATCATACCTAAAAAAACTTTGATTATAATTAAATTTGACAGATATTATGACTTATACATTCAAACGATGGTAAATTACTCCATGAAAGAACATTTATTATACATTAAAAGAAAGGAAAAGATATTCTACCCCATTAATTTTACAATGTTTCACATCACACTCCACGTAATTTCTTGGTGCGCGACTTACGGCCCACCCTGTATTTGTAAAATATTTAATTACTTTTTGTCTCGCCTCTAAAAATTTTTTTCTCTTTATTGCAATGTTTCTTCAAGATGCAATATTGCTCAACATGTTTGATATAACTGGCACATTTTGATTAGAAATAAATGATTATTTGGGATTCATAGCAGTTTTAATAAATTTTACCTTTAGAAAGGCATGATCCGTAAAACTTGACCAGATTGGAATGGTCACATGATTCGTAGTGTAGCACGCGACTCATAGAGGACACGTCATCAGCAGCAGACATCTTATCCCCAAATTCACCTGTTAAAGAAAAGGCAAAAAGACAATAACCTTCGGCGAATTTGAGACCCTAACTCCAGACCAAAAAATCGACAATAAATCTTAAGATTTACTAAAAGAAAACAAGCGAGCGGTTGATAAGAAGTAACGCTGAGAAAAGAAAGGTAGGGCGACTCCGAGGCTGGCCTGGACGGCTTGTAACATATGAAAGCGACATTGTAACACAGGAGAATGAACACGTAATGCCATTACAAACAAATACAAAATGTTCATATAAAGAGCCTGAAGGTAGTAGAACATTTCTTGGAAATATTGGTATTTTAAATGTAGTTAAGATGGGTAAATTACCAGTTTTCCTCAAAAATGAAAAGACGAAAACCAAAAACGAGAGCACAATTAGTTGTTCTGGGTTAAATGACCCAACTATGAGTTGCATCCAGGCGTAGAACTTGAAGAAAAAATGGGAGGGGGCAACTTTGCTCGCGGCAATGACGACATCAATATATTTCGTACTACTGCAAGTCAAAAAATTGGGGACCACGGGGCCTCTTTTCTCTCTCGTACTTACATCACTCGTTGTGACTCACCTTTTAATATCATGACAAAGCAAGGAGTCGGAGCATCCAGATTCACCTCTCCCACTCCGCATTTCTTCACATCCGTTTCCTTCAACCAATTCTCAACTCGAATTTGTTTCAAATTTAACGAAGCCTGACAAAGTTACGAATGAAATTGTTTTTAACGATTTACAATCAATGTAATCAGCAGTGTAATTCAAAAGTTTTCCAGAGAGTATTGCACATATTACCAAAAAAATTGCTGCTTTTTGTTTTTTAATTAGAAAATTTCAAAAGTTTGTTTGTGAATATGTTGCCGTATCTGAAGCCTTGACTACATCACTTTTTCTTATTTTGCTTGTTGGTTGTTATACTTACCAAGTCTTTAACAGCTTGCCATTCTTGAGGATGGGATGATGGCTTGTACGAGGTAGTTGATGGTAGATCTTCTTCGGATGCAACTTTCTTTCCTGGTACAAAATCAATCAAATTAATTGCTGAGCTCGAAAAGCAGCTAGCATTAAAATTAAAACAGCACGAATTAAATGGACCCATGAGCTCTGTGACGTGCTTTTTACAAGAGCATATCACTAAAATTTTTTCTGCTAGGTTGTAGTGGTTACGGTTAAAATTTGCTGTCCGCGTATATTGGCAACTGCAAAGTGATTTCAAATACGCATTAGTTTGTGTATCACCAGAAACAACTGTGAAATAAAAACTTCTTACGCTTGACACTTAGAGCCCCTATTGGGGTTATGTGGGGCACATCGAGGAAATTGTGAGTGGGGGAGCTTTCTCCGCGATAGCTCTTGAACGAACTGCTGAATGACAACGAATCCTCTCTGAAAGTTGATGGAATGTTGCTGAAATCATCGAGTTTTGGCTCCACTGGACGAGAGACCTGAAACAAGATATTACTGGAGTCAAGTTTAAATCAAAGCTGCAACAAGGGCACCATTCATCCATTCTCGTGTTTTTTCCACAGAGTAATTACGTAGTGAAGTTTTGTCTAGTCCACGATCCTAAATTAGACTAGATAGGATGGAAAGATTCAAAAAAGTGTGAATATCATCACCTGATTTGGTGGGTCTGGTTGCCAATATGATCACAAAAAACTCATATTAAAGGCTGGTCTTTTGATATCTATTGAGCCTCACCGTTACCGCGTATGGTTGCCTTGATGCATCCCGGTACAGCTTTTTGTATTTGTGTAACTGATATGCCAGGTAAGCAATCACAAATAGACTGATAATGAAACAAACCAGGAACACCACAAACGGAGCGGTGAAATCCGCAGGAGCTTGGCTGGTTTCATCATTGCAAAGTTGTTCACCTGAAACAAGTTTTCGAATTTTCCATCTCATATTTATTTGTTTAGTTGGTTTAATTTATTTGTTTTTAAAGTTTTTCTATCAAATAAACAAGCATTTTACGGAAAGCTTTGGTGGATATTTGTAGAAAAAATTTGATAGGATATTTAGAGAAAAATTTCGCTCAGACTCGCTTCAAAGTGAACATAGCCGCATTCTGCCTTTCTACCTGAAGAATTGCGACAAAGTAGTGAACAAAGAACAAAATAACGCAGGAATTATGCTGGCATCGAGCCTGCAATTTCTCGATTTCGGGCCAGCGCTTGACTGCGCTGCTGACAATGCAAGGTTTCAAATTTCACTGCCGACAATCATCTGATGTTATAAACTTGATATCAAATGATTCTTCGGACTTTCCATGGCCTAGTTCAGCTCACGTGTGTTGGCTGAATGGTCCAATATTTGGTACTTCTCCAAATTTTCACCAGCTTCAACATATACATGATTGTCATCCACCTCATCAGCAGTAGTGAAGGTTGGTGGTTGATCAGTTTTCTCTCTTAGCATTTCAATTTCTTCACTTTCATCAACTTCTACTTGGATACTCTGTAAAGTTTTCCCGTTTCAAAAAGCAATAAATTTAGCTTGAAAAAGTTGTTTGAAACGAACGAGGTAGGTTTAGCCTACGCTTTTACTCAATGGTAAATAGTGAAAATTAAGGATCTGAGGCACCCTTAGAAAGTGGGCTACGCATTGCCAGTGAGAGGTGCGACACTCGAAAACATTTAAGCGCATGTTGACCTGTATCGCTGATGCAAGAAAACAAAATAATTCGACGTCGATACATTATTGTCAACTTAATTACAGTATCGTTAATACAACTATCTAGGTACTTTTAAGGTTTTCGTAAATGCCCCCGAAATGACCGAATATGCTCGCCATGTGCTAAGCTACATGGATAATAGTGAGGCTGGTAAACCTATAATTAAATTCCACCGCTGCTATATTTATACCACAGCAAATACCAAAATTTTTTTTCATTAAGAGCTTTTTAGAAAAAGATCAAACATTTAGTTGGCATGGCTCTGTTTACCTCCTCCAAACTACTTCGCTACCGGGTTTTCCTTGATCAGATGGAGAATTTCTAATTTATCAAGTCAGCCTCGCCTGCAATTGAAAGCCACGTATTCGACGGCATATAAGACGCATCTCCATATAGAAGAAAGATAAGAGGTTGATACTGCGGAAACTAAATCTGAAAACTGTTCACTGCATTTAATCATTCAGCTCAGCAAACTTATCGAAATGACTGAGACCTACGAGCTCACACTCTGTTTTTAAAAGAATGTTGTCAAATCTGCCCTCCACCAAAATTCTGTTTAAATTGCTGCTCAAAACCATTCAACATAAACAACGTGTGTTGTAAAAAATATTACAATTCATTGACAGTTATTAAGCTTTGATCAAAGTGGCGCAATTTGCAGCATGAATATAACCAGCACGTTTGATCAAAGATCACTGCCACCATGCGGTAACAACAATCGAAAAGGAGTGATTGCGAAAGAGTGAAATGTGTTACTGTTTTCGTCACATTTTCCAACTTTGGGGTCAACTGAATCAATATCATATGAGAAGTATCGCTGATGCAGGTAAACAGGATGAAGCGATACCGATACTCAATACTTTTGAGCGATGATAATTCGATACCGATACAAAAGCATCGAGCGATGCTATCGCCGATCCATGTATCTGCCCGTCTCTGTCCATTGCAAACAATTTAGCAGTGAACTACAAAACGCTAAAATGAATTACGAAAGCGGATTCGGTTTGCTTTCTCTTGAGTAAGATCGACAACGCAACCATCACAGCTGATTGCACTCTCGACATCCCATTCTATAGACAGGTCTCCAAAAAACGAAACTTTGATTGAGCTTTGGTGGATCGCATTGGTAAAATCTTGATCGACTTCGCTTTTAAAGTTCATCACTACTTCGCATTAATCGAACAGTTAAGAAAATGCGTAAAACCAATTACAAGTTAAGATAGTATTTACTTATGGATTACTAACACATTTACTTGCTGTGCAGAACTATAGATCAACTTTATTTTCAAAGCTTTCAATTTTTAAGAAGGGGGGATTACAATTCTAAAAAACTCTAAGAGAATGCTTGGTTTGCTTTATCTAATATTAACCACTGGATTTACTTTAAGCCGACGCCAGTGTTTTTTTGTTTGGCAGTCTTAAAAGCAAAGCCAGGGTTTCCTAAACGATTAAAAAATTCCGGGTTGGAGTGGGCGGCGAGCCTTCTTTTCCGTGGTTTAGTCAAAGAGAACATTGTAGAAAGCCTGACGAGCAGAAGCCAAACAGTTTCAAGTTCAAATTCCGGTTTGTTGAAAAAGCTTCTAGAAGATGATGTAGATTCTGAGAGTAAGGATCCTTCTTGCCCATCTTTTTACCGACGTTTTTTATTTCTTATCAACCACTTACCGATCCAGGAACTGTGTCGTATAAAAGCTGTGAAAACTTGTTGTCATATTCATCTGACGAATCAGTATGCAATATAGGCTGCAAGAACAAAAAGTTAGTAGCTTGAGCTGGCACTTAGCCTACTACTTATGCCATTTATTACGCTAATCCGCATCTTCGGATAACTTCTTAAATCGTCCCCTTGAGAACCCTGACTGTCATTCCCTCTTTTTTCACCAAAAGACAATACCGCAATGGCATATTCTTTATTTACAGTTCTTTTAATTATTTTTGTCCTCCCTAACATGCTTTTCTCTTAGCGGTATTTCCAACTTTTTTAGGCAGTCTAAAATCCATTACGGAGTTATTAGATGCGAAAATGTTCAAACCTACCTGGTTGGAATAAAGCAACTATTTTACAATTGTAAGCTTGTCTCTTGCGAAAATCTATGCTACAATGTCCGGATTTGACACTGTCCAGTAATTACTTATACTTGGTGGATTCTAACAAGCAGTAAACTTGTCGAAAACAAGTCAACCTAAAAATACGGGAAAACTTCGAAACCTGTCTACAGTGTTTATTTTTCGTTTAGCGCTACCGCCGGGTTTTGCAAGTAGGAAACATTTTAGTTTAGCAACACCAACAAACAACCATGCATCACCACATTTCAGCCAATTTCTTATGTGATATAAGTGAAACATCAGCCATTTCAAATGCTCACAGCTTCTCTGCTATTTCGAGCAAAAGCAATTTGCTCTTTTGATGAATCCTGATCCAACATCGGAAGACAAGAAACTTGAAATATTGAAATAAAAGCTGTTACGTTATTGATAGGCGCTTAAGACAGGAATGACTTGTAACTAGGGATTCAAAACCTTTTCCGCAGGTTACTATCTAGAGCAAGGCTAGGACTAAGTTAACATTTTCAAAAAGGCAGCTCTATTTGGAGCAGAGTTTTTTTCCGATGGGAAATGGAGGACCATTTTAAGACAAAGATTCCCAAATGGTGCGTCGTTTTGACTAGTAAGGGCGTTGCAAACTTGCATCCTTGATGCTTCATTTCGGAGAAGCAGCCAGGATTGACTTGATGGCATTTTTTGGGAGACCAACTTAGGCAGAGCATCATTTGTTTTTATAGGTGACTTAAATACATGGCAAAACTAGTAAAAACGGTTCAGTTTATTTGAGGTTGAGAGAAATTGAGATTTTGTCAAAGCTGACAACCGGGTCGGCCTAGTGACGAAAAATCGTTAAGAATCACTGATCTAGAGATTAGAAGGCACTTTACCCAAACAATTTTTGTCGTCCTCGTCTTTTGCTCTTATCTCAAAATTTATCTCAGTTTTTTTCAAAAACAGAAATGGAGATACACCTCACTGCTTTTACAGTACTATGTTAAGCATTTGTATTCCCAATGTTCCATTAAATAACAAATTTAAAATTTCGCAATTAAACTTACCGAACCTAAATAGCAGATCAAAATCGTCCAACAATAGGAATAAAAAAGTCTAGCAAAACTATGTTTTTTGACTAAGTTGTACTAAAACATAAACCTGTTCACTTTGCTGATGGTGTTGGGAGGAGACGACCGAAATATCTAAACAGCAAGTGAGAGGGTAAGTGCGATGCTCTTCGTAGTGATTTACATGTTTAAATATAAAAAAGATGCTAATAGGTCTGAGGCTGCAACAGGGTTAGAAATCATCTAAACCAAGCTTGTTTTAAAGGTTTGCATATTCTCTCACATCACTAAAATAAAGCACCCCTATCTATCTTAAAAAACATTCTTAAATAAGCTCAAGCGACTGTCTGATGTTGTAACTAAAAAGCAGTAATCTGCTGTGGGGGGAGTATTTTTTATAACGCCTTTTGCTTAGGTTTTTAAAAGCTGGAAAATTTACAATTTTATACGTTGCTGTTTAATATTCTGTTTAACAACTAACATATCGATTTACTGAATCTTGACCTTTTACCTAACGCTCTACTTGTTATTGTTTCAAGGCTAGACAAGAGAACAAAGCTTGTTTTGTTACAAGCCATAAGAACCAAGTTATTGTTTCGCTAATCGCGCGAGATTGATTACGTATTAAAGTTTCACTACGGGTTTAGGATTAACTTTTAAATGGAAAATCGAATTCAGTCAATGTCCATCCAAAGTTCAGCAAGGATTTCTGTAACTAAAAGCCTTGTCTGCGGCCATTTTTTTATAAATCTGTTATTCCACGTAGCAATAAATTTAAAACCTACGTTATCAAAAGCTTTTCAAACGACAGGTTACAACCGACTTAAATATCAGCACTTACTGTGAGGTCATTTACTGCAGGAAAGGTACAGCACCCGAAGTACCGGCGCGGTGGTGTAGTGGTTAGAGCGTCCGCTTCGCAGTCGGTAGACCTGGGGTTCATTCCCCTTGTTGAGTCATACCAAAAGATTTTAAAAAATGGTATCCACAGCTTCCCTGCTTGGCACTCGGCATTTATGGGAGGTTGTAGAGAACAAGCCAGCAAGTTCACTTGTTGTGTCCTTGGGCAAAGCACTTAACGGGACGCCTCCGCTTTTATGTGGAAGACAGGTGGCCCAGACACCTCTAAAATGGCAACTCCCAAGCGAGTGCGGACGTCTCGTCCAAAAATAGCGATACAATTTGCTTTCTCGTGAATGGAGGATAAATATGAATAAATACAAAAAAAAAAAGAAATTCTAGCCTATGCTAAAATAAAGACGTATTTTGATTTGTTTTGTTCTTTTTTAGGAGTATACATTGTTTATTCAATTCTATCCTTTAGGCTTCCATAACAGCGATTGAGCAACATGAGATCCTTGTCCAAATCTGCTTCGGAGTTTTCAAGTTCAAAAATCCATTTGAAGCTTTGTGTTACTATAAATAGAGTCAAAATATTTGGTCCCCAAACATTTGGGCTAGGCACGCTACTGTTACGTAGTAGTTCCCTCATGAGAAATTTCCTACAAGATTTGATTATGGTAAGTTACATAGCAAGCACAGAGGGCTGGTAGTAGAGGTGAGTAACAATATTCAGATGTAGAGAACGATAGCAGGGGTCTAAGTAGTAGATTAATTAATGGGAGAATTTAGAGAGGAAAGGAGGCATGTGACAAGAAATTGCTTGGTTGGCTGGCTCATTACTCTGAAAAAGAGAGTGACCCTGAATCAACTTTAGCTTGACAATACAGGAAACGAAGAACGGGAAAAGTTCCTACCATATAGGGCAGAGGATGAGAGAAAAAAAGCAGAGAACAGGATATAAGTACTAAAAATGCAGAGCGAGGGTATGAAAGAACACATGAGAAAAAATGGCAGACTTGTTGATACAGCCGAGACCAGCGAAAAACTTGCAGAATACCAATTTCAACAAAATCTTTAACAAACTGGGTTTGCTAAATAGAAAAGAGTGGCTTTTATGCAATAAAACAAACAAATCACTAGACCATCAGGGCCTTCTTTGCCGAAAGGGATGAAAACAAAGCCATCAGTTCAAGTTAGCATATTGTAGTTAGGAAGAGAGCCAAGGTGGGAACTGAGCAAGTGATTGCGATCTTGACGAGAAAAAGCTGGGTCGGTGCGTGTAGTGGTAATATTAAGCTCCACGTTCAAAAAGGGGTTCCATAAAAGAAAAAGGGCCAAAAAAGTAGAAACTCCCTGAGGAAATGAATTACAGTGATCCGCAGAGAAGCCTCAAAATGAAAAGGATTGGTGAGACGAGCAACAGCTCGTAATGGTGCTTCAGCTTGGTAACGGTGGTAGCACAAAAAAACGAACATGAGAAAAGAATCCAAGAAGACCGTTATGGAGGAGAGATAGGAATTTATTGAACAAAGCAGTTTTGGGGCAATTAAATATTGCGATTGACTTCTTTCTGCACCAATCAACAGCCGCCTCAACGTGGTGGTGCGGTCCCCGACCCTGTTTGGGTTGGATCGAAACGGCTGTTGGCCTTACCAAGGGTCCCAGTTACCCCTGGCACTCTCCTTTATTTTTTCGCCGTGCTGCCCCCTGAACGACCGCAGAAGGGCAGCACACAGCTTCTTTAAAATCGGTTGCCTCTCTCCTCTCTTCTCCTGCTCTTCTCTTACCCGTCTTCGTCTCCTCATTCTTCTCCTTCTTTTGATGAGCGGTAACGTTCATCCCAACCCTACCATCTATCCCTGCTCAGTGTGCGCTGGAAATGTGACCTGGCGGGGCAAGTCAGTGCAATGCTGCTCCTGCTCCAAATGGGTCCATCTAAAGTGCTCACTTCTCTCCCTCTCCAAATTCAGAACTCTTGGCAGCTCTCACTCCTGGAGCTTCCCCCCTGCTGCGTCCCTACTTGTAACACTGTGACTTCTTCCTCGGACTACTCTGGTCTGTATACCTCCACTGTACAACCTAGCCCCCCTCTGCTAATGCTGCACTCCCGCCCCACTCTCGTCTTCAAACCTGTTATTCCCCTCTGCCCCCTCACCATCGTCCCTTGCTCCTGGCTGTCCTTCTGCGCCTCCTGCTTTTTCTCCTCTTCTGACTCCTTCAGGGTTCTTCAATGGAATACCGGCGGTCTTCGAGCCAGGAGGACTGAACTGCTTCACTTTGTTTCGTCCCATCTCCTTGACCTTATCTGTATCCAGGAATCCAATCTTAACTCATTTTCTTCCTTCCGGATTCCTGGATTCTCTCCTCTGCGTTCTGATCGCACCCACTCCCGGTCTGGCATTCTCTCTTGTTATGCCACGCACGCTAGGGGCGGCGTCATCATTTTCGTCAAGCAGGGCTTATCCTTCTCTGAACTTTCTACCTCTTCTCTCTCTTCGCTGGGTCTCTACTCTGGTTATGTAGCGGTCAACATCTCTCCTCGCTCTCATTTCTTGATGTTTAGGCTCCCCCTATTCGCTCTTCTCCAACGGATGGCAGAACCGACTCCTTTTCTCCCTCCATTCTTCCCTTTTCCAGAAATCTCTTCATTCTGGGGGACTTCAATTGCCATCACCCTCTCTGAGACTCAAGAGGTACTTCCGTTCCCCAAGAGGGAGAAGTATTCGACTGGGTCATTTCTTCTGACCTCCTCCCCCTCAATGACCCTGACATACCTACTCTTTTCCATTGCTCCTCTGATAGTCGCTCCTCCCCTGACATTTCCTTTGCTCTCTCCTCTCCGCTCTATCCTGCTCCTGGGAGGTGCTTCAGGACATGGGTTTTGATCATCTACCAATTCTTCTATCGGTCCCTCCCTCTCGGGTCTTTCGCCCCAACGAGCGTCCCCCCTTCCTTCAATTTTCAGAAAGCTCTCTGGGATGACTTTGCGTTCTACTTTGATTCTCACTGTCCTTCTGCAGAGGAATACTTGTCCCTTTCTCTTTCCTCTGCTGCTGCTGTTCTCTTTACCTCTCTTGTACTGAATGCGGCCAAATCTTCCACTCTTTTTGGCGTATCAAATGCCATCCCTAAAGTCTGGTGGTCTGCTGAAGTGAAAAAAGCAAGGTTTTCGCTGCAGCTCACAGAAATGATGAAGATCGCCAGGCTTACACCTCCACTTTCTGACGTGCTTCGTCTGTCATTGCCAAGGTCAAGGCTGAGGCATGGCAGATGACTTGGTCTTGTCTCTCACCCAAATCTACCCTAAATTCTGTATACTCTCTTCTTCGTTCTGTCGCTGGCTCTTCTCCTAACTGTACCTCTCCCAGGAAATCGGCTTCGGTCGACGCCTCCTACCTGAGATCTCACTTTTCCGTTTCTCAGCCAAAGGCACTGCGCAGCAGAGCCAGAGGTTACCTTTCCGAGCTCCGCCGAGCCACGTGCCCTTTGAGGAGTCTCATTCGTCCTTCTGCCTTCCTTTCTCTCCGCTGAATTTCTTGCGGCTGTCTCCAACCTCTCCTCCTCCACTGCCACTGGCCCAGACAAAGTTGCCTATCCCATGCTAAAGCATCTTCCTCGCTCTGGCATGGATTTTCTTCTTCACATCTTCAATCACTCCAGGACTTTGCATTCTTTTCTTTCCATTCTAGAAGACATCTTCTATTATTCCCATCCAGAAGATGGGAATGCCTCTTTACTCTCCTGCTTCCTTCCGATCTATCTTTCTCACCTCCTGTGTATCAAAGCTTTTTGAACGCATCATTCTATTCCGTCTACTCTTCTTTCTAGATTCTATTTCCATTCTCTCTCCCCGCCAGGTCGGTTTCCGCCAAGGACGGTGTGCTCTGGATCAAATTCTTTATCTTTCTCAGTCCATCTTGGATGGGTTTAACAAACCCAGGCCGGTTTCTCGGACGATCCTTTCTAATACTAATTTCTCTAAAACTTTTGGCTCTGTCTGGCATCCTGCTCTTTTCCAAAAGCTTATTTCGGCTGGCCTCCCTCCTTGCTTTGCTCGTTGGACTCAATCTTTCCTTTCTGACAGGCGCGCTTGCGTGGTTTATCAAAATCACAAAAGTCGTTCCTTTCGAGTCCGTCAAGGTGTTCCGCAAGGATTCGTTCTTGGGCCTGTACTTTTCTCTCTCATCATCAATGATCTTCCGGCTTCTCTGCCTTCTTCCGTCAGCTGCTCTCTTTACGCTGACAATCTGGTCATTTGGTCCTCCTCCCCCTCGGTCCTTACGGCGGTGGAGGCCACACAAGGAGCTCTGTTTCGATTGGAGCGCTGGTCTGAGTACTGGTGTCTTCCTCTCAATCCGAGCAAATGTGAGGCCTCCTTCTTTTCAGTCAATCCCCGCCAAGCCAATCTCCTCTTACTCAACTCCCGCTTCCATTTCAATCCCACTCCAACTTTTCTTGGGGTCATCTTCGACCGCGCTCTTTCCTTTTCTAAACATGTTTCTTCGCTGAAGGCCAAGATTTTCCCACGTCTCAAGGCCTTACGCTGTATCTCTGCTTCCTCGTGTGGCCCCTCTAAGGAGTCCCTCTCTCTTCTGTATAAAGCTTTTCTTCGGTCCTTCTCACATATGCCTCACCCGAATGGTTTTCTTTCCTAAGCGTTACCAATATTACCAAATTGGAACGCCTCCACCGAGCGGCTAGTCGCGCCATCACCGGCTGCCTCTTGTCCTCCTCTATCCCACTCTTTTTTTTCGAGGCTTTTTTCCTTCCCTACGAGCCACCCTGACTCATTTCAATTTTTCATCTTATAAGCGGGCTCTCCGTCTCCCAACCTCTTTTCCCATTTCAGGTTTGGTCAGACTTGGAGTGAAACCAAGACTCTACAGATCGTCCTGGAGAGCTTTTGCGTCTACCCACCCGCTCATGCTTCCTTCTACATCTCCTAGGGAGGATCTTCTTGCTTGCTCTCCCTTTCCTCCTTGGAATCTGGCTTCCTTCACAGTGGAGTCTACCCTTTCCTCTCCATGCTCTCGCTTTGACCCTCTCTCTCTCGTCAAGATGCGGCTCTCGCCCACCTTGACTCTCTCCTCCTCACGATCTGGTACTTTGGACTGACGGCTCTGTTCCTTTTCCTTTTGGCAAGGGCGGTTCTGGAGTACTTGCCAACTGCTCTCTCTGTGGCACTAAGGCCACTCTTTCCTTTTCAGCAGGCCCAGTATGCTTAAGTTTTTCCGCTGAAGCCTGCGCCATTCTGCATGCTTTGTTGGTCTCGGCAGCACCAACAAGTCTGCCACTTCTCTTTTCTTCTTCTCCTATCTGACTCTCGCCACCTTGTCCTATCCTCCATCTTTCCTTCTACCTCAATCTCTCTGGCAGGAACTGTCTTCTTTCTCCTCCTGTTCTATCTGGCCACAATGGATCCCCTGGCATTCGTTTCTCCCGGGGAACGACGCGGCTGATGAGCTGGCCAGACGGGGAGCGCTGCTTGCGGTCTCTGCAATCCCTTGTAGTCTCTCTCCTCTTATCTCTCACGTCCATTCTTCTTTTAGACTGGAGGCGTACTATCTCATCGAAGTTCTTTGACACACAGGTTCCCTTGATTTCCACCGAGGAACTTGTGCTCCCTCGTCACGCTCGCTGTATTGTCTCTCGCCTACGCTGCAACCTACGCAGCCTTCTGTTAAGTTCTTACCTTTCTAGGATTGGCAGAATCGAGAGCCCTTCCTGCAGCGCCTGCGGACACCTCTCATCTGATTCTGCACTGTCCAGCTACGGACTCTCTGCGCCGTTTGCTCTTTGGCGACTCTCTGTCTCTTTACGACCACTGTTCCAGGCCCTGGGGAGTTGCCTGGCTTCCGCCATGCCCCATTCCTCGGAAGGGGTCGGGTAACAACAACAACATTGGCTTCTTTGGTATGCAATTTAGTTTCTTCTGCTTGGTGGATTCTTACAAGCAGTGATATACTAAAAGTAATGAGAAGCAAACAAGCGTAGCGATAACTTTAACTTGCAGTGGTTAGAGCGTCCACATTGTAGTCGGTAGACCTGGGGTTCATTCCCTATGTCGAGTCATACCAAAAGACTTTAAAAAATGGTATTCACAGCTTCCCTGCTTGGCGCTCAGCATAAAAAAAGGGATAGTGTGGAGAACAAGCCGGCAAGCTTGCTTGTTGTGTCCTTGGGCAAGGCACTTAACGGGACGCCTCCACCTTCATGTGGCAGACAGGTGGCCCCACCCGTACTTCACCGGATTATAATTGTGAAGTTGCTAACCCAGCAGGTCAGACGACTCTTGGGTACCCACCAGTGGCAGTCCGCCTTGTTGGTGGTGGGGCTACCAGTCACTCAAGACTGGTTCGAAATGGGCTGCCATCTTCCCCTAGCCTAATATCAATTAGGTTGACGGCATGAACCTGAATTACCGTTCATGCCGTACCTCCATCCCAAGGAAGAGGAGGGGTAAACACACACACACACACACACATAACTTTAACTTACTGGCGCGATGATGTAGTGGTGAGAGCGTCCGCTTTGTAGTCGGTAGACCTGGGTTTCATTTCCTAAGTCGAATCATACCAAAAGACTAAAAAATGGTATTCACAGCTTCTTTGCTTGGCACTCAGCATAAAAAGGGATAGTGTGGAGAACAAGCCGGCAAGCTTGCTTGTGTCCTTCGGCAAAGCACTTAACGGGACGCCTCCACCTTTATGTGGCCCTCCCATACTTCACCGGGTTGCAATTGTGAAGTTGCTAACCCAGCATGCCGTAAAAGGCGACTCTTTGGTACCCACCAGTGGCAGTCCGCCTTGTTGGTGATGGGGCTACCAGTTACTCAAGACTGGTTCGAAATGGGCTGCCATCTTTCCCCTATTCTAATTTAAATTAGGTTGAGGGTATGAACCTGAACTGCCGTTCGTGCCGTACCTCCATCCCGAGGAAGAGAAAGGCAATCGCAACAACGACAACAAAACTTTAACTTTGCAGCAAGTCTGAACATTTGTGTTACCTTTAGCGCCACTGTCGCTGTTCTGTGATGAGTCGGTAGAAGATAAAAATGTATAGTACACACAGCAGCAATTATTAGTTTGCGTCGCGTACATATTCTCGTTGTAGCCTTCACCTTTTACACTACATCGACCGCAAAAACTTGTGATCAGACCAGTTGCGGAGTTTCGATTACTTCAAACATTACTCTACTACTGCAAGAGCTGCAAACAGGCAGATCAATATACAAACGTACTGTTACGGCGTCTTTCTAAATCGTAACTCTCAAACCTGACAAATAAACACTCAAATTGAAAAATTACCGCGTTATTATTTTGAAAAGCAACACATCAAAATAATACCAAAATTTGGTTTGATATGCACCACAAAAAAAAAGAAAAACCTCTTGTTTTAATAATCGTGTTAATAAAAAATCGAGCACAATACAAAACCACTCATTGAGTGACACAGTAAAATAATGTGCACTAGAGTCTACAGAAAGTGAGATTACAGATAGCTTTACAGAACTAGCAGAATAGCCCTCTTCTACGTGTTCACAAAGCTTACATCGAAGCATTTTATGATTTGTTAAAAAACTGGTTCGGGGCACACAATTTAAAGATTGCCTGAAGCAACACATCCCTGAAACTTTTGCAATAAAAGCGTCGTTCGCTTTTTCCATTTTATTTTTGACAATTTTTTCTGAATAGCATTCACACAAAAAGCTTGGAATAATGCTGCTTCAAGCAAACTTAAAATCTTTTTAAGCATTGGCTTACAAACCTAACGCTTTTCCAAGCAAAATCAAATATTTTCTTCAAACTGTTCAAGGGTTTGCAAGGTGAAAGCAAATTTAAAACTATTGTGGTTGAAAATTGAACAGAACAAAAAACAAAATATTTAGCTCCTACATTTTCGGATTCACGATGCGCACCATAAATACCAACAGTGGTTATTTCACATCAAGATTGAAATCTATCGATGCGGAACACAATTTAGTCACGGAACGACTTATTTTTCATGGGTTAGTGTGAACAAGCAATGTATAGCGACACCACTTATTTTACTACAACTGAACCAGTGTGAACACAAGCTGATCACATCATATAATAAAACAAAGAAAGGAATCAGATGCGCAATGCGTCCACTTAGTAATGCCGAACGGTTATAGCTATATTCGGCAAAAACCAGTATCAATATGCGCACTCTACAAGCGTACGCTGGCGTATTGCTAATGTTTTGCAAGAAAGCTGGAGCAACCGCATTAAATCACCCCACCGCCGGCCTGCGCAGCACAAAGATGAGCCGCCGGGCGCTTTACTGAAATTCTTAAATCAGTAGAAAGTGCAAAATGTGTTGATAGGTTCGAACTATTGGACATTTTAACTGAATATGTTTAAGGTATTTACAACAGTTCACCTCGCATTTCATATAATCAACAAATGATGATCGGCTCCAACTCGCATCATCTACAAACTTACACCGGCCTATTTGGGTTTTTTAAATTTTGTTAAAAATACAGTCATTCACGCTTTTTGCCGATTAAACGCAAAATGCAGATAAGCTTGTAAAGCATGCAAACCGATGCCGAACTTCAATAGAATTAAAATATAAAATTAATATATCGCCTGATGAATATACATAAAAAAGCATTATGAAAACCACAACGCACTCAATTACAAGGAAAATGCATTCGAGATGATATAACCGCTTAAGGCTGGCACCACAGACATACAAGAATCAGTGGATTTAGCAAAATCTTTCAGCACACTATGAGTTGGTTGGAATTCCGAACAGCTTGGAGAAGCATTGGTGACAGTAAGGCTTTTCGTTGTGCTCTTTAAACGTGCCTTTGTTGAGCTGCTTCAAGCAAAAAGCGCAAACGAAATGCTCAGGGTGAAATTTCTTGCCCATGGCAGTGATGCAACGGCCTGCGAGAAAATAAAGTTGCAATGTAAAATGTTGGTGCATGGCAGTGTTCCCTTTAAACGCAAAAAAAGTGCGAATTTGCGAAATTATGTCCGGCGGATTCGCAGTTACAAGTCAACAGTGCGTAAAAAAAGTCCGGCGGTTTTTGGTAACTTTTTCATTTTGTTAAAATTTTTGCAATTTTGTTAGCAAAATCTTAACCAACTGTTAAATGCATGGGAGACAGTGAAAAGAAATCCAAGTTAGGACAGATGCTTTTTTAGAGCAGTGCAACGTCTCACCCAAACATCGCACGGCTGTGACGCAACATTGAGTGACGGCGACTGAAATATCGCGCACGCCTTTGCCTCTCTTTTTTGTAAAACAAATTATCTTCCAGCAATTAACCTGAAGTAAAATCAATTTTTTTTTTACTTTTTCCCAGCCGATTTCAGTCGTAGCTAAAGAGCAGTAATAGCAAGCAGCTCTCAAGCTTCAGTTTTAACTCAAGACATCATTTTTCGAGGGAAGTTTGAAACTAAACTTGCTTAAAATCTTTATGTTTTCCTTACGTTTCAACGCTAACTTCAATCGTGCTTGTTAAGATAAAAAAGCACATAGTTCTCGCTTTTAAGCACAAAAAACACCATTTTTGAGGGATTGGTTCAGTTTTTGTACGTTACAAATAAATACCCTTCTTTTTCTTGCCATTTATAAACACTAAAAAGAAAAAAGAATACAACTTCTAACCAGGGATGTGGAAGCGGTTATTTTTCATACGCTTCCGCTTCCACACCTATCGCTTCCGCTTCCGCTTCCACCAACAAAAAACGACCGTTGACAATTTTTTTTTAATTTTTGTGGGTCTGTAGCCTGCCTTCTCCTATACTTTATTATTTTGAGAAAACAAAAACCTTCATTTATTGCTATTACTTTACCTACTTCGCTTGAGCTTATTATTTCGAACTACTCTGTGTTTCTTTTTCTTAGATATCAGAACTCGTGTTGAATGTAGAACAGTGCTTTTCAATCTTTTTGTCATCGTGGAGCCCCTAATGTACTTTCGCGTTTGTCACGGAACTCCCACTAACCAAAATTTAGAAATCACGAATTGCTTGCAAGAAAATCAAATATTTCGTTACTACAATTCAAAAAATAATTAAACACTTCAACAAATAGACAGTTATTACAAGTTCGTTCACTACTTACAGTACAACTACTTTTACAACAGTTAACCTAATGCTTCTCAGATCTAAATCGTATGACCGCATATCACAGCTCTCGACAATAACCTGTCGTCACAACAACAAATTACACCGTATAGCTTTGATTTTCCCTCTCTATTCTCGACTAACTCTGACTTTGAGTTAACTTTAACTCTAATAATCATTACCTTCTGTCCGTCCTCAAAACACGTATTGACTCCGATCTTTTTGGATAGTGAAGTGCGAAATTTCTGTTGTATATATAGTATGTACATGTAAAGCGAGCAAAATTGAACTGCACCAATCAATAGCCGCCTCAACGTGGTGGTGCGGTCCCCGACCCGTTTGGGCTGGGTCAAAATGGCTGTTGGCCTTCCCGAGGGCCCCAGTTACCCCGGGCACTCCTCTCACATAAACCATTTGTTGCCGTGCAGCCCCCTGAACGACCACAGTAGGGTAGCACGCAGACTCTTTAAAATTGGCCTGTCTTCTCCTGCCTTTCGCTTGAATGCCTTCTTATCCTTCTCCTTCTCCTGATGAGTGGCAACGTTCATCCAAACCCTTGTCCTGTCTTTCCCTGTTTAGTGTTCGCTGGAAATGTGACCTGGCGTGGTAGGTCAGTGCAATGCTGCACATGCTCTAATTAAGTTCATTTAAAGTGCTCACTACTCTCCTTTTCTAGATTCAGAACTCTTGGCAGCTCTCATTTCTGAAGCTGCTCTCCCTGCTTTTTTTTGAGATTCTACACCTACCAGCACTGTGCCTTCCTCCTCGGACTCCTCCAGCTGGTATACCTTCACTGCTCAATCTGGCTCCCATCTGCTAATGCAGCACTCGCACCCCACCCTCACTTTCAGACTTCTTATCCTTTTTCCGCCCACTTTGTATCTTCTCCCTCTGCACCCTCACCACCGCCTCATGGTCCTGGCTGTTTTTCTTTACCTCCTGCTTCTCTTTCCCTCCCTAACTCTCTTAGGGTTCTTCAATGGCATGCTGGGGGTCTCCGAGCCAGGAGAACTAAACTACTACACTTTATTTCGTCTCATCCCGTTGACCATATTTATATCCAGGAATCTAACCTCAATTTATCTTCTTCTTTCTGGATCCCTGGATTCTCTGCTCTGCAATCCCATGGCACCCACTCCCGATCTGGTATCTTTTCTACTGATGTCGCAGACGCTAGCGGCGGCGTCATCATTTTTGTCAAGCAGGGCTTATTCTTCTCTGAGCTTTATACCTCCTCTCTTTCTTCGCTTGGCCCCTACTCTGATTATGTAGAGGTCAACATCTCTCTAAACAACTTCTCCTCGCTCTCATTTCTTAATGTTTATGCTCCCCCCATTCGTTCTTGTACGAAGGATAGCAGAACCAATTTCTTTTCTCTCTCCATTCTTCCCTCCTATGTGGAATCGGAAGCGGTGGATTTTTCGCATTTCCGCTTCCACACAAAAAGTACCGCTTCCACCGCTTCCGCATCCCTGCTTCTAACCAATTTAATTTTGAATTCCCTTCAAATACTTTCCGAACTGAGATTGAAAGTTTGTTTGCAATTGCAAAAACTTGTTGTTTAATTGATTACGATAAAGAAATGTAAGTTGTCTAATCATTTACCGTAATCAAGTGACAGTTAAAGTTCGCAAGTAATTTTTGTTGTGTCATAGTCGTAATAACCTACCTAACATCACATTACTTCATAAAAGTTCTATTTCTCATGCTCATGTCGGGCGTCGGCAAAGGGTTAATTTTATTTACGCGCATTTTTTATCCGTCATTCCAAAGTGCTTACGAATCACTGTTGCAAAGGCTGTAAAGTTTGAGACCAAATTTAACCACAATTAACTTACTGAAGAAAAATAGTCAGGTATTTCGCCGCTGTCTTATAACAACCGATAGGCTACCTGTTTTTGAACATTTTGGGGCTGACATAGTCACGCTAATTATTACGTCACCGAAGCGCATTGTCACAGTTTTGACTTTTCTTTCCCTGCAAATTTGTCCGGCGGTTTTCGTACATTTGCTAGCAATTTCGCACTTGTGCCGGCGGTTACGCACTCACTAAAATCTTAGAGGGAACACTGGTGCATGGCAATAAATCTTTAGACCAAGAAGATCCTTCCGAATAAGGATAACATTACGCTTAATACAATAATAATAAACTGATGAGAACGGGTTCAAAACTTGGCAAGCCACAAGATGGCTTTAAGAAGCTCTTTCAAAAAAAACAAAAAAAACAAATGTTTTAAGTTATTTCAGCAAAGTTTTGAAAGTGCTCTGATTTAGTTCTTGTGAAGAGGAATCAACCGCAACAGCATCAATATAGCTTCAACATTTTTGTTCATACACGATGCTTGATAAAATGATTCTATTTACCCTCTTGTTTGCCAAACAATTTAACGAAAAGCAAGAAAAATGTGGTCTAACAGAAGCATTTAGACTTCTCATACCACATGTACTGCATCAACGCAATGACAGAAACCAATTGCATTGCTTTGCGCATATGAAATCGTGCCCAGCACATGATTTATCTGTAAGTCAATGGCCAAGCGTCCAGCGGATTTGCAGACACAACTTTTCCGCAATTTTGTTTGGTGAAGTGAAGTCGATCATCACAGTTTACTGGAAAGTTTTTGTTATCGAATAACGTTAAACTCTATTTTTAGGGTCAAAAATTCGCTAGAACGAGTTTGAAATTACTTGATCAGGTGTAAACAGATGAAAAAGCAAGCTACAAAAAGGTGATCAGGTATTGAAAAGATCGATTCTAAGGGACATGGCGAAATACGAACGAGTGTGGAATGGGTTAAGCCATTTGCCATATAACAGCTGATCCCTTGCAGCCTGTAATATTATAGTAGATACCTGTAATAGGTTTCTGGCATCCGGAACAAAGTGATCCCCGCTTGAGATGGTAGTGAGTCTCACAATAAGGTAGTCCGTCATACTCAAAGAAGCTGCCGTTTGTGAAGGGTGCGAGACATTCCTGCACAATCGACGTCATCAAAAAAACAAACCACAACAACGTTTATTTGCAACAATTGTTTCACTACTCAAATGTACAGGATATTACATACATTACTAACGCAGAGGAAGTATGAAATACAATAATTCCATCATATTCTCGCAAAATTATTGCCGCGTTTACTTCTCTTCTGCCTTTCACAACATGAAAAAGCTAGAGGCTCACACTTGAAACCTAACGATGATTCGACTACAGAAGAGCTGGTCTATTTGAAACAGCAGAAAAAAATTGCCATTAGTAAGTGGCCAAAAGCTGATTATTGCAACGTGCTGGGTGAACAGCTTCACTATTTTAACCCTGCAAAGCACAAGAGGCAAGGCTGTAATGAGGAACGAACTAAAGAGTGACGATAGAGACAGAGGGATTTTAATAAAAATTGTTTAAGATAGGAGAGGCTATTACACATTTTGTAGGGTCAAACATCACTTCTCAAATTAGAACCCTACCCCACCATTCTTCTAAATCGAGACCACAAACACCAGCTTACAGTGGCGATAGCACGGTAAAAAATCAGCCTTGAGCACAGGTTACCTTTTGTGGATATTGACACGAAAAAGTGAATTAATAAATAGTGCAGGTCTTTTGATAACCCATTAATATCGCTCGCTGTTTGGAAAACAAGAGAACTACAATTCCCTTCTATTACAGTCCACGCAAGACGATTAAAAAATGACGTTAAGTAGGCATAACCAATTAGAATAAGGACTAAATGCAAGGCTAAGGCAAGTCTAATTTAAGGAACAAGTGTCTGCATCACACTTTTGCTGAGCCATTAAACCCTTAATTGACGAGGTTGACTCAAAAACTCACGCTAATGCCAAGGCGTGTCCTTGTTTATCACTTGATTTTACATCACATCCTTTTTCCTGCTTAAGCTATGCTTAATCGTGCTGGTTCAGTACGTCTCTGCCATTCTCTATCATCCTTCAAACCAACTTCTGCAGTATAGCAGCAACACAAAAACTTCTTATCCAGCATGCACTTCCTGACAAATACCAATGAGATTACAAACAATCAAAGGAAGCAAAAACAGGAAAACGAAAAGCTGCTACAAAGTCTAGCGGAACAATACCACAATAAACTTTGGATCAAATTTCTAGAAGTACATATTCAGACACAATTGGCCAGCAAGTCGATGGAAAGGCACTGCACAGCCGTGGATGTCCTATCGCACCAGCAACCGCCGAAGAGTATTGTATTTTTCGGACCATAGGGCTCTCCGGACTATAAGGCGCAGTATCAATAAAGGTCTTCTAACGCGTTTATTTTCATACACAAGGCGCTCTGGACTATAAGGCGCATTTAATGAAACAAAAACTCAACGCATTTTGTCGGTACCGTACTTGTATTTTATGATCAAACAATCAATTGTGTTCGCATTGCGCGAGAAGTGTACGGCTAGGTACTAGGTACATGTTGCAACACATGCGCGACAAACGTGTGTGTTTACGCACGTAAAGTGAAGACAAAAATACACTCGTAAAGGAAACGAGAGTAGGTGAAAAGAAAAAACACAATCCTAAGGGGAAAGAGAGTAGGTAATTTGATCACAAGAATGAAGTTTGCTCTCAAAAAAGAACGAGTTGAGGTGGGTACTATAACGTCGGTAGCGCTTATTGCAACATAAACTTTGTTCAGAGCTTGGTGACAAAGCGCAACCTGATCCACACATTAGATGCACCGGACTATAAGGCGCCTGTTCCATTTTTAATAATTGAAGGGCTATAAGCGCGCCTTATGGTTCGAAAAATAAGGTAACTGTTTGTTTGTGGTTACCCCTCCTCTTCCTCGGGATGGAGGTATGGCATGAACGGCAGTTCAGGTTCATGCCGTCAACCTAATTTAAATTAGAATAGGGGAAAGATGGCAGCCCATTTCGAACCAGTCATGAGTGACTGGTAGCCCCACCAACAAGGCGGACTGCCACTGGTGGGTACCCAAGAGTCGTCTGACATGCTGGGTTAGCAACTTCACAATTATAATCCGGTAAAGTACGGGAGGGCCATCTGTCTGCCACATAAAGGTGGAGGCGTCCCGTTAAGTGCCTTGCCCAAGGACCCAACAAGCCTGTTCGTTTGTTCTCCACACTATCCCTTTTTTATGCTGAGCTCCAAGTAAAGAAGCTGTGAATACCATTTTTTAAAGTCTTTTGGTATGACTAGACTTAGGAAATGAAACCCAGGTCTACCGACTGCGATGCGGCCGCTCTCACCACTACACCATCGCACCGGTAACGATGACTTTTCGTTTCGATATCCGGAACAATTGCCACTACAGGGTGGACCAGGAGTCCATACAAATATATCTTATGCATCCAGTACATCTGTATGCGGTCCTTCATTCTCCCTGCATAATACTATGCGACGCCATGTTCTATGAGACATTTTTCTCAACAATAACAGGGGTTAATGTTCCAAATGCAGCAGTAACAGCTGCCTTCAATTCGTCGTTAGAGTGATAATGTTGTTTAGACACAATATCTTTTATGTATCCCCAAAAAGAGCAATCACGTATTGCCAAGTCCGGACTTCTTGCAGGCCATTTAATAGGTGCTGATGATGCTGCTGAACCACGTCCTATCCACTTGTCAGGAAAAGTATTATTGAGATATCCTCGCACAAAATGAGCTGGAGCTCCATCTAGTTGAAAATAAATTTCCTCTCTGATTTTAAGTGCATTAGATTTAGGTATAAACCATTTTTAAAGAGTGTTTAGATATGAGGTATGGTTTACTGGCCTGTCAAAGAAGTATGGTCCAATAACATGACGTGCAATTAGTGCTGCTCACATTATGACATGAGAAGTTTTGTCTTCAATTTTTTCATAATAAAGGAAATTTCGTGCTCGACTCAATCGTTAAATTGCGTATTCGTCTGTAAACATCACTTTTCCTCGGGCAGGAATCCTATTGAAGATTCGCAGTAACTCATCACACGCAAGTATTCTTTTCTCTCTATTAGCATCATTAAGTTCATTCACAAAACTGGGCTGCCATGCCTTGTTTTTTTTTCATATAAAACATCATTGTTGCTTGTGGGATACTAAGTTCAGCTGATCTTTCGTAGTCGACTTCAATGGGGAGTTAATTATTGATTGTTCCAAGCTCTCAACATGATTCTCGAAGTTTAACTGGTCTTCCCGAACGAGAAGTATCCTTTGCATTGCCAGTTCCTAACAACTTGCTTTCCCATTTTGACATCGTTTTGCCCGTTGATGAATTTTTTTTAAATCCTTTTTTAAATTCGGCACTTATTGTATCGAGGGTGTCACCAGTACTGCGGCGTTCATGTACCCATGTGCTTGTTACAATTCTATCTTCAAGTGTAAATGGACTTTGATCTGCCATATTACTTATGTATCATAACTTTCACGTATAATATATTTTCTCTGAAAAGCAAGACATTTTTTTAAAATATATGCATAACAAACTACAGCATGATAACATGTGAATGAGTATGGACTCATGGACCACTCTGTACATCACGGCCGCTGATACATCATTATAATTCAATTCTATTCATCTTGAAGCCTATTCACTTACCCTGCAAACAAAGCATTCTGGATGCCACTGTGCATTGAGAGCTGATATGTAGTTAGAAAGGATAGGTTTTCCGCATGCGGCGCACTTGGGAGCGAACAGGTTGTAAAAGTCAGCACGGCAGTACGGCTTTCCATCATGTTCGTGGAAGCCTTCGTCGCCGAAGAAATTGTGGCACAACGCGCAGAAGAAATGCTCCGGATGCCACGTAGTGTTCAAAGCAGTAACGCATTGCTGCGAAAACGCAAATTTTGAAAAACAACAAACTCACCTAAGCAATGGTTGGCTTTTTAATAGTTTTTTGTCAGTTGTGCTAATCGTTCAGCACATGAACTATTAGTCTCGTAAACGAAAGGCCATCAGCTCAGTACCCGCACACAATATGCTGGTTTATGTTCATCGAGTAAGAACCCAAGGCTAAATCTATAACTGTTGAATTTAACTTTTTGTATGCTCTTTACCCAGCAAGTGGCCTGCTATGCCATTTCCGCATTTCTACGCTCGAAGCTACAGTAGTTTAGACTGGCTTCCAGCAATATAAAGCGGTGAAAACAGCAACTCTTTTGCAGCAAGCATACCAGTACATGTCTATATTGCCAAGCGCATTAGCAAAAATAAACACGTTATGGCCCAACTGAAAGTAGAGCCCAGCCCAAAGTTACCGCAGGAAGTAGAAGACTTTACTCATAGCACGCTGAATGCAGGGTCCAAAAGTGAAATTCAAATAATTTGCTTTTGGGGTTTCTAAACCTTAATCGTTTACGCTGGCCCTTGAAAATTTTATTAAGGGGGGGGGGGGCAGCCACCGTTGATCAGGTAAACCTATTCCGTTGTAAATGGAGTCTTTTTTATGATTTTGTTACCCATGCTACTATTTTATTGAACATTAATCACACGACTTAAGTGCGACGTCACTCTTTCGCCCAATCAAAAATTTTGAATACCCGGTACATACGATTACCTTAAAAAAATATACATTCAGACCTATCCTTAGATCTTGTAATTTTCACCACGTTAAAAACGAGGCACGCCATTTTTTCTCCCACACTATTTGTTGGAAGACAAATAAACAATAATGGCGTCACTAAAAAGTGAGAGGGGCAATTTCTGCTATCCACTGCATACATTCTGCTATCCATGTACTTCGATATTTTTTGCTTGATGGCGACTTAACCTTTGATTTAACATGCTGCTCATGTGCAGAAACGTACTGTGTGGATGCATGAAAAGTGTTAAGCAAAACGAACCGTATTCAAAATTTAGTTAGCCATATTTGTTGAATTTACCCCTAAAATAGGTTTGTTGCAGTAGGCACATGTTGGCGAAAATAGTTTATGATAATCTGTTTCACAATAAGGTTTCCCATCACGCTCAAAAAACGTCTTCGATCCAATCTCTTCATCACAGACGGCACAGACAAAATGTTCCGGATGCCAAACTTTACCGAGCGCAGTCGTAACCTGAAAAATTGCTGGCGTAAGACAATTCAGTTAACAGTTAAATCAGCAGACGTCGTCGGGTGTGTCGGAGCGCTAATTTCATGGTCACAATAGTCGAATGGCCACCCCTTGATACCTCACCACAGTTGTACTGCCACACCCTTGAAAAAGGCATTTGACGTTAATTACCTTTACTCCACACTTTCTAACGAGCAGCAAATTCATTAAACGTAACGGAAGCGATTCAAGCGGAATGATGGAACTTGAAAACTCAGAAGCAGGTTTCCACAACTTGTGATGAGCGCCTCCGGTCAGGAAGACAAAAATGAAACTAACAATTGTATTCACCAAGCAACAATAGCTCAGTGTCATAAAACGCTTTTTTCTTGCAATGAAATGAAGATAAGAGAAAAGGGTAACGAAGAGATGAGCACACACATGGGTTCAGGGTCGCCGTGCCACGACAAAATGTACTTAATACAATATGGTGATGGAAACGCCGACAGACCTGTTTCGACCAATGAGATCTCTTCAGGGCAACTACGTCATGACAGAAGCAACAAGATGACTGCAACTTTAATCACACCATTTACAAATTGTTTTCGACGAATGCAACTAACGTTAATGCAGCTCTTTACGAAAGGAATTACATCACAATTCAAATACATATTCTAAAACCAATTGTTAAGGTAGTTGTTACTGTATTGGCTCGTGTTAGATATATACCAAAGGGGTAATTAAAACAATGACAGACCAATCATAATTTGTATAGCCGTGACTTAGCCCATGAAGCGCATGTTGAGTTCTTGTCGGATTAAGTTACAACGATTAGTGTAATTTCAGCCGAAAACCACTCAAGCTAAAAGCAAACCGACCACAAATGTGAAAAGCTCAATTAAGTTATGTGCTTTGGTTGTACGGCAATAAATGGACTATGAAGTTTGAACACTTGCCATGTACCGGACATTTGGAGCTTTAAGTCGTCTCACACGTTCTTGTATGCATTCAAGATAAAAATTTTCACATTAAATTAGTAGAGCATTTCATACAAAAATCTAAAAGCTTAATGACTAAAAAACAGGTTTTGTTTTTTTTTTTCTATTTTGTGCAAAAGCGACTTGGATTGCTTTCACACTTCAGGGATACTTAAAACTCCCTTTAATAGCCCATTCAACAGTAATCTAATATACGAGGAGCAATCAATAAGCCTAGGTTTCTCCTACCTACATTCATTGAACAAAAAAAAAAAAAACATACACACACATACATAGAAAGCCCATGGTTTGGAAACTACTGTTACTCTATAACGTAATCTCCGTCTTTGTCAATGCCAATTTCATCGACGAATAAAGGAACGTATGCCGGGCTCGTAAAACGGATGCGCTTTCAACCAGTTCCGTACAGCTTGTTTGACTTGCTCACCAGTAGTAAACTGCTGTCTCCTACTTCCTTCTTTCAATGGTCCGAAAAGAAGGAAATGAGATGGTGTTATATCTGGTAAGTATAGGGCATGGATTACGATCTTCTATCCAAAAGCAAAGATCACTTTATGAGATTTCAGACTGATGTGAGGACGGCGTTACCGCGTTGCTATAAGACCTTAGACATTTTTAAGTTAGGACAAACTCCTTTCAGTATTGCTTTTAACTTGTGTAGAGTGTCAACGTAAGCATCTAAGTTAACAATGGTTTCCTTAGCCTTAAAACTGTTTCCATGCATTTATTGTACAGGAAAATTAGTATAACGACTTCATTTATGACATTAACTTGCCTAAAATAACGTAGCCTCAGTCCCTGCAGAATTCCAATATTTCGATATTTTAAAAGTTATCCTATAACATTGATTTGCGTACAACCGCACCCTTTGTTTATCCCGCAAATGTATTTTTTCCATTATGGCACTTTTAACCCAGTTTGGTGTTTCTCAACCGTTTTCGACATGTGGCCCATTTTCGAAACGCACAGAGGCACGTGGCCCGATTACATTTTTTTCTCAATTTCATAGGCGACCTCAAAAAAGTTATCAAAGCAAGTTTCAAGGATGTTGTCCAAATAAAATTAAAAACAATTCATCAAGAAAATTTTCCAATTTCACTCGATGTGAAGGGTAAATAAAGTATTGGCCCCGTGAAGACCGTGGTCTGCCGATTGAAAATATCTTATTTAGGTCATCATCATCTGTCACGAATGATCTTTATTTTTCAATTCGATTAAGACGCCAGCTTGCGAGTTGTATCTTGTTTACTCTTACTCTGCTTTGGCAGCAGGAACAGAAGTTAACTCTTTGTTAAACATTTATAAAGATGAATTGAAAACAAGTCCGAACAACAATTTCATGGGCGTACACGCAGAGTTTTCAAAGTTTCCGGATGGGTGAAGAAACAAAACTATGACATTGCGCTTCTGTGACGTAATAAGTCGCGTGATTACATGAGCCCTAAAAAGGTTTACAAACTAGTAACCTAACGGTTACTAATCGGCCGCGGCGAAATACCATATTATTTCTATTTAATAAGTTAAATTCGGTCACTCAAAACTCTGCGACCTGCGCAACAGTAATTCGTAAACACTTCAGAATGTCAAGCTGACAGTGCCTGTAAATAAAAAATTAGCCTAATTTTATGCCGACGCCCAACATGAACATGAAAAATATGACTTTTTTGAACTTATTGGATGTTGGGTAGGTTACCACGATTATGACGCCAGAAAAAAAATTACTGGCAAACTTCAAATCTTAACGGATTATGGTAAAATAATCAAACTAGTAACATTTCTCTAATGTAATCACTTAAACAGCAAGATTTTGCAATCGCAAGTAAACCTTCCATCCAAAATTGGAAGCACTTGACGATCAAAGCCGCGTAACTTAGGAGAAAATTAAGATTGTTGTACGATGAAGTAATCATGCTGTGTGTGTTTTACTTTCTTCCTTCAACTCATCTCAGAATGCAATGTCATTGATAAGCGATAAAAGTTTCACCCTAGTCTTGTCAAATAATTTCACATACCACGCACGAAAACAAACGAGTTAATTTTTAGGAAGTTTTGTCCCAAATGCAAAGAAGTAGCAAAACGTTGTTACCTAGCTAGGTGTTGTGGGGAAGGTAACGGTAGTTTTGAGACACTGCTGAAGCGTGTTTACAGGACCGGCGATGATAATTGCGGAAATATTTTTTTCACTCCTAATAAGTTTTTATTAATCATTGAACAAATGTGAAAAAAGAGGTCGCAAATATTTAATGCATGAAATTCTATCATTGTGAAAAGCATTTTGAAACTTGACCGATGTTATATCTTTGCTAAAAAGCATTCGAAACTGACTGAAGTAAAAGAAACAAAGAAATTCATGGACGCGAATATGGGCGAGTTTGGTAAATGCTGCTTTTGAGTCGACAAAAAATTGAAAAGCTGATATTTGTAACTACGCATAAAATTAGTCTCACTTAAAGGTGCTTACTGCAAACAAAACTAAGGTCTGTTCTTCATTGAAAATCACATGGTTTTGCAGCATTTACGAGGAAGCTGCCCATCCCGGAAAAAGTTTCCGGGGGACCCCGTCAAATTTACCAGTCTCCACAGACTACACACAGATCTGAAAGACTGCAGTAGTCGAGCGGGTACAATTACGCTTTAAAGGAAGGTTCCTTGCGCACTGCACAACTTTCTGTGAGTTTTGAAAGTGATTTTTCTTTAAACTGGTAAACATGATTAGATGATACACCTTAATGTTGAATCAAAAAACAGTTTTGGAATCGTCAACCGCGAACGGTAATTTTTTTCAATTCCCTAAAGTTATCGGCAAATTTTACTGTATTACAAATTCCCTTTCAAGCAATTGGCATAAAAAAGCTATATTTTAATATAAAAGTTTTCAAAGAGATCGAAACTAGAATCCACATTTTTTGTTCACATTTCAAGGTTTTTTTCAATCATGACTGGTAAGCTATCACAGCACATAGCTGTCAGCTACATTTTATTTATAAAAAACATTTGGGGGTATTTAAAACTAAAATTGGTTAGAAGTCTTATTCTTTTTTACTTTTACTTTCATGACTGGTAAATGCGAGAAGGTTATTTATTTGTAATGAACAAAAACCGAAGCGCTTTCTCAAAAAATGGTGTTTTTCGTGCTAAACTGAAGCCGGGATCTATGGGCTTTTTTTAATCTTATGAAGCGCGATTGAAATTGACGTTGAAGCGTAAAGAAAAAATATACATTTTCACCACTTCCAGTTTCGAACTTCCTTCCAAAAATGATGTCTTGTGTTAAACTAAAGTTTGAAAGCTCTTTAATGTTATTGCTCTTTAACTACGATTGAAATTGGCGGGGAAAAGTAAAAAAAAAGCTTTTGATTTACTTTATGTTGATTGCCTGAGACAATTAGTTATACAAAAGATATTTAAGTCACCGTCACTCACTGTTGCGTCACAGCCACGCGCTGTTTACGTGAAAAGTTGCATTGCCCTAAAAAAGCTTTGGTCTAATCTTGGATTCTTATTTACTGTTTCCCATGCATTTAACAGACTGAAAATTTTGCTAAAAAAATTGCAAAAATTTTAACCAACTGAAAAAAATTATCAAATACCACCCGACTTTTTTACGCATTGTTGAATTTAAACTGCGAATCCACCGAACATGTTTTCGCAAGTTCGAACGTTTTTCGCATTTAAAAGGAACGCTGTTTACAGGATTAACCGCTGAAGATGGCCGTCTACTTCTTCGTCTGTCCAAGTGGCCACTAAAACTTAGGATCTACTTCCCGACCTTTGATCCTGAATACCACTTTTTGACAGCGCTGCAGTGGTCTATTGTAGCATCTCCATAATCCTTTTCCAATCTTTTGAAAAAGGTCATTGGTAATTCTCCTTTCATAACAAGGAATTCGATTACATCTCGTTGCTTCTGCTGAACATCCAATGATGACATCATTACTTAAGTGACTGACCGGTAGTGGAGAGAGAGACCCAGTTTTTTAAATCCGGTTTTGTCTGCGTTAGTGCAGGTGGCCGGATTCACCTCGTACTTTTCGACAGTTCATACACACCATTACGCCACTCCACCCTGTAAAACGACTGCAGAAACCTCAACCAGTGCACATACGTGCATTCACGCAACTTCAAGTCACAAATGCCAATGCGAGTGGGTCACTCCAAGTTGTGAGAGGGATCCACTAAATAACTTATTTCTGTATTCCTAAAACGCCCGCCATTACGACGCTCTTTTCCAATTTTGACTTTAAGTCTTTGCACTTATTGGATGTAACGGGTAAAAGTTGGTGAAACGATTGAGTGTTTGTGAGGAAGACCAGTCTCAATTCACAGTTCGTTAATTGGATATTTCATTCAAAGTTCGCTAAAGGCTAATCGGGATTGGGAGCATGCGGCTTTGCCCGCACTGGGAACAACTTTTCCACTGGTATCTACTTTCCGCTGGTATTCAGTTTCTCACTGTTACCCCTGCAGTGCGACGATAGCGCTTATTCCCGTAAATACATCAATCCTTTCAGCGCCTATCCACAACTTTAAAAAATTCATGTCCATTGTATTTAGTTAAACCAAAGGATAAAAAGTTTGTGATATTATTGGCAGCTTGTGTGGAAGTTCAGTCTTAATTCAAGGATAGGGAGATAAGGATTAAGAGCACAGTTTAGGAAATCCAAACTTCGAAGCTAAATCAAAAGAAAATAACAGGTGCATACAATGGTGTAAAATTGCACTTGACCAGGGAAATTTTATGGTTGAAAATTGGTAACAAGGCCTACCGGGATCAGATACAACACATTTGGGGAGGGAAAGCCCCTTTCACCCTTGCACATAGGCGCAGCCTAGAAACTTGACATCAAAAATATCATTACCAGTAATTGAACCAAGTCGGGAAATAAGAATACAATCAAATAACTTATTTTTGTAAAACGAAACAATAATAATGGCGCCTATCCCCAACTTTTGATTTTTTGCCGCAGTACATAATGGAAAGATCGAGTAGAATTTGTGAAATGACTGGGTGTTTGTAAGACTAGTCTTAAATTCAACTGTGACACGAGCGGGACTAGGGACATAGGAGCGACGCGTCTCTTCATAACAACTTTTCGTTAATATTTTCAGAAATGTTGTTTAATGGAACCTGACGCTGCTGGCTGAACAAGGCTGTAGTGTCGGCAAATTTTAATTAAAATTAATTATTTTTATTTGACATAACTTACTGGTAGCCCTGCCGGGTAACGCTAGCTAGTACAACAATAAAGTCTGTGTTTTGTATTATAATTTTAGTAAAAGCATTGGCAAAAATGCATGCGGAAGTTTTTAGTTGAAAAACGGTTTATTTTTGGTATCGGGAAGCTACAGCACGAAAAACTAAAGTTGCGCAAAGCAATTCTTGTCGTCAGGGCATGGTGGAATTTTTTTGTATTCACGCAACACAGCAGCTTAAAATTCCAAATTGGGTAAGGCAAATCCACATTCATTATTGTGTAATGTACCGTATACAGCAGGTATCAAGCATCGCTTTCTTAGAGGCGTCTGCTTGCGGACTCGGTTCAATCGAGTGTAAAACGCGTCAATCACGCTTTTAACATTTGCTTCTACGCTTATGTTGCTATTGCTTAAAAGGCAACTTCAAAGCATCTTAAGTATGAAATAAAAAGCAGTAAAGATATCCTAACCTAATTTAACCTTCACCTCGTAGACTAACCTAGTGCAATGCTATGCCTTGTCTATTGATAAATTGGAGCCCATTTTCAGACCAAGTAGTCTTCGTATCAGCAGCGTTCTTCGATTGACTAACCATTCATAAGTTGAGATATTTTTAGATTGTTACTTTACGACTTTTTGGTAACAAGTCCGCAGCTAGGAGTTGCAATAGATACCTACGAAAATTTAGTTACTTCGGAAAGAACAAGTTGAAGGCTACCGAAGTTAGCAGTGTATTAGAAAGCGTAACTGTTATCAAAACCCTGAACACCAACAAAAACAAATGAAAACCCCTTTTAGCCAGAGTAACACTGGCGATTTGCTGTCAAAAATTTGCTCATCGAAAGAGAACGTTGTTTTGGGGCCGCATGATGAGCAGAAAACGTTAAATCGGAGGTCCCTAAGACGCGACGAACTGGTGCGTCGTTTCAAGACAGTAAAGGCGTTCCAAATTTACGTTCTTCAGGACTTATTTCAAAAATTAACCAGTGTTGAGAGAGTTTTGTCCTTTGTAAACAGACGGCGTACAGGTCAACTTGGGTTGAGAACTTCTTTTAACTGGTTTTTTACTTGATGAAATTGTTTCAAATATCAACTTGTGTTGAGAGTCTTTTTTCGACATCAACCTAAAAGCGCTTCATTTGATTTTAATCATGGGATTAGTACGTCAGGAGTTCATATAACTAGGGAACCCCCTCGTTAGCCAATTGCAATCGTTTGCAGAAGTATAGGATCACCAAACCACAGCGACATATTGAAGCAAAGTTGGACTAATGCATTATTAAGCTGTCCTAAACATTATTATTGATACATCAAGAAAACACATTATTACATTATAGTCAAATACGAAACTTTCAAATTTAGGGGTTTGTAGCTGTAGTCAGCTATGGTTGAAGAGCCTTTTTGGCTTCTTTAAAAGTAGAAAAAAGGGACAAAAAACCCTCAATATCGGCTGTTGAGCGCGCACAGATAGTGGCTTTGCATGAAGAATCATTCTCAGAAAGGCAGATTGTGAAAAGACTACAGTTTAGGAAAAGTTTAGTCCATCGCACCATAAGAAAATTTAAGAAGCACGGAACACATGGTGACATGAAAACAACTGGCAGAACCAGCAACACTTCACAAAATAATGATTACGCCATCAGACGAGCTGTCATGCGATTCCCTACTAGTTCTTGTCGTAAACTGCGTGCCATTTGCTAAAAAAAAGGAACAGACATTAGTATTAGCACGGTTTCTCGTCGTCTGAGCAAGACGTTCGATTTAAAATGTGATAAACCAGCTGCAACGCTATCTGGCGTCAGCTATGAAAAAAAGAGACTATCTTTTACCAATAAACATCATCATTGGACAGTGGAAAAATGGGGAAAAGTACTGTTCTAAGCACCATCATAGATGGCTTGAAATATGTTAAACTGCTTGAGGAAAAGCAGAATATTACACACGATGGTGCACAGAATCTCTATATTCATACATCGTGGTGCACCCGGTCACAGATCAAAAGTAATTTCTGATTATTTTACGAAAGGCAAGGTGGCAGTTCTTGACTGGCCGGGAAACAGCCCAGACTTTAACCCAATCGAAAACCTGTGGAGTTACATAAAGAATAAAATGGCAGAAAAGCAAACATCCAGTGCTACAGAACTTGTAACTGCAAAAAAAGAAGTTTGCGTAAAAGAAATTGGTCCAGAGTAGCCTACTGCGCATCTCTGGTAAAAAGTGTGCCAAGCCGTCAGGCTGCAGTAGTGCGAGAAAGGTGGGCATTCAAAATACTAAAAAGTTGCCTCGTTGTAGATAAAAAGTATTAGTGAAGTGCTTCGAACATTAGGTGTTATTATGATTCACTGCCAACAAACGTGTCTTTTTGAATGAGTTTGAAAAAATCAAAAAATTTCAGGATGGTGCTATACTTTTGCAAATGACAGTAAGTTATAGAAGTTCACTAGAGTGGCCCCGAAAACACTTTTTTTGAATTTTGTTGTGACCATTTTTCCATCTTTTTGGAATGCCAGAAAGTTGTTACTGCGCAAAATTTTGTTAAGATTGAACAATGTTTAGAGGTGCTACAAAGCCATTGAAGTTACATTGAAGACAGAAAATTAAATACCGTAAAATTGCTAGCTGTTTCACGTCAGTTTTACAACTTTTTTAAGGCAATTTTACAACTCCTTATGTTCAAAGAAACAAGAACGATTACTAGTCCGAGTTTATCTAAACAATTTTGTTTTAAGTTACAATGACTTCAAAACCTCAATGTTTATTCCATGGGTCAGCTTTAATAAGATCTCGTAAGACCAGCAACAACAGTCTTTTTTGTTGCATCAGCAAAGTGTTTGCGATGATCTGCCACTACCTATAGGAGGTAAGGAGGTATTGTTGTTGTGTCTTATCCTTTGTGATAACGTGGATGTACTCTTAAATCAGAGTAATTCCTCTCACAGCTGTGTCATTAATCACTCTTAATTGTTCCGCTTTCTTTTTTCCTTCAATGTAATCATCATTGGACATCCACATTGGCTGTGGTAATGACAGGAAATCTGTTGACAGATTGAAAGCTTTGAAAAATTGCATAAAGGCATTACTAACACAAAGTCTTCTACCTTATTTGCTTCAATTTCTTCCATCGTCAAGTTGGCTTTTACTGCACGGCAAAAATTCCCTGATTTAGCAAGATTTTTGACTATTCTTTGTTTCCTCTCTTCAGCAATTCCATCATCAAAAGACGCAAGTGCCACAACTTCTTCACTTAGGTACCAAAAATCATTGAGGAACTTTGTGCATACAATCTTGGAGATAACGCTATTGAAGGAGGCATAAGCTTTCAAATTCTTCAAAAAAGCAAGGTCATTGGCTGGTGCAGAAACTGCTGTGGGTGAATCTAACTAGGCTCTAAAATATACCAATACTATCAAAAGAAGAGCTTCTGCAAGGCCTTTTTGTTGCTCTGCTGTCAACTTGATTTGTGCCCGAAATATACTAATCTTGAGCGAATAAAGGACTTTGCTCATCCAACGTGCTCTGTGGAAAAGTACTCCAAGCTTTCTGATAACCAACAACACTTCAATTAAAAAGATTTTCAGTTCTAGAAATTCCCGGTAATTTTCTTTAGGTTGTTGTGTACGGAGGAATTTCTTTGGAGACATCAACAAAGAATCACGTACGCGACATAAACCTCCATAGAAGGTTCACTTGAGGCAGGTTTATAATTATCTTGTTTGAGATGCGGCTAGCATGCTTGAAACTTCTTGAAAATCTCGATTTTAGGTCCAGGAGACGGTCCAAATGAATTATTGAATACTGCTCCAATCACTAGTTGAAATATGTGATGCTGACATGCCAACCATAGAAGCTCTTACCCAACTATACATCAAAAAGGTGACAAGCTTTATTCTTTTGTCCTGTGTTGCTCCTAGTTGTATCGAAACTCATTGCTACAACTTTGTCTTCTAGTTCCCAATCGTTCAGGGCTTCTTTGGCTGCTGAAGCCATAGATTTTCAAAATCAACTTGTCAGTTTTGGTACAGCAAGCAACTTTTCTGTACCTCCATACGATACAAGCACTGGTACCCTATCGTCTTTGCTCTGGCACCCTGCAGTGTCTGCGAGCAACTTTCCATCCCAATGTACAACAACATCAATTTCAGGGTAAAGAATGGTTAACCTTAAACCAGTCAGTAAACTCCTTGTAGCTTGCCTGATATAAATCAAAGTACTTTATCTTGAGTCACACAAAGAACACAAATGTTAAGTTACCAAAGTGCAAAAGGCTGGGTATTAAGGTGTAGAAACATGTAAACGAAATTCCGAACACAATATATCTAGCATCATCCTAGGCTGCCACAACTCTTCCTGTCTTTTCACAAAAGTGGTATATTCTCTCTACAACTGCAACGCTTTTGAGATTTTGCCATTATTTTATGCAACGACCAGCACACCAACTAGCTATGGTGCATTTTTCTGACTAGGGTCCTTGTGTGGCATCCCTAAACATAAAGTAAATTTTCTTAAATTTTGCCTGTGACCGTCTTTTAGCTCATGTAAAAAAATGGCAGGAGTGGTTGGCATGTTACAGGAAAAAAACTTTTTTCTTAAACAACTCGGGACCACTCTAATGTTCACTCTCTTAAAGGTGCTACGTATCTTGTTCTGCAGTTCTGCAGTCGTGCTCTAACGTTTAAGGCCGCTAATGATTTTTCACTCTCGTTGGATTTTGACTCATAATAACTCGTTTGTTTTCGCTCGTTTTTATTTAACCTTTTTTCTGTTCGTCAGTCTTTAAACTATCAAATACTTAGCACAAAACAAGTTTTGTACGTCCTCCTTTATTTTAACTACTTCAGTCATTCTGCGAGGAACATTTTCCAAGAGATAATGTAGAACTCAGAGCTAATTTTTTGAGTCCACACAATTTTTTCTGCTGTCTTCAGTAATTCTACACTGGCAGGGGGTTGATTTCCCACTTCAATTTGGCATCATATGCCACAAGTTTTGAACAGAATTAAAATCTGGACTAACTCCAGCACATCTACATTTTTACCCAGGAAGTAGTTTTTCACTAGCTTCGACCTGTGGCATGGAACACTATTGCGTAAAAATGTATTGCAATCATGCTCTAACATTTGGATAGTTAACTTGTCTTTGAGATCCGAGCATTTGGCGCCATTCATTGTGGTACCTGGCCGGAAAAAATATAGACCTTCGGTACCATTTGCACACATTGCCCTCCAGAACATAATGCTTGGTGGGTGCTGCGGTCTGGACCGTGTGACCGCCTTTGTGCATGGAACTTTTTCTCCTCGTTTCAGTTGTCTTTGTAAATGCCAATCTTTTAGTTTTCAGATGAGATATAAGTGTAGGTTTTTTGGCTGGTTTATAGAATTGAGTCTAAATTCTCCTCCCAAATGGCGTTCATTGTAGGTGTACCGACATTTATACCAAAAGCAACAAAGCAGAATAAATCTTTTACCGGAACACGTAGACAAGTGCACAACCATTCTCCTCATCACACGATCATATCTTGGGCTGATAGCTTTGTGTCTACCAGACCTTTTTAAGTCGTGAAAACTTGCAATTTTTCTGAGACCGTTGCCTGAGAGGTTGCTGTCTCGCTCACCTTCAGTTTTTCAGATATTTTCCTTTTTGAGTATCCACCTTCATGTAATATACAAATTTCTGACCTTTTAACAGCTGATAACCCCCTCTTTTCAACAGAAAACTTTGAAAAAATAGAACTATTTCATTAAAAAAAGGAAGCTCATTACTAAAGGTTGCAATAGAAACATCTATGACATGATAGCGTAATGACGAAACAAAATGCAACTTGATATTACAATTGTGACAATTTTCCTAGCTCACAGGAAAAATCGGAATTATAGGCAAGTAGTCTTAAACTTTTTGTGCAGGACTGTACTAAAACTGTGGCAGCGTAAAGCATAGTTTGCAATTTTTGGCAATCTAAGAGTTGGCCACCATGAATAATTATGAAAGACTTAACCTTATTTGGGTCTTTGTACCATAATTTATGCCCAAAGGCATCTTATTAGTTTTAAAACTGTAAACATTTACTGTACCATGTTACATGCTGCCGTTTCAAACTGACATAACAGCTGCTAATTCGTCTACTCTATTCACCTCTAGTCTTAGCAAGCGAGTACCACTACTGTTAAGGAAAATTTCCAATAAATCCTGGCTATTTAACTCCAGTACTTACATAAAATCATATGTAAACGCATCACAAAAGTACACCGCAAACCGATGATGTCATCAAACTTGCCTCGGTAGTCACCAGCAAAGCGCAGATCATTTCTATCGCCAATCACGTAAAGTGCTTGTATAGCGTCTTTCAAAAACACGGCCGGCGTAATTAACCCGACGATTACAATCGCATTTTATCGTTTGTAGATCTCGCGTCTGATCACGCTAAGTAACCAACCATTCTTTAAAATTAAGCTGTGCCCCACCATCAAATCGACGCATTAAAAAAAAGTCAACACTTTACCGCGTAAAATAAAACGATTTTATTAAACCTTATCGAGTCTCCTCCAAAAAAAAACAAAACGCAAAAGTTTGTGATTCCTTACGGGAAACAAAAACAGTCCCTCGTTTACGCAAAATATATACATAAAAAAAGCAATCGATTGCTCCAAAACTTGAGTTATCTTAATGAAGTAAAGTTCTGATTGGCAAGTGCTTAGAGTAAAACTATCACATCTCAGAACTATGCCTTTTAAATTGAATTTACAGCTTTGAAAATGTTCCACAATTTATAATACTAATTTATTTACAGTGGTGCGTCATTGAACAGAGGTATGGGCAAGAGAATAAAATTAATACTCTTAACACCTAAGCTTGCAGCCTGGTGACGCAACGAAGCAATCCAGCTATAAGCAGCATAACTTCCTGTATTGGTTAGCCAGTATTCTTTGTTTATTTTAAAGCAAGTTAAAGGTCAGTTTTTGTCAATGTTTTATTGATAGCAGAAGTTAAGAAAAAGCTGTTTGATCATTGACGACAGAGTAGAGAGTCAATTAATAGCACCACGTTCACATACCTCTCCCATAACCGGCTTTCCACAAGCACCGCAATTTCCTTTCGAGGCAGCGCGAATCCCTTGTTTGACCAAGTCTTTGTTCATGTCTTTTAGCATCGCATCCAAGTCATTAGCTGAAACAAATTTAAAACCATTTGTAATTCAAGGGACAATCACAATGCTTTTCCGGGATTAAAAATGATAGCATATTTCTACATTACCTCAAATATCTCGCTACAGCACTATTTCTTTTACAAACCATAGCTATACAATTTCATATCGTAAGTCTTAGATACAGCGTATATTTATCACTATCCAACAGAATTGTAACAAACTTTGATAGCGATAATTATTATCAAAGCATTAAAAAATCAAAGATAATTATGAAATATATACCATAATTTACCCTTAACAAGTGGCGTAACGACTTACAGTTAGTTGTCGTAGTTGTCGCGCTTTCGGGAGGACTGCTGATTACGGCTAGCTGTGGACCGTCCGTTGGTGAAGTTGGCTTTGACCTCGATTTATCCGGCTTCGCATAAGGCGGGTCGCTTTTGTCGCTAGACATGCTTACTGCGGAGTCCTAGAAATCACAGCTTTAGTAAGAATTGTAGCACGGCTTCATTCCTCAGTCAGTTCTCGCAAAAATTGAAACTTTTTTTGAGTTAACACAAAGCATTTATGCAAACTGAGAAAAGCCAGTAAGCGTCATTGCTAGCAACATGTCCTTGTCTTCCTTCGAAATCAAATAGATGTTGCGGTTGCACAGATACATTTTCTTTGCTTCGGACCAAGCTCGGAGTAACCAGCGTTTGCCTGCATTACTTTTCTACATACGACAGTGCAACCAAACAGGAGAAACTGCTATAAGAGAAAAACACTTGACCATCTCTTTTGGAGTACCAATTGAAACACACCGCCCTACTTCGTGATTAATGAATGCAATGTTTTAACAACAGTTTATTTACAAAAAAAAATAACGTAGCAAAAGCAATTTTATTTTATGCCCGTTTTATACAAAACTGTTTACCGTACCAACCAATAATTAGTAGCCATGTGCTGTTGCAACAGACATGGATCAGCAATTAAAGGCTAATCTAAATGGTTGAAATCAACGCTAAATACAGAAAACAAAATCACCAACTTACTCTTTGGTCGACTTGGAAGCCGACTAAGGAAGCCATTAAATCGTCGAGCTGTTGCGCCGCTGATGTAGCAGAGACGGGAGAGTAGCGCTCAGAGTTTGATTTGACGCTAGACTTGTGGCTGCCACTGTTAGAAAGACGTTTGCTTGGTAAGTTATTTTCTTTCGGCCGTGGCAATCTTTTGCGGTTACACAACAAAGTTATTTTCATACTCTATTCGCAGTTTTCTATACTACCAGCCACATTTGCATTTGTGCCACAAATCCTGAAACCACGCAAGAGTCGTGCGATCTTTTCAAGATTCTATCCACTTGAAATCAACCCTTGCAAATGCACGATTAGCGCCTTGTGGTAGACACTCCACTTTGGCAACGTAGAACTATGACCGTGTACGATCGGACAGATTTAGCATCTACTATCTACTTCCGGTTTTCTTTCCGAGTGATGACTAATCGTAATTATGGATAATTTCAATCAACATGCAATCTTTACTTTTGCAATCTACTCGTTTCATCGTCATTTTCCAGTTGTTCTAATAAACTGTCAATATTTTCGCTTCGACTGCTTGGTGTCCGCGACTCGTGGCTTATTTCAGGTTCAGCGGGCGGGAACTGTGGAACCGGTGCTTCTTCTAAAAACAAGACAGACGAAATGCCTCAAAATTTGGTAGGTTATGGCTTACTACATATTTATTTAATATATTTGAGCCCAGGCTCTTTTGTCAGACTCTTTAGTCTTTCATCAGAACCGGCTACCGTGACTGGTCGGCTGCTCGGTTTCACCACCGGTCTCCCACATGAAGACGGAGGAATCCGCTTAAATCTCTTTTCCCATGAGCTCAACAAGCGACAATTTCTTCTCCAAGCTATCTCTTTCGAGCCAAACGCCAGGCAAACAAGCTGCGACTACAATTGTAGGGTATGACCCGGTCAAGGTTTGAACCACTTATCTATTGCATACGAGTTACACGCTCAGACCATCATACAGAGGCAGTTAATAACGTATATGACAAATCGCAAACATTTGTTGAGGCGGTAACCCAGAAGCATCAAATAATTAATTTTTCTTACTTTTCCGCTAAACATAACAAGATCTAAACGAATTGGGATGACAACTATTGCTTACAAACACTGAAAATGGAGGAGGGGAAAATTTCTTAATCGTAATTAAAAACAGAAGCCTAAAAAATTTTGACTGTAAATATTTGCTTCAGTTGTACACAAAAGTGTGTTCATTTACTTACTTTTAATTGGAATATTTTGGGTATTATATAAATCTTCAAGCAACGAATCCAGCTCACTCAAATTTCCTTGTAACGTTGACATGCCAGTAGCAGTGTCCTAAAAAAAGATTCAATTGACCACAAGTTTCTTCGATATTGCGTTCGAATCGGTGCTCTACCAGATCAGCACAGTGAAGCTGCTCACCAGGCACGTTTTTGAAAGGCATTACAGGCTACCACCTTGCCAGAACTCGTTGCTGGCGATCTGCAGTTATAACAGGTTAAGATCACTGCCGCTTTAACAAATTTTTACTCGTAAAGCTTAGCCAATTTAATACTTTCCATCAAAACGACAACTAAACATTGACCAAGCAGGTTCAAGAGCGTCAATAATCGTTCGAACCTCGCGATGACCACGTTGCTGTGCCCTTGCTAAAGGCACTTTACGGCAATTCTGCTGCTTAGTTCACTGCTTGCCGTAAAAATACATACCGATACCAAAAAAAACAGCGATACCGGCAGCTCCAAAACGGATCTGAGCCCAAAATGTTTTGGCATAACCGAAAAAAATGGTTTTGCGAAGACCAGAAGATCAGGGTATATAACAAAAAGAGCTATACTCGTACAACATTGAAATAGCTTCGCTACAAAGCTTTTCAGATTATGTTGGACGATGTGATCAGCGATTGAGCTCAAAAATATTCTCACATAGCAGATCAACCTATAGCTCTTTCAAAAAAACATTTCGCCTAGCAGCTTTGCTCATACCCACCATGTACAATCTATTTTTGTGTACTTGAATTGCAATTGTAACCATTTTTAAAACAACTCAAACCTTGATCTAACTTTGTGAGCATGCGCGAAGACTTACTAATCAGCAGTCAAACCGAAACAGTAGTTTTTAGTAGCTTTGCTCTACATTTCGAGTTTAACTGCCTACTTTTATAAAGTCTCAACACAATATTGAATCGCGAATTCAAACTCCATTTCAACTAGTTGCGCATACCACATGGCCATTCTTCACTCAACACACGAACGACGACATGATGCACTGCTACCAAACAAGGTGAGCAAAATAATGGCTATAATGTGAGATTCTACAATTGCTCTGCTAACCAAAACTACGTTACACTTCAACGGCATCCTAGAACGTAATAATTAATATTCTTTGCAAGTTCAATTGTATTATTGAGGAAAGTCTGCCCTGGGCTGTGACTTACTTCAATCGAATTCTAATAGAGAGAAGTATTGTCGAACTGCCAAAATCCTATTCTCTTCAACACAATTGCAATAAAAACAAAAGCGCTTTGCGACATCAAAGCAATACAAAGGAACTAACACGCCTATTACCTGTCAGATATCATCGCTAGCTTTGATGCAACTTCCTCTACGTTCAACAGGCCTAAAGCAATCGAGGGCAATGCGTAGATACGAGTAGTTGTGAATCATATATTTTTACGTTGAGAAGCCATTCTAAACCTTAGCGCCCACCAATGAGACTTTTTCACCGTTCTGCTCATGTGCAATTGACTCGGTCAAATGTTTAGTTGCCAGCAACATGGAAGGGCCGTTGAATATTGTGCAAATAACTTTAATGTAAGCAAAGTCAGGTGGTTGTAAAAAAACGTTTCAGAACAGTAACTTTAGAGTGTTTTGTACCGTGAACTTGTATTTGACCTTTAGACCCATCAATCAGCTTAGGATGTAGAGATTCTATAGCAATGAACTGAGATACAGTCAGCTATAGCGTCCTCAATAAAGCAAGTTCAGCATTTAGCAAGCTCAAGGAAATCAACCCTAGCGGACTACCACACAACAATTATTTTTACCACAGAGGCACGCCAGAGCACGTAAGATTCGTTACATTTTGATAATAAACAAGGTGACTAATTGCTCTTACTATTGATTGAAGACGGAAGCGAACCCTTTTCGAGTAAATTTTCTAAATTGTCCTATTGGAGAAACCTGTTTTACGAACCTTTCAGAATATTTTTAGTCACAGAAACATGCTTCTTTCTGGAAAATTTATTGTTTCGTCACATCAACAAACGACATAAAATATTCAACGCGAGTTTTATTCAGATAAACAAGTTTTCTACCTCATTTCCGTTCACTTCAGTATGAATTGCTAAAACCTCTTCTTCCTTTGGACCAGTTCCAATTGTTGGTTTAGGTCCGCAAGTGACTGGAGGAGGTATCGTCGCCTCTAAGTCCTTCAATAACGCATCTACACAAAGATCAAAAATTGAATGCTCGTCCAACGCCACACGCTGGCGTTCACGTAACTTTTTCGTCACAACAACTAAGCATCGGCGTTTGACAGACGCATTTGTTCATGAGCACAAGGGAAAACAGAAGATGCAGATGGAAAAAAAGTTAGTACATACAAGCCAGTTTTGAGCGCATTTGGTTTGCTGATGTGCTGAGATTGACAATCAACTTTTATTAAGCAAATTCTTAAGGTATTCTGACTACAGATGTAAATTGTGGTTTAACTTGCTTTTTTAAAACCATGCTTTTTGAAAAAAACATGGTCTTAAAAAAGCATGTTTTTTAGTGTATTTATAAATTTCGCCGCCTTAAAAGATTTTGGGGCATTCGTTGTTGCAATTTTCTCCAATAACTGAAAATTTATTTAAGCTTTAGTTTCATCTTAAGACCGTGATGCATGCGAGCTAACCATTAAAAGCTGCACTGCCGTGATATTGCAAAACCTAACAACTACATTTCATATACAGTCGAATCCGGTTAATTGCATAGTCAACTTGCCAAACTATTTTATGCGATTAAGCAGATTATGCGTTTATCCGAAATTAACATAAACAAACAAATAGGTTGGGGATTTACAACTCCTATGCAATAAAACATATTATGCAATTATCCGTTATGCAATTAACCGGATTTGTCTGTATCATAAGAACCTTGATACTTTTTAGTTATGTAAAGCTACTGATCAGCAAATGTGAAGGAACAATTATTGTTTGCACAGTCAACAGGTTTAAGGCAAAGCTGAATAAAAGTCGATTTAGTTGCTCCCTTGTTGTTGTTGTCTTCTTCGGCTTTTTTCCCGATTAGGGGTCGCTACAGCAGATCATTTCTAATCTGCATTTTGTGTTATACGGCATTTTGTTTCTACGGTCGGATGACCTTCCTGTCATTAACACTCTCTTCGGACGGAAATTGGGCCACCTGTGTTCCACATAAAGGTAGGGTTGTCCCGTTAAATGCCTTGCCCAAGGACACAACAAGCGAACTTGCCGGCTGGTTTCCTTGTTGAACAAAAATAAATGACAGCAAAGTCAATATTCTAAAAAATTATGGGTTTTGCAGTTATTCATTTATATATTAAGTCTTGCCATATTGCGGCACTGCAACTTTTTTGTCATCTCGGCAAATCTAAATTTTTTCGATACGTTAGTAGCTCTGCTGAGTAGGCGATTTACACAACGCTTCAGGGTAACAAATTGTAGCAACTTTAGTTTTAATTTTTTAAATTGGCTGTTCAGCATGTTTTAGTTCAACCTGTTAGCGTGAATGCAAATTTAATGTTTTGAGATAAAAACTAATAAAATAACAGATAAAATGCAAAAATAACAAAACAACGAACCAAATAAAATTCTCTACAGCCCTTGTACCGCCAAGGCGGATTTAAGAAAGGGTTACTATTTTTCAGCAATACAAATGATCTACGGGAGCTTGCATATCAACTAAAGTTTCAAACGTGGCTGCTTAACTTGACTGCAATGTGTACTGCCTTCCTGCATTGATTCGCTGTGCAAAGGGTGATACTTGTAGAACTTAATTGCAACTTTAATAACAATACAAAGATTTTATAAGCATCCCAAGTATGAAGGCCTACAATAAGAATTGTGGCAGATTTTCTCCTTGAAAATAATTAAAGAAAGAACATTTCGCCCCAATCACCAATACAAAATCTTCTCCCATGTTTGCTTGACCTCAAAATGTACTGGTAATACTGGACCTCAAACTGGTAAACATTGAAGTTGCCGCATCAATTGCATATTTGGTGCAAAACTATCCCATTTTGGGGTGAACGCTAAGATCAATTTGCTTAGAAAATAATTGCATGCACAAGGTGGTGCTGTGTAGCTTAATTCGTTTGAACGCAACGCTACACCTACAATACAGTCCCGTTCAAACTTCTGCTATGTCAATATTTGATAAGAACACGTATACAAACACGGCATTACTAAGTTGTTCCCGAAAGAGGAAGCTTAAAGAAAGGCTTCCATCAGTTGTGGAAAGCATAACTTTATAAAAAAATTAAGCTCGTAAAAATTTTTCGAGATCTGCCTCGCTTTGACCTTGCACTACACACTTTCTGCGCGACACTTATGCACAAGGACTATAGTAACTGAATTACAGTCTTAACACAAAAACGCTTCAGATGCACTGACGAAAGGAGTTCTGGTATTAGTTAACATGGGTTCTATTTCCTTACCCCCTACACAAAATGAAAACGCTCTTTACCATTAACGAAACAAACAGTATAAATAAATAATAATCGGACAGGCTAACAATACAGCACCAGAGTCAATAGATAAAAAAATACTAATTACAGTAGTAAATAATCAAGTTTTTATCACTCTGAACCAGCCCAATATTTTTGACAGTAGACAACTTGCCAACAACTTGGATGAAACATTGAACAACGTGGAAAAAACGAATTGTTAATAAATGTAGCCAATTTTCCTAGAAAATCAGCAGGTAGCGCTCAGGGTCTTGAAACGAACATAAGGGTGTTATGAACTTTATCACCTCGACGTTTAGAACTTGATGTTGCCGCTCAACAGTGCGAAAAAAGGTTTATTAGTAAGTAGAAATCTTAGGAATAGTACGGTATGATAATCAAAAAAATGCTTGTTCAACTCCAGCAAAGTGACAAATACAGCTCACATAACACGTTTAAAGAAAGCAGGTCATAATCACAAGCCTTTGATTTTACAAAAAATTCTCGAAATGCGACTCTCATCAGAGAAATCTGTAGGGCGACAGGAATGCTAAACTACAATGAGAAAATAAACACGATGGTTTGATTCGAAACGTATGAGTTGCAAGTAAAAGCCAGTAATTACCAGTTGGTTTTAAACACATTGTAGCATGTTAGACCAGCTTGAAAGCTATAAAAACATTGCAGACATTTTTATTTCTTTTACACCAGTAAATTCTACCGACTTAAAAGAATGCAATCTACACATTGGTTTAACACTTCCACGAAGAGCTGAAAAAGAGAAATATCGGTCAATTGGATTTTACAAGACTCAAAGCAGGATTCCAAAGCCCTTTCTCTAGTCCAACTACGGTAAGTTTTGATAACAAAGTTTACTCCCTTTTTTATTTGATATACCACTGCTGTAAAAAACATAAAACTGTTGAAGAAAAAAAAAGCGTTTGAAGACGCTTTAGTAATGAGCTTTTGAAAACAATTCACAAAACGTACTCGAAAGTGTTGAAAATAGTGTGAATATGTGGCTAACGATTGCAAAAAATTGCAAACTAAGTTATACTTTATAGGCTTTATCCTTACTCTCAGGGTGGCAAAGAGAAAGCGAGGACGACCAAAGATGACCAGGAAGAAGCAAGTGGAATAGGAAGCAGAAAACATTGGTTTGAAGAAGGAAGATGCCTTGAATCAAGCGAAGTGAAGAGACAAAGTGTAAGCAATTGCAGAAGGAATGGAGTGAATCCGCCCATCTCTGCTAAGGAAACGTCGGATAAAAACTGAATAACTACTTACGTTCGTGGTTCAGCTAAATACTTGAAGAAAATTCTCAAAACAGAAAAAAATGGTTGTATAATGTGGTGTTTTTTTACAAACGTTGGAATGACCTCCATCGTCTAAATCAGCATTTCCCAACCTTTTGTAATTCATGAATCCTTTCAAGATATGCAGCCTGCGACCCCCCTTCTTGCTTATTTATCTATACATATAAAAGTTAATACAGAAACACATTTAAAATGCATTTAATTTCAAACAACTGCGTAATTTCGCTATTGTTAATGCGAGGATTGACTTATCAACTTCAAGGCCCCAACTTTGAATCGTGGCTGCTAAAGCTAATGTCATATCATATTCAACTTTCCTGCGATTTCGTGCTTTGTTTTGACATGAACTTTGTTTTGACATGAACAAGAGCTGAAAACCACTCTCGCAAAGGTATGTGGTGCAAATGGAAGTTATATTCGAAAAGCCAGCTCAGATATTTTTGGATGTGATTCACACATAGCGCAAGTATCTTTGCGACCGCCCAAAGGGTCGCGACCCCTAGGTTGAGAAAGAGGGGTCTAAAAGCATTCTTAATATCTAGGCTTTGATGCGCAATCAATGTAGCACGAGTTCCACTCCAGCAAAGGTTTTGCGCAGAAATCTCAAGGCGCGTGAGGTGTTCAAATGAAAATTATGATGTTAAAGATTAAGAAACATAAGCAGTTAGACACGCCTACAAATTTTTCAAAATGCAATTAGCTTATTTAAGTTCAGGAAATTCTATGCTGTTGCTGTACAATATCAATTGACTTCCTCATTCTTTGATGAAAACCAAACAAAATAAATTGACACCTGATTCCGGAAATCAGACAAAAGCTTTCAGGACCAAATTTCATTTAAACTAAGCATCTGATTTAAACAGAAGCTAAACAATTTCTAAGGTACTTTTGAACGAGTTGTTATGATTGCATATAATTTCTGACTAAACCTTATCAATAACATAGGTCCGACGAGGAATATTTCCGAGATACTTTGCCAAACCTGCGCCATTGTGTTGAGCTTACCGCCGCTAACATATGAACAGGTAGCAATCTGCCATCAAACCAAGAAAATTGACTGACAAAAACGACAAATAACTATTGTTCTGCTAATAGTAGAGAATAAAAAAGATTACTATCCCAGACAATAAAGCATTTCAAAATGTTGATAATGCAATTTTTCGCAAAACATTATTGGAAATTATAATATTTTTTACTTTCCAACGATTTTTTGCTTTATCGCAATATCTCATCGTGGTTTTCCAAAAACATCGCCAGGAAAAGGTTGGGAAGCATTGTTTCACACTATATCGTAAACCTAATCAAGCGGTAAAAACAGAAAGTCGCAAGCATTGCGAAAGTACAAAGCATCTTGAAACGTAAGCTGTCGGGAAAAGCGTGAGGTTGCTTTCTCCTACGCGGGCTAAACTTTCCACTCACGCAGCTGCTACACTCGCCACAAAAAGGTTTTGATTTTGAATAACACTGAAGACTATTCAAAAGATAAAACAACTATGAATGCAGTGTGATACATTGGCTTCTAAATCATTATAAAAGCCAGCAATAAAAACGACTTCGCAATATCTTTTTGTAAAGCCAACAATTTGAGAAAAATCTCTAAACCCATTACAAACTGTTAGATTAGTTTAACTGATGAACTCAATCTGATTTATCAATCAGTGCATTTAACAGTATCCCATCACTGCTTTAGCATAACTAGTTGAAAGCGATCTTAACTAAACCTAAACTTGACCAACTTTAACAAGAATCGGAACTGCGAAATGTTTAACTTCAGCTCACACGATAAAGCTGGTAATAAAACTTTTCTGTTCGGCAAATTCGTTAAATTTTCTTCGCAGATTAGCTTCGCAATGCTGTGACGTCACATAAACGAAGCGAGGCTCAATATGGGAAGGCAACGTCGAACTTCACGCATCAGACCTTAAAAGGCGAAGCAGTCAACCGCACCACGCACTGAGCTACGCTTTGCATTTCAAGAATTTGCGCTTCAGGTGGTTCGCTCTAGTCAGCGTTGAATAGCCATTTAATTAGCTATCATAACCACCTATTAGTTTAATAATTGTAATTATCTTGAAAATAATTTCCCAGGAAAAATTGCGGTAAGTAAATTTCACTAGCGTTTGTAGCTCAAAAGACATTCAATATCAAAGCAAACTTGAGGTTTCGTAACAAAAAAGCGCTAAAATAGCAGCGGTGCTCTCATGCGTAGAAACGCAAACCTTAATTTGAGAACCATCAAGGCGATAATAACTTATACCAACGAATTTAGCCTGACAGCGGCCTGCATAATGTCTGACTCGACAAACCATGGACACGTGAAAATGAAAGGCTAGGCGGCGCAACGCAATTATTATCCCATCTTGCCGGCAGAAGACCTTTCTTTTAAGCCCGCTTGGCAACAAGTATAATAAGTATACCGGCGACAGATATGCTGTAACACATCTGATAAATTTTAGCAAACTTCTTGTTTCACGGTTCAAATCCCCACTGAAACCAATTACTGAACGGAATGTCAACGGGCAAAAGGTGCCCCCCCTAAATTTTGATCCTACAACACTAGCCTACCAATGTATGATGACGTCGTTGTAACAATCAAAAAGACAAATCTCGCCACTGCTAAATGTTTTTCTGGCAATGGACCTAGTCTTGGTCTGTGTGCTCACCAGTAATGAAGGCTACCGTCACACAACAGGTAAAACCTTTAGGATTACTAACAAAAGATCTTGCAAATCTCATAAACATATGAAATTAAGCATAAAAAAGTGCAGTGGTTTTTTTTTTATCTTATTTCCACTTTTGACCACCATATCAACAATTAACTGAATCAAGGCTCTCAATTGTCAGCAACTTTTTCGTTTTGCCAGCACGTCGAAAGAAGTATAATAAAAAAATACAGCCTACACCCAAGAATCAAGAAATATAACCACAAGAGACATAGGTTAACTTTTACCCCAGGGTAAGTATTTTGAGGAGGTGTGTCGATTAACAACACAGCGTTTAAGATATGCCAATGTTAAAAAAGCACAATCACTGGCTGTAATACACAAAACAGAAAGTCTGGCTATGGAACCTGTAGTAGGATTTTCTTCAAAAGTAAACAAATTATTTAAATTGAAAGTTATGATCGCATTAGAGTTAGTCAAATATTTATCCGATTAAATTACAGCTTAACAGTAGAAGCACAACAGCAAATGGCATGACAGACCTGTGAAAAACGCATTATACACCCATACTGCTTCCCTAAACCTTTTCATTTTCGTTTCTTTATACCACGTGTTTTTAAACTTGCACCTGACACCATTTCATTATCAGATACACCTGCTATTGTGTTCTGTCATACTTGGCCTCATAAGCGTTGTATCTCTTAAAAAGATCATTCTATATAACGCCCAAGGCAATACCTACATCAATGGCTACCACCAACACTAGAATTTGACAGCCTGCATAATTTTTTCACCAAACCACATTATTAGCAAACAAATATACATAAAACTACCCGATGACGCCTTTCGGGAAGCAATCTGTTAGCATTCATTTATTCATTTATTTATTGCAACCACTAATCTAAAATACGGAAAAATGATACAACTTAATATCAACACTTGCATGCCCCACACAAAACAACTGTGTTTTCAATGTATTAGCAGATGTGATACTCGAATTAGTGGTATATTAAAAGTGCGGTATGTTGGGGTGTCAAAGATACGAGAATGAATTAACAGTGAGACGAAAATGCAGTCATTAGATACATTCATGAGATTGAATCTTTATTAAACTTTTTTAGCAATAAATTACACAATGTTGGAAGTTTAAATCTCTCGCTCATTCCATAAAATACATCTCAGCAACAAGTAATACCACATGAACTTTAACAACAACAAGCAACCAAACAACATTAAAGTTGGTGGCCAGGCAACACATATAGTTATAGCTGGATATGGTCGAAGGTCATAATTGCCAGGGGTACCAGATGAAACGATTTATGCTAAGTTTACGTCTTAATTAACTCTACGCATATCTCATATCAACATTCTACTATAACCTACCTAAATCATCCATGTCAAAATTTTGAAAAACAGTCTTTCTCTATCATTCGAATCGCTGTGTTGACAAAGATTTTCTGAAAAAGATAATAAGAAACATTATTTGTTTATAAAAATGTGCGTAATGTCTACAAAGTAATATCAAAGAGTAGATGTTATGCAATGTAGACCAGTGGTTTCCAATCTTTTTCTGTCTATGTACCATTTAAAAGTTTTTACTGTCGCTGCATATCAGCGAAAGGCGTAATCAGGAAGGAGACGAAACCACCTTCAATTAACTCAAATTCTTACAAACATCGCCTGAACCTTCTTCCCAAAAAACCAAGCAAACACCTATCAGTGCGTAAGGTTATAGTGAAAAAACAGAAAGCAAATATCAACTCTTAATCTTCAAAAAAAGTTTCAGCTTTTTTATAATTTTTTAATAAAGGAAAAAGCACATTTCACTGTTTTGTTAATATTTTTTACAACAGCAAATAAAACAATATTTAGCTTTTCGTAAATATTTCATAAAAAAAAAGCAAGAAAAAGCGAGTTCTAGCTTTTGATAATATTGGTCAACGTTAACACATATAGTCTTTATCATCACAAAATATAATTTCTAACTGCTCACATCAAGCACGTCAAATTGTTTTTGTCATATTACATTTCTATTCTCTGGTCACTTAAACTTGCCCCGAAGAGTGAACAAACATAAATATCTTGAATGAAGTTGTTTATTTTAAGTCTTTATATCTACAAAGTGGAAGGCTCTAAGAGGTTTAACACAATAGTGCATTTTGCGTAACGAAGTGTGTTTACTCAAATTGATGCAGTGCCCTGCACTTCATGAGTTGAGTTTAATACAAAGCAATTCAAGTTTAGCCCAGTAGCAAAAAATTTTGAATAGCGTAGGCTAAGTTCTGTAGAGATTGCAAAACTGTTTTTTTCTGATTTTACACAAAAATTTGTTGTTTGTTTCAATAGGTAAAACTATTGAAAAGAAAAAATTTGTTAGTTACTTTAGACCTCTCCATCGACTTAATTTGCCTTTATGCTTCCCTGTCCCTCATGTTTTAAAGACCTTTGGTATGCTTGCAGAAACACTAAGGCAATAAGTTTGCCATCAATTTTGGAGAAACCTATCGATTTTTAAGCAAACATGTATGGTAAAAAATTTCCAATTGCTGCACATCACTACAAGCACAACTAGGAAGGAAGGAGCTAAAACACCCCCTTACTGGTTGCGCTTGTAGGATCCTGCTTTCTGGCCATGCTCCCGACAATTTTTCCTGGAAACCCGAATAAGCATCTGTTTTGAGAAACACTTAATAAAATATGATTCTAACTGTTGTGCAAACTTTTATAGAAATAATTGAAGTCTCTCTGCTAACTGCTTCTCCCTTACAAAAGCTTTTGCCGCACGCCTGCGTAGCACTTGGTATTTATTAATGTAGTTTATAACTACTTCCTCAAAAGAGCTGGTTTACTACTGGTGGTATGCAACACCCAGTTTGAAAACCACTGATATAAACCACGTTTCATAAATTGCAGGGTGAATATGACTTTAATGGCAATAAAAATAAAACAAGCATTAGTTCCAAAGTTATAGCTGAACAATGATTCTTTTATATTTCTATATTATGTACATTCCTTAAAAGTTTAACAATTATGTGGAACTTGATATCAATAACAACAACAATTTGGATCTCACTTTAATGCCAAACTCAAAGTCAAAAGCACATTGTTTTACTGACAGTATAAAAAAGAAATACACAAACTTGTTGACAGACAAGAGAAAGCACTTACTGTTTACAGAAGAAATCTTCATTACATGCTATGTAATACCACACATTAAAAAGTAAAATTATAAGTTGTCAGTTTCGTTTTGAAAATTCCTAAGTCATCAATTGCTCGTGCAGAAAAGACAAGCATTTTTAATCCGGAGACACAGTACGTACATGCACTGTGACTTTTGTTAGCTGCAGTATCGCAGCACATTATCAGTAACGTGGTGTTTGATTGAAAAATTAAACCAATGCAACCAAAAAACAAAATAGAAAGGATTGCTCTGAATCTCAAAAAATGAAATCTGGTCAAATCCAATAGCTAGTAGATGCTCAAATTATTCTTTCAAGCATACTGGTACCCAGCAATAAGTACGAATATTGACTATTGCCATTTGCAACAGTAACACTACACACTTAAAAATTTTTTGAAAGTGTTTTAAAATTTTTGAGATAAACATTTTATTTGAATCGCCTAATAATATTCACTGCTTGTCAAAGGCCATAAAGTAGTAGAAATCATTGCAATAGATACGGTATTTCCAAAAATGCAAGAACAAAAGGTATGATCAGCTAGTTATTGCAGCTGTAAAATGGTACTTTACCTCAATGGGCCACACTGCCCACTTTACAACAGCATTCAATGACATATTGAAACAATTAAGACACATGTGTTATCTCAACAGATGATAGAGTGTTATACAATATTGAGTAACAGTCACATTTTTCTTTAGCACTTAGATAAAATTCTTAAAACAAAACAAAGGCAGCACTTCTAACAATTGCAAACGTATTTAAAGTTTAACTTAAAAATATAAACAAAAGAGGCTAGGATACTGGCTAGCCTTGGTCATTATAACCCCATCCTAGCTCAGCCTTACGTCTATATCCCAGCTAACTGTTATGTGTATAAACCTACAACAGTACTACATATGGCTTGGTGTGAGTAATTTAATCAGTTCGTAATACAATCAACTATAGTTCTAATTCAAACAATGATTAGGTTTTCAAGTGGCTAATTTGCATTAAATGCCCCTGATTGATTGACTGGTCACACTTGGTGGCTCAGTTGACTAGATAAGAACAGAAGATCATGTAACTTGCTCCTAGGAATATAACTTCACCAGCCTAAAGACAATAGTAAAAACAGCTTTTAGCTGTAATTGGCAGTTTGTTTATGAATCAAGAATGGAAAGTAAGCTACAATGTTTTACATTGTATTACTATCAACATTTGCCACATTATAAGCAAGTATCCTTGTTTCTTTCAGCCTTATCCATCTCACTGTCTCTTGCAACTACACTACCTTTTCAAGATCTAGTTGCTTATAACTACTGACAATTACAGTCTTCTTATGTATTAACTTTTTGTCTATAAAGGATTGAAGTTAGAGTGGTAGAAAGCAGTCAGAAAATCCACCTGCTACCAATAGATCAGTTACGAGGGTACAAAAGCAAAATAGCCTGTAAGAATAAAATGCTGACAATGGCAAAATAGCCACTTTCTGTATTTATTGTTCTACAATTTATTCAAAGTGAAAATTGAAACAAACTGCAGCAAAACAAAAGGACATCACAAACTAAAACGGATAAGGTACACAAACTAAGCAAAGAGTACTTTCAGTAATCACACAGTCAACCAAAAGACTTTAAAAGAGAACTTACTAAACTAATCAAACACAAGAGCTTCGAACAATTGTGCAATGACTTTACAGCTGTGAATCATCGTCACCAATACATATCTTTGCAGTGGCCAAGTTATACTCTTTACCTTCAACATGAGTTTTAACATAAATAATGCTTTTGCTTGGCCATGCCACATGCAATGAAGACTGTGAGTGCTTAACTCACTGTCTTTTAATAGTTAGTCTCACACTCACTCCATGGCACCACACTACCAGCACAAATAGTGCTAGATAGTAAATTAGATCATATGAACAAGGTCATGTCACACAATTGAAATTAAACAAATATGCACTTAGACAAATATAGTATGAAATGGTAATTCTTGTACACCAGACATAGTTCACTTAAAACTGATGATATCATTTACATTTAACAACGAGAATGCATGTTTTCTCAATGAGTAGAGTGGATTTCCAACATCACTGATTTGTGTTTTAAATCCATAATTAAAGGATCACTAGCGTACAAGCAAAGTCTAGCATCAGACTTGGACTAGTGCAATGAAGTCAAGGCTTTGGACATGCCTAAACATGTCAGCAAGTGCAATACACTGATCTCAAGAAAGTATTTTTCCAAAAAAAAATAAATTTAGCCAGATTCTTTCTTTCACTATAGATTTAATCCCAGATTTTGCCAGCAACTCAAACCCTATATCAAAAACCTGATGACATGACACTGAGTGCATGCCATTTTCACATTTTCTCTAGAGGTTTTGAACAGGCCTGCAGTTCAAAAAACTACTGGACATGGATTAGCGTTTAGGAAAGAGATAGGTTTAGTGTTAGAGTTAGAATTTAAGTAGGGTTGGGGGTAGCCTGTGGAATTACATAAAATCTCTGCATTTTGGTACTATCCCTTCCAGTTCCTTCTTTCTTCTTGCCGTTAATATATTCTCATTATTGCCCGCCTGATATAACTAAGACAGTTAAAGTTTTACACTGATTACAGTTCTAATGAGATTCCAATTAAACATCATTTATGCCATAGCTAACATAAATATTGGTAAAACATATGAGGAGCAAAGACTTACAAAAGCTAGAAACATATAGCTGACTGATTGAATGTTTAGGCCAAAGCCATTAGTACTTACTTTGATATCAGGCCTGTAAAACTGTATAAATGCAGAATCAAGTCCTCGTTGGTAGGCAGCTTAGAATTCAATTCTTTAAGTGTACAATCCAAGTTCTCTTTACTTCCACTTCAACCTGCAATACTTAAAAAAGCCAAGGCTAAATCAAAATAAACAATGATAGACTAGGCTACCATGCAGCTTATCTAAATTTCTGTAAACCAATTAAATAGTGGTGCATGCTTATCCAGAACTGGTGTATGACGTAGCAAACAAGTATTGTGATGTTAGATCGGCACAGCAAAAACGTTGTTCATTTTAATCTCGATCAGCATATCGTGTTGCTAGATATGCAAACTGCATGCTTAATTGGTGCTATAAAAGGTCTAAATCAAGTAATAATAAAGTTTTGCTAAATTATCAATTTTTTGAAATGAAAATGATACCGGTAAATTTTTTTAAGATCAGGAGATCGCTCATATGGGCACCTTATTTACCAGATGCAAATATGATTTAGTGCTTAGCCCTAATTCTGTACCTCGTACACTGCATTTCAAGTAGAAATTTATCAGATGCAAGCAATTATGTTTTTTGATATAAAGACTTCTAAAATAATTCAAACTTTGCATATTTAAAGCAAAACAAGCTACAATCTGACAACCATAATTTCTACCTTTGCCTAAACTATAATCTTCTTCTATTTCCTATTTGTAAAGATGCATGGCAGCTTCCATAGATGAAACACTTTTATTAAAATTATGAAGGATTTCAGCACATCACATTGTCCTCCTCATGGAACAGACGTACAACCTTAACTTATACTTTGCGCAGATCCGCGACACAGGTAAAAAACGATACTCGGGTGGAATAACGGAGCTGTGGAATTGAAAAAAAATGTCAAGAAATCAAAGTAAAAACCATACCAAATCGATCATCAAAAGAGCAATCTGATTTATGCCCTGATTAACAATGTATGCCCTAAGTTATAATATAAATACAATAGCGGTTGCCATGGAAACACCAACAAGATATAACAAAAATACTTAAGAGTTTACTACAAATTAGTGGAATTTCATTTGTTTATGGGGATTTTAGTCATCTAGAACCGGATCTGGCTCCAAACAAACATTCTTTAACAACACTATAAGCATCCTCCTACTTGTCGCACTAATTTTCCAAGCGACTCAAAATGTTACTATGGCAACATAATGTCATTGAAAAATACAGCACTGACGTATTTTTTGTAACAAAAATGTTATAAAGTTTTTTAACAAAACCATGTCATTGTCTACAAATCATAAACGTTGTTGGCCCTCAAATGGCTTGTGCCATAAAACCAACACTACCCTCGATTAGCACATACATTTTCCAACAAACTTCATTGGATGTCATTGTGACCAGGGCTGCGAACTCGAATTCTAAAGAAATCGATCTTTTTGCCGAACTCCAACTTGAACTTGAAACTCAAAATTTTGTGGGATTCGAACTTGAACTCGAACTCGAAAATATTTTAAGCCAGGGATGTGGAAGCGGAAGCTGGAAGCGAAAGCGGTGGAAGCGGAAGCGATAGGTGTGGAAGCGGAAGCGATTGAAAAATAACCGCTTCCACACCCCTGTTTTAAGCGAATTCGAGTTCACTTTTACTTGTACAATATCACTACAACTGAATTTAAAAAGAATGAAATCTTTTTATTGGAAATTAAGAATCTTATGCAGAAAGTAGACTAATCAAGCCTGGCTTCTTCTAAAATTGCCTTAGCCCAACTTAGGTCATCAATTTTGTATGCAGAAAAAAGTTATAATGTTAAGCCTGGCCTAACTACTTGTTTGAGCCAGCCTTTTACAAGTCACCATTGTAGATGGCTTAAATTGCAACTTATGGAAGCAATGAGGCAAAACCCTTGTTATTTTATCACTGTTGCCAAATTTGGGCAATCGGCCTCGGGTAGCTTATATCAGTAACACGGTTATGTAGCATGCAGTATCACTTACTGTAGCCGCTTTAACCAAAGCTTTTTGCAAACAACAACTTCCATTTGTATCGCACCATGATAACCCACAGAGTGTCACCTGCCAATATGACGCCACAAAATATAATCTATTTAACGGCAACCTCAAAATCCATTCATAGGCTGGGGTTTTCAACAACAGTAACGTTATAATATGGTATAGAGGTTAGTCATAATATGGTAGGCCTATACTCGATGTGTAGTGTTTAGAGCGACTGCTTCGCAGTGGGAAGACTTGGGATTCATTCCCTTTGTCGAGTCATACCAAAAGACTTTTAAAAAATGGTATCCATAACTTTCCTGGTTGGCGCTTGGCATTTTGAGGAGGTTGTGGAGAACAAGCCGGCAAGTTCGCTTGTTGTGTTCTTGGCCAAGGCACTTTGTAACTGCACTCCCTTTGTAAGCCCAATTTGCGCAAGCTCGGCTTAGGCTTAAGCTCGATCTAAACTAAGTCTGCTTTCTGCATAAAACCTTAATGTTTTATAAAAACATTAAGGACACATAGAAGAACGCTGTGACTGCTGCTATCCCAATCACACGGTTTTGGGGAAAGGTCTTAGCGCACAGCGCAAACTCAATCGCGGTATCAAAAGGCACTCTTGATGACTAAATCAAATGTAATTCAGAGACGAAAATACCCGATCTATCATGTACAAATGGCGTCGATACTGCGACGGTGTTTCTAGAATAGTAATTAAACAATTATAAACAAATAGCCAAACCTCACACTTAATTTGGATGCAAATATGAGTAGAGTAGAATCATTAAAGTAGCAAATAGCCATGGCATTAACAGTAGGACGATAAATAATAATAATTATGAGAGAGGATTATAGAGAAGCACTTTACTTTATACACAGTTAAGCTTATGGCTTTTTAACAAAAATTTAGCGAGATTTGCCATAATAGATGTAGGATATTATTACCAGGGATGTGGAAGCAATTATTTTTCAATCCCTTCCGCTTCCGCTTCCACACCAATCGCTTCCGCTTCCGCTATCAAAAAACGACTGTTGATCTTAGCAAATTTGTCATTTACTGCAGTCAAAAAGTGTAACCATAGATACGAAAGTGGCAAAAACGACTAAAAGAAGAAAAAATAAAAGCAAACAATCAAAAAGACAGCGAAGATAAAAGAATTTCATTTTTACACAGATTTATTTGTCCGCATAAACACAATGGCATCAGTTAATTCATTGCCCATTCGGGCTCTGTTTTCACGAAGTACGAGCTTTAAGTGGGAGAACATACGTTCAACGGATATCTGCGTGCAGGGCAAACAGCTAATGATTCGCGATACTGGTTGTACAATAAGGGGGTATTTGGAAATAATGTCCCAAACATTCGGCAATTTTAATCTTCCAAGCCGCTCTACATCAACAAGCGCCTCAGCAAATGCAGTAAGATCAGATTTTGCAGACGCTGTTGAATGTAAAGAGTTCAAATACGCATCAAAGTCAGATACTGATGCTGCAGATTCTGATGCTGCTTCACTTCCGCTTGAGTCAGTTTCTGCATCAGCACTTGCTCTTTCTTTTGAAGTGCTTTGAATATGCAAAAAAATTGACTGAAGACCGCTCTTTGCACGTAGTTGCTCCTGGTTGCTCAAGAGGATTCTCGATCGAGCATCAACCTATCAAGAAAGAAAACAAAATGATAATATCACGGTTATATAAGTCAGTCAATCTTAATATAACTAATACATTACTTGTTATTCTCGACTCAAATAAAATCAAGTGCACAAACGCTTACTAGTATTGAGTTGAATATAATATCAACAAAAAATATTGATAGATCGTCACAACAACTAAGTCAACAAACACTAGTTACCCAAACAGCTGCCAGGAAAGCCTCTTACCGCAATAAAAACTCTTGGCGTGATTGCAGGGCGGTGGCAAGAGCAGAAGCCAAATTGTTTTCCAGCTTCTCCAATTTAAACATGACTTCTCTCCAATGAAGCAGGCATTCTCCCGGAGTGAGATCTTGTTTTTGAAAATAAATTGTTGCTGCGTGGGGTATTTGTAGTACTTCGACCATCATCTTGACCTCAGCCCATTCACTTTCGGTAAGGTACGATTCATGTGAGCCAAGATCCTGAACAAAAGATTTCAAATCCGCTAATCGTTGAAGCATGAGAAAAGTACTCCCCCTACGGGTCGGCATGTCAATCAGCATTCCCTTGTTAGCACGACGCTTTAGAATTCCATCGGTGTGTGGTGAACGTAGGTGTTGAGCAAGTTTTCGCAATTTCGTTAAAAACTTTTCCGCTCGCCCTTTTTTTAACACTTCACGAATTCCTAACTGCAGGGTGTGCTCAGCACATCTCATGTGGTATATGGTATGGTCGATTGATAATGAATCTTGTATATCTTTAATCTCTTCATCATCGTCTTCATCTCCTTCATCTTCATTAGGTAGTTGCACAGTCCCAGTCATATTTGACGCATTGTCAACAACGCAAGCTAATACTTGTTGCTTGCTAATGTTGAACTGCTTCAAAGCGTCCAACAATATTTCCTTCAAATGAGAACTTGTGTGATTGGCTTTAGTATCGACTAAAACCAACATCTTTACTGTAAGACCGTGTTCTTCATGGTAGTATTGCACTGAAATACCCAGGAAATGTGATCGAAGTCAAGTGACTCCGTCAAATTTGATAGAAACCAAAGCTCCAGAAAGTGATTCCTTCAACTTTGATTTTTCTTCCTCCGATTTTTTGAGTACCATGCTACGAATAGCTTGACGTCCTAGTTGAATTTCCAAATTTTTTGCAAAGTTACCATTTAGCAATTGAAATCCATCGTCCTGAAAAAATGTCAGAGGAACTCCGTTGTAGACAATCATTTTCAATATTCCGTTTATAAAATCTTCTTTAGTGATGGATGCAGTAGCTTTTCGATTACTTGTTTTAAAAAAACTTGTCATACTATTTTTCCCTTTTTCTTTCCGCAATTTTGTTTTTTTAGTAGCTTCAGAGTCTTTTTCTTCAACCCTGTCAAATGCCTGTCGATGATGACGCTTTAGGTAGGGTTACCATACGTCCCGCTTTTGGCGGGACAATCCCGCTTTTTGAGGCCTTGTCCCGCTTTTTTGATCGAAAATCCCGCTTTTTGCCTCTGTGTAAGAGAACGGAGTTTACCAAATTTATGGACATTTCAATTGTTTCTCTAAGAACAGCGGGACGGTGAAGTGCGTTCGAAGGCATAATTATTGAGCCAAGGGTGCAGATCTGAAACAAAAGACGAAAATTGGGGTAGTCTCCAAAAAAAAAAAAAAAAAAGGTCAACGCCCCCACGGTCACGAAATTTAATCACCTGTGGGCTGCAGAATGACACAAAGCGTGGAACTGACAGGCGATGACCTTTTTTTTTTTTTTTGGAGATCACCCCAATTTCCGTCTAAGGTTTGTGACCTGGAGCCGACAATCACGCTTGTAACCGCAACTCACCGTCCCGCTTTTGCTAAAAAAAACGTTGGAGGGGCCACTAATTTCGTCTCGACAAAATTCGTCATCCAATGTCCCGATTTTTGCTTTTCAAAATATGGTAACCCTAGCTTTAGGTGCCTTTTCAGGTTAGCCGACGTGCTTCCCTGTTTTAGTTTAGGGATAACTGAATTGCAGGTGTGACATTGATCTAGCATAACTCTGCATCGAAAGTTATTGCCTTCTTCAAAAAAATGTTCATATGCAGCACTCCATCTGTTTCGGGACATTATAATGTTATAGAAATTTCAATTACAATGGATGATATAATTATTATTTTAATGCAGTTAGCTGTAATAAAATACAAAGTCGTGAAAAAAAAACATACAAAACATTAACTCAATTTAAAATCTATAGATTTTGAATACAAATGATTAGCTTATATATATTTAAATTAGAGGTTTGTTATAGCTGTAATAGAATACAAAACTGTAAAAGATCGGAGAAAAAGGCAAAACTGCGACGAATCCACCTAATTTTAACCCTTTGCGGTCGCAATAAATTTCCTATTGCTGCCATCGCTGATTGTTACACTGTATATCGGCGCAGTAGCTGTTACTAAATGTTTGTTTAAATGACTAAATTTCAACCAATTTTGAAAAGTTTGGTATCAAAATGATCAGCATGTTTTAAGCAACTGGTCCGTTAACCTAAAAATTTGTAAAGAATAGGCTTGTAAATAAACCCTAAATGTTGGAAACCTTAACAAAATTTGTTAATTGTGCTGTATTTTCGTTCTTTTCTTTTATATTTAAAAAATTTCAGTCAAAACAAGTCAAAATTTCCCCCCTCGCCCTCTTTGCTGTGGCCCTGAAATCACCCCTTCACGCATTACAGAATTACAATCACTTTGTTGTATCAAAATTTCACAACTTTCACGTCTAAAAGCTATACTATGCAGTTCAATGCGCACCTAAATAAGCATAGGCCCCAGAATAATTTCCCCCCTTTACCTCCCTACACCGCGGCGCTGAAACTGCCCTTTAGCAAACCACTAGGTCACAATCACTTTCTTGTATCACAATATCGCACCAACTTTCACTTCTGCAAGCGATACTAAGCAATTGCTTTATCGCATGTGCTGTTTCTGACTTGAAAGTTCATAAACTGACATCTGTACAAAATTGCCTGCATTTTCGCGCCAACATCTCTGTGGCATTATTGTTTAACAGTTTGTCACACAAATGTGACGGCATTTTGCTCTGGTAAACTGCGAGTGCCTTATCACCACTCCATTTGTCGATCAAACTAGTCATAAGAACGCATTTAATAATGGTGCCTTGTAGGCTCCTTCCGACCACAAAGACAAAATTTGTTTGGGCGACCTATTGACGCGTTATGACCGCAAAAGGTAAAAAGTTTTCAGCTGTAACCTTCAATGCCTCCAAGCGCCTTGACGAACCGAAGTAATCCTATTTGAACAAGTCCGGATATGAATTTTAACTTCACTTTTCTCGTCTCCCGGTAATTGATGGCCCAACAATAAGCGAGCAAATCATTTATTTATCGCAGATTTCAAATACAACACATGCTTCATGGGCCATAAGACAGAGGGGAGGGCTAAGCGCGAGATAGTGAATATGATGCTAAATTCGGCTTATCTTACTTCTACAAATGCAAAGAATCATATTACTATTTCTGTATCTACACATTCGTACAGAGCAGCATTCAATAGACGTACCGTACTTAATGCTTTATCAAAGCTGATGTACACTGCAGCATGGCTTTGTAACCAATGCTTTCTTCAATCTGCCCTATTAGTAATCGGGGCTGTTATTTATAATGATTTTGGGGTAGTTTCTCCGAATTGGAGAAAGTGGCTTGAATAATTTGTTTTCCTAGTACGAGCCGACTGTAGTCATACGAGAAAGCAGAATCCATGAGTTGTTTTCAAGGAACAATTCCATCTTGTTCATAATAAATAAACTAAAAGTGATATCGACCCCTTTTGATTGTGTTAAGTTGTTTTCCATTAGAACTGCGTCTCACTAGTATGACTCATAGCATTACAGCCACACAAAAACACGAATGTCAATTAGGCGTTTAAATCTACGTCAGTTATAAATGAATTGTAAACTGCCCCTATCGCTTGTACATAATTTAGTATTTTCTCCTTTCTACGTTGTTATTTATCAGTTCACATAACACCAGCATCGTCATACTTTTGTAAGCCTTTGCTCTGTTGGGGTAAATTAAAGACTGCATTTTATTTTCACAGCAATTTTCAAAAACTTAAAACAACTTTTTGGGTCTGAAGCCTGCAATCTCCAACACTTTATCATTTTGAGTAGACAAAAACCTATCTATATATTGTTCTTACTTTACCTACTTCGCTTAAACTTATTGTTCCGAACTATTCTATGTTTGTTTTTTCTTAGATATTTGAATTCGTGTTGAATGTAGAGTCTAATCCTTCTGAATAGCGAAGTGCGAAATTTCGGTCGTATTGATATGAGGCGAGCAAAATTACAGACGCACTATTACGTAACAAAGGAAGTTAGCAAATTCAGACGTTCTTAAAGTTGAAAATAAGATTACATCACTTCGGCACACGGTATAGTTGGGAAAAAACTAATAACTTTAATCCAAAAATAACAGCCAAGCAACTTGTTATAAACATACTGCGAACGTTTCGGCCCTCAACTGGTGCCATTTTCAACGCAAATAATGTACCTCAAACAGGTTGGCTAGTAACTACGCCATACTGACACAAAAATGAACACACAAGAAGCGATGGTCACGTGTTAAATAAACACAAATCCTTTCCTCTCCGTTTATTTAACACGTGACCATCGCTTCTTGGGTGTTCATTAACACCTATCACAAACCCACGCGCACTGGTCACCTTACAAAATTTTCTAGCTTTTCCCCTCTTCGTTACAAGCGAAATCTAGTAAACTCCCTTCTTCATCGTTCCTATTCTATCTGCAATTCCTATTCTCAAATTGATACAGAATTTCGTTTCATCAAAAACACACTTTTGCGGAATGAATATCCATCTGGCTTCATCGATAAATGCATCAGGCAATTTCTTAACAAAAAGTTTGCTCCTCGGACTCCTTTCATTCAAAAGAATCCCTCCAAATATTTTTTATTCAAGTTACCTTACCTAGGAAATATCTCCCATCACGTTGAGAAAGAATTAAAAGAATTTATTGACAAGCATTTACCAGATACCATGCTTAGATTCGTCCATGTTACCAAAAACCTCAAGCAACAACTACACTTCAAAGATCCCCAACCCCAGTTATTTAGAAGCAACGTAGTATACCGGTTAAACTGTTCTTGTGGTTCTTTCTATATTGGCCAAACTCGCCGGAATTTAGTAAAACGCCTGGATGAGCACCAGACTAGTCTCAACTCGGAAGTGTGCAACCATTTACAATTAAATCCAAATCACAGAGTTGACTTCAACAACCCACAAATTCTCACCAGCTCTCCTGACAAATCCAAACTCCTTATTCTAGAATCTCTTTGCATTCAACAATTGAAACCTAGTTTAAATTTAGACTCCAAATCCTTTCCTCTCCGTTTATTTAACACGTGACCATCGCTTCTTGTGTGTTCATTTTTGTGTCAGTATGGCGTAGTTGCTAGCCAACCTGTTTGAGGTACATTATTTGCGTTGAAAATGGCACCAGTTGAGGGCCGAAACGTTCGCAGTATGTTTATAACAAGTTGCTTGGCTGTTATTTTTGGATTAAAGATTACATCACAATTGGCAACTTGCTGTCACAAGATTCCATTACTAACTATTTATATAGACAGAACACCACTAGGCCTACATATAAGAAATAAATACTATTAATAAACAAAGGACCTTTGCGGTCCCCTCACGGAACCCTTTAAACTCACGGAACACAACGACACGTTTTGTGGAACCCCTATTGAAGAGCACTGATGTAGAATAATGAAAATGTTTTCGTAGTGAGTAAATTGCTTTTCAATGTTTTTAATCCCTTAACCACAGTCAGTGAAGTTTAATCAAATCATCATTTTATTGGCTACGTTTCATTGTCCATTAATTATCTTTTTCTTACCCGTAATCGATATAAAATGTGATGCTAGTTTTTCTCGTTTTCTCGCGCTACTGATATCTCACGTTCAGTCAGACTTATAATGCAGCTTCACCGTTTAATCCACATCGGGAAACGGACACAATTTTTTCGCCTAGTTACTCTTCAAGTCAAATAACCTATGTGGAAGCGGAAGCGGTAGGTTTTTCGCGCTTCCGCTTCTGCTTTCACAGAAAAAGACCGCTTCCACCGCTTCCAGCTTCCGCTTCCACATCCCTGATTATTACTGATACTACTTGCTATTTAGTAGGTGTTACTATTTAGAAGTCCATGCTTCGACCATATTTTGATTTTGAGAAAGAAAGAACCGACGCGATGGCGTATTAGTTAGAGCTTCCGCTTCGCAGTCGGTAGACCTGGGGTTCATTCCCCTTGTCGAGTCATACCAAAAGACTTTTAAAAATGGTATGTATAGTTTCCCTGCTTGGCGCTCGGCATTTATGGGAGGTTGTGGAGAACAAGCCGGCAAGTTCGCTTGTTGTGTCCTTGGGCAAGGCACTTAACGGGACGCCCCCATCTTTATGTCGAAGACAGGTGACCCGGAAATGGCAACTCCCAAGCGAGTGCGGACTTACCGTCCAAAATATAGCGATACATCGCTTTCTCTTGAATGGAGGATAAATATGGCAAATAAAAAAAAAAAGAACTAAAACGACTAAGGTGCCGCAGTTTTGCAGTGCTGCAAATCTATGAGATTCTCACATAAGCACGTGGAAGTGGGCAATGAAAACTTCATAGAATTGGCTGTCCTAGATATTATTTCTTACAATTGCTAACAGCATAAAGACACGAATTATAAATGTAGGTCTGCAGCAGCTATATGTGGTTGATGTAGAAAGAGGCCTTGCAGTTTTACTGGGGTTAGAATCAGTTTTTAATTAAAATTCTGATGAGAAGATTTTTTTTGTAACATATGCTCTAATTAGATTTTACAGTTTCGCAATGTAAACAGTCACAGTAGAGAATGGGTGATCGAATTGACGGTTAACTTTTTCTTCGTAAACAACAAATCGCAGACATAGCCTTTGTTTTGATCGAAAGCGCATAATCAGAGAGCCTACAATGATTTAATTGTAGGCTAAGTTATTTTTCAGTTTTCGCTTTCAATGCAAATTCACAATACACATATTGCCTGGGTTATGGCAACGACATTAGCTTATCATAACACAGCTCTTCTCAACCGATGGGCCGCGAAACGTTCTGCTACAAATTGAAGATGTTTTTTGAAAAAAATTATGAATTACGAAAGCTAAAAATGTACTATAAACTTAACACTCTTTTGTTTTGTAGCAACTTCCTTCTTGGAATAAATGATTGTTCTGAAACAAATTTATTATCAAGTGGGCCCCAAAACAAAGTCTCGGCGAAAAGTGGTCCACTACATCAAAAAGGTTGAGAAACACTGATATAACAGATATTTGAACATAAGTTTGAACGCCCAATTTTACCGCAAAGTGCTTAGTATAAGTTAATTGCTTTATTTTCTGAACTCGAAAAAATTTAATAGATTTTCACAGGACTCAAACTCGAAAGTTAACTGGCAAAAAAGAAAATGTTAAACTCGAACTTGAACTCAAAATCGTAAAACAAGCTGAACTCGAACTCAAACTTAAACTTGATATAAAAATCGACCGAGTTCGAAGCCCTGATTGTGCCACAAATTATCTGTATTACTAGATATCGGAGATAACTACATGTAATCGGTAGCGCCGAAGTGCGACGCCTGCAAAGCAGGATAAAGGGGTTTCACAAAAAGACATTTTCCTGCAGTTTTCTTGCAAATTGAATTCATGCATGTTCATGACTATGTAGCAAAAATTAGCAGAGGATATATGTTGAACATCATATATTAAAACTGAGCGCTTTGGGCTTTCAACATGGCCCTCGTAGAATACCAAAACTACACACTTATATTACAACTTAAAAATTAGAAACGAATGTGTAAAGTAGCCTATATATAAACAAAAATTTAGTAATGACACATTAACAACACATAAACAAGATAAGTACAATAAAATAATGTTGTTTCTGACGTAATAGTCAGATGTAGGTAACGTTGTAAAGTAGGACTGAACATGGACGAATCGCCTATTCCCATGTCTAGTCCTACGTTATAACTTTACCTACACCTGTCTATTACTGAGAAACAACATTATTTTGTTATGATGATCTTGTTTACGTGTTGTTAATGTGTTATTAAGCCTACCAGTTTTTTTTTATATGCATATTCATTTCTAATTTTTAAGTTGCATCGTAAACATTTAATTTTGATATTCCGACGAAGGCCCTGTTGATGAGCCGAAAACGTTCAGTTCTAACAGAAAATGTTCGATATATATCGTCTGTTTGTTTTTCCTACTTTGTGGTATAAGAAGAGTATCTCTATACCAAAATTTTATTCACAACTAGAATTTTGAAAAAATGTTTATTCATTATCGATTATCTGATCCACTGGACAAAATATATAAAAAAAACAGCTTTAAAAACAAATAGTAAATGTACTTTAGATGTATCATTTGTTTCTTGGAAAAATTTTTACAAAATTGTACTTAATTATACGCAATTTTTGTGTCTTGTGGAACAATTTTTAAGGCAATTTTTGTTTGAAATTTGTTACCGTACTCTTTGTTACTGCTACATTTAACAAATTATTACGGCTTGCGTTTTAAACATACAACAGATACGCTGCAGCTGCGCAACAAGCTTTTCAGAGGCCTCATCATAAAGATGTTTAATCTGAAATTGTTTTACTTGCAATCCATATTTTTTCACCCTGTATTACTACTACATTATCTTGTACCTCATATTGCTTAGCGCTCTAACAGTCAGTCAGGCAACGTCAAATAAAGTTCTATTTTTATCAGTACACGTTCAATAATTTATCAACAAGAATTACGAATAACATGAAGCAAATAATACTTTCCAAGTCTTAGATATTTAAACTAATTTTGTCACTGTAGAACATTTTATTTGTTTGTTTGTTACTATTGCAAATAAAATGGCTAAAACTAATATTTAACTTTTTCCTAAGGGAGAGCGCGTGCATAGAAGTCCTCTCTGTAGGCCACTGTTTGCCAGCGTGTAAAAAAACTATTTTTATCTCACAATTTTTTAAGGCGCAATTTTTGAGAAATCAAACTTTCTGAGACTTAAATTTTTTTATGCAAGTGATTTTATAATCATCAGGTTAGTCGAGTCTTGACTCGAGTCACCAGTCATTGGAATCGAGTCTTGAGTCTAGTTGAGTCATTTCGTGCAAATGTCTCGAGTCAAGCTCAATCTTTTTTTGTGCCGACTCGAGCCGAATCATTGACTCGAGTCTTCCCAACACTGATTGTCAGCAAGCAAAAAGTCTTTAAAACTCGCTCTCCTCCCCTTTTACGACTACTTCAAGCTACAGTGGACGCTGAGAAGCAATTTTTTCTCAACATATCGCATTTTGAGATAGATACTACAGAGCACCTGGTAAAAGGCCGATATAGTTTTTGTCCACTTTTTGGTTGCACTGCAAATGATTCTCTTTTTTGATTGTTAGCTTAAATTCAATCCATTTTGAAATTCCGTGTTTTCAAGATGTTTCACGTTGACTAATGTCTCATCAACTTTTGTTGACAGTAGACGTGTAGAGATCCAGTGCGGCTTCTATAATGGGAGAATCCAGACGTGTAGCGGTTCCTGTACCTGACTTATGCTATTTAGCAGCAACATGTCCGTTTTTTTTGGATGAAGCAGAAACTGCAGAGGATTGGTGACAAGTGGCTTCTCCATACAATTGGGAAGAATCGCTGCACATCTCTATAATCTCAATGTTGAATTTTTAGTCTTAAACAAAACCATCACAGCTCGTTGAAAATCCAGCAACTTTGGCATTTTAAGATGAATAAATGATTCAGTGTGCTGATCCTGCATGTCTGCTACAACATAATTGTGGGAACAGCCAAACAATTTTTGGTCTGATCGGATTGGCTGACAGCAAAGGAAGTCAAAATAACTGCAATCAAGATATTAATATTCGAGAGACTGCATGAATAAATAGTTGTGATGTATAAATACCAGATAAAATGATATTTACCGGTTTTTTACTAGACACCCTGTATTAGCGAGAGATAACTAAAACAAAATCAAAAAATTCCGAAACAACAGCTCAGATCATTCCTCATTGTATAAAAATAGAATTCTGACTTGCATTTGTTATGTTTGCTGCTTCAATAAATGTTTTCGACGTTGATAACACCCAATAAAACTTTTAATTTCAAATATCACAAATTAATATTGAATGATATTTGGCCTAATGAACTACGTACGTTTTAATAATGGATATAGGTTGTTGCAGCAGCAAACCTGTTTGTAAATGTTCAACTAAAATTTTAGCGCGTGAAAACGGAAGACTACATGAGTGTTTTTTAGTTAAATTGCAAACAATTTGCAAAATTTTTTGGTTTCTATAAAGAAGTAGTTGCACACTTACGTTTGTGTCAGCGACTGACCAAAATTTTGTTTTTTAAGTAGACCGCTTTTTCTACAACTGAAGATATAAATAGACCTATTGGAGATGCAGTTATCCTAGTAGTCCACTGAAATAAATAATTATACTAATAATTATTTAATGCGATTGTTTGTGATCGCTACAAGGTGTGACACAGTAATCGCATTTGGGTGGTGTGCGCAAATTAGTGCTGCAGCAATTTTAACGACATCACATTTTCTCGTACGCAAATACCAAGCTGGTGTTCCTCAAACCTTGTCGTTTAGTTGCCATATCCCCGGCTTGTTCCACTACAAATATCTATGAGACGTATAAGGCAATACACTAGCCGTGTAGGGATTGGCTTGATTTGTGATACAAGCTGTCTGAAATGGCTAAAATGCTTATAGACATGTACACGCCCCTGATTTTTTTGGGTGTGATTTTTGAAGTATTTCAAGTTTGTTTCCATAGCAACAGTTAGTGCCTGAATAAAAACTAATAAGGCAAAGAGAGGGCTGAATGAGTTGTTTTGCTGTTGGTATGGTTTGGAGACACCAATTCTCTGAAATGACTACAGTCGTTTTGTTTATTTGTTATCGCTATTTGGTCAACGGCACCGTGTCTAAATTGAGGAAAATTTAATGCTTTTTTGGCAGACTTAAAATTAAGATAAACAACTTTGTAAGAAATCCAAAATTGTTTGCTTTTTATGCCTTTTTATGAAGCTTAGTTTTAAATAAGCCAAGCATTTTCCGTTTTATGACTGTTTTTATATTTATAACTTAAAAGAATATTTTTTTTTATTATATGCTTAAATAATACTCAAATCAATTGTATATTTTGCGAACGAAGGCCTACTGACTTTCTTTGATCTATTCGAAAACCGTTTTACCATTTTAAATACCGAGTTTCATTAATGCCAAAAATAGTAGTTTTTGTATATTTCAACTGTATTGTTCTTGAGAATTTGTTGTAACTTACTTTCTCTGAAAGTAACTTTTTAAATTTCGTTACAGCTGGATTTACGTTATTAATATTTTAGGACAGCTACATCTACCTTATTAGTACTACAGTACAGCTGCATTTACGTTCTAATTGTCTTAGGGCCTTATTCACCAAGTCGAATCAAATTGATTCGTCGATCAAAATCAAAGTAAAATCAACTGATCTTACTTTGATCGAAACTTGGGTTTCGTATTCACCAACTAAAATCAACCTAAAATCAGTTGATTCTCGATTTGATTTTGATCGCCGAATCAAACAGTAGCCAAGATGCAAATTTGCTCAGTGATGCATGAAAACCAACGATTTTTAAAAAATCGCACAGGGAGTTTTATTTGAAAAGTTGTGGTTGAAATATAGTCCAGTCGGACATATGTTTTATAAACGCATACAAGGTGTTTTCGCAGGTATTGGTTTGGTGAATAGATTTTCATTGCTGCATAAGCTGTGGTGGCTTCAAATTACTAGAGTAGGCAAGGCGAGCAGTGAAAGCAAGGTAAGCGGTGTAGAAAAGGTGGGCAAGGCAGGCTGTGTGGGCAATGTAGGGTAAGTAGGCAGTGTGGGATAGGTAGGCAGCGAAAGCAAGATGCACTACCTACATTGCTTACAGTAGTAATTTAGATACAGCCGAAATCAGTAGGGTAAATAAATTCAGCAGCTATGAAAATTTTTTGAAAGAGATGACTGAGGCAAAAGGTAAGTAGGGGAAAGCGGGGCAACGAGGGACACGGGACAGACAGTTTAAGTTGTGTTAGTACAGTATTAATAGATATTTTACGACATAGTGGGCTATTGAAAGCAATATTAGTTGTTTGTAAAAATCTCTAAAACCAGTTTTCATTTATCAGACAGTGTTTTTTTGAGGGCATCATACTGATTACAGATGTTAGGCTTAGTTAAAGTTATTGATTTTACTTGGCCTACCCAAAAAAATTGTAGTTTAATCAAATTTTGAGCTCCCAAGAAGTCGCTCATTGACTCCTCATAGAGCGATCACACTCCTCGTCGCATATTTACTGTTGACATCAGTAACGTTTTTTACGTCTAATAAATCATGCGCTAACGCACTTGCTTTTGTTTATGCTCTAGCTCTTATTGTAGGTAGTATTAAACATTGAATTATTGGAGAATGTTGCCGAATATTTGCTACTGTAGCAACCTCAATTACTACAAACCGCAAACAGAAAGTCACCCACAGCAGTCTTAAGTTATAAACCGAACGGAATCACTACTAGTAGCAATCATGATAGAAGTGAGTAGTCGCCGTATGACATGCTCTCATTTTATCTTAAAATACAGTCGGATGCCTACCGTTGCGCTACACTACAATAAAATAATCACCGATTATCTTATACTTAAGTTTTGTTTTGGCAGTTTGATAGGACAACGGCATCATTATCTACAACTTTGTAAAAAAATAACGTGTAACATTCATAGTTGAAACTTCCCCTAAGCCCCTGAAATAAATTTTTTGTTGAAAAAATTGATGTTAACAGAGTTGAACTTTTTACACCACAAGCAGTTGCTTGATGCACTAAAACCACGTGCATTAACAATTTCATTGGATGGTATTAACATATATCAACATCACTTTAACAATTTTATGTGATGCATAGTAATAATATTATTGCAGCAACAAAAAAGCCAGCAACTCAAAACCTTTTTTCTAAAATAAAAAATTGTTTTCACATAATTCAATCAATCAATTTTATTTTATTTTTGTCGAAATCAGCATACATAGACATAAATTTGACAGCAGTGGACAAAAAAAGGAGACGATGGCAAAACGATATACGTAAATACATGCACATGAAAAGAATTTAGATTGAATGTGAAGATAATGGCATGGTCATCGCACCTGAAGATACCAAACAAATAAAAAACACACACGAAGAAAAGCATATACAAAGTGTTGCTAGATACAATAAAAATAAAAAACTGTCATGTTGTAACCCTAACAGGGGAGGCTATCAGGTGCTACACCTTGCCCAAGGGTGACCTGGGAGCAACGACATCTAGGAGACAGCTCCTTTACGTCTCAAGGCACATAAACCTTGTCGCCGGTTGTAGTTTTAAGTCATACACCTAGGACTAGATTAAACACATAGCTATTATCAAAAAGAAATTACTGTGAGTTAGTAGTACCGTGATGGTATTCCCAGCTGCATTGTTTGCGTAAAATTTAATCAACTCAATTAATAATCAATTTGATGCAGAGTGACCTTAACAGACGAAAACAACTTATTGTTCCAATGTGATATGCAATGATGAAGTTTCAGTAGTTTAATGGTCTTTATGAATTGATCGTTCATGGTTGACTGTTCTCACTTCACTGTCACAACCTTCAGAGGATCCATCTGAAAACAGAAAAAAGAACACAGAAACCATAGCACTATAAAAGACTATATCATAAGCAGTCACATTTCCTAGATGTGAATTTTAAGTGGATTAAATATTCATGAAGTGATAAAGAACTGCCTTGATTGGTTGATAAAAGATTTCAAAGATTTTATTCTCTTAATGCTGGAGGAAGCTTATTCCATTGCACAGGACCTTTGTATTTGAATGACTGCTGGGTTAGTTTAATTCTGCAAAATTTAGGAAATATCTTAGCTTTCGACTGTGACCTACCAGCATTGCAATTTCGATATTGTGCTGAAAGAAGTCATTAAATGCATGTGGTAGCATGTTATTAAAATATTTGTGCATAAATTTAACTATCTCTAATTGAGCAGTTTGTTCTATTCTCATAATGTTATGCTTTTTCATAACTGCTCTTATGTCATCTTCTTTTTTGGCAATAAATGCTAATTGAATGACTTTATTTGTTGTGTTTTGGACCAAACAACAAAAAAGTTATGACACCAGCCACCAGCATATATATATTATCATATAATGCATTAATCTGCATCAATCTGTCTAAAAAGTGTATATATAAGAATATTGCTTGATTTAACATGATTGTCAATCCTTAATAAGCCACATATGATATTAAAGTGTCGCATAAGGACTGGGTAAAAAAGCTGCTTAAAGTTTTTTACAAAAAGTAATACTAATTCAAACACCTTGCCAATAATCTTGGAAAAAGTTGTAAGCAGTATGACAGCAATTAACGTAAGCAGATATAGACAAGTATGTAGATAAATCTTAAAGTATTTTGTGAACTGTTTTTCATGCCAGACGTACATGTTTCAGTGTTACCACTAGTTTGTTATTAATTTGTTTTACATATTTCTTTGTAGAAGCACCTGTTGTGTATCTTTTGCAGAGTGATGCTTTGCACACACATGGTGAAATGCATTTACCTGCAAACTTGTTCTTTTGTCATTACTTTAAAAATAAAACAAAGTCTTTTACCTTGATTGGGAAAGATGCAATTTCTTTGGCACTTAAAAATGTAGGCCTACAACATTATACAAATGTAGAAAGTATTGTTAAGCCATCCACAGTTTCTCTCTATATATACAGACTGTGAGCCATCTTACAAAATTGACAACAACCTGAAATAAACAAATTTAAAGAATTTTTCAAAACATAATATCATTGTTGTTGAAATACATTAATAACATTTAAGTTGCTAAAGCAGCTATATGTAAGTTGCTAAAGCAGCACTATATAGCCAGTATAGTAGTACTTGTGACATTAATTAAGTGGGTTAAAACAAAAATGAAGTGTATGATAGTGCCAAGTGCAGTCTTTTACTCACATCCAACAGTCAATGTGAAGTGCTCAAAATTGTTTGAGATTGAAATCACATTGTGGACAAACAAAAGTTCCTTTGTTAGGTGTCACATGGGCAGACTGTTCTCTCCCTAGTATCACTGTCAACAGCAGTAAAAATCACTGAGCTCAGACTTTTTTTTGCATTTATTTTTTTGTTGTTGTGTTTAGCCTTAGGCCTAATTTCTTAGCCTGCTGGTAGCTAGTTAATCTTAATAAAACTACTACTTAAAAGGCTACGTAAACTATACATTAATATCTAACGCTGTCTAGCCTAATCCTAAACAATTAATATTGTATAAAACTGTATAAAAAGTAAACTGTTTGTCTTCATGTATAAGAAATTGGTTCATATTTATACAACACAATTTTAGCTTTAAATGAATTTTGAAGGATTAGGTTATATACATTGGTAGTACCTTTTGTTAATTTACTAACAATTAGTAAAAGCAATCAATTTAGTAAAGCTCTATTTACACTTATCCAAATCTACACATTACCCTACTTTAGCCGGAAAGCCTGAGTACCGCTAGCACAAGCTAGAATGCGAACGCTTGAAGAAAGTAATCCTATATTGCTAGGATAGGAAGCCAAAATAGCAAAAAAATTAAAATCCTAAAATTTCCTACTAACCAAGGCCACCTAGAACATATTTTCTAGGTGGCCTTGTACTAACCCATAGCTGTTAGCTGTTTGATTCTAGTTTGATTTACCTACAACAGCGAATCAAATTTTCGGCTAAAATCGGTTGATTTGATTTTTGTTTGATTTCGAATCAGCCTTGATCGTGCTTGGTGAATATGAACGATTGGTTGATTTGAGTTTGATTCTCGATTTGATTTGATTTTACTTTGATTCGACTTGGTGAATAAGGCCCTTAAAGATTAAAATCAATTACAGTACAGGGTGGATCTAGAGCAGCGTTCTCCAACCTGTTGAAAGTCACTCAATATTCTTGCGGACTGGTTTGAAGCACGAAAGATAAATAGGCCTGCATGCAACTGAAACATGCATCAACTGGCATTGTGAAAATTAAGTTAATTTATTAGATCTATATGAAACATAAGATATAAACTATACAAATGTTGAGCCTTCAAAATTACAAAATGAATAAAGCAGTAATAGTGTATAGTTATTGTTTCCTATGAGGCCCGGTAACCAGTAACCCACGGACCGGTACCCGTCCGCGACCCGGGGGTAAGGGACCACTGATCTAGAGTAGATATACAGTTATTAAAAGTAGGGTTTAAATCCAAAAGTAGGTTTGTAGTTTTTATGTAGGCACTTTTAAACCTCTGGATGTCCTCTGCCAACATTGCAACATTCTTCACACCTGTCCAAAACACTCTGACACACAGTGCGGCACAAATTTCGATTTTCATCAATTTCTCTGAATGCATCATAAATGTATTCTTTTAATTCATTTACTCTTTTGGGATTCTTTTTATACATCTTGCTGTTTACAAAATCCCAAAAAAGAAATCCAGCGGTGTCAGGTCAGATATCTATGTGGTTATCATTGTAGCTATCTGTGTGGACGATCTTAACTTGTTCAACTGGGCAATACTTTATCTAATGAAAGGTTGCTATAGTATGGAGTTCCAAAGGTTTAATACTTGGGCCATTACTGTTTTTAATTTATGTGAATGATCTACCTAACTGCACAAATAATGGAAATACTATCATGTTTGCTGGTGACACTAACATTTTCTTGAAAGGAAAGTGCTGTAAATCTTTCGTAAATGTTGCCCATCAAGAATTGGAATGCATTGACTCCTGGTTGAATGCCAATAAGCTAACCCTAAATATTAATAGGACAAATTTCATAGTTTTTCACACACCAAACAGTCAAGCTTCCTCAAATAATCTTGGTCTTTATATAAGAATAATAGTATTAGTCAAGCTTCCTCAAATAATCTTGGTCTTTATATAAGAAATAATAGTATTAATAGTAAATTCAACCTAGTTTTTGGGAGTAACAGTCCTTGAGCATCTGAGCTGGAAGATGCATATGGAATGTATTTCAAAACAAATGAGAATAAACTTTGTAGGAGTAAGAACGGTGTCTTCACTCTTAAACAAAAAAGCACTAATGATGCTTTACAATTCTCTGATAAAAAGCTTTCTCACACACTGTATTTCCTCTTGGTACTTTAAAAATACAATTGTGCTTCATAAACTCCAATGCACTGATGCAGTGCAAACAAATTTATTTGATTAATATTCAATTTGAAGTATAGGACATCTGTCACTTACATAATAACAGAAAATAGGTTTATTATTTATAATAAACATCATTGTCCAGAACATTCTTGATATGATTATGAAGAGACAGTGTATTGGTTTTAAGTTACCGGTGTATATTATATGGCTGCAGTCTTGTATTTCTGTAGTGTACTGTAGTTTTTTTTAATTTTATTTTGTGCTCCTTTCCTGTTATCTCGACTGTTGATGGATAAATGCTTTGTGGTTCGATGTTTGGTGTCCCCAGTTTTGATACCTTTTAGCTTTAATATCTGTTTCATGTGCTGTGCTGTTTTACTGTTTATTAAAAAATTTTATTTACAGTTCGTCAAGTTTTTGTTAACTAGCCTAATTGGGTGCCTAAAAATCTTGACTATGAGCCAAATATTAAGCAATTCAGTGCGCCCAACTTTTATATGTTGCCAGTTTACCAAGTAGAAGTGCCTCCAAAGACAAATTAAAAATTGGTTGCTTGCGATAACAGAAAATGAAATAATGTCAATTGAAAACTTATTTAAATTTGAGACTACAAACTTGATGTATCAACATTTTAATAACTTATTACCGAGTGTATTTGGACATACTCTTGATCAAAGCATTCTAAAAAGCAGTACTAGCAAAACTAGGAATGGTTCAAATGTTTTTCCAAAATACTGCTAGTTAAAATTAGGCAGTGGCTATTTTGCCCTCGACGGCAAATGCCCTTATAATCTATTTTGCCGTAATCATTCGCATGTGTTTATATAGCTAAATTTGCTATTATTACACCAGTGACACTGTGGTGCAGTGGACAGAGCGCTGGTCTTGAGATACCATGGTTGTGGATTTGAGTCTCAGCTGGCAGGGCTTTAAAAGAAAGGCAGTGTACCCTGAAGGGGCAGGCTCGGTATGTAAATGTACGGTGCAGTGTACACTGGAAGGGAGTGTACATGGTGGGGGATAGAGACCTGGGGGTGCAAAATTTTTTTAATTGGTTTTTTAAATTGACCAATCAGAAATGACCAAAAGTCACATGTTTAGTATGTCATCAAGATTGACCAATCACAAACAACTCACGGCAAAATAGTCTCTGAGGGAAAATTGCCGTCGACAGCAAAATAGCCACTGCCTTAAAATTAACCAAACAGTAAGTATAAAGGAACTTTAATGTGGAATAAAATACCTGATTCAATCAAAAACATTACACACATTAAGGGATTTCATAAAGCACAAAAATGTTCCAGTTGGAATCAACATCTTCATTCACTAAGGGGTATATGAACAATAAAATTGAATTAAGTTTTGCCAAGTCTCCAATCATAATTTTGCCCATATCCATTTGTTGCTGATTTTGATTGTCTAAACTTTAAGGCAGTGGCTATTTTGCTGCCAGTGGCATTTTACCCTCAAGAGACTATTTTGCCATGAGTTATTTGTGATTGGTCAATCTTGATGACGTACTAAACATGTGACTTTTGGTTGTCTCTGATTGGTCAATTTTAAAAACAAATAAAAAAAACTGTGCACCCTCAGTGTACACTCCCCCACCCTGTACACTCCCTTCCAGTGTACACTGCCCCGTACATTTACATACCAGGCCTGGCCCTATGGTGTACACTGCCCTTTCTTTCAATGCTCTGCCAGCTGAGATTTGAACCCGCATCCATGGTATCTCCAGCCCAGCGCACTGACCACTACACCGCAGTATGATGCTGGAGATTCCTTTTAAGCAATTTTTCTTGTATCTTGGCGTGATGCCTAAGGCAGATCCCTCTTAAATACCGATAGGAGATCACTTGAAATTTGCTAGCTAGCAACTGGCACTATCTATACTAAATGCAAATTGATAAAGTTTTAATGATGATGCCACACCCCTTCTAGGGCTTGCCGATGTGACATTTTGTCCACATCATGTGTGCATTCTTAAATGAGACCTCTATGTATAGGTACTGCTGCATTGTAATGCTTTGTATCCGTGTATTTCATCATTGTTTGGGAACTATGGCAAATTTATTATGATTTAGATTAAGCATATTTATTAGGAAGTGGCTATTTTGCTATAAACTATATTTTACAGTTGGAGGCTATTTTGCTGTCACCATACATGAGTGCTTAAATAGCCATATTTGCTAGAAGTTTGGCAGTGGTGCTGTAGATAGTGTACCTACCTTGAAATGCAATAGTTACAGGTAGATTCTTCACTGACAGGGTACTTAGACAAAGGCAATGTACCCTGGAAGGAAAGGCTTGGTATGTGAATGTATAGGGGAGTGTACAGTGTGGGGAAGTTTACACTGGGGCCACATGACCAAAAATCACAAGTGTAATACATTGTTAAAATTGACCAATCACAAACGTCTGATGGAAAATAGCCTCCAAGGATAAAATGCCTTTGATGGCAAAATATCTACTGCCTTTATATTATTGTCTGTTTTGCACCTGCCTGATGAGACCCAATAAGGTGGAAACCAGTCTTTGGTTATTGACAAGTGAAAGATTGTTGTATGGTACAGTGTGATGCTGGAGATTGCATTTTTCATTTTAAATTGATTTAAAAATGTGCACAAACATGTATGTATGAATGTGTGCTCTTTGCATGCATAAGATTGTGACATTTTGTGTTCTCCTGAAAGCAATGTCAAATTTGTTTGATTCTGTATATATTGGTTTGCTTTTTTTTGTTATGGCATTGCTCATGTCAACAGACAAACCAAAACCAAAGTGCCAACAGGAAAACTCTTGCTGACAAGCCGTGATTGGGTAGATACCAGTAATGCAGTTGTACTAGTTACTACTTGTCTGCAATGCTCTGCTATATTTGCTCTATACAAGGTTTGAGTTCAGGTGAGGGTCAAGGTTAGTTGACATTGCAAGACATCGTCATGGACATTGCTGACGTGTGCTGTGTAGTAGGACCCTCAGGAATGTGATGTTGATAGAAAAGAGAGGAGATAAATTCATGTTAGATAAATTTCTAGTAACCTAGAGTTACCTACTGTCTGACTAGTACAGTTGCACCTTCAAATTGCTGGCCCAGAGTGGGTAGATGAGATTTTGATTAAGCTAACTAATTTTTTTTACTTTTCAGTTTAAGTTCAATAGGTCTATGGCAGTAAGACTGCAATTGCACTGGCAGAGATTCAAGCATAATGATGAAGATTTTTAATCTGATAAATCTATCCACTTGCAGTTTTAAAAGTCATGTTTGTTTGTTTCATCCTGGAAGACTTTATGCAAATGGTAGACTCCACTTCGCCTCTGAGAAGGTCGGTACAAACAATGATATTTCGCAATGTAAGCAGTTAGCAATATTTGCTCCATTTCCACATGAGAGAAGTTTAAATTGGTTTTCAAGACGATATTATTCTCAAAATCAAGATCATGGCAAGTTTCATGAAATATACAGCCTTTCTACGTTTCATTGCAAGCTGTATCTATCTATTCTTATACTTGCGAGATATCAAATTGGTCTCGTTAGCCTGTCAATACCATCTACTATATATGGTTGGATGAATGAAGTTATAACCTTCTCACAGGCTGGGGCGGTTGGAATTTTAGGGTGTACACTTGCTGGCATTGCTATTTTTTTAATTGATTATCAACGCAACACCTTATACACGGCACAAATTAATGATCAGTTTACTCAAATGAAAGTTGGATATTTAACAGCATTGGGCAACAAAAAAGAAAAGCTGATACCCATTAAAAGTTCAACGTACGTTCAAGATCCTGAATTTAAAATATCAAATGATGAATCCAACCTGATACACAGCTCCTTGAATTTGAAATACAAATTGACCCTAAAACACAGCTTCAATCCAAATAAGAAATTGTTACTACAAGCCTATGGACCAGCTACTTATTCTTTAATTAAAGAGCAACAAGTTGAGTAAAATATTTATTTTGCATTGTAATGTGTAAAAAAGCTGCATTAACAACAGAAATTAGTGGTACTCCTAGTTTCAACCAACAGTGTTCCAAAGGAACTTGACATTCTTTGCAAATGTTGCATTTCCAAGACCCCTACTCTTTAGCAGGGGTTAAGATTTGGGTTGCTGGCCGGTGCGGAATTAAATATACAATCATAACTCCTTTCAGTCACATGGCAATACCTGTGACATCTCATTATAGTCACTACTTTCAAATTACCCTAAAAACACGGCGATTAAAACCAACAGAATATAGTAGTTTACATGAATGGAAGTAATTTCTCTCTTTCCAGATACCCCTGGTGTATTGGTTTGTTGGTCACAGAATTTGATTATCCCGTAATATTGGTATCGATATGCTAGTATTGTTAATGATGAATATGAGCAAGCATGTATTGATTAAAGGTATGAAAATAGCTTGGTAAATTAAATTAGACTGTGCAGTAAAACGTTTTTAAAACATGCAGTTAGCATTATTTTGTGTGAATATTTTTGTTATGTGTGATTCTTCTGCCATAACAATATTTTGTGATGATGAAAAAGAAATCGGTATTTGCTTTTCAATTCTTTTCTCATTCATTTGATGTTAATGTCTTGGTCTTTGTTCTTTTAGTAAAAAGAAGTACACATTTTAACATCAATTTATTTAGTTATAAAGGTAATTTACGAGCTGTATGTGCATATTCACACGAATGACGTAGTTATTTCACAAAGTAATAGTATTGCAAATAATAGAAGCCCATTCCGATAATTTAATGAGACAATCCCTGGTTGCGTTTCATCCTTTTGGACTCATCAGCAGGGCCTGTCCCGTCATCACCAAAAAACAAAACCCCATATTTGCCATAATATGAAAAATGTAGCATCTTTCTATTACAAATTCCTTCACACACATGACGTGCGCAGTGCATGCTATCACTTTGGTATGAGGATCCCATCCCTATCAAAGATGCATTGTATTAATCGAAGAGTCAACAGCAAGCGAGAGAGAGAGATCCGGTTTTTTAAATCCGGTTTTGTCTGCGTTAACGCAAGTGGCCGGATTCACCTCGTGCTTCTCAACAGTTTGTACCCATCATTACGCCACTTCACTCTGTCAATGGCATCCTCCCTTTTCAGTCCAATTTGATTGATATGCTCCTCCACGTCATATTCGGCCGTCCACGCCCTCTTTTTCCCGCCACTTAAAAATCCAATGCTCTTCTCAAAACATTACCATTATCCCCTCTCAAAGCATGCCCATACCATCGCACTCCACTCGCCCTGGTTAGTCCATCCAAGATATCCTTTAAACCCAGCAAACTCATTAGTTCTTGGCTCCTTCTTTTCTCAATGATCTTGACTCCACTCATTGCTCTCATCATGGCTTTTTCAATTCTCAAAATTGCCATCTCATTCTCCCTTAGACACCACGTCTCGCACCCATACAGCATTGCTGATCTTACGCAACTCTGATAAATCCTCCCTTATATTTTTAAGGAACACTTTCTCCCATAAAGTAACTCCCCATATTCTCTAAATTTTATTCATCCAATTCTCGTTCTTGCTATTACCACTGCTTCACTTCCACCACTGGCGTTCAGCCTGTGCCCCAAATAACAAAAGCTCTTCACAAAGTCAACCTGGTTAAAAAAATGATAATTCTTCACCTGGTTCCGCAATTCCTTCCTTTGTATCAACACATAGTTCATGAACAAAGCCTTTTGCCAGAGTTGAAGTCACCCTCTTCATTTTCGCGCATCTACCATGTACCCATTTACCACACTTTGTGCACATCACCGAATTTGCCATCACCCTCTTGCCGCACTTGGCACATGGATCAACTTTACTCTTGAGGACCTCACCTTTTGAACCGCTCACCATTACTTTGGTTTTCTTGAGGTTCACCTTCAGCCCCTTGCTTTCAAACGCCTCTTTCCATTTTAAAAGCTTTTTCAAATTCTCCATACTTTCATTAAAACCAAGTCATCCTCATACAAAAATTCATTCATCAGGTAAGCAAAATCTATTTAAAACTCTTACCTCTATGAACATAGTGCGTGATCACTATAACCCTATCATACATGTATGATACGGTTGACAGGTAAGGGTTTTAAATAGATGTCGCTTGCTGTTGACTCTTCCAGTAGTACACTGCACATTTTAACATGAATTAATTCACTATTATACCAAAAGATATATATTTGAACAGATATATTATAATATCAGCAGATATATATGAAAACTAGAAAGTTTTTGCTTAATAGGTTACCTTTCCATTGTGTCGTCTGTTTTAACCTTTACTTTAAACAAGAGATTTTGTCATGCTGCTTACAGTTGTGTAGATTTTTAATTAGCTGCTTGAATTATGAAGCTAAATTTGTAGTCACAATCTCGGTTGAAAATCAATGGCATCACTTGGAAAAGAGCTCTAACAATTTCCCTTTTAGAATATAAATGCCGTGTTGGCGGTTGGTATTTTGCCGATGTTATTTTTTAATTTGGCGTACAGTGTAACATTTCTTACGAATTCTCTGTGAGTTGCCCCGCATGTCGTAAAAGACGACTCTTGGGTACCCACCAGTTGCAGTCCGCCTTGGTGGTGGGGCTACAAGTCACTGAAGACTGGTTCCAAATGGGCTGCCATCTTTCTCTTAGCCTAATTTCAATTAGGTTGACGGCGTGAACCTGAATTGCCGTTCATGCCGTACCTCCATCCCAGGAAGAAGAGGGGTAATCACAAACAATTCTCTGTGATACCACTGAAAAAGATCCTCAGCTATAAGCATTTTAGCGCCGAACTCTTCTTTGTTTTTTCATGCTTTACAAAAAGTTTTTCATAATGTATCAAAGGTTAAAAATTTTAAATGCTATCAACACAGTTTTGACTTTATCAGAATAACTATGTCAAAAGGTTAATAAAACATTTGAAGATGGACATTTCTCATTGCTAATGGATAAGTTTATTCTATTGGCAATTGACATCTAAATTGTGATTGTGCTGTTCTTGTCTTTTAGTAAAATGCTGTTTTTCAATGTTCTACTGGTTTTAGAATTAGAGTACTTAAAGTGTTCATGATTAGTTATTTAACGTATATTGTTTTTAATAAAAAGGAGGGAGAGATCCAATGTTTTAAATTCAGTTTGGACTCTGTTAACAGAGGTGATCCTAGTCTGTCCAAAGTTTCTTCCGAACTCAGCAAATCCATAAGTTCTTGACTACTAATTTTCTCAATCAATTTAACTCCAGCTTATTGGTTTCTTAGTTCTTTTCGAAATACTGTAAAAGGTTGCTTCTTTATTTACACACTATTCTAGGCTGACGAAACGGAAAGAATGTTCAGTGAAAAAAAATTTTCGCATTTTAAGAATTTTTTTTTATTTCGCTAATGCGCAAAAATGCATGAGTTGATTATACAGTAGACGCCGCTTATTATGACCACCTTGGGACCAAACCATTTTGCTCATAATATCCGAATGGTTATAAAAACTGAAGCCGCAATAACAGCTCCTGAATCGACGCCGTAAGCCACAAGAAGTCCAAATACCGTCAAATTCATCGTTTACTCGCGAAATAACAGTGTGACGTTGGCAGTAAAACAAAGTACAGTACTGTAACACTACAAGTGACGGTAAAATTTAGTACAGTGTGTAACAATATGTTGAAAAGGCGAAGTTATAAGTGCGTGGCGGGAAAAAATACTGTACTGTAACAAGAAAGATGGAGAAAATGTTGGTCATATTATCCGAAATTTGGTCTTATTAAACGGAGAATTTTAAATGGAGAAATTCCGGACCGTACCAAATTGGTTATAATAAGCGGCTGGTCATATTATCCGTGGTCATAATAAGCGGCGTCTACTGTAATTACATTCAGTAACTGCAGTTGATATCGTTTGAATAAATCAACTGCTTTGGTGGTTCAAATGTTGCGTGATGAGATTTGAACGTTAAATTAGGGGCGTCTAAATCGGTCTTCGTGAGTTTTTGTGGAACAATTGGCTGGTCAGATTGATCAATTAAAAATAAGTATCTGTTACTTCAGTAACGCAGTTGAAATACGCACTGCATGAATGTAGCTATATATTAATAAGTCGATTTTACGTTATTTCTTCCACGTTTCGCTGGCTTGACGTGCTGATTCAATGTATGTCTACCACTACTCACTCGCTTTCGAACCAGACTTTTTTTTTTTTTATTTGCCATATTTATCCTCCATTCACGAGAAAGCGATGTATCGCTATGTTTTGGACGGTAAGTTCGCACTCGCTTGGGAGTTGCCATTTCCGGGTCACCTGTCTTCGACATAAAGATGGGGGCGTCCCGTTAAGTGCCTTGCCCAAGGACACAACAAGCGAACTTGCCGGCTTGTTCTCCACAACCTCCCATAAATGCCGAGCGCCAAGCAGGGAAGCTATAGATACCATGGAACCCCAGGTCTACCGACTGCGAATCGGAAGCTCTAACCAATACGCCATCGCGTCGGTTTTGCTGAAGCATCAAAGCACTTCATATTCCAGATGCATTTTCTGGCAAACACCACTGGTGCTTTGCTAAAATTGATGAAAAAAGTATTTCGACCTTTAGGGTGGAGGTTGCCAGTTACAAATCCGATATGATCCTCGTTCGCCATTTAGTTATTGTCACAGCGTCAAAAAATAAACCGCCGTCCCTTGAATTTCAACATGAAGCCAACGCTAAGTCCCTGTTTAAAAGAATAGCTTATTCAAAAAATCGGCAACTTGGTTAAGTGAGTTGGAGCACGGTTAATGGTGGCAGTCATAATTGTTCTTGCATTAATAAACTTCGAGGCTCGCTATAGGCGTAACAGTTTATTTTGTATGGGGCTGTGGCTAGCAGAAGTGAAATTTGATGTAATTCTGATCCAGTACACTAGGCACCACAGGAAAAATAATACTAAATAACAAAAATACGTCACACACACAGTATTCATCACTGTACAATTAGGCTAATGCAAATAAAATTAGGTCCAATCCGTGTATTAGTATAATTACATTTTCCTAACAAGAACAAAATGGAGGTAAATGAATAACTTGCAACAATTTTGACAAAATCATCGTCTTAAAAACTACAAGTAGGCCTAACGTTTAAGCAAATCTCAACAATAGGAATTTTATAGCAGTGAAAATTTTATTACTTTATTAGCAGATAGTACCAAAAGATAAAAACAAAACCAATTGGTAGCCCAGTATTTAGAAACAAGGCGTTTGAATTGAGTTTTAGACACACTGTTGACCGCTTCCAATGGCAAATTGTTCCAGGTGTTAATACAACGTTTAGAAAAAAATTTCTGCTATTACCGTAAAACCTAAATATTTCCACAGAGTCTATAGTTATGACCAATAGTGAGAGAAATATTTGGAAAGAAAAAAATTGAGTAATTTGAAATCGAAATGTTATTAATAATTTTGAAACCTGTAAAATCAGCGATGCGTCTGGGTTTTTCCAAAGAACGCGTTTTCATCTAAACACAAAGATGAAATCTTTTACGTTTTTTTTGCAGATCAAGTTTTTCAAAGCGCTCTTTTTTGCCATTTTCAACCCCAAACTAAAATGAAGATGTTTTTTGAGATCAAGTATTTTGGGTATCATTTTAAGTACTTAAATATTGCCATAATTTTCGCCCACTTTTACAGTCGTTGGGGCCTGACATTATTTTGGGAGACTTTTGCCCCTCTATTTTTACGCTTATGTTGCACACGTGTTACCAAGAAATTCGAAATTCTATGGAAACCTAATCCTGCTAAATTTCTTGCACAATCAATTTCCAAAAAAGAGTCGTCTCAGAAGATTTGTCTTATTTCGAATGTGTTCTGGTTGGTATCACAATGATTTCGTGATGATAATCGAACTGCCAAAATTTTCCGACTGCCGAAATTTTGCGACTTTCCCACCTGTACTCCAGCAAAACGAAGTAGATTCGCAGATAAGCATCTTGAAATGCTTATATTTTTGCAAGGAAATAAAATTTTACGGTTCAATTGAAATCAAGCCTAAAACTTTTCTTTACCTAGAACTGTATTCGCGCTACTTTAGGTTAACGCAAACGGCATCACTTTTCCTTGTGTCAAGATTTCAACGACAAATCGCTTGATCAGCCAGCGAGTAGATATTGCAATCTTGGGCACTGCTTACTTGAGGCTGCGATGATCCTAACCATACATATCATTGAGCATAAAGCCTCAGTGTTCAGCTGCAGAAAATCGCACATCTAATCGGCTTCCTTTGGTGGCCAAGCGGTTATTACGGTGATACCGGTTAGAATTTCCCTTAACCGAAAGCCTTTGTTCACACTTAAGGGTAGCTGGTGTGGATGGTACATAGGTGTTGGAAGTACGGGGCTAGGGGGCTGAAGTCCCCGTTAATTATTTCATCCCCCCTTTACTTTTTGAGCCCCCATAGCCCCCCACTATCCACCCAACCACACTATCTTAGTCTTCTACAAATCACCATTAAAAGTCAAAACCACACAATGTAGTCTGCAATCTGCACCAACGAATCTTTCAAAGCTGGTTTTTGTTACCATTGTTCAATTAGCATTGTCCTTATTACATCGCAAACCTGATTTTCGGTTTAAATTTTAAATTTCATGTTTATAAACTCAAACAAATTTTCACTATCGGTACCAGCTGTTGTAGTGCTTACACACACAAGGACACTTAGAAACGCAGTTATGTGGTGATGCAGTATGCATATAGGTGGCCTTGGCTTACGCACAGCTTCGTCGAAGTTCATTAAGTGGTCCTGAGGGCTTCGCCCCCCAGACGTTGATACGGTGTTATCGTTTTCAGCACCCCGTATCAAAATAGGTTCCAACGCCACTGGGATGGTAGGTTCGAATCCCACATTATGTCGGTCTTTTGCTGACACTGACTTAGGGTAGTGACGTATTTACTGGTTTTGATTGAGGCAAACATCATAATCCAGGGTTAGATCTCTGTTCTCGTTAAATTACTTTCCCATTACCTGGTAAATCAATACAAACTTTTTCTTGTTGTTTACGCCAAAGATGACGGGCGTAGACTTTGTAGGTACGGTATTTCATGCAAACGCTGACTTCGTCAATTGATTTTGTTAACGTGCACAAAACCGACTGCTGGTTGGTTTATATATGCTAGATTTGACTGAAAAAAAATCAAACTGCGTGGTAATTTGTCAACACGCACTGCATATCATCGCTAATATTGCAAATTACAACAGGTCAAAGTTCACTGTTTTGGAATATTAGCCTTCGTCGCGGTTTGTTTGTTCAGTTACTGTTTGGCAAAGCAGTAATTCAACCGTATGAAGCAGTAATAGCTTATTACGAGATCAGATGCCGGTAACTGCTCGTGGGTAACAGCAACTGAGCTCAAGATTGTGAAAATGGTTGAGTTTGCACCGTTTCGGACTTCCATAGAAAGAAGACAACAAACGTTTGCTGTGTCTCATTTTATTTACTGTTTTCTTGGTTTTGGTAAGTGACATTATAAACTTTGTAAGAGAGAGTGCTTTCTACTCCTACAGTGACATAGAGCTAGTTAGAAAGTTATTGCGTTAGTTAGGTACGCGAGTAAAAAAGCCTTGACACGATGAGCTAACTCGCAGGGCGGAAGATTTCTATTCAGGAAAGAGCTCTACCAGCAGCTAAAGTAGAGCTCACGTTCTAGTTAGACCTCTTCCAATGGCAGTAAACAGGATAGACGAGATTGAGGGGCATCCAATAACTCAGGGTTGAGAACAGAAAAAGGAATTCCTTCAATCTTGTAAGCTTTAGCTCGATTTATGGGGGGAGAGAGAAAAGGCAACTACACTTTCCTAGTTGCAAAGAAGAAAGTAGCTGGCTGAAGAATTTAACTTTTAATGCATAACATAAATTGTCCTGTAAAAATTTATAGGCTACCTAAACAAGCCAGCACCGCCCGACACGGTTACCAGTCAATTATTGTGTTAGAAATACCGGCTACACCAATTTCACCAAATATCGTTTCTGAGACGTAACAAAAAGTTGCCATAAATGAAGAGCATCGCACTATGTCCCTAATTCCAATAATCGTACTTTTGAATTGAGGCTAGTCTCTCTCACAAACTTTTCATCACTAACAAATTTTATCCGTTTCTGCCTGTAGATATTGGGGCGCAAAGTTGGAGGTGGGCACTGTAATGGGAGTCGTTTTAGGATTACAAAAAAAAGTTATTTAGTTGTAGGCCTATTACACGATTTGGCACAACTTTTCTCGCAAGTTCTTTGGCTGCGCCTGTGTGCCTTGGTGCCGGCAGGGGCAAAAAGTAGCCATACCACCCCTCAAATGCCTAACATCTGATCACCACGTTTGCTTAACAACTCAGGATCACGCAAAAAAATTATCGACATAGATGCGATTTCACACACTGGTAAAGGTCGACTCACTTGATTTTTTATCAATTCCCAAACAAACTTTGGATTTCATAAACTACCCCCACTAATATCGACCTATCTGCCCCTAAATTTAGATTGCGCTTATAAACAGCCAATAATTTCGCATGATTTGGTGCGTTTCCTTCATTGAGTGCAGGGGGCATCAACTCAAAGTTTTGGAAGGACGCCAAAAAGATTAATATCTTTATGGGAACAAGCTATTAAATAGGCATAATACCCCTACTGGAACAAATTGTTCCAAATAAAATGACCTAAAGCGTAAAGTTTCTTGCTGCACGTATATTCCTTGATCCCGTCATAAATTCGAAGGCGAGGGGGAAGAGACCCAGAGTCCAGTATCTACAGTTCGCTTATTACAATAAGCTAGGTTATGACTCAAGTAGTTGATTAAATTATCCGCCGATCAGATGTTCGTGCCAAAGCAGAAGATAATTTTTTAGCATTCTGCTAGATTTCACACCTAAACTTTGCTACATTTGATCACTGTGTTTTGAGCTTAATGGTGAAGATTAGTCAAGCCTGGGATATAACTCTACAAATGCACTTTAACTTGGATTCCACCGACAGTTCAGGTATTGGAATATAAGTATGAGCCATTGCCGTACATTATTTAAAAACCGAATTTATACTGGTGTGTTAGTACCGTAATATATCATTCTGCTCTATCGAGTCACCTACTAGTGATAGGCTCTATTATTTCGCTTGCATTAAGGTGACGGTGGATAACAATACATACAAAAAATTTGTCGAAATTTCTATCAGAGACAATGCTTCCTTAATACTATGTCGTCACATAAAAATACAAAGTGATAGCAATGTACGATATGGTACAGTGCTCACACTTTGTGTTTTTGTGAGTAGATAATACGTAAAGCTGCTCAAGGTTGCCAGAAAACAATTTGAAAAAGCGCCTAGACCAATAGTAAGTTAGCGCCCAAAAGTATTCTTTACAATTCCAAAAATACGCCCAACAATAATTAATGGAATCTTTTGTCGAAAGCCCCCGCAACTAATGCAAAAATGTGAGATTTGAGAAAATCACCCTCACCTCGTTTTTAATCTAACCCCAATCCACATAGTTAGGGTTAGTACCAATGTAGATTCTTATGTAGGATTTTTTTGGCGGGGGCTTTCTACAAAAGATCCAATTAATAGACTCCATAAAGCAAAGCCTTCTATTTTTGTGTAATTGATCTATTACAACCCACAAAGAAGAAATGATGAATGCCAACAAATCATGGGTAGTTTTTTTTGTCCCAAAATTACTGAACAAATGCTTCAATTCAGCGTTATTTGACAAGTGATGGCAGAATGTTACGTATCATTAATAAATGTTGGTCGAGGGCAGGCGTAGTGCAATACCACTTTTCATATTTCCCCTACCCGGTCCAAAAGCGTAACCAGGGGTAGAAGGCAATGTCCACACCAAACATATGTCTTCAATCCGATTCCCATATTGAGCTATTTGGGAGTGAAGATGTTTAGACTGAGCAGTCCCGTAGCACTCCAACTTCGGTCCCCCCCAAAGTAAGCGCAAGAGCCCCTGCGCACAGGTCATATCACTTTAGAGGTGTAAAATTGAAAAGCTGCATTAAGAAAATACGCCACAATTTGTACATAAGCAAACAGGCTAATGTCAGAATAAAGCATGCCGATACCGAAGGTGCAAGTCATAAAAAATTCGGCACCGATGCCAGAGTTCAGTAGGACATTTATGCAGACACTGCGAAACGAAAGCAATGACACTGAAAAACATGAAAAAGTTATAAAAACACAGTATCATTTAAATAGTCTGGAGCGAACCTTTTTGTTCGCAAATGCTGTTATGACATTGTCATAATCAAGAGATCGGGCGCAGTCATTTTCGATTGACAACATGGCTAATGAAGATAGTCTACTGTCTGTCATAGACGTTCTATTAAAACTTTTGATCAGTTTCAATTTGCTGAAGCTTCTTTCAGCGCTGGCAACAGTCACGGGGCAAGTTAGTAAGATTCGAAGTGCGATGTACACATTCGGATACAATTCAAATAAATGAGTCTTTAGAAGATAGTTCAGAAAGTCTTGAGCCGTATTGAGATTGCGTTTTTTTTGTAAAATTAAAACAAACCGCTGTAGCTCAGCGCTCATTTCATCAGAATCAATGTCACCGAACTTTTTGTGGAACTCTTTACAGCAAGTAAGAAGAGCATTTTCTTGTTGCACAAGCAAAAGTTTGTCTCGTGTGTACAAAAACGAAAAGGCGGAAGAAACCTCACGTAACAAATTAAAGCGCTCCTTTATTGACATAATAGCCTGGTCTACTAATGGATAGAAAAAGTTGCTTTTAAATTTCAGTTCAGGAGTAGCTCGTTGTTCCTCTTCACCTTGGTAATCAAACAATCTTCTTTTCTTTCCACTTCTTGACGGAGGAAAAGAAGGATCAATATCCAATTCCTGTGCTATTTCAACAGCAGATGTTGCGGCACTGTCATAACCCGTTGTGCGATAGTTTTGCAAAAACTTTTCAGTTGCCTGGATTTCCGTTTCCATTGTATGAAGGGAGACTCCATACGATTAAAGAATCTTGCTTGCTTTATTGACTTGGAATAGGATATCATACCAAATAAACACCGACAAAAGAAAACTCCATTTTGATAAATGAGCTATCAACGATTTTGTTTCTGAGGCAGCTCTTCCATCTTTTCTTTCTATGGAAATGGCTTCCAAGTCTTTCAGTGCCAGCAACACCTCTTTTAAATTGTATCGAAGAGGCTTGATGCATTTAATTCTGCTTTCCCAACGAGTATCAGATTGTGACTTTATGGACAGCTCCACATGTTTCTTCAAAATTTCCCAACGCTGAGCAGAGGAAGAAAACAGCACATACAACCTTGTAAGTACTCCAAAAAATGTCAATGCTTCCGTCGATCAATTAGCACTGTCAACAACAACTAAGTTAAGGGTATGGTTTGCACAGGGCACGTAAACAGCTTTGGGATTGATGTCTAGCATTCTTGCTTGGACCCCAGAATGTTTTCCTTTCATGTTAGCACCATTATCATATGACTGACCTCGACAATCAGACAATTCGAGTTGCAGTTCGGTCGCTTTTTCTAAGAAAGCGTCCAACAAGCCTTTCCCAGTACTGTCACTTATTCTCAAGTAGCCAAAAAATGTTTCTTTAACAACAGCAGCTTCTTCATTACATAGTACATAACGGAGAATGACAGACATTTGTTCATGATGTGACATATCTGGAGTGCAGTCCAAAATTATAGAAAAATATTTTGCCAATTTCAATTGCTGTAAATTTTCTTTTTCAACTTCTGTCGCTAGCAATTCAATTAGTTCATTTTGTATGGTAGGACTCAAATAGTGATCTTTAGTGTTTTTATTCTTGATTCTGTCTTGAAGCTCTTTTAGGATCGGATCTCTTCTTGCCAAAAGCTCAAATATACCCAGAAAATTTCCATTGTGAGGAGATCCTAAGACTTCTTCAGATCCTCTAAAAGCAAGATTCCTTTCCGATAGAAACAAGGCAATGTCGATAAGTCTCTCTAAAACATTTCTCCAAAAACGTCTTTCATTGAAAAAAATATTCATCTCGCGTTTGTCGATAGTGGATGAATTTCTTATCCCTTCAGCTAGCAACATCCATTGACTGCAGCATTTTTGGTGGGAAATGCCGTTTTCATGGTCTTTCAGTTTTTTCGAAAAACCCTCCCATGTATTTATACCACTACAAAAGGGGCTTAGTGTTTTTCCAAATAGCTTACAACAAAAGCAAAAAACTTGATCTGATTCCCCAGAATAAACTAGCCACGACCGTGAAACACTTTCACCATTAGGTAACACACGTTTATAATGGTTGGAGGAAAAACGTCGCCTTGGAGTTGTGTTATTATATGGAAAATTCATTATTAGTTGATGTGGTCCACGCTTTACTATATCACATCGTTGAGCATCAGAAATACTTTCAGGCCATTTACATGGGTCATCAGGGATAGGGGTAAATTGAGATTCAGTTATTTTTGATATTGAAGGTTGCGTATTGGCAGGTAAATCACAACTTACATTTTCTGGAAATTCACAATCACTTTGATGCTGATCGTCATAGTCTTCTTTTTCTTGTACACTATAGTTTTCTTCATCCCTCTCGGTACTAGTGCCAGGTCTACTCTGCTCAGTAATCTTGAAAAAACCTGTCATCTTGGGCAATTTCGCTACAGCATCTCGAGCAGTGGCTGCTTCTTTTCTCTTTTGAGCACCACTTTTTCAACGTTTCATTCTATAAAATGTCAATAAAATACTTTATCTGCACTCTGCAGTGTATATATATTGTCCCGGTATTTATAGCCAAACAGAATTCCAGACCATTCTATGATTGTTGCGTAACAACGGCATTGTTACGTCAATCGAATTTTCAAGATTCTACCAGAAAATCAATCGAAATATTCTAGATTCTGCGAGATAAAATGACGTCGCATTCACTTATGATGTCACAAGCCAATTTCTTCCTACAGTTTAAATCGGTTGTAAACAAGTCTGCTGAACTGAAAATAGTCACGTAGCCAAAAAGCAATTTCAGACTAACTTGGGCCCCCAAAGTTGGCCTGGCCCCCCCCAATTGGGGGGTTTGGGGGGCGGCTGCTACATCTCTGAGACTGAGCAACTGCTGTGCTGAGGAAAGGAAACAAAAATAAGTTTTGCTGTTTTCTCTTAACCTTTGGGTACTGTTGACTCGTGTAGAATTTATGTAGCTAAGGCATCAGTTTGAATAAAATTGCTATCGAACATATTCATCCGAGGATGAGTCATTTCGTAAAAAACATCAGAAACATAGATTATTTGAAACACCGGTAGTATGACTTTGGCCAAACTTTCTCATTGAAGTATTCGAATTCCAAAAAAATCTCCCTCCTCGATATTTTGGTGTAGCAATGGAAGTCCTAAGACCAAAAAAATGTCGAGGAGAGAGATTTTTTTGGCCTCAAGACTTCCCTTGCTAAACCACTAGTTGAATCGACGTAACCAGGATTATTGATTGGGGAGACCATATATTAGTGGAAGTTCGTGCGATACTTTATTTATGACAGATTGTTTTACAATACAAATTTAGTGTATAACTTGTCAACTGCCATTAGGGGGAACAGGGTCCCCTGGCAACGCCCATGACTAATTGAGACAAAGCATTTCAAAAATTTATGGTCTTGCAAATTATCGAAATTTTTTTATTAAACACTTTCAAAAGTCTTCAAAGACATTTGTTGTCTATGTTTTGCCCACTCGCTCTAGAATGGGTCATGACACTAGGAGGAAGCACAATTATGAAGTTGTAGACAAAGCTGCTAAAGCTGGTGTTTTGTCCTTAGGTCTTGGTGTTTTAATACCTTTGTGGAGTTTTAAGTTCATCTAGCAAAAAATCTGATAATTTTAAGAATAAGCTGAAAAGCGCTGAAGTAAGCATACACATCCCCACAAAAGTATCTGCTTGGACAGATTAACTGGGCCCAGAGAAGATTAGATGAAAACACCACGCTATTCGGGTTTAGTCATCAGGCGTCCAAAGGAGTTACCTCTATGGGTAAACAAAATTAAATAAGACACATATCTCAAAAAAATGTATGTTTTTATTGAAGTACTAGCCGGCGTCGCCCGGCAAAGCTTGCTTCAGTAATCTCGAAGTTAACAATGTCGTTCCAGTTGGCTTCACCCAATTGATAGTTGTGAAAACAGTAATAAAAGATTTTTCACGTAGCCCAATCTCGTTCCGAAACAAGACTATTGTTTTTAAAATGCAGTTGAAAAAAAACATTTGCGATGAGTTGCGCATGGCCACTACATCTCTCTAAGTTTCTCGAATCCCTGGCAACGACTTATTTGCTTTGTTTTCTCCAGAGGCGACTTAAACTCAACAAAATTTATCCGCTAAATTCAGCAAATGCTTGAAGGCATATCAACGTTGAGTAAGGGCGCTAAAGTACATGTAATCAGGGATGTGGAAGCGGTTATTTATCAAACGCTTCCGCTTCCACCAACAAAAAACGAAAAAACGACCGCTGACAATTTTTTTAAACTTTTGTGGCTTTGTAGCTTGCCTTCTCCAACACTTCATCATTTTGAGAAAACAAAAACCTTCATTTACTGCTATTACTTTACCTACTTCGCTTGAGCTTATTGTTTCGAACTACTCTGTGTTTGTTTTTCTTAGACATCAAAACTCGTGCTGAATGTAGAACAGTGCTTTTCAATCTTTTTTGTCATCGCGGAGCCCCTAATGTGCTTTTGCGTTTGTCACGGAACTCCCACTAACAAAAATTTAGAAATCACGAACTGCTTGCAAGAAAATCAAATATTTCGTTACTACAATTCAAAAAATAATTAAACACTTCAACAAATAGACAGTTATTACAAGTTCCTTTACTACTTACAACTACTTTTACAACAGTTAACTTAATGCTTCTCAGATCTAAACCGTATGATTCCATATTACAGCTCTCGACAACAACTTGTCGTCACAACAACAAATCACACCGTATAGCGTTGATTTTCCCTCTCTATCCTCAATTAACTCTGACTTTGAGTTAACTTTAACTCTAACTATTATTACGAATCTTCTGTCCATCCTCAAAACACGTTTTGTTTTGTTTTATTTGCCATATTTATCCTCCATTCACGAGAAAGCGAATTGTATCTCTATACTTTGGACGGGAAGTCCGCACTCGCTTGGGAGTTGCCTTTTTCGAGGTTTATGGGCCACCTGTCTTCCACATAAAGACGGGGCGTCCGGTTAAGTGCCTTGCCCAAGGACACAACAAGCGAACTTGCCGGCTTGTTCTCCACAACCCTAAATGCCGAAAGCCAAGCAGGGAAGCTGCGGATGCCATTTTTTAAAGTTTTTTGGTATGACTCGACAAGGGGGATGAACACCTGGTCTACCGACTGCGAATCGAACGCTCTAACCACTACGCCATCGCACGTATTGACTCTAATCTTTTTGGATAGTGAAGTGCGAAATTTTTGTCGTATATGTAGTATGTAAATGTAAAGCGAGCAAAATTGAACTGCACCAATCAACAGCCGCCTCAACGTGGTGGTGCGGTCCCCGACCCCTTTGGGTTGGGTCAAAATGGCTGTTGGCCTTCCCGAGGGTCCTAGTTACCTCGGGCACTCCCCTCACACAAACCATTTTTTCGCCGTGCTGCCCCTTGAACGACCGCAGAAGGGTAGCACGCAGCCTCTTTAAAATTGGCCTGTCTTCTCTCTACTCCTGCCTTTCTCTTGCCCGTCTTCTCATCCTTCTCCTGATGAGCGGCAACGTTTATCCTAACCCTTGTCCTGTCTTTCCCTATTTAGTGTGCGCTGGAAATGTGACCTGGCGGGGTAAGACAGTGCAATGCTGCACATGCTCTAATTAAGTTCATTTAAAGTGCTCACTACTCTCTTTTTGTAGATTCAGAACTCTTGGCAGCTTTCACTCCTGGAGCTGCCCTCCTTGCTTTTTTTTGAGATTCTATACCAACCAGCACTGTGCCTTTCTCCGCGGACTCCTCCATCTGGTATACCTTCATTGCTCAATCTGGCCCCCTTCTGCTAATGCAGCACTTGCACCCCACCCTCATCTTCAAATCTCTTATCCTTTTTCCGCCCACTTTGTATCTTCTCGCTCTGCACCTTCACCACCGCCTCATGCTCCTTGCTGTTTAATTCTCTTTGCCTCCTGCTTTCTCTTCCCCTCCCTAACCCTCTCAGGGTTCTTCAATGGAATGCTGGGGGTCTTCAAGCCAGGAGCACTAAACTACTACACTTTATTTCGTCTCATCCCGTTGACCTTATATATATCCAGGAATCTAACGTTAATTTATCTTCCTCTTTTCAGATCCCTGGATTCTCAGCTCTGCGATCCCATGGCACCCACTCCCGATCTGGTATTTTTTCTACTGATGCCGCAGACTCTAGCGGCGGCGTCATCATTTTCGTCAAGCAGGGCTTATCCTTCTCTGAGCTTTCTACCTTCTCTCTTTCTTCGCTTAACCCCTACTCTGATTATGTAGCGGTCAATATCTCTCTAAACAACTTCTCCTCGCTCTCATTTCTTAATGTTTATGTTCCCCCTATTCATTCTTCTACGAAGGATAGCAGAACCAAATTTTTTCTCTCTCCATTCTTCCCTCCTATGTGGAAGCGGAAGCGGTGGATTTTTCGCGCTTCCGCTTCCACAGAAAAAGTACCGCTTCCACCGCTTCCGCTTCTAGCTTCCGCTTCCGCTTCCACATCCCTGCATGTAATTGATTTGTATTTTCGGAATTAAGCTATTAAATAGTAGGGCCACTACTTAAGACTTTTTCGTAACTGTAGGGTATTTGTATGAGCTAATGCCTCTAGATGGACGCTTGTTCTTTGGTCCTGACATAAACGCAGCCATGCAAAAAGCAAGCTAACCTAAAATGAAGCACTCAAAGTAAAGCTATTGCAATAGCAGAACCCCCATCGGTAATGCGAGGCTATGAATATCGGTTCAGCCGGCTTACCGGCTTTACCAAATTGATGTTCATGATAGCAGTAATAAAAAGTTAATGGGTAGTTGACAAAGGCAATTATCGTTCCAAAATCAAAAGTTCCGTTTTGTTAAAGGAAATCAATGAAGCCTAAAAAACACATTACAGGGGGTTGCGCATAGCCGCCGTTTTTCCCCAAAGTTTCTTGAGTTCCTGGCTGCTTCTTACCTTGTTTGGAACGTAGGAACTGGACTTGCTCGCAATTGAAACAGGCAACAAATCCAAAAACTTTTCTTTGCTTATTTTATGACGTGCATGGAAGAAAAATTTCAAAGTTTTGGTTAAGAGAGGCGCCAAAGTAATTGATGCATGTATTTTCAGGAATAGCCTATTAAATATTAGGACCACTATTTACGACTTTTTCGTAGCTGAATGCCTATTTTTACGACCTAAATCCTTTGGCTGCGCGTGTTGCTTGGTTCTGGCATAAACGCATCTAGCGAAAGAGCAAACTAATCCGAAGCTATGCACATACAGTTAAGTTATTACAATAGCAAGCATCAGTAATGTTGAGGTTGATGATATGAAATCAGACAGTTGCGTCGGCTTCAACCGATTGCAAAGAAAATGGCTTCAATGTTTAGACTGTATGCAGCTCGATACTAATATTTTTGTAAGATACAAAGCAGGACCATCTTTACCTCCATGTTTTTGTTAGGGAATCACCAGTTTTTTTGCTTGGAGTAGGCTACATTTTAAAATGTTTAGAAATTTCATTTTTTGATCATTCTTTTAGAAAATTTTAATAGAAAATGCCAAAAAAACATGCTTTTAAGAAAGAATAGTAAAAATGTACCAAAGAACAAAGCTTTTCTGCAAATTGCGATTTCGTAAAGTCCAAGCTCCAAAATTTTTGGTGCTTGTCGCGTAAATAGAATTTTGCTTCTATCTCAACTCTAATTTTTTTCTTAAAATTGAGGTGACTTGTAGTATCGCACGAATAATTAATTCCGATTGCAACTTAACAGCTAGGTGAAGATTGGCTTCTACTAAATACTTGACAACGATATTTTGAACCACGCACTTCTCGATGAAGAACAGAACAGATATATTCACAAAATACTTCGAGACTTTTAAAATTCCTTCACTCGTCGATCACACAAACCAATATACTCTATCAATCAGAAAAACTATATCCATCAATTAAGCGCTTGATTCTTGTCACGCTAATAATCCTCAACAAACCACCACAGAATAACACGCTATCCGTCTCTACGCTCTATGTTGGTCACTCTCTCTCTCTTCACACTCATGTGTAAGAATCTCGTCGCCTTATGTATATATATCTGAATGGAATGCGATCCAGAAAATTCAAGAGCGACATCACATGATAAAAAAGCACCTACTACTAAATTACGCCATATCGGCAATCGAAAAACTTCGAGAAGAAAAAGCGTGTACTGGATCAGTCTTGGACGTAAACACATGATCTACCATTGTGATGTCAGAAGATACAAGTCTTAATATGTACGATACAAATCTTATTGTAAAAGAAAAAAAGGTTTTTGCAAAAAACAACCAACATATAAAAATAAGTTTGGACTCGAGACAATTCTAGATTCACAAATAAAACAATCACAGCAGAATCAAAGCAATAAATTACAGAGATTATACGTACGTAAGCTATTCCAACGAAGCAAATTTGCTTATTCGTGACCGTATTTTTAACCCGCGCGCTAAATTTGAAAATTTTTAAATCTTTATTTTTTGATACATCTTTTTGCAAATTTTCCTTATTTCCGTATTTTTATATTGGAGTATAAATTTTCTTAATTTAGTAATTTCATTGTTCAATATGAACTTTTATTTTTTCGCAAATTTGTATTTCCTTATTTTAGTGTTGTCCTGCATTAGTTTTAAATTATTGTTTGTGTGTTGAATAAATTAAGATTATAATTTTTAGAGTGATCTTTGATCTATCTTTAATTTTATGCTTTATCACGTTTTGTTGATCTCCATTAGTCTCTAAAGAGGGTAAAAACAATTTAGAAAAGCTAAAAGTAATAGCATGCCGTAGCCTAAGTTCTAAATCTGTTCAATGCGCAATGAGTTTAGGCAACAGGTGTAATGTACATGTAATTTGTATGCATGAGTGCAGAAGAGGTTGGCTTAATTAGTTTATCAGTAAGTGATGCCCAGTTAGCAAAAAAACTGAATTTGCATAAATTCTTACCTAAGGATTTTATGTTCGCATCTGAATTTTTTAATGGGCTTATCTGCTTTTTTAATCTTATTGGCACCCTTGGTTATAGACGGGCTTTAGGCTATTTGCTGATAGGTTTTTCTACTGACTGCCAAAGTCAGGAAACATGTGAACACGACAGCGAAATAGTTTTATTTATGCTTTCTGGATTTGCTTTTGTTGAAGATTAAATCACTTTTCTAATCATTCTAGAGTTATTCATAAAAGTTAAAAGTCTCGCGAAACCACCTAAATTTCTTTTTTTACAAGAGTGGTCACCTTAACCTCAAAAAATGCCGATCATCATCAACTAATACCTAGCTTCCTCTGCTATCCAACTAGTAGAACTAGCGTTACCTAATAAAAATGTAATCCGAACACAAATAGAATGGCCTAAAACAGGGCTTCTCAAACTTTTTTGCACTGCGACCCCATTTTGGAAAAAGTTCTATGCGATTCCTGGACGGGTAGTCTACACATAAATGATATTTAACCCTTAGTGTACCAAGGTAAATTGACCAACATTGTTTACCAAGAGGGGTCCTCACAGGACCCCACGTTATTTATCAATTTACATTTTACCTACCCACTTCTTGATAAAACAGAATACTCAAACTAGGTTTTTGAAGAAGTAGGTCGAATTGTGAAAACGGTTTATTTTATCAATTAAAACGTGGGTTCACACTTCAAAACATTTGAAAATTGCTTAAATTTATAATAACGAAAGTAGCACAATTGTGACATAGTATACCAAGAGGGGTTCTGGTAAGACCCCAAGTCAGTTTTTTATTTTTTTTAAGTTTGGAAAATTTTCTTATATGTCCAGTCACAAAAAATTTGTAGAAAAGTTATGAACTACACATAAAAATTTGGAGTACATTATCTGTTTAAGTTTAGTAGAAATTTAACAAAATGCCTTCTTGGGGTACTTCAAAGACCTTACTTGGTACACTAAGGGTTAAGGAATAAACGTCCCATTACAGGCACTGGCGTGCTTTGTTTTGAGAGGAAAGTGAAGCATTACGTAACTCAATCTTATTATCAAGCAATTATATAAAATACGTGAACTCCATCTTCTTTCGAAGGGCGAAGCATTAAACGAAGAAAATCTTAAGAAAGCAGCAATTTTGCATCTTTTGATCACAAAGAATCTGTTTTTTACATTTTTTGCTTATGTCATATCCTTTGAAAGCTATCTCTGATGTTTCCCTCTATAATTGCACCACTGATCACAAATCTCAAGTATCTTTTTCTAGGGCGGAGTCATGCAAATGCGCACAATCCACGAAAGTAACTATACAGTAACATAAAAGAATACATGGTGGAAATAGTGAAGCAAACAAACAATTAACAAAATATGTCATTTTATAAAATTTACCAATTGCATCTAAGGGGATGAATATTGCGCATGATGATTTATGAAAGAAATGAACTGATACGTCAGAACTGCTTGCTCTTAAAATAATCTCTTTAAAATACATATTGAAAAAAGCCAAAATTGACTCAAATGTAGTTAACATAATTAATTTTTAAATTCTCTTGAAAAGGTAAAAGCAAGAGAACAAATACTTCCTCAAAATACGCTACTGGTGTGGTACGCAACTTGCATAGCCTACGCACTTTACATTGGCTTCCGCTTGGCTTTACGTAAACAAACCAGTCTTCCCAAGATTAGCAGTAGTCGAAAGCTATCTTGTCAGGCTTGAAAAATACAATTTTAAATTACAAGATAAGGCATAAACATTTTTCTTTTTCTTAGAAGTGTTTGGACCACGGAAAATGAAGTTTAGCAGCGTTTTTTTCCTCAATTTCTGTATTTCTACATGGCATTTTATTTTACATTACACATTTGTAAAGATATGTTGTTGTAAATTATCCTGTTTCCTGCTGAGTTTTTTGTCTTCATCATTTCCGCCTAGTTTCCTTTTTCTGACTTTTAGAGTCAAATTTTATCAAGTAAGGAAATTTCTTTCCAAGTTGAAGCCGTGTTAACACGGTTGATATCGGTCAGTATGTTAGAACAAACAGGAAGTAACAATGAATAACTTGTTTTGATTTTTTGAATATTTTTGCTTGAAAGCTCAGGCAGACATTGTAGTATACAAATGAAAGCGTAAAGATGAAATTACCCCTAAAAACGCAAAACAAAATCATTTTACTACTGATCTACTTTTAATTTTCTCGTGAGGGTTACAAAAGCTTTTAATTCTGGTGAATACAACCAAATTGTTTTGAATTTGTTTCGCGACCCCAAAGCTAAATCGTGCGACCCCAAATGGGGTCGTGACCCATAGTTTGAGAAGCCCTGGTCTAAACAATTTTGTTTAGTAAAACTCTTCCTATATAGCCAGCTATTAAAGAAAAGAACTTGATCTATGAGATGCATATACTCCAGTACAGACCAAATGTACAACTGCATTCACAGATTTTCCCTTGGTTTTTATCCGAAATAGTTTTTTAAATAGACGATGACCCTTGGAACAACTCTTGCTGAAATCATTCCTCTAAGGCAGGGGTCCCCAAACTTTTTAGACCATCGACCCCTTTATGGAATTCTTGATTTCTCATCGACCCCCAGGCATGTACAAAAAAATAAATATTAATGATAACTAAACAGATAAGCCGTTTCCATATGCATTAGTAAGGGAAACTGCATACCAAGCCCTGTGAAACTGTTGTTCTGTATCTCTTCCCATTCTGTATCTCATATACTTAAAATTCCTGGTCGACCTCTTTTTGACCCCCAGGTGTTTATCGACCCCTTGGATAATCCCATCGACCACTTTGGAGACCCCTACTCTAAGGCATATCGAAAAATTTGAAAAGCATAACATTAAATTTGAAAAAAATCTAGGTTTTAGCAAAAGATAAAGTAAAATCTAATCACTACTCAGAGAGCAGAAAGGAGTTTTTTTTACCGTCCAACGCAAAATTTCAACGCAAATGCTCGTAACAAGTATCCGAATTGGATACGAAAACGCTCAACCTGGCAAACCTGTAGCCACTAATTGCTGCTGTTTTTGCGAAATGGAATCATACACCATTATGACGTCAGTTAATAGGACAAAACAGAGCTGTTTTGATGCGTATAAGACGAAAAAAGGAATAATGTATCACAAAAAACTAGTTGCGTGGTCAATAAAGCTCATATTATTGTAGAATCGGTTTTGCAGAAAGTTTCTTCCTAATATTTTCAATAAAAGGTTTTACGGTCGGCATTTTTTTAAAAAGTATTTTTTTTCAAGTAAATAAATTCGATGGTGGCTTTCATTTAAGCAAAAATTATTTTTCTCCCTGAAAAAATGCAAACAAAAAGTGATATTCCATTGCGACGTTATCATGCCGTCACTAACTCCCTTAACGCGTTGACTGCCGTCAACAATTATTGTTGACACTTTTTTCCTTTAGATTTGCTGGTTGACAGTGTCTGTTGACGTCCAATGTTAATTTCTATAGTAATATATATATATATATATATCTGGGCATACATATATTGTTGACAGGAGCACTGAAAAAATATTATATTTCTATACCTTTATTAGCATCATACTTTAATTTTTTATTGTTCACAGAAATTGGAAAATCGTGGCCCCCAGGGTCGTTTTCGGAAAATCCAACGTGGTAGTCAACGTGTTAAGACACTCCCCGCGGGGTCATAATCAATCGTGCCTTGTTTCATATTAGTAAGATCTGTAGTTTCAGAGGAGTTAAAACACTGATACAGAATTGCGCTTTATAGTGCTTTCCCACCTTTTCGGCTTGTAAGAACCCTATGCCTAGTCACGCAAATGTAGCGCAACCCCATAACCCCATTAGCATACATTTGATAAAAATTAAAAACGAGTAAAATCAAAAGGAAAAACATGTATTTTTCTGTTACATAAATTCGATTTATGCTCATGCGCTTGGTTTCACACTTTACGCACAAAGGCAAGAATCATCATCGTTTGAATATTTTGAATCAAAACGCAAGAAATCTCGGCCGAAGTTTTAAAGTTCACGCTGACTGTTCTGAGAAACCCCTTTTGAAGAGGTCTGATATAAATATATTTTATATTTCAAATTATATTCATTTGTTGTCTTTATTCTTGACCACAGCGCAAAATACATTAAAGACATTAAGTAGGTGCTAATGGAAATCAAAAAAATATGACGACAGCGTTTAACGTTTAGTCCTAGTTTAATGAATTAAGAATCCACTGTTTGCAAATACAAAGCATGAAAAGGAACCGCTTGGCAAAAATGAGTAAAAATAAAGAAAATGAGTTACGCAGACAAAATATAGTAAAAATATTAATTGCCTGGGCGTGATTAAATTGATTGTATGCACCATTATGACAAAAAGATAAATAAACATTACAGTACAAAAAAACGTAGTTATTATTAAGAATCGGTTTACAGTCAAAGGTAATATGGTGCAGACCAGATCTCTTCAGTTAAGGTTTCGCGAAATATTCAAAAGGGTTCCCTTAGCTTTGAAGATTGCGCAGGGGATTTCTGGAGTTTTGATTTAAATATTATATGTGGATAAATCGCGAAGCCTAGCATAAGTGCAAAGCTCGAGTTTATGTGATAGCACAATACATTTTTGTCTTTTCATTTTACGCGTTATTTTTGATTTTTATCAAAGGGGATGCTACGACATTTGCAAAACTAGGTGTAGGATTCCCAGGCACCAAACGAGTTGAAAAGCGTTGATATAAATTCTTGGGAAATATTGATTGCAGCATTCTGCCGTTATGCAAATCGCGCTGCGTTAGTGATTGGAAATAATTCTGATGATGCTAATGCTAATATTTGATTTCAGCGCTTACCTCAGTGATAGTGTGCACCTACCTTCTCTTCTTTACACGTTACTGGTATGCTGTTGTCTTGTATTTGGCATATTTGTATTACGACCGAAAAACTCCTGCATCAGGCGGAAGGCGGGCTGAATGGTTGAGAAGATGGAAATTATTGGAAAACATGGCGAATTATTTTCCAGTGACAGTAAGTTTCCACCTAGTCTATCATAAATTAGTAAGCGGTAGCACTAAGCTAGACATAGTTATATCAACTTAGAGATAGAAAAATAGAATTTGGCTTAATGGGCGCTAATTTGCCAAGCTTCTATTCGAGTGTAAGAATTATTTAATTCACGGCGGTTACTGTCAACAAATCAAGAGCGTTGTTACGGATAGAGGAAGCAAAAAGGGAAGTTGCCCCTCAAAATTTTTTCAACCGACACAGCTTGCACAAGTTGTTATAACAGTTTACTACTGTTGCATTATTCATGCAAACAAAACGAGGCACAGCAGCCTGCGGGTTAAAAAGATTTATGCTTTTTACAAAAATTTTATCGCCAAAGTTGTTTTTGTGGAGCTCTTTCCTACTCGTCATAATCAGGGCTGCGAGCTTGCTCGATAATTCTAGATAGAGTTTAAAATGTAGTGATGGGACGAGTACTCGGAATCGGGAATCGAAAATATCAGAACTTTTTCTGGCATCAAAATCGGTATCGGAATCTTTAATAGAATTTTCGATTCTGAAAATGATTCTTTGGAATTCGTATGTTTGCAACTAAAATTACAATCTAAGAATATTGGTACCTGAATATGAATAAATACTTTCAAAGAATTTACTTGAATATTTTTTTTTTCTAAACATTTACTCTTTTCATTTCATTTTATTATACTAAGAAAGTTTTTTTACTTTTTTGCTATAACAAAACCATTTGTGTTCCTTCTGAATGCATAATTAATAAAAGTACTTCGTCCAAAAAGTATTTATTTCTTAAACCAGCTTCAGGGTCTGAAAATTATCATGAATTCATTGCATGTATCGGAATTTTAATGAGGTATCGGGACTCGTATCGGAATCGTTATAAAATTTGGTATCGTCCCATTACTATTAAAATGACATGCCAGTCTGCATTTAAGCTCAAGTTCTGCATTTTAAGCTTTTCCAGTTCAGCAATAAATTACGGACATAAAAGTAGAAGTTCAAGTGAACGCACAGCCTTCTGTATCTATGTTTGGATGTGCCCAAAAATGCTGGTCGTTTTCACACACAAAGCGAGGAATACTTAGACCACTGAATGATGCCCGTGCAAAATAGGTGTAATATGACCAGTAGCAAACAATAAAGAGCTTCTTAAAATTTAATTTCCATGCTAATGATTTTTCCTTGGTTCTTGAATTACCGTGTTGCTACTGCATGAAACTCCAAAATATTTTTATTATTGTTTAAAGTTACTTAGTTAATAAACTGAAACAGTTTGATTTTTTCAAGTTCAAGTTAATCGGTTTTATTTTTCGAGTTCAAGTCTGAGTTGGGCAAAATGACCAAGCTCTTTTGAGATTGACATCGCAGCTCAGGTCTTAGTTAGGGGTAATTTTTGTTTATCGGATTTGGTTAGCGGTGGTTGCTAACCAACCAGGGAAATACTAAAGCATTCCCCCTGAGCCGCTGTAATTTTAGTTCAGTGCAGGACATCTTTTTAAAGCCACTTAAAAACTTTTCTAAAAATCGTTGTAAAGTTGATCAGAGCTCTTCCCCTATACACAATCCTGGTTGTGCTCCAACGTGCAGAAAAACTAATGTTTAATGCGTTGTCGGATAAAAAATTGAAATCGAATTACATTTATGTAGTCGGCTGAGTACTATAACTCGTACAAGTAACTAATCTGGATTGAGGGGTAACAATGTATTGGCTGAGCGAGAGTGATATGACTCAAGCAATCAAATAACCGTTCTTTTGTGAAGCGTATCCTTTTAAAGCATGGCACCATTTTTGACCATTATAGGTTACATTTAAATAAAATAAGAAAAATAAGGCTTTTTTAACGAAACCAAATGCCAACCAAACGTATAAAACAATGTCAATGCATCAGGGAGGGTTTGGAGAGTAAATATTGCTGAGGTCAGCATAAAACCACGGTATCTAGTATCAAAAAATTACTCGATCTTCCTTCTCCAAACGTTTTATCTGGTTGCACCCTTGAAAGTGATCGACAACTTGATTTCATATACAACTCAATGAGAGATGAATGTTGTAAATCTTGTGTGAAAATAAGGAAAAAATCAATACCGTGTTATGGGCTTACTCCAAAAGGCCGCAATAAGAAAGACCAGATATTTTTTAATTTGGAGCAAAATTTTAAGACCCTATAACAAGAAATCCTTCAATTGGAATTTAGGAAGCGGCTACTACCACCCTAAGTGTAAAAAGCTATTTTGAACTTGCGTTTAGATCCACTGATTATTCTTGTGTGCGAAGCTGTCGTTGGAAAGGAGAAACAGGATTTCTTAAATCATCCTCTATGAAATGCTCGAGAGCATTATTCTATTTAATAGAGTTTGGCGGCTGTAATTTCTTAATCCATTTTATCCGTCAAGTTTCCTAGGGCTCCCTGAATCTAAATCAGTTGCCAAACAGATTCATTTGCTTATTTAGAGGAGAAATATTACCTTAGGCCTACTGTGTATCCGAAATTAAAGAAATATTATCATCTAACATTTTCAGCTTCACAAGACAACAAACCTCGATCCTAAGCGGAATTACATTTTTGGAGTGCATCCTCATGGAGTGCTTTGCATAGGAGCTTTTACAAACTTCTGCACCAATGGTTCTGGGTTTGATTACATTTTCGCTGGATTTAAATCATATCTTGCCATGCTTCCTCTGTGGTTTTATATTCCTGTTTACCGTGACTACCTAATGTGTGCAGGTAGGCAATAGCCTATAGACAAAGGTCGGAAACTGTAAACACTGTAAGAGATACTGGGACCATTGGCACGTTCCACAAGTTACCACCCCACAGTTCACAAGGTCCCTTGCCATAATTAAAAGAAAAATAACACTGCCTTTACATTGTTTGTATGTTTTTATAGAGATGTAAAAAAACGTGCGTCTCCATTTAATACGGGACCCAAGAAAGCTCAACCTATTGGAGTTGACGTGACATCGCAGTTTGTAATTTTAGCTTAATTTTAATTATTACTGCTCCTACGCAAAACTAATGACCACAAGTTGCGTTGACTTGTGATTTATTACTCCAGATGACAGCTTTGACTACTAGCCGATAGGTGGAGCAGCGGAGACGTAGTTACTTGCTTTTAACAAAAGGAGATATCAGAGGTAAATATGCCTGCAATACAATGCACAGTTTTCTGGCTGAGGGCGCGACCTCGGTGACACTCTATAGAACGAGTGGCGGAAGTGAGCGTCTGTTTAGAGTTCGTGCCATTTATCGAGTGGGTGCCCATTTATTTATCTACATAAAAACCCAAGATAGAAATTTCATTCTTTAGTTTAAGTGGTTATATTTATTTCTATTGTTGTGTCTTCGCTTGTCATCTCGTACTAGCTATAATGCAGTTGTTTGCATGCAGACCTGCTTTCTCACGAGCAAATTGAAGCATGTTCTTAAGTGCGCTGCCTTATTTAGGAAGTTGTTGCTGTAAAAATTCTGACCAAGTAGTTAGGAGGGTGGCCGATGGATAAGTGCTGAGAGCATACTTCAACGTTTTTCGTAAGGGCATTTATGGCACTGCTAAAACAAATTTAGATTCTAGTTAAGATGTTTTGTTAAAATCGTATCCTGTTTGCATAATCGTCCACCTATTGTATAAAACAGCTTAGGCCAAATAATTTGTACCCTCGTAATTTGCAAAAGTTTAAAGTCAGGAGCGCTGTTTTCTAGGCTTTTAGAAGTAGTGAATTCATTGCATTAAAATAATCATATTCGCTCATTTTTTCGCTAGTTCAGTAAAAGACTTGGCTGCATTTGCAGGAAAAGAGTTAAAACTCAATCCAGAGTGCAACAAACCTTTTCTTTACCCGAAACGTTAGTTATCTGCCAACCGAGAAACTGTTTCCCAAATAATTCAACTCTCCCTCTAAATGGTTCCCAAATACTTAATACGCTACAAAAAATTGAGTTTTAGAAAATCACCTATATTTGAAACATTAAGTTTAGCTGTAATAAACACAGACTTTCTTCACAGCAATCAGTTTTTTTTGTTGCAACTTAACAATTAACGGCAAGAGGGCCGTTTAGCTTTTTACTTTCACGTATTTCAAATCATAAAAACGATTAGTGAACGAAAAACTTATTAAAGTGCCCTGTTTCTGGGAATGAATTAATGTAAATCCTTGTCTAGCTGTTACTTGTGAAAAGTACTCGACTTAAACTTTGACATTTTTTTTTATTGATGGTCACACGTGGTAATAGTTGCATATTTTGCTGGGTAGAGATTGGCGATAAATTACCAACTTATTGGTAAGGCCGTGACGAGCGTTTGCTTTTAGAAAAAAATAATTAATAAAATAAATAATAACAGACGTCTGAAAAAGAATCTTCTTTAAAAAAATAATGTTTTGGGATTTTGTGGAGGGGGGCTTGAACGTTCTGTCCTCCCCTTAAACAATCGCCCCTTTTTTAAAAAAAATTTAAAATGCTGATTAAACTAAACGAAAAGAAGACCAACTGATGCATGTTTTGTCGGGAAATTCTTTATTTTCATGGAGAGCAATTAGGTGGATTTTTATCTCACCATTCAGGAAAAAAGAAAAAAGTTGAAATTGTCCTTGAATTCAAAAATTTTATCCAGGCTTATGATATTTTTTAAAATATAAGAATAAAGAAAACAAGGCAGGTGAGCAGAAAAAGTTTTTATTAAAATCAGCCACTAACACATTTTTCATAAATTTTTCATTTGTGATGGTAAAGCAGCTTTTTTCCAAGTTATCTTATATCTTTAATAAAATTTATTCGTGTGCAAGTTTTAGCGCGTGGTATTATTTTAGTTTCCCTCTCTTACAACATTTTGTTGCAACAGGAAACAAAAACAATCAAATGTTACTTGATCATCACGTTTGCTTATTAATAGTAGTAATAATTGGTTAATTTTATTGGAAAGTTTTTCGAGAACGATACCAATTTCACGAGTGAGACACACGTCGCGGCAAAGACATTTATCTCAGTTCACGACCTTTTTATCGCTTTCACAAATCGTCACGAATAGGTGCAGACAAAGAAAAGAGAGAGCAATCACCTAATCCCTTAAGTGGCGCTTGTAGAATAAAATTTAGCACAAGGAGATGAACTGTCTTCTACCACTAGCCGGTTGGGAAGGATAAATTAGGTTTACTGCTTACAATTATAGTTCTGGCATAACTACGGTAGAAATTTTTGCTGTTGCCGTCCCTTCTTTTCTTGACTGTAAACAACCGCAAGCAAGGTGGCGTAAAATGCTCCGTGCATTAGCGAGTTGGAATGGAATAGCCGCTCACTTGACATGGCTTGGGTGCCCACAGTGGCCTTCTGCCTTACCGGTAGCGGTAAGATGCCAGCCTGCAATTCACGATTGATTCGAATTAAACTACCGCTCTCTCCTACCATCCTGATCTTAATTGGTTTCCAGTGCGAGCCAGCTGGAATACGTTTCACGCCATCTCTACATCTCATGTAACAGGAGAAATAAACACACACACTGATGTGAAATGCGTCTTAGAAAGCGGTGAGAAGGGCGGAATAAAATTTACAAAAGTTTGAGGCCTCTTGAGTATCTCAAAAAATATTGTCTGACTTCTTAAAAAAAAATATAGAAAAAAATTTTTTTTCTATATTTTCCACTTTTTTTATATAAGCAATTAAATCAATTTGAAAGTTGAATTTCTAAAAATGTTTTTTTCCACTGATTAATTTAGTTATTTTGAATATAACAATCAAATGCTGTTTTCAAGCTCGCAAATAGGGAAAAGGGAAGGCAACCCTGATATGTTTACTCTTCGTGCAAAATTTAAAACAAAACTTGCTTACCGTACAGCTTGGCTACAAATTGCTGTTCTTTTTTTTACCAATTTTTATCCAATTATTTTGCTCTTCGAACAGCGATTCTGGTTGAGGTCTGCAGTGTGTTGTTTTCAAAGAGGTAATCTGAAATCTAAAAGTGTATTTATCTAGGCTTAATTCCTTCAACCAAGAAAAGTATTGAATACGTGATAAATCGTCCTGAAGGTGGAAATATTTGCTGCATAATACCAGGTAAACTTATTTAACTGATTAAGCGTATCAAGATTACAGAATTTGGTTAAAGTAGCAGGTAGTCACCACGTGTTATCTGGATTCCTAACTATTTTATTTCACTGATTGTTGGTAGAAGTGCTGCTTGACAAGTCATTCTTACGTTTGGGCGCGAAAAAATGCATTGAAAGTAACTCGTTCCTTGTACTTAAAACTAAGAATTTGTGTTGTTCTGAGTGTGATATATAGATTTCTCCCTTGGTCTCAGAATGTAATTGATTTTAAGTTTTAACTTTTAGTGTTCAAAGTGATTGTAGTGAGCGTGTTCTACAGTTTGTGCATATTTTAGACAATTTTTAGGGGCACTTCTGCACTTATATTTTGTTGCTACAACCAGTAAAAGGTAAAATGTTTTAGGCGATATTGCTCCGAAACCAGTTTTTCCGAAAGTTGGGTTTCCAGCAAAAAGCTCGTACATTGCTTTCCACTCTTGTTTGTCGAACACTTTCATTTGCAATGTGTTCAAAGTGTGCAAAATCGTTTGCATGTTACAAGTTAGCCCACTACATGATGCACAGTTGCTCATAGACTAACAGATTATAGCTTGCTTAATAAATAAGCTTGTAAATGATATCAAATATTGATTGACGGTAAAAGTAACATACTATCAAAAGTGGATCAAGCTGAATCGTCATTGCTGTTTTAATGCTGTTATTTGCTTTCATAAGCTGTTTTTATAATCAAGGCCTAAGTTGGATGGAAACAGCGGATTAATTTCTGCATTTTTTTGATTGATATTAGCCTATTCTTGAAACGTGATTTGGAACAGGGCGTGACTTTATGAAAATAGGATATGACATGAATGGGTGGGCTTAAGCAGGCTGCGTTTCAAAATTGTAGTATGGAAATTGGAGAGCGGACTTGTTAAATGGCAATATTTACCTCACATTAACTCCTTTTTCTTCTCCTAAATACTGCTTTGTGTCTGAAAATCAATTTCGCTGTGTTGTGTATCGGCGACGGTTCCTTTCCATCTTCCATAGGATAAAGGAACCGTGTGAGATAAAACATCCACGCCTCACATCGCAAACTCAAGCAAAAAAGAGGGAAGATAGTGATGAGATTAGGAAAAGTGCAGCCACTTCCAGCCGGTTATAAATAGGCCTATTGACCAACAATTCTGAACCCCAGGTAAATACGCAGCTTGGAATGAATTTCCTTATTCTATTCCAGTGGTTTTCAGATTTTTTCGTACTGCAACTCCTTTTGAACAATTAATATGACAGTGGACCCCATTACCACATTCGCGATTCAAAGTTTGCAGGGTCAAATGTAATGGCAGCGTAACTAAAAGTTTTGTTGATCAATAATAGGTTATAAACTACTTTTGGTTTGGTAAAAGTGTGAAAAATTTAAGGACTCTTGTAAAAAATTTAAGGATTTTTTGTCTTCCCGCAGAAAAAGATAAAATACGCATACATCTTGCGACCCCCAAGTTAGAATTCTATGTTCCAGTCAAAAGGTAGACAATTACGGGTTACAACAAACGTCATTAGCTTAAAAAAAGGGAGTTAAACGTATTTTGGAGGTAAGTCTAGTAAATAAAATTAGTAAAAGGGGAAAAAGGGATAATAAGATGAAGAATGATTAATTACGATATCCTAATACGGCATCTTTACAGTTGTAACTTGTGACTCAGTAAAGCACGAGTATGCTTTGTATTTGCCCAACAGTCTACACGCAACCAGTGATTCAGCAATACTGTGCAATGGTTTTTACCTTTATGTTCGAGTGGAAAGAGCACCCGCGGCGCACGAAACAATAAACCTAATCTTTGCCAATCAAACATATAACGTTTCTCGGTTTTTTCAAAGTAACGTCAAATTAATAACGTTTTTTAATCAACATTTTTCTATTTGGCTAATTAGAATTTGCATGTAATGTCGCACATTTCACGAAGTTTTACACATGGCCAATATTTCTCACAAAGTTATCACTTTACTTGACATCTTTTGGATAAAAAGAGCGGCTAACCATAAAAATTAAAAATTAAAAACTCGGTTTTCGAAATAAAGTTGCTTTAAATTGTTACAATAGAGCCTTAGTTCTACTCACAGTAAATTATCAACAATGCAAAAATGCGGAGACATCAGACCCAAAGAGGAGGATTCACGTTCAAAAGTGGAGAATAGTAATTTGCAAATAAATAAAACACTCTAAATTCAGTTGAAGGTATTAAACCTAGTTTCTGGGGGTCTTGGCCCCAAGTTGTAAAAGTGGGTGAGCTCTAGCTCTCTTGTCCCCACGTGTCTCCTTACCTGATGTACTTTCAAAATCGATTTACATTGCAATGTTTTTTTATTACAAAAAAATTCATTTATAAAATAAAATTATTGATCGTTTAGTATCCGCTCACGATGGTTCGATTTTTTACATTGTTGACGTTTCGTTTTTTAGTAAGGGATCTACTTTAGCGTTATTGTGCCCTTTTGCACCTTTGTGCTGTTTTTAAAATGATGCAATTTCTGTATTTATGCTAGTGTATTCTGTATGATTTTACGTAGCGTGCTGGTGATCCTAGCTGTTACGATTTGAAGAGGTTAAATAGTTTACAATTCTTCTTTTGTGTTTTATTAATATATTTTCTTATATGCTAAATGTTGGCAATAAAACACATTGCGGAAATGGCATAATTAACTGCTAAGTATCTATTAATATTAAGGTGCAAGTGCTCAGTAACATGTCATATGCTTCAGCAGTGTAATTGCAATTTTATAATCATCGCTACGCCACAATTTTATAAAGCTGCTGCCTTGACTTTTTTCTCAGCTTGACAGTTTGCGAAATCATCAGTTGCGTTAATCATACATTAAAGCACAAGAAAACAGTGGTGACAAAGCCATGCTTTTTGTCATGTCAACGTGGGTAATACGGGTTGAACAGTGAGGCACATCTCAGGAAACATTCTTAAACTTGTATATTCGCACGTGGTGTAAGTTATAGCTGCTTTTGATCACGGAAATTTTTATCATTCTCAATAACGGTCATCTTTACTTCTAAGGCTGCAGACCTTTTACACAATATATGAGCGCCAAGACCCAATGTAAGATACTTTGTCAAACACTGATCTGCGTTCTTGTGGCTGAAGTAAAGTATTTGATGGATTGCAGATTGTAGGCTTATGGTTTAACAAAGGAGTAATGCTCTTCTGGAATACTATTAATCTCAGCAAACATTTACATTAAAATCACTTCAGAGTTAATAAGCCGGTGTAGACAAGGACCTTTTTTAATAATTTTGAAGTGCGGCACAATTAACTAAATATTTAAATTTGAATGTAAGTTTTACTGAGGGAACGCTGGCTGGTTTGCAGTATGTTAACGACTATATATAGCTGCATCTTACCGCCGCTAAGTTATTAACTTTTTAATAGGTCTGTGCATAATTTTTGTGACTAAAAAGACATTTGTAAATCGTTTTATTAAAAAGCTTTTAACCAAATCTTGTTTTTCAAAATCTCCAAAAAGCAGAGGCAGTTTTTCCCTAATGACCAGACGCCAAACGCCCCCTCTCCCCATTTTCACATAAAGACTGATTGCTTGGAAAATCGATTAAAATTCTGAAGAAATGGTGGAATTTTTGATGGAATTGTTCCCAGCAAGCTACAATGGACGATTTTGTTAAGCCTAAAATCAGTTCAATATATACGCACATCATCAATTCCATTCTTGTGTGATTTGCAACTTTGTAGCTGTTTTTTTCTGAAGATAGGCAGCTTCAGATAGGCAGATAAGCAAATACCAACCATAACACTGAAAATAAAAAATATCTTTGGAGGAGAATTATTTAAACAGGAACATACTACCAGCGGCTTGCAGAATTCCAAGAGGAAATATCGATGAGTCGTGGGAATTTAGTTGTGAAACACCGTCGTCAGCCTTTAGGCCTAGAATATCCAGATTGGCTTTTCTCTTGAAAAAAATTTTGTAACTTTTGCAAAAGTTTTTCATATTAATTTCACCCCAAATACGCTTATTTTTGACACAATTTTGAGTGACATCTCCAATTACGCTGTTTAGTAGTTAATGAGCACTGCAAGAATGGTCCGTGGTCTAATTCTATTGGGTAAGTTCTGAAATCAGTGAAATGTTGCTTTTTTCAGGTGGAGCGCCCGAATCTCTTTGTGCGCGACCCGGAGATATCGTTATATTGTTGAAAAAGAGATATGGATTCATCAAGCTAGCTATGACTAACGGGTAAAAAGCTTACCGTTTTTTGCAAAAACCACGCAATCTAAGCGACTTTTTCAAAATTCTGAGAAAATCAACTTAATGCGTTTTACGCAATCATTGCAATGACTGTATATAAATTAAGTTGTCGTGGAGGTCTAATGGTTTTGATATCAAAAGATCTTTACAACAACTCAATTTTCGGCTACCAAGCTTTTACAAAACTTGCAGCTTTGTCTCAAATAACTTGTTTTTTTTGTAAATGTTGCATGTTAGGTTCTTACAATAAACGATGGAGTTTCCCTTGAATGAAAAGCATAGCCAATTGCTAAACTGGGTCAACGTCTTTTAATAGAGCCATAATAAGATCTAGAGCAGTGCTCCTCAAACTTTTTCAACTGTTATTGCGCGCTTTTAATTGTTTGAAATAACCAAATCTATGGTGTACCCCACCAGTTTCTCCTTTTATGTTAAAGGGGGTCTTTTTTAGACAGACATTGGTAGTGAGAATCCCTTAAAGTTAGTCTATAATTAAGAAACTAAAGGTTGTTTCGGACCCATAGAAAATTCGTGGTGGGCTCTAGTTTGAGAGGCACTGTTCTAAAGCAGGTCTACATCCAAAACAATGATTTTTTTAAAGCAGGGTCATAGCATAGTTGATACTTTTTTTGCAGTTTTTTAATACAAGACTTTGCTATAATAACGACCAATACTGAAGTTATGGCAATATTAGTAAAACCTAGGCGTATAGTTTTTTTTTGTTGTCGTATAAAATAGTTTGGTTGTTGCCAAGTGGCCTGCAAACGCTAAAATAAATAAACTACTTGAAGAAGAAGCTTTGCCAAACAACATTTTTTACAAAAACTTTAGCGTTTGTGCAACAGTGGAGGATTAGATATTTAATTTAATGTTGGAGTGGCTACTGATGAAATGCCGGAAAATAATCAACATTCTTTCTTTTATGTACATTTTAAACAGTCTACGCAAGAACAATCGTTTTGGCTTGCAGAATGTGCATGTGCTCCGAAACTCTATCAGTTATAAGCCTGCTGGAGCCAATCTCCCAGTCCGGCTTTTGCAGTTGTTTGAAGTTTAAACTTTGAGGTGATCTGGTTTCATTTTTCTATCCTTTTGGCTCTTATTAATAATAATTACCGGATTAAAAAACGAAAAACACTTTACAGTGTCGTGCAATGATTATTCTGATAATTCCTGAAAACACGTTTAAAATTGTGCCTGTATCTTGCCACCACTACACTTTTAGCTGGGGTTTGCATGTTATTTTAAGCCAGTTATTTAATTTATGCAGAGTTCCTTTGGTACCGGTATTTTCGTTTGGCGATCACGAGTTGTGGGAACAAAAAGAAAATCCTGAAGGATCCTTTCTCCGAAAATTTCAGGAAAAATCAATGAAATGGATGACTTTCGCGCTTCCCGCGTTCCACGCCCGAGGAATGTTTCAATACAATTATGGAATAATGCCGTACAGGAGATGTGTGAATACTGTTGGTGAGTTTGTCCGAGCCCAGTGAACGTTGCTGGATGTCGATTTTGTTAACTAGTCTGCATTCATATTTATATGCAGGAGTTTTTTTGTTTTCCTTTCGCGAGAAGATTTTGTTTCTGAGGTCATGTCAAGGCCAGGATTGAGTAATGTTCTTCGTAAAATGAGTTCCAACGTAGAATTTAAAAAATGTTCTTATCTTAAATTTAGCCGCTGTATTTCGGAAACAGACCAGTTTTATACAATTTCAGGGCCTATTCTACTGCTATGCACAGTTCTTCAGAAACCAAACATTTTATCTCACAGTTTCCGAAAGGCGTTTTCGATGGCAGACCTTGACGCATTTGCCTCCTACTGCTCCTTTTTTTTATTTTGACACTTTGTAAGATCAGGGATGCCAGGTAATCTGGAAGGATTTTGATTAATATTACCCCAAAATTAGGACATTTTGAGGAAACTTGAGACAAATAAATAAACGTTTTTAGTGGTTTATCATTACACTGGTAATTCCAATGTTACCGGAAATTAAACGTTGGCGCATAGCATTTTGACATTCACAGAATATTATGGACCAGAAAAGAAAAGCTAACAAATGAATAAACGCTGAAAGAATGCGCCGTAGTCACTTCACAGATGTAAGAATGACAATCTACAAAGTAGGCTAGATTGACCTGAGAAAGAACTCTTTTCGAAGGAAGATAAAAAAGTTCATGTATTACATATTTTGGGAGAGTTGATTCTTTTTACCAGCTCATTTTGAAGTAAGCAAAAATGTCAACATGAGACTTTTCACACTATCTGAACATAGGAAAATCTTGCAGCCCCACCTCCTCTCAGCTTCTCTAAGAACTTAATACACTCTAAAATGAAAGTTTCATAAATCGTTAGTTAACTTCTGTTGCCGTCGTATAGTCAGACACGGGTGGGTCGCCGCCCAGTGGTGAGCCCATTGGTACTTGTAAAAAGGCCGAACACAGCTCACTATTTTGGGCCAGGTAGTGTGAAAAAGCCAAGATTATCAACTTAAAAAAATTGAAATATGTTTTAAAGCTGATCTCCAGTAAAAGTCATCGCTTCTAAAAAGCGGCAAAAATTGTCAATTTAAAGAAAAATTTTGTTAAAAATTAAGAAAATTAACTTTTAAAAAGCTGACTACCAAAAAATGGTCTTCAACTGATAAATTATGGTCAATTTTGAACGTTTGTTTCCGTTAAGTTCTCACAAAACTGAATGGGCCTTTAGCAATAATCGAAAGATAGATCTGCGTCCCCGTAAAAAGTTTCCCTGCCATTGCGGCCCGGAGAAGCAGCGGATATGAATGCTGGATTATGGATTCTTCCGTTGGTACTTCAATGCCAACAGCAGAACAATGCAACAGCGTTGTTAAAAAGCTACGCAATGTTCTATGTCGCAAACAACAAACAGCGGTACTGTAACAACTGATAATCGCGCAAACAACCAACGGCTCAAATGATGGCCACCGTCACACCTTTTGTTGATTATTTGTTGATGGACGCAGCAAAATCTCTACGGGGCTGGCGCAGCTGTGTTGAAGACACCAGCTGAAAGAAAAAGCTTGCTTTTTTGTTTTTAAACCGGAACTTTTCAGAGGCCAATAAAATTTGGCCAAATAAGGACAAAAAAATGGTGTCGGAATGTTTTGCTGGCCGTAAAATGCAGCATGAAAATCAAAACAAATCATTGTTTTTTCCGAATTTCAAATCAGCTAGCAACCCTGGGTTGGATATCTGTCATACTTCGAATTGTCGCTTCGTTGTTCTGACGTTCATAACTAAAAGACCAGTAATTCCGAACCGCGAAAAAATGAAATAGGAATGTAGTATGTAGTCTGCAATATGTTTCTTCATACAAAACTATGTTGAGTAGGTGAGGCTACTTTTAAAAGGATGCACGTCGCCGGGGAATAGAGGGTCTTTTGTAGTGCACTGAGTTAGGTGTTGGCATTCCATTGTAGTAATTCGTTGCTAGAAAATATCTTTTCTCGTAGATGAGCGGTTACTTAACGCTGGTATTGCTGTTTGGGTGATCTTGGGACTGGCACCTCTCCGAGTATCTAGTGAGGCTGATGTTCTAAGGTCAACTACCGTACCATGGCAGTTTTCAAACACGTTTCAAGGTGTCCTGAAGAGTTATGTTTTTCGAAAAAATTTTTTGTGTATGTGGAAAAAAGAAAAACTGATCTCCTTTCTCCTTCTCTCAATTGGCCTTGCATAAACGAAATCTGTTAACAATTTTATAAACAACTTGCTTTGAACTGCCGTATTAGAAAGATAATTATTTTTAATCAATCTCGCAAAATAACTCGCTGATACCGCTAGCACTTTTGTATGTAAACAGACGTCAATTCGAAAATAACACAACAGCAAAAATAACAAGAAAAAATAAAAAATTTGCACTGTAGGAATAAACAATTTAAAAATAAATAATTTTGCAGTTGGAGAACCCATTGAAGTAAAAAAGAACCCCAATGCCAGCCGAGAGGAAGTAGAAGAATTACATCAACGATATATGGTCAAATTGAGGGAGTTGTTTGATCAACATAAAAGCAAATTTGCCAGAAAAGATTGCAACCTGATCATTGCTTAAGCAGCAATGTCAACTAGTCAATTCTCTTGGCTAATTGCTATGATTGTATTTGTTTTACAAGTTTTTGTAGAACAGGCATTTGTATAGTAAAAACAGCACTGGCTCTTGTATCGTTGCATGACTTTGAGATGAAATAGCCGCCTATTATAATTTTCTACAAATTTTAAAAATCAATCAGGTATATGTTTATGCTTATCAAAGAGAATCTTGTACGAAAACAAATATTTCGGATGCAGAGATGTATTTTTTGATTTGATGTAAGCTATTATTGATTCAATTGATCAAAATTTTGTTGGCGTTTAATTGTTTATGCTTTTTGCATTCCAAAATAAACTAACTAATCATATTAGGTCAAATTGTAGCTATATGTAGAATAAACGTAAATTTTAGCGATAATATTAATAATTTCGCCTTCCTGGTAACATTATTTTCGATAGGCTTTTATTTTGCTCGTTTTGAAATCTTTGTTTCGTGATAATTTATTGCAAAAAATAACTTATTTGTTTATGGTTTAATGCTTGGCAATCATTTTTCTAATTAAATTTTATTTTTGAAAGCAACAAACACAGTCTCTTATCGTGTTTTTTAAGCCAGTGATGGCTAAATAGAAATAGGTATTCACAATTCATCTTTTTACATTGTCGATATTCCGCACTAAATATTCTGCAAAAGTATTTAGGCATTAATGCAAATAAAAGGAAGTTGAGAAAGCTTATAAAACTTGCTCCCTGATAGCTATTATTTTAAAAAAACATTATTATGCACTTTGGCATTCTCGTATAAATTAACTTACAAAATGACTACGTTCAAGGCACAAATATAAAGTAAAATTAAATAAATTTTGTAAACAATAAAGTTCTGTAAGAAAGAAAAATTGTCTGTAGCAAAAATTGTCTTGTTCATAGTTCGCTCTTGATTGATTGTTAACTTAAATATTTTATTGTTTCTGCAATCCAGGCTTGATATTTATAAATTTGTACGTAAACACTCGGTGCACCGTTCCCGCAGGGAGACTTGCCAAATGAGGTGATTCCAGCCAAAAACCATGATCCGCAAGATCCTGTACCGGCTCGCCGACATACAAGAGGACCTCCAGAATCGCCCTAAAATATAATTAGTTAGTAAAAAGGCTATAGCAAGGTAAATATTCTGTAAGATGCAGCTGATCTATTTGCGTTTTAAAAGATGGTAAGCTAGGCCTAGTACTTTCCCTACAACAATAACTTTCTGGTGAATAATACTTTCTGTACTTTCACGTAGGGGCTTTTTGCAAATCACAACAGAACACGCCTAAGACAAGGCTGTAATAATTTATTTTAGACGAAGAAAGGGGACTAAATTTCGATTAAAAATCTCGCATCGCTTGAGGTGTATAGTATTCCATAAATTTCTACTTATTTCTTATGAAACATTATTTAGTTCTTAACCAATAATTTTGGAAAAAGTTTCTGCATAAATGCTTACCCTGCAAGTGTCAGCACTCTGAGGGCTTCCCGCTCCGGCGCAGATATGCTGTTCTGTGTTTACGTAGCCCCGACTGTAATGCTGTTGGCAAATATTGGTGGGATAAATAGGCAAGCAGGCTTGTTGGAGAAACTCTGATGCTTGTCCAGCTCCATCTATAAAAATTTCAACTTGAATAAACATTTTTTAGCAAATCTAACCCGGAATTTTAAAAGCAGGTCTGATTTTAGCCGTAAAATTGCAAAATTTTGCTATTTAGTGTACATTTTCACAGTATCCAAAAAACAACTTACTCAATTTTCCAAAGCCAGTAACAAAACATTCGTCAGTAGGTTGAGGTATGCGCTGTGAAGGCAAGCACAGTGTTCTCACATGATTTCCATAAACGTAAACTGGCCTATTAAGTTCAATAATCGCTAAATCATTGGATGGGGCAATATTTTGAATATACCTGCAAATACAAAACACCCTCAATATTAGAACATAATAGTAAGTTATTTCAAACTTAGTTATCACTTTGCCCACATCTTTTTAGTCCAAATGCGGTAAAAAAACAACTTTGCATACTTTCAACATTACAAGATTAAACCTGCTAAAATTTGACAAGTTTTGCTGCTAAGGATGTGCTCTGCAAAAGCAGTGTCTTTTGTCTTATGCTATGGTTATTCTATAAATTGTGTTTTGGTGCACTTGCATTCCGCCCCCTCGAGCGAGCACCCTAGATGGTATTTGAATTGCAAATCAATGTTAACTCCCCAAAACGTTAAAAAAAAGCTTTTTATCATCTTAGAGGTTTCATTATTTTGTTGATGACCAATAGATCATTTTTTAAAGAATTTCTAATTCTTACTGTAGGCTTTCCATTAGGTTTCAAGCTCGACTGAAATACTTCCTATATACAGTTCCATGATAAACTCCTTAAAGTTCAAAGGTTCTTTTAGCAAAAAAGCGCTATTTAAACCTTAAAATTAAGAATATTCAAGATTTTTTAGCAGTAGCGTATTTAAGGAAAAAGGGGTTGTGTCATACCACCCTTTTTGGCCCTGACATAAATCAAAAACGAAGAACTTGTTGATCTCCGAAAAAGGTTACTAACTTAAAAATGAGACAAAAGAGCTCCTGCCACAGATTGATTTAAAACGCTCATCACCCTTCAATCAAACTGCGCATCCGACGCTGTCCTCCCTCTTTAAAGATTCTTGGAACGCCCTTGTATTTACTGTCAGCTCTCAATAGGAAAAATTTACAGGTCTATGCACCACACGAGATATAAATTGTTTCCATTGAAAGCTTTTGTTGAGTTTAAGTCCATAGCATCTGTCAAAAACGAACGAATGCTGCGTGTTACATACGAGAAGTTTTGATGTCTGATTATTCGTTTGGGTTGTCGGATTTGCATGAATCGGCTCCCGTAGACCAAATTTGAAATTCCCAAGATAACTTTGTCTTCCGTGGATATAGACATATTGTCCGATCTGTAAAGAGAAAAAAGTTACATTGAGCGTATTGCTACAGTAGTGTGTACCAGGGATTTGCAAACTTTTTTGCTGGCGGGCTCTGCCTCTCAAACGAATCATACGGCGGTTCTGGCGAGCACCCATTCAAGAACTCTTTTTGCGGAGATCAACTTTAAAGGGACAGAGTTTTTAAAATGACTTTTTTTATTTTGGATGATCAAACTGTGGGCGCAGGGCGCGCACTTTTATCTTGCAAATCGACGTTCGGGTATCCTTGGGGGATACGATTGTGGTTGGCGGTAATTAGAACTACGAGCTCATCACCCTTTAACAAAGGTCTTCACAATTGCAAACAAACGAAAATGTTTGTTTCTGTTACAGCATTTTTTCTAAAAAGCCACTGGCAAGGGGAGTGTACAAATTTTTTAATGACAAAGCATCCTATAACTTACGTTATGCAATGCGCAGCAGTGATGACGTGCTGTGGTGTAATCAAGGTTCCTCCGCAAAGAATTCTATTTATATTGACCACAGCGTGCCACGGCCAGTCTCGAGATGTTGCATTTTCTCCATGAAATATTCGAGGAACTGGCAAACTCTTTTTGATTTCATTGCTCTCAAAGTTTTGGTTCGGTAATGGAGGTTGCCGAATGCTCTGTAAAAGAATCCATGATTTTCATTTAATTTTATTGAGCCGTTGTCATAAATATGGCCTTTTGTATTATTAAATTCTTTATATTACCGTTACAATATCAATACGTTACTGCAGCAGTGGGAGTGCAGGCCAACTGCCCTCCTCCCTAAGCCGGATTGGTAAACGAGTCAAAATTTTATTCAAAAGAACTTTGAATACACTGGCGGTATAATAGGTTTATAACAGGCCATGTCTAACTTACATAGCGACTAATCGATTATCGCTTAGGGAAAAGACAGAACGATATTGGAAATGACTTCGAATACTGGCTTTAAAAGGCTACCAAAACGCGAAATAAAACGGGTTTATGCTTGTCGCTCCCCTCCTCTAGCACTCCCATAGCCAAATCTTCATTTTTATGAACAAATTGATTAAAATATGCCAATAAAGTTGATGCGTTTGTAAATAATTTGATGTATTTGATAGTCTGCTAATAACTATTTTTTGAAAAGTTTAAAAAATAAAATTGAAATTTCGGGACCATAAAATGAAATGTGTTTTTTTCAAAGTAGTAAATACTCTTTTAAAAGTTTTTCTGCCTTTGTTCTCGTTAACTTCCAGCACTTCTGAATTTATCCTCTGCCCCGCTTTGTTTTATAAATCGTTTTCTAATTTTACTCCTGCACTTTAAATTAATAAAAGCGAAAGAATCAGCTCATAAAAAGCGGAACGAAAATCTACAAACAAAATACAAGAGCATTGATCGATAATATACAGTATGTCTGGAAACGCTCTGACTACAGAAACATACAAGCGATTGTTGATACAAAAGCGCTTTTAGAAGATTCTCCTTTCTTATGTATCTTGACCTCTTATGTACACTCATCTCATACTTATCGCAAAAGCTCTGCGAACTATTCTTATCATAAAAATATCTCTCCGACTGTCTTTCTTACTGATTTTTCCATTGATTTTTTCGGTATTTGCTAAATATTTCAATTCTTTTCTTCGCATCACATGCCCAAAGAAATTATTGAAATTTTTCAGAAGATAATTCGGAAGATTTTTGGCATGTGCACCAAGCCACATAATTAAGTACGACGTTGGAAAATATCTTAGCGGGCATTGAACAAGCTGGAATTTAAATTCTCAAATTACCCAACTCCAGGCAATAAAAAGTTCAAGTTGTCAGGGGACAAAAAAGTTTCATCAGTGAAAAAGAGTATGTTTAGATTGCAGTTAAACATCAAACATTGAGGGACATATATGTAGTTGTGTCACGTGAGACATCGTTGGGTCGCGGCGAACGCAGGGTCATCGGCGGGCAACGTCACGTGACTTCGCTGTTATGAATTAAAAATTCTTTTCTCTTTGGCCGACTAAAGGTTTCAAAAGACGTGGAATTAAAACAGAGGTGGTTTTCATGTTTTTCGAGGTTTGACATCCACTTGACGTCAGCAGGCTTGCTTATTGAAATCTCATTGTAAATCTTTACAATAAACCTCGATTGAGAAAAGAAATTGTCGCCTGCAAACGTTTTTCAAACACTGTCTTATCCTTTGGCTACTTAAAAAATACTTGTAAAACTGCTTATTACTGCATTTTAAGCTGATTTCTTAATTATCAAAATTGTATCATTGCTGCACAACTCTGTACCACAATTCATTGTAAAAATTAAAATATCTAGTTTCTTTTATGAGGTCATAAAGACTATAAGCACTTGTTACGCAATTATCTAAACTTGAATATTGCTTAACATTTTTTATATCGCAATTTTCTTTAAGTCTGGCTACACTTCTTTAAATTGCTGGCAAAGCACACTTGCTGCGTTGTGTCGACATTTTATTATGCTGAAAATTTCGGACAATTGTATTGTGGAGGCAGGCATATACATAAACTCGATCTAAACCCGCTAGCCTAGTTATCTTTGGAATCAAATGTAAAGACGTGGCCAGAAAAAACAATTTCTGGGAGAAGCAAAATTTTCTAGAAATTTTAGGTATTGCACGTTTCAATCCACATTTTTTTGGCGTTTCAAGAAAAATTCGCCTGCTATTAGCGTAAAATAGCTTTGCCTGCAACCTGTTGTACGGCTGATGTTATAAATTACAAAGAATTAAAGCAGTTCTGTTTCTTGATGAACACAAATTTAAGAAAGGATGACGAAATTCAGTGTTTGAGAGGAAATTAAAAAAAGTCAATGCTCCGTGAGCAGGAAAATAGTTTTGCCAAGTTACTTGAAAATAGCTTGAAGCAGTAGGTTACTCTACAGGGGTTGAACCCAAAAATATTGGTGGACTCTTGATGAGTTTTGTCGCCATCTGACTTCACTTACAGTAAGTTTAATTGCAAAGCTATTTAACCGGAGAAGACAAAACAAAACTTGCAACTGTCTTTTACAAATGCGTTTTATTGGCTTAGTGAAGAAGCAGTTCAGCTCAATGCATAAAACTTGTTTGATTTTGAGCTGATGGAAGACCTTGTCCGCAAAAAAAATCTTTTGAAGCGGAAAATGCTGAATTTTTAAAAAGCAAAATTTTCACCTAACAAAAAATAAAATTGCACTTCTATTTCTTAAACCAATCATGGCTGAAACTGTGCTATGGACTAGGCCTACTATTTACCTGCGTGAAAGGACTAGGGCAAGATCTTGGAATTTTCTTTAAAGCGGGGCATCCGCATGTATCTGTAGATTAAAACAAAAGGTGAAAATTGAATTGAACATACTAATGATTCAAACAATAAGCCCAATCAATTATCGTGCTGTAGTGGCTAAAAATCCGGTAATCATTTTTAGACACATAGGAAAAGGTATAAAATGTTATTACCCTACATATGAAAGGTTTGGTATTTTGATATACAAAACAAAAAAGAGCAATTTCATGTCACGTTTCAATGATTTTCCTCCTTTCTGTCCCAAAGACACGTTTAGGTGAATCAAGGGAGTAGTCTGCCAACAATTTCCGAAGGAAAATTGACGGCTTATGCATCCTCTTGCTACTTCCTTTCGTAGGAAGAATCACTTTGCGTTGCAGCAGTGACGTCACAGGGAACTTTGACTCTCGAGACGTAACCAAAAAGTGACGTCACTCCAGTCAATCAGCAACCAAGAACAAAAGCGAAAACTTTCTGTCTGCCGCTCAGCCCTTAAGATTATGTTACACCTGGACTTTCCCCTAAAGCAGAGGTCGGGGAATTGGTCGATTGGGCTAAAAGTGAAAAAGTTGGGGTAAAAGGCATAATAGCACAAAATTTGATTCCATCAAAGATAGGTCTTTCACTTGAGAAAGCAATAAGAGAACGAATTCCAAAAAAATCTTCGCTTTGAATTTGGATAGTTAATATGGATGGGATGTGATATTTTTCAATGCTTAAATATTTTTGGGGTATCTGCGTTGTTCTTAAAATAATTTTGGGGTAACCCTCAAAAAAGTCCCTCGACCCCTGCCCAAGAGGAAAACAATTTCTCCTGTAGATCCATGTTTTGAAAGCAAATCGTAATACGATGGCGACACACCTACGCCCAACTATTACGAGTATGAGCAACTTTTTCTTCCAAAGGCCAAATTTAGAAATAAAATGGCCATAGACGCTACATTGCTCAAGACATTAATTTTCAATTACAACAAACTACTACAATACGAATAAGTGATGCTGATTAGCAGTGGTGTTAGCAGATAAATACTTTTGTAAACTTTTTCCTTTAATGGAACCTATCGAGTTTGCACAAAAAAACGTTTTTCGAATTTTCATGTGTTTTCCAATCGGCTCGCAGCTGGAGAAGTGGTTAGAGAGTTCACTTTGCTGTCAGTAGAGGCAGATTTAATTCCCTTACCGAGTCTTACCAAAAACTGTGAAAATTGCGCTTACGGCTTTCATACTGGACGCCCAGCATAAAAGGAACAATGTGGAGAAAAAGGCAAAAGGATCAATTGATGTGCCCTTGGGAGAATCATTTAACGGCATTCCTCCTTATTTATGAAACCTACAGGCGGTGGGGCCAAGTAATCTACCGGTCACGGTGGCCCCATCCAGCTAAAAACTTTCAAACGGAGCTTAAGCTAATGTACATAAATGATAGCATATTTTGTACGCTGTGGGCAAAGGGAGCTTATGAAAAGCTGCTCCGTATACGTGGCCGGTGTAGTTATAAATAGTGAAAGCAATTTGCTTTTCCCTTTCGACTAGTAGTAAGAGAAAAACTGTTTCCTTGCGCTCAATAGACAAGCAGAACGGCTACAGAGACACTGAAATTCGTGGCTTGATAGATAACTGACATTACAATCATCACCAATAAAATGGCATCTTTTTACTAGTCGGCGAGGAAGGGCAAGTCTTATTTACAATTAGTAATAAGATTTTATCTTAGGTCCAAACCCAGATTTGTTATTCAGTTTTGTATTGCAGGCCCATCAGATTTTGTTAAATACACAAAATTTGTTACATACAAATTTTGTTAAATACATTTTGTTAAATACAATTTGTTAAATACACTCACCATGAAAGTTTGGTTTCTTTTTTGGGAGGGAAATACGGTTTCGACGATAAAAGTTGAGAATTGCTTCGTGAATACGACGTAGAGGAGTTTTTGGCTGAACATTAAAATAAGCGTGTTTAGCGCGTTATACAATCAATGTAGTTCGCCTTCTGCATACACACATCACCATCGATCGATTTCATTGAAAAGCGAAAAACACCAAAAAGTTGTGGGTTCTTGACAAGCGATTACAATCCTTTTGAGTTCCAAGTCAAAATAAACAGCTTGCCATTCACTTTGTAGTGTTGCAATCGGCTTTTTAATGACTTTGCTGTTTTTCAAATTGATTCATACAGCAATCAGCTCATTGAAATGTAATAAATTGATTGTGAACGTGACAATAATACGAGCAACTGAAATTGTTAAATTCATTGGTTGCGTAAAAATGGAAGACTACAAATTAATTAGGCTTCAGTTCGAAGACTCAGCAGCGTGCAGTTGGCTTGCGTCCACTGTACAAGAGGTCATAAATGGAGCAACTTTTTACAACCTTTTTACTGCTTAGGGCTGATTTCTAATTATTGGAAATCTATATATTAAGGCCAGAAAGCAGGCAGCTGAAGAGCTAAAGCTCCCGCCCTCAAAATATTGTCAGCCTCCGAGAAATTAAAAAATGGGCACAATACTTACTTTCAAAAAAGGTGTTCTCTAAAAAACGGCTTTCACCTTATTTTGGTGCTAAAAATAGCATAAAAATCGCGCTGAAAGAATTGATCTTTAATAAAAAAATTTATTTTGAGATAAGTATGCCTTGGACCTCCGGGTAGAAAACAAAGATTTACGGCTGTGAATCTAGATGTTTTGAAATGTTTGCAGAAATTTGGATCTAACTCGGTGTTTCAACTTTAAAAACGAAGCATAAAAGGAATGTTTGAACTTGAAAACCATTTCATTTGGCGATCGACGTTGCGAAAGCGACAATTTGGCCCATTTTGTCCAATACTCTGCTTTGACATACGAGTACATGATGTATAAATAAACGTAATTTTTAGTCACAAGTTTCGTTGGAAATAAATGCAACTTTCTCAATTTTACTACAACAAAAAAGTTTTTTTAACTCATAAAGTTTAGAAGGTCGAAATTGAATAAAGACACATTACTTTTATGTAGCGTGATTGGAGTAAAGCTCATAACTGAATCGCCAGCCTCTTGTTATTATTTTCGCCCGTTTCTTATTTTACAACTTACCGTTGGAGGAAAATAATGAGGTCCATTGTGAGATATTCTGTAACAGCGGTATTCTGCAACCTATAAAGAAAGAATTTTTGTTGGAAATATTCAATAACTGATAGATTGAAATTTTGGAAGCAGTTGCTTGCTTTTGTTTGCTACCTTTTGTAACGCGAGTATTTAGAAGCTGGTTTCAATAAGAGGGGAGATGGAATTTTGGGAAGAAAACAGTGTCCAAAAATGGTCATCTGGGATTAGAAGTAACCTTATATCTAGAAGGAAAACTGGGATGCACACGCTTGAGAGCGCAAGCGCGTACATGCATTTGAGAAGGCAGGGTTGAATCCGAGTGGTTTTAGGTGGTGCTTATCGTAAAGTCTAAACATAACGGCTTGACAAACCGCTTGAAATAGCATGCATTAGCAAGTGGTTATGCAATCACCTGCTCTTTTTCTTACCAGGTATTTATCCCAGCAGCATTTTCTTCTCATGCACTCGACCTCATTGTCGATGATTTCAGAACTGCAACTGGTTCGCTTTGAAGTCGGCTGATGGCACGAATATCTCTTCGCTCGTACTTCACTAGCTGTAGAATAGATTAGATAAAATAAAACAACTCATATTCTGAACCTTTCTGCCGGGGAGATAAACTGAAATCATCTTGCAAAAATTAAGACCGAGGGGAAGGTAATCGAGAAGGACAGCGCTGAAACATTTTAAAGATAATTGCGCTCTGAACCCTTAAAATATTTTAGGCTCACCACATGATCTACATCAGACGCCAGATATGCTGTTTCATTTCTAATTAGAAGTAATTAATGCTCATTACTGCAGTGCTTATCAACCTGGTGAGTAGTACACACCATGGTGCACCAGAATTTTTCAAAGACAAATGTGATTGGATGTACAAGTATTTTGAAAAACAACTTTAAAAAAACGAAGTTTTTAAAGTGAAGACCTTGATCTGGAAACTAGTGATGCCCAATAACAAAAAGAAGAAAGATATTCTCCATTTAAAATTGAAATGCGAATAGGCGAACATGATTGTTCGAAAATAGCAGTCTCAAAATAAATAAGGTCTTTCCCTTTGATTTAACGGTCTACAGGTCAATATTAAGGCAAAATATTTTCGAAATTTAGAGCAAAATGTGGTGCGCAGATTTTTTGAAAACTGAAATAGGGTGTTTCATTACAATAAAGGTTGACGAGCACTGCATCAGAGCATTCTTCAAGTTATGGCACATCCCTAAGAGAGCTAAAAAAGTTTTTCCATTACTCTAGCGAATTGGAGTATTTTATTAGCGGTTTAACTTATGTTCAAAATGTAAGCAATCATTTGTAACGTCTTGATTTGGAAAAGTTTTAAGCTTTGTCACTGAAATAAAACTAGTTACCATGACATATCTAGCGAGTAATTAAGTTACTTTAGGGTGGCTAAAAGAAACAATTTTCAAAAGACAATGTTTTTCACATGGAAAGAGAGGGAAGAGCCTTTTCCTTTTTCTTTAACCTGCGAGGCTGCTGTAAATTTAAGAACAAATCAACAAAAACAAGTAGTTGATATATATTACTTAATTTACCTTCGCAATGAAAGGAAAAAGCAGGTTGCCAGGTTAATGAACTTTGATTGCACAATCTTGTCTTGGGGCCCACCGGAAGGTAGCCTGGAGAGCATTGAACTCTGCAAAGGGAGCCTCCCAAGTTACCATTTGTACAATTAACTTTTCCGTGGTCAACAGTGAAACCAGCAGGTGAACAAGTATCTAAAAGATAGTTTTTAAATAGTAAAAAACAACTGCAAAAAGAGTTCTAACGTAATGGGTTGTTAAACAAGTTCGTGTTAGCTATCAAGTTGTCTTTGCTTAGTTATTGCATCAATATGCAGCAGTAGGCCATATTCAGCTCAAGTTTTTTTGAAATTATGTTACGTTTACTACTTTTTAGGTGTAAGTGTCTATTTACATTTGCAGATTTTATTAAGTATTTGAAAAAACAATATAAAGCGCATAAACACAGCACTGTAATTATGTAGCGATTTTGAAAGCAAGTGAAGGCTATATATCATGATCAGATTACGGCTGGTGCAAAGCTAATTCAGAGGCACTTAAAAATGTTTACAATTCGATAAAACCTCTGTGGGTGGCCATTTTACCTCTGCATTGCATGCTTCTCCAGTTTTTGCAGCCAACGTCGATATTTAGTGAGTTATTTTTTGAATGATCACCATTTGAACATTTCAACGCACAAACAGCAACATGAGTGTCTCTCAATAGATATATGGAAGCTTTGATCTGCCAAAAGAGCAAATTGATATTGTTTGAGGAAAGGTATTAATAAAAAATGTTTTCATATTTAGTAAAAGCGCTTGACCGTTCATAGTTTCAGTGATACTCAACCTCCGAACGGCTGCCATTTCTACCTTTGCGTCGTCATCAATTGAGCTGAAAGTGTCATGGCATGCACGCAGTACTGGCAAAATCTTTTCGTTTCAAGAATGCATCGACTCGTCCACACAACATCGCAGTGTGCTTAAACTGCACAAGCAGTGAGCTACGCGTGTAAGTTTACAGGGTTTGCGTTTGAAATCTTTGAACTTGAAGTACCGGTAACTGCGAAGCAGGCGGGAATATAACTTGTTAAATACACAGGTGCCATGATTATCCGGCAATACGAGGATAAAACTAATTTAAATCAACATTTAACTACTTGTTCTGCTCGGCTTAAAAACAAAATTTCAATTTGATGAACTACTGGAAGATTTATGCTGATAAAGAGATTTTTCAGCAATTTTTGAGAATACACACGTAAAACTAAGTCATTTTTTACAGTTTTTATTGAAATAGAATTGCTATATGGAATGTAGAAAAAATTCCAAAACATATTAAATCTATCTTCTTTTTTAAACAAGCCAATGGCCACGAATTATCACATTTAGCTTTTTCAGACATCCTTATCTCTTGTTGTTTTGGTTAATTTTCAAACCTATGTTTAACCAAAAGGTGTGTGTCTGATAAATAATTTTGCGCTCCTGCATAGAGAATGTTGAGACTTCTAGCTTTTTTTAAGTTGTTTGCAGCCTTTTGATTATAAGATGTTTAATTTTGATGTACCGTTGATTGGTCAAGGGATCTTCAAATTTCTGTTTATCATACCATAATTATTATTGTTGTGCAATGAAAGTATCTAGAACTTTTTACGCCTGCCATATTTACGATATAATCAAATATTTACGATGATGCAATCTGCCATTTTTGGTAATAAAAATTTAAATAGATAAAAAAAAGATTGTGCAAATGTAAATATGCTCCAGTTTGTTTGGCTAAAAAAGCGTTTGTTGTTGGAAGCTGTGCGAGCTAACTTAAGTGACTGTTTATGGCAGTAGGTTAAGATTTACGTTTTTGTTGAGCAAATATAATTACTGTTTCATAAAAAAGAAGTGGTGGTATGAATCTACTGTTGGTAGGTCGGTCCTTTGCTCCTGCTGATAGCAAGGTGTCCGAGACTTTGCAGTCAGAAAGAATATTCGAGCGATACACTGTTTTACTTTAATTTTGGTACCGAATTAAATACGATTGTTGCATACGGAATCGATTTTGAACAACTCGTTACCAAAAATTGTAATTGTGTGATTGAAAATAAAATTTACGGCAAAATTACCTGCATTAGTCTTATTTTGTCTTCTGATGAGTTTTCACCCAATTGCAACATCTTTAAGTATTGATCAAAAGCAGAACGACTTCTTATGCACGTGGTCATAATAATTCCACCAAGAATGGAAACTTTAAACCGAGGGAGAACACTACACAGCTTGGGAAAGTTATTTGCTGAAAAAAACACCATGTAAAGATTTTGAAAGTTTTTAGAATGCTTGAATTAAGATTTTTTTTATTGTAATTTGTACTTAAGTTGGCCCCGATGATACACAATCGGACAAAACTTTTTACTTTAAATTTATTGACTTTTTCTGCCGATTTGGCTGGATCTTTACTTGATTTTGACTCTTATTTTGCCTTTCGTTCCAATTAACAAAAATTTTGTCATCATCACTTTTGTTAAACATTTGGTATTTTCCAGAACACCCAAATCGCTTTTTACTCTCGGAAAGCAAAATCAGTAAATATTTATTTATAGAAAATAAATTTTGAAAACCAAAATAAATTGTTTGGGAAATTTGAAACACATGAAAAATTTTACGCAAATAGTTTGTTTGTGTTTTGAGCTACATCAATTGACGTTATCAAGTGATCTGCATATCCGTAATATGTTTATTTTTGAGTTTGGGGAAGGGAAAAGTAGCAGCTTTAAATCTAATTTTAATTTACCAGTGGTGAGAAAATTAATTTTTAACACATTTTTTAGTTTTGAAAATATAAGTACAATGTTTAATATGATGATTGCATTTTATCTTTAAATTGTTATCAAAGATATATCTTTTCATGCTGGTTTTATTCATAAAATACTTCGCTGAATTGAAATTCTCAAAATATACGATAGACGATTAAAGCACTATATAATTAACTCAAAAACAATTCGAACTTCTAATTTGTTTTATTAATAAATTGAGTCTTCAGAAAAAATGGAAATTTCAATCAGTTGGAAGCGTACTCAAGGTTTGTGTGAAAAACAAAGATGCGCTTAGAATCTTAGCTGATAATTACATACAAATTAACATAAAACAATAACAAAAAGTAAATAAATGTTAAAAGTAAATTTTTTTATTTTCACACAAATTTCAGGGTAGCCTATGCCTTTGTCATAACTAACAATGGCTTGTTTAGCATTAAAGATGAGTTAAATAGTATTAACAAATTGATCATCAAGTAATGGTTATGTTGTGTTATTTCTTATTTGTGCACGTCAGTATTTATTTTTGTTTTTGGTACTATAATATTTTTATCGTTACCACTACATAGGATGTTTAAATCAATTGCAAAAATGCTAATCAAGCTAAAAACCAAACAAGAATCAAAAGGTTTGCATTTAAATATTCGTTTCATATCTCGAAACATTTTGTTTTCATTCACGACATTTCAATGTAAAGCATTTAAATTCTTTATTAACCCAGATACAATCGTTAACCTTAAAAAAACTAATTTAAAGTCAAATTGCCATTTCAAAAAGTCGATGTAAATTTGATTGCACTTTCGCAAAACTGCATTACATTAGAGAAGCGCAAATTTCGTAGTAGAAGGTCAAGCTGTACAGCATGAAAGTCATACAAAACAGATGAAAAAAAGTTATTCAAATGTTAGCCAGTTGAACCGAAAAAAAACTTCGCCAAGCCATTGCATTGTAACCCTCCATAACACATATGCTAAATGATAAAAAAACTTCCTACTCTTGTTTTATGTGCACATTTTAATGGTCAACAGAAAACGACATTGGCCATAAAAACTTAATTTAAGAGGCAACAGAATAATCTTTGTCTCTCTTGATTTATGATATCTTTGGGTTTATGTTGGAAAAAGTTTGTACATCAACATACATTTCTCATGATGTTGGAACACGAAGTACTTGAAGAGGTCTTAATTATTTACAGTCTCTTGTTTGGAGGTTTACACGCATGGCAGAATGTATTATCTTTTAGCGCCTATTTCACTGTTTTCACTCCCCACTACTCCTTAGCAAAAAGATGTCATTTTACCGAGGAAATCCCACTCCAAATTTTCCGTCATAAGTTGCTTGCTGACATGCAAAACCTCACACGATGCAATTAAGTTTTATTGTTCGCAGCGCAGCTCTAAACTTGCGTTCTCTTTACCGCACAAAATACTTTGCGTGAAGAACCCAATGAGCGAATCATAAGTTGCTTGACATTTACGACATGTGCTTGGTATTTCACAGGAATGATTTCATCGCTAAACCTTTGAATGAATGATAAAGCTGAGTTTGTACAAAAATTCAAAGATTTAAAATAAAGTCAATAAGGGAAATTTACTGTTACTTTGTTCCAGAAATGCATTTCACTCCTGCAAAGGTCTTGAGATTTATTTTAATCAAATGACAAAAGAAAAAACGCAAACTAACAACTTTATGCATCTGTTGAAAAAAGAGTATTTGGGATTCTAAACCAGTTCAAAATCATTTGCTCTCAACTTCTTTTTATCCGTAATAGGAGATTTGACTTTACCAGCATTAAATTGGGTTGTTGGATTACCAAGAAATTAAACCAGTTTTTGCTGCTTATAGTAAATTCGTGATTGCGCAAAATTTATTGTTATCCGAGTTGTTTTGACCTAACTTAAAAACAAAATTCAATAATTATATTATGAGATCAATCAGTTTTACATCAAGAAAACGTCACTAGATATAAATGACGTCAGGATTTTTTGGCAAAATATCAACCAGATTTAGTATCGTTATTCTCGTCACAATAAAATCTAAAACATAATGTACATTTATCTATTTTCGTATTTCCAATTAGATCAAAATATACCAATATTTATGATGAGACTTATATTCAGATATTTTAATAGGCAAAATGTGGAATTTACAAATTCACAAGTTTTTCAGAGTATTTTGTAAACCCCGAATAGTAATTGGTACAGAGTAGATTTTTGGTTGATTTGCCTAAATGCACACATAATTTTTAAGGCACTGAAATTTATACTACTGCAGCAACTCTATGAGCTTCAAACTGCGGTAACCAAAGAGACAGTTTGCGAGCTAATATTTGAAAACTGCGTTCAATAGAATGTACCCAAAGCTTTTTGGTCCAACTATATCTTGGAAAAATGACTTTCTCTAAAGAATTTCCAATCAAACGTTTCAAAAATATTCTATTAAATAACATTTTCAAACTCTAAAGCAAATTTTGAAAAGCGCAATAGCCCAATGTTATAGCCCAATAATACAAGCGTATTTATAGACGCATTGGTTTACTACAGTGTCCGAATCTTCTATTTTCTACGATTGCAAATAGTTGAAATATTTTATAAGAGCTTCTCTATATGCTCCGAGTTATACAAGCTCTTTCATGTAGAATAGATTTTGCATTGTTCAATTTTTTCTGCTGCTAATTACAGTAGAACATACTTTACTTACTTTGGTTTGGGAAAACCTCATTTGAAAAAGTCAGTGTCAAAGCTTGTGCCTTCGATAGATTGCTAGCTAATGTCAAAAAGCAAATATAGATAGAAGTAAACAATATAGTATTTCGTAAACCTGCCATTGCTTAGTACACTTTTACACTTTACCGACATTTACTAGAGAAAAAACCTGTAAAATTTAACATAATTTCAACGTGGCGTCAACTTTGTAAATCAAAACTGCTCTAAAAAAGTTTAACTGTAAAATTTATTCATAAATATTTAGATACTTGGGATCAAAAAACTGTTCAATATAGCTTATGCAGTAGTTAATTTTTATTAAATAACATTATGAAGTTTACGTTTTATTAATTTTTCATTGTTTTTTTCTCTGCTCCCTGATGAATTTGTACAATTGCTCGTAGAACAGCTTGCGTTCAGTACTGTTTTAAAGTTATCAACGCTGCTTCTAAATAAATTTTTATTTCGTTTTACCACAAATATCGCTACTAAGTAGGGAAAATGGCGTTTGCTAAAGTGATCACCGGGAAAGTAAACTCACAATTTCACGATTGCAATTCTGTTGCTTATTGCCCAAATTACGTTGCCACCAACTCAATTATTTTTGTTTCTCGTTTTAAATTAGGTCTAGTTTTTATTCAAATTGTTCTTTGAAATAAATAGTTGCAAATTATAGTTATAATTTTTGAAATAATTAATGATCTAGCTGTTCATTTAAAACCTCTTTACACACTATTTGGTCAATCTTGATTTGATTTTGGTTTTAACTTAAAGACATTTATAATCATAGTTTTCATGCAAACATTTGAAAGATACGCAGAAGATATGGATATAAACTAATATTTTTTCAGAATATTATTTGCAAGCATCAACTGATGATAAAAGTAAAATACGCAGAATAAACTTTGATAACTTAATTCTTCACAAAATCACGGAGAACTATGGTATATTTATCGTCAAAAGATCACTCTTTCACTTTTTTCTTTGTTGGAGTAAGAAATCAATCTTTCGTCGATAAAAGTGAAACAGGCCATCAAATTCGAGGAAACGAGAAAAGACTCTTTCAAACGAGTTTCACTAAGGATATACAGAACGCTATGAAATACTAGGAATCTTTTTAAATATGACATCAAATGATGCGTTTTGGTAAATCCTTTTTTTCTTCAGCCAGAGTAAAAATGTATAATTGTCCATAAAACGATGCTGTACAGCAACACCAAACCACTCTTTGTTTTTGACAATTTATTTCCATAATTACAATAGGCTGCAAACTTTATCATTTTATGAATTCTAAAAGTCACTTCCCTCCTCAAACTACATCCCTGAAAAGCTTTGTGTTTGATTTTACATGATTTTCAATAATCTCTCATCATGTAATGTTTCAAGCTGCAGCGTAACCCATTGTTTTCTCCATAGTTGTAATTTTTTCTTTTAGTTTTTTACTTTTAACCCTTTAAAACAGTAACAACAGTTTATGTACAAACGCGCTTTCTTAATATCAGGTTGCAAATAGTCGGAGATTAGTTTCTGTCTTAGTTTAAATAGTCGCTTTAATGCGAAGTTTGACATTTTACTTTTTTCTGCATTACTTGAGCTACATGCTTGACATTACGTCATTACGCAAACGTTTGATAATGTTGTGTTGATATAATACGTAATCTATCACGTCAACCGATAAAAGCACTCATTTTCTGGCATTGGTTACTCTTATCTGAATTCTTCAGCTACGTCAATCAACCTTCATCAAACTAGGCTGAATGATGGGACAAAGAAAAGTACATAGAGTTATCTCGCAATTTAGTGTTGACGTTGCTGCACCAGGAATCCTTCCTGAACCCTGTGAGTCCTGATGAGAGACTGCGCGACGCACAAGTCTGAGGAAAATGTAGACGAGGAAAAACTTGTGCATTAGTTCGGGAATTCTGGATTTCTCGTGCCTTTGGCACGTTGCACTTCAAAAGCTCCAGTGCATTCCTTTTCAAAGAGGTTGATTCTATTATTTACGACTTGCCTCCATGTCGCATGATCAACAGCGAGAATTTAAAACCTGCTGGGGAGATGTTGTATTTTGTCATAGATTGATTTAGAAAATCCTTTCACCACTTTCTGGGTATACCAGGGCGGACCCCTTCTCACAATTTCTCGTTAAACTCTGCCCGGGGCATACGAGTAGAGGCATACTGTGAAATAGTTTAACAAATCGATATGCCACCATTAGATTCGTAGGCGCAACTGCATTCAGTATATCTAACACTAACTACTCGCTTTCAAACCAGATTTGTGCTCAAGAAATACAGCACTTTAAATTACTTGATGCCGTTGAACTGATAAAACCTATCTTGGAAAAATTTATTTTTGCCTCTGACAAAAATTTTGAAAAAACGTTTGCGAAAAAGCAAATATTTGTCTATAACAAAGGAACGCAAATGCAAAAAGTGTCCCGAGGTAAAAATTAATTTTTCGAAGATATGTTTTATCAATTTTCAGTAGTGACATTAGGAATTCAAAGTGCCGGGTTGCTTTGGCACAAATCTGTTTCAAAAGCAAACGGTCAGTGGTAGGTGTTCATCGAACTAACAAGTCTAACCCAACTCAAACAAGGAAAACGACTTAAAATCTGAGTTAACTTTGTCTTGTAGCTAATCATTTCCGAGTTTTGCTGATTTGCAAATATCGACAGTAGTTAAATATGTGTTGGTAAGGTTTAATCAAATGTCGTCGAGGTCATAGAACAGCGGTTAAATCTCGTTTGCAATTACATTTTCAACTAGCGTAGGGGGAGGTATATTGAACTTGTTTTCGTATTGAAAAAACTCTCAACCATACAGCTTAGCTTTTGGCAAAACAAAAGAAAAAATATTCCATTTAGCGAACATTTGAAAGTTGGCTGCTACTTAAAATCTGCTGAAAGCGTACTCGACGACACGTTGTGAAAATAATACTTCAAGATGGTTCTTGATGAGTTTTTTGCCGTGATATAGAGTATTTTTTATACTTCTATCAGCAATGTATCTTTTTTTAACCCAGTTCGTGGCCCGAAAGTCTAGCTTTCACACGCTATTGTTATTCGGTAAATAAGCTAAGTTAAAATTACAAAAAATAAATAAAAACTCTTGATTTAAATGCAAAGTGACGAGATTTATGTACAACGCTCCCAAGTTAAGATGCCCTTTAGATCGTCGATTGCTGGCCGATGGACAGTTAGTTAGTATCCCACTGAGAGTCCATAGGTTGAAACGGAGCTTAAACGGATAAAATTCCACCTTATCAAAATCTTTGCTTTCTATGTCAAAAGTTGTGAGAGAAGAAGTTTATTTTGCCTAGAGCAAAATGCAACGATACACAAGTTACAAGCCAAAAATAGACTGGAAAGATCATAAAGCATCGAACAAAGAAAATGTTTACTTGCCATGCTGCATGTTTCACATATAAACACTCTCAGCTGCCGTTATATACACAAAACAAAAACAAAAAACAAACATAACTACTTCTACATAAGTCTGTACAAGCAGCAAGTCGTGCAGACCAGTAATGTTAAACAAAAACAGATGTTGATTGGGATTAGTTTCAACAGTGGTTGAGTAAACGTAATTTGTGTGATTTTACATATTGGCCAAATGTAGGGCTTATCAATGACTTGATTTTGATCTCAGACTTTGTTCGTGGTTTCCTGGCTCGCTGCAATTATGTTTGTGTATTTCATGAAGATAGTAGCAAGAGGGATAATTTTTATCTTCATCACAGCATGTTCTTTCTCTACAGCTTACTATCTAAATACGTCGCTAAATCGGTTAACCGGCGCGAGGGGGTAGTGGTTAAAGCGTACGCTTCGCAGTGAGTAGATCTGGGGTTTATTTCCCAAGTCGAGTCATGCCAAAAGACTCTAAAAATGGTATTCACAGCTTTCCTGCTTGGCGCTCAGCAAAATAGGGATAGTGTGGAGAACAAGCCGGCAAGCTTGCTTGTTATATCCTAGGGCAAGACACTCAACGGGATGCCTCTATCTTTATGTGGCAGACAGGTGGTGGGGCCAAGCAGTCTACCCGTCGTGGTGGCCCCAGTCTAACTGAAGACTCGCAAACCGAGCGTGAGCGCTAACGCAGTGTATATACATCTTCCTGCATGATGCTCACATCAAATAGCTGAAACGACGACGAAGAAGAAGAAAACTAAATTCGTTAAAAGCACTCTGCTCTGGCCATTCTACAATGCCAAGGAGGTTGAAGTGAAAAAGGATCTAGTAAAATAATTTGGCCAACCGAAAACTGAGCAATCATAGCTGAAGATCACCAGTGGCCCTATTTACATCCTTTAGATAATTAAATAGAGGCAATCATTCAGCTTTAACTTTAAATAACGTAAAATATACTTCAACTATTTATATAGTCATCATCAGTAATATTTATTCAGCCTTAACTTTTAATAACGTAAAATATACTTCAACTATTTAAATACTCATCATCAGTTATATTTGAATAAGGAACTGATGATGAGTATTCAAATAGTTGAAATATATATTCCGTTATTAAAAGTTAACGCTGAATAAATATTACTGATGATGACTATTTAAATAGTTGAAGTATATTTTCCGTTATTAAAAGTTAAAGCTGAATAATTGCCTCTATTTAATTATCTAAAGGAAGTACTCTGCTTATTTTGGGTTTTTTCAAATCAAAATTTTTTTGCCAAACTTTTGTGAAAAACATTTACGGCGAATATTCAAAGACAGCGTCCATTTTATTTTTGTCCCAATTTTATGCCGGATGTAAAAACCAGATCTTGCTGAAAAGTTTTTCATAGCTTAGCTTGCGTGAGCAAAACTATCACGAAATGTTTGAAATAATTTTGATAATACTTCGATTACATAGGTGTAGAAAAAACATTAAGGATATTTTGAATACCAATTTTTTCAAAGTAAGGTATAACTTACTTGTAGCCGAGTGCAGCATGGTTTGGAAAACGGTTGTCTAAGGACTTGAAAAGTTCCGATATTGCAGTTGAAAGTATGTAAATGTTGGTAAACAAAAAATAAAACGACAGCGTCACCTAGGTTACTTTTAAACTCTGCTTACCTTAGCTAAATCTGTCGAAGCCGTGTGTGTAGTGCTTGAAAAGATTATATCACAGTTTATATCAGTAGAAAGTAATTCTTTCTTAATTAGGTTGTATTAATATGAAAAGATGGTGATAAAGAGCTGGTGCATTGTGATCAAGATTCCTCGAAGCGCTGAGTATACTTGAAAATCCGTTTATGTTATTACATTATGATGAAGTAGTTGTGATACTTACACTATTAGATTGCAATGAAAAGGTGACCAATTTTTGCAAATTTAGACTTGTTCTAAGAAAAGTAACTCTAAACTTTGAACGGTCAGAGGAGAAACTATGGGCATCGAGTGCAGTCAAGTAGTAAAAAGTTACATCATTCTGTTCGGCACTTTTTAATAACATTTTTACAATTAGCACAAATAGCTTTAACGTATAAAGTACTTTCCTAAGTGTTATAAAATCGTTTAGAATAAACAACATTATCGATGTTGCGAGAATTCTGCAAGTATGGCTCGTTGTACACTGCACAGACAAATACTGAATGCGGTATTGCTATCTTTTAGATTTTTTTCTAGTGCAATAATAATTTGGCTTTCAAAAAAATAGTGAGATCTGTAATGAGTTTAAAATAAAGTGAGATCAAAATCAGCTTAAATACTGAAGCAGGGATAGTAGCAAAAATTTCACGTGTTATTACTAAAAAGTGTCAACTAAATATAGGGCAAAACTTTTAATGGCATAATTTAAAGGTCTAAGCCAAGGTTTCTCAAACGGGGCCCTCTGACCCCTTTGGGGGCCACGGAGCGGTTCCCCGGGAGCCACGAGAAAAAGCTTTTCCTAGGTAGCTTTGCAGAAGTCTTTATTAGTATTGCAAAACCCAAGTGTCACAATATTAAGTATTCGCCAGTTAAACTTAAATTTGTAGTTTTCATTATTACGTCATAGACCTTCCCTTGTGACGTTTGGTGGCGCATTTTTCTGAAACGTTCTTGAGTTATCCGGTACATTGCAGCTTTGTTTTTAATTTATCGCATTACATAACTTAAAGAATTAAGTCTTTACAAATAGTAATGGAATCTTGTGACAGTAAGTTGCAGATTGTGGCGTAATCCTGTTTAGAACTTTAAGAACGTTTGAATTTGTTAACTCCTTTTAGTAACGTAATAGTGCGTCTTGTAATTCAATTTTACTCGCTTCACATGTATACGAACGAAAATTCGCGCTTCACTATTCAGAAAAATTAACCCTTTCAATACTGTTGGGTTATTTTGATCCCAAGACACCAGCATTAGAATACTAATATTATCGTTTTGCATTCAAATCCAATTGGGATGGGACAATTCAGTATTTGGAGGTTAGGTGGTGCTGGTTTCATCATATAATCATCTACGAGACTTTGTTACGTTTGGCTGAATACACATGTTGGCAGAGTTTAAAAACACATTGCTTGAGCTCTCTGTCAGTTTTGAGAAATTTTTGCGATTTTTTGGGGCTTATATGCCAAGGAATTCTGTTTGATCCGGTTTGCCACGTAAAGGAACCAAAAAGGTTGGAAGGCGTTCTAATGCCGCAAAAGCACAAGCAAATTTGGGAGATCACTTCCCGGTTAAAAAAAAAAACAAAGAAGGCGCTGTGTACGATGTGCATCAAGAAAGAAGGAGAGAAGAACTAGGATACTGTGCCAAAAGTGCAACGTGCTTTTGAGCATGGACTGCTTTACCCCACATTACACCTAACCGCGAGAAACTAAAGATCTTTTGATAAAAATAAATGTTCTTTCTGCAAAACTTGTGTGTTGGAATTAGTCTTTGCTTTTATGCAGTTAATACTTGGGACTTGGGACAAATTGATCCCACCATTAGATACTGTAGGGAAAAAATCGTATGCAAAAAAAAATCCGTATTGAAAGTGCTGCCCTAGTGGGGGTGGAGGATTCTTGTTAAGACTTTATCATTTTAAATTATAGAGGTTTACCGATGTGACTTGTTGTCCATGCCATGCGTGTGTGTCCTTAAATGGGACCCCATAACATAGGTATTGCTGTATCATATTGTTTTGTATTGCATCTTTTTTTTGCACCCAATGGCAAATTTGTTTTTTTTAGCATTTTTGTTATTGAGGGTTTTTTTACACCCGCCTGATGAGACCCAATAAAGTCGAAACCGGTCGAGGGTTATTGACATAATGTAATAGACTGTTGTATGGTACCGTATGATTTTGATGATCATTTTTGAGCAAAATTTTCTATTTTACCAAAATTTGTTGTTATTACAAAGATAGTAGTTGTAACTAGTGGAAGGAGTTTGGTGCGCCCTGCCCCAGAAAAGATAAAGTTGGTAAATTACGAAGATAGAGTAATTGTAACTGTTGTATTAGTAGAAATTTAACTACTTCTCCGTTTGCATTCTGCTTTGACTATAGACCTTAAGTTATACATATATTTAGCTTAAACAAGAATTTTGTGTCATCAAATGTCGAAAATTCGCAAGTGGAGCGAGAGCTACGTCTTGTTTAGCTTCAAAAAAGTTTCTCGGAGCGGTCGTAATTGGGCGCAGTGTCTTCACTGCTCGGTCGAGATGTCAAATGCGTTATTACGATCTTCCAGACTAAGAACCATCGCGATAAAAAGCATCCCCAAAAGAAGAATGATGACATCGATGCTATGTCTGCCAAAAGAGTTCGATACGACCAGGAAGCGACGCTACCTCATTCGGGATTCACCGTAGAGGAAAAGCCTACTCCTCAATGCAGCTACGACGTGGCAAATTGAATTGCAAAGTGTGAAAAGCCGCATACCATCGCTGAGAAACTTATCAAGCCATGCGCAGAAAAATGGTTGAAAAAATGATCGGATCGGGATCGAAAAAAATCCAGCAAGTTTCGCTCTCTAATGACACCATTTGCCGACGGATTGATGACATAGCTGTTAATGTGCCCCAGCAAGTTTGCTCCAAAATCAAGCAAAGCACGCTCCAGGCAACCATTCAACTGGACGAGTCTACCGATAGCGCTTTAGAAAGCCACCTGATCGCCTTCGCCCGATACGAGAAAGATAGAAAGATAAAGGAAGAGTTTTTGTTTGAAATACACTGTCAGCCACAACAACTGCTGCTGATGTCAAAGCTCTTATGGACTCTTTTTTTGAATTAAGAGCAGGCAGAATTTCAACCACATCTGTACTAACGGTACCCCAGCGATGATTGGCGTCAAATCAGGGTTTCTCACACTGGTGAAGAACGAATGGCCTCATGTGACGTCCTCGCACTGTTCACTCCACCGATACACTTTAGCATCAAACACTCTACCTTTACCTTTAATGGAAGTTATGAACGTTGCGATCAAAGTGGTCAACTTTATTCCTTTGAGGAACAAAATCGCCGGCTCTTCCCACTTTTAAAATAAGGTTGAAATTTTTCTGCGAGAAAACGAAAACAACCAACATGTCTAATTTCACAATGAAGAGTTTGTTGTGATGCTTGCGTACCAGGCCGATGCATTCGGCCACCTCAACAACATAAACTTGTCTTTGCATAGATGCAGGCAACTCCGCGCATAAAACTAAATAGAGAAACAAAGAAATTTTTACTCTACGCCTGCAATTTACGCTTAATGGAAACCAGCCCTTAATATGACGGAGGTGTCGTTCTCAACATCGATTTTTTTGCTCATTACTTTTCTCATATGAGTTTTCTGAAGCGATGAGATGATTTAGTGTGTGACACATGATTTAGTGTGTGACACATTTAGTGTGTGACACATGAAACGTAGAGAAGTGGCTTAATTTCAAAAAGTTTAGTTTTTACACTAAACACGGTCAAAAGATGCAAAATGTTTAAAGGTTCCAATTTGTTGAGCTTTACACAGGCAGTGCACTTTACGTAAATTATTCTGAAATTGTCTTTCGAGGATTTTCTGCCGATTGGTTTGTGGCAGGAGATGGAGCTTGATGTGTTTGGCGCAACCTATACCGTGACGCTTGCGCGTTTTCGAGCCACTTGATCGATTGTTTGTTGTTGCTGCACGTTGCTATTGCTCACCCCAGGCAGTTTGTTTCGCAGAATTTCCACTTGCATCATTACATGCTGTTGACTTGTTTTGTACTCTTTTGTTACTTTTTTGTAGAGCACGTGGGAGTTGATCGCTGCTGCGTCAAACAGCTACTGGCTATCTTCGAGTTGCTGACCTTGTTGCACATATTCTGACCATTTGATCAAAGCAGTCGATTCCGGCTTTGTTTGCATTCTAATAAAGAATCACAGTGGACGCCGCTTAATGTGATCACTTTGGGAATATCTTTTAATGATAACAATAACTGATTGACAACATTAACAGAAGAAATGAAAATTGCCATTTTGCTGTATCATGAAGGAAAAGCTGCACGTATACCTAGACAAAAAGCTTATCTTAAATAGCTGAAATAATAATTTACCACAGATACAGTGCAATACTCTATTTGGTAAGGAAATGTGGTCACAACTGATATGTAACTAATTCACTGAATGATTTAGCCAAGTGAGTTTCCTGCTTAAGAGAGACAAAAAGACGCCAAATCTTCGGCCGAATTGGTGGTGTAATTCGAAATTAATTGTCTGCTTTGCCAGAAAAAAGATTAAGATTCTTAGAAGAGCAAACATGTCACTGGGTATTTATGCTAGAAGTAGACAAAACTGTCCTCAAGTTTGGAAACTTTTTGACAAAAATAACCGATGTACTGATTTCAATAAACAGCATGTTTGCAATGCATTTTGTACGCTCAAGCGCGGATCAGGAATTTTGATAATATTAACCGATTGATAACACTGTCCGCGACTAAATTAAGCGGCGTCTTCTGTATTTGCGGTTTTGTTCTTTTCAGTGTTTGTATCTTCGTCCGCAGATAATGTGCTTGCTAGAAAGCAAGCTAACAGACTTTTTATATGCTGATATTTAACAATAAGGAAGTTTGTGGGCGGACTATGACAAAGGAAGTTACTAGGTTATGTATTGTGCTTTTCTGGTTCAGCCATTCTCTTGAGCAACTTTCGCTGATTTTTTTTGCACTGTACCTGCAGTAGTCGTCTAGATACATGTACGTGAAATAATTGTCACGGGTGACGTTATATTTTTTCCTTTGATATACTTACACAATTTCATAAACACCAATTTAGCAAGCGTAGTACATGTACCTCCACGTTGTTTTTTCTCCTGCCCCAAGATATTCATCAATATTTGACACATGTTTCATTCTTATATCACTGTCACGAATAAGTAAATTTGCGTTGTAAGAAGAGTTTTTGTGTAAGTATAGTTGATGTAATCTGTAGTTTTATTTTGCCGTGATTATTTTATTTGTACATATGAATTCTCTGAAGCCCTACTAGCTAAACTGTTTTCGAAAAGACTTTTTTTCTTTCGCATTTATTAATAGATTTGTAATTCACACGCCTCTTCTTATGTCACCATTGTTAACCACGTGACTAAGTTTCAGTGTATTTTAGTGAATCTTGTTTCTTCTCGAAGATTTCTTTTCATTTTTTTTATTGCCGATTACGTAATTTATTAACGATGTTTTTTCTGTGTCACGTGATGTTCTAGCATTTTCCAGAAGATCGTCTTTTTGTATATATGGCGGCGAGATTTTACGAGAGAGAGAGAGAAAGAGAGAGAGAGAGAGAGGGAGAGAGTGGCATTTAGAGTGGAACAGTAGAGAGTGGCACAGTAGTAGAAAAAAAGAAGTGTATTGATCTGTGGTGATTTATTGTGGATTTCTATTAGAGTGACAAGCGGTTAATTAGTGGATTTAGTCTTGGTTGTGTCTGATTGTTATATTGAAGCGCATTGTTTTTTGATGTGCGACGAGCGAAGGAATTCAAAGTCTTTGTGAATATACTTGTTCTGTTCTTGATCGAGAAGTGCGTAGGTTAAAGTATCTTGGTAGGAGCTAATCTTTTCCTAGCTATTAAGTTGCAACCAGACTTAATTATTCGAGCGATGCTGCAAGTCGCCTCAATTTTAAGAAGTAAAATTAAGATGGAGATACAACGAAAATTCTATTGAAACGCGACCATCACTTAGGATCCAAAACTTCACGCCATACTTCTCGGGTTTATGGGGCACAAAAGTGAGGAAAGAACAGTGTGATTTCAAAGGCATTAGCTGCTCATCTACAGTCAGCAAAAAATTCCAGGTATAATTCTTTTGACAAAGGGTGAAAAACTGCTGAAATATTTGCCTTATCGGCGCAAACTTGTCAGCACCAAAACCGCTTTTAGCTTTGTTTGGTTTGCTGTCAAACCTCAAGTAGTTCAAAATTTTTTAAACAATAATCTCGGTTTAGCGCAAAAAATAGAAGTTCCACATTTGTAGTTGCCCAAGAAAGTATCGTGGTGGCTATTACTGTAAATCCCTCTCGCATACTAGAGTCCAATCAACGCTTCTAAACCTATCAGGCTCATGGAATGTTGCGGTTTATTTTTTTGCCGTGGTTCGTCTTTCATATGTTTACAAACATAAGTAAAATTGGTTCAGAAATAAATTGCTTTCACACATCACGTGAGCTCCGACATGATACTACATCGCTAGAATTACTAGGTTTTTCTATAAAGATGTTGCGGGCAGCATCTCGTCCGCTACGTGTAGCGGAGCAGCATTTCCCCTGAATACCATCCCTACCCATCGAGCAATGAGAAGCTTGTGCAGTAGTCGTAGCTGAACTTAATCATTTTTGTGTTTATGAGCACAACGTTGTCATTTTTGTGTTCATGAGCTGAAAGTTATCATTTTGTGTTCATGACCACTAGTGTCTAAAACATCGTGAGCGTTTGCAAGTAATACCTCTTTTTCGTCTTTTACACCTCCTTCCAGGACCTCCTCCTCATCCAATATTACCTCATCGGTATCTCAAGATAAGGTTTCGTCTGCAACAATATCAGCGTTTGCCTTTGATAGATAAAATCTGCAAAACCAAAGATATTGTTATAGGTACCCAAAGCTAACCATGAATAAATTAGCTGGCCACCATGCTTTAACCAAACGCGCAAATTCGTAAGACAATAGCGCAAAGCTAGTACCAAGCGTACAATTAATAAAACTATTTTATCAAAACTAGTTAACTCATACACCCTCTTGCTGCTCGATATCTCAACTGCAATCTGTATCGAGCTGCCTTTTAGCCTGTTGACAGTTAATTATTTACTTCCTGGCCGCAGCTGTTTCTAATGGCTGATAGTGACACAACAAAATCAATTTCGGACTTCTTTGTCCCTATATTTACTTAGTTTCTCACCTGCTTTTGTTTTTAACTCCTGAGTAAGAATACATGAACATAAATATCTGTCGGTAAAAGCATTTGGTCCTAAAACAACATGTTAATAGGACAAAAGGTCTCGAAAACGACACCTTCATAAACCTAAGGTGAGCTGTTACCCAGGCGGTAAAACTCAGCTGGTAAACATTTTCGAAGAGCTTCAAAAGCTGTTATGGAATTTAAATCGAATTTAAAAGAAAGTCAAGACAGTCCATCGATTTGCAGCAAACTGTTCAGAAGATGTGAAAAAAAGCCGAGCCACCGGTGGCGAAACTGACACCTCTGCTAATCTAGTGACAAAATACTATGTGAAAAAATTTTTCCATACTGAAGTATATTTTTTTTGTATTGTTCATATTTATCCTCCATTCACGAGAAAGCAAATTGGATCGCTATATTTTGAACGGGACGTCCGCACTCGCTTGGGAGTTGCCATTTCCGAGGTGTCTGGGCCACCTGTCTTCCACATAAAGGCGGGGCGTCCCGTTAAGTGCCTTGCCCAAAGACACAACAAGCGAACTTGCCGGCTTGTTCTCCACAACCTTCTCTAAATGCCGAGCGCCAAGCAGGAAAGTTATGGATACCATTTTTTTAAAGTCTTTTGGTATGACTCGACAAGGGGAATAAATCCCTAGTCTACCAACTGCGAAGCAGATGCTCTAACCACTACACCATATTTTAAAAAGCATCAAGCGTCGTCATCATTATTTACTTTTGAAAGCAAATCATTAGCACAACCGGATTATACGCAACCGGAATTAAAGTCTTAATTCAATGGCTTCAACCAGTCGTTGCTGATTTGGCACTTCAAACTTACGTAGATTTTGCTCCAACTAAATGCTTACAGGAAATGACATATCTTGCAAGCAGCCAGTATGGCAATACTCTCAATTTTCAAGTTGAGTAAAACGGTTTATAGGAGGAGGGGAAGCACGGCACTCGGGTAAAGCATTGCTCGTCCAAATCTTGACAACTTTTGGTTAAATTTCTTTGAAAGCAGGCGCATAGTTTTAATTTAATTTTTTTTCCTTTTTCTAATACAATATCAGCCTAAACTACACCATTAATTATTGTAGTACCATTTTTGGACAGATCCTTGGCCTGGCCGAGTCCACCAGACAGCAGGGACAAAACCCCTTTAATATTCATTTGGCCACTTCCTGAAAAAATCCCGTTGACAATAGTGAAATATCATGTTTTCAGCAGTTTATTGTTACTGCGAAAGGTAAAAAGAAAGAGAAATGAGACACCATTTTTACAATCTATAGTCTAGCTAAAAAAATACTCGGGCATGATGCAGTATTTACTGGCAGGGGATGGTTTTAATTGCAGGCATTAAAAGGGGGCACCTAATATTGGACTAAATATTGCTATGCAAATGACATAACCAACAGGCATATGGCCCCCAATTTTTTTAGATTCTTAATCTTCATGCCCATATTTACTCATTGTAGAGTAAAATTGCAAAAATTTATTGTTTCCTTTGTGCGATCAGGCACAGAAAAATTTCTTTCTTATGATTTCCCTTCATGTTTAGATTTCATGTACTTAGTTTAACAAATTTCAAAAACATTTCGACAGCTTCTCCCCCGAATAGTTGCGGTACCGTCCAAGTAAACTTTCGTCTAGCCAATGGTCTGTAGAAAAGTGACGAAAGCTCATACCCCAGTATCCATACGAACTATGCTTTGCAGTATTTAGCCACATTTTTGCTTAAACTTCATTTAATTTTTTGTTGGTTTCGTTGCCTCGACAATTGGTCGTTCATGTTTATGCAGCACAGCTAGAGGCCTGTTCCTACGTACAACATTTTTTTAGCTTTTACTCTGAGTATTCTAAAATTAGAGATGAGCATCAGCAAAGTTTACATTTATATACTTGTGAAATGCATTTGTCATCTCATTGCTGAGTAATTTTTTCTGATAATTACTTCAGCCTCGTTTACAGCGATATTAAGCGAATCGTATCCTTTGTTCGTATTAATATCGTGTCGTTAAGATTCGTTAAGCTCACTTACAAGTGCGCTTACTAATTTAAACGCGCCATTGCGTGTGAGATTGACTACTTGTGTCAAAAAATTTAATTGCTATCTGATGTAACATGAAATAAAAACGTACTTGTAAGTGTACTTAATGGATCGCAATGATGAAAACATAATAATACCAACCAAGAATATGTTAATTATCTCAGCTGCAGTAATTATCTCTGTGAACGGGGGTTTAGGCTTTGCATTCGTAATAGCGATAAATTAAACAGGATTCTATCAGGATTCAATGTAATCTTTGCTGAGTTGCGAAGATATGTTATTTGTAGCAGCGTTGATATCAGCAATCTTGGAAGTTCCAAATCCAAATAAAATCAGCAATACACAGGTATTTCAAACGGAATGATTTAAACATTGTTGAGTAAGTAATTTAAAAACTATTAAAAATAAACAAAGCACAATGATAAAACATCTGATAAATCATCCTCTAAATATTACTGACAAGATATTTATTTATTTATTGCATTTTTCTCCTCCGAACTGTCATGACAACGACAGAGGCAATAGAAAAAAGGTAGTTAAACAGACCAGCTCTGGAGTGTCCAAGTTTTAAATTTTTATGGAACAGAGAAGGCTTTAGGAGCCAGAGCAAGATTAATTTTTTCGATTCCGATGTTTTTTGACTAGGGCTATAGTGAAGAGGTTTTAAACTAGAAGAACAAATGCGTCCGAAGGAAAGTGGGTTTTTCCAAGTTACTCTGAATGGCAGATTCGTTTCTATGAAATGGTCTTCTTTGTATCAGTGCTTGTTGTAAACAATTTTTTGAAATCTAGTAAAGGTAGGGGTTTTCAGGTCGCCTTGGGCGTCACGGATTTTAATGAAGCCATCATGAAAACTGGGCTCGATTCCCATGACGAGCCGCAGACTTTGAAAATCTGCTTGGCTCTCAGCTGAAGAAAAAAATATGAAAAAAGAAATACAATTTGGGCACAAATTTAATAATTCGTGAAAAAATATTTTTGGCACTACAATTTGTAGTAATTAAAAAGTGTCAAAAATTGTATAATTCTATTTGAGATGGCCCGCATTGTTAAACAATTTTTTAATCGCTTTTTTACAGAATAGGCAAACACACTAGTTGTTTGACTTTTTATTTGCACGCAGTCTGGTGTCACCTATAAGCCAGGTTTAAAAGCTATTTAGCTGAAAAAATGTTTCTTTTGTAAATCTTGTGCTCGGTTTTTATAACTCGTTGACAACAACTTTTTACGAGTGTTTCTTGTTGTTTGATTGCCTTCAAAATTTATTATAAATTCATCCATAACTTTCTGTGCGCAATTTTTACAGCTCAAATAGTGTTGGTATATTTGAACTTTCAAATGCTAAACATTACTTGAAGCAGTGCCGTCGTTATGGGGGCCGGGGAGCACGCCCCCTTGACTGCTTTTCGTGCTCCCCAAACGAGCTAATTTAGATTCCGGCATTTACCGAAAGCAGGAGTGAGTAACAAGCCCAAAATTGGCGACACCACTCTCCGTTTACAAATCTCACAATAAGGAAGTCTGCAACATTGCTTTGAATGAAATGCTTGAATACAACTTTTTGTGGTCATATATATCGTCAGTGTGAGCTTTGACCACGGGTATGACAACAAACAAGAAAAAGGTCTTCACCTGCTATTACTGTGGAAATTGTGATCAGCCAGCGCCGGGGTATTTGTGGAAATAGACTTTCCACGCCATTTGCAACACACAGTCTTGCAAGTAAAAAAATAAACAGCCTTTTCATTTATTTGGATTTGCCCCTCTCTTCTCTTGTGTTTGCTCTCGCGACGGCTCTGACTTGAAGTAGCATTTGTATTCATATTTTTGCTCTTGGAAATCATACTTAAAAACAGTTTTTTGCTGCAATTTTACGGAATCGATATTTCCACAAGTTAGTTAAAGAGGTGGCGAAATGCTAAATGAAGGCAGCCGATCTCTTATGACGTAATATTGACTGACACGGAGCCATTTGCTTGCTTGTTAGTTGAACAGGCAACAATGGCTGGCTTGCGGATGTGGAATTAACTTTCGTTGGCTGAAGTGCCAATACATTGTCACGAAATTCGACAGCTAATTGTAAGATTATGATGCCATCATCATTTAACAAGCATATACTTGTTAGCTGTTGTTGAGTTGATGCAGGTATATGGACGATAACAATAATTCCATTTTTCTTTGACTAATATCGGTGTTGTCCTCCATATTGTAGAGTCGGTGTTGAGAACTCGTATTTGCATGTTGTAGTCCAGAAGCCGGATACCTTGTGTTTCATTGGAAATAATATAGCGAGGCCTCTTCTTTAGTGACGCTCGGTTTATTCTTCTCCATTACACCCACATGCCAGGGTCTTAGCTACGGGAGGGCAATTGCCTCACAAAACTTTATCTTGAAACCCCAAAAAGTTATTTGGATTAAGGTGTATTGTCCGGTATCACTTTCTAAAATATTTGCATCTTGATATAGCCCTTTTGTAGACCAATTTCATATCATCACCAACCGGTTTTGCAAGCGCCGCTCGGCAGGGCTACCAGTCCGCTATTTCGGATTAGAAATATCGGTTCAGCCGTTTGCGCCGACTTCATCCTATTTACATTTCTGAATGCAGCCATAGTAAGATGATACAGCTGGGAGCATCACTCCTATGCCACTAATTCCAATCATTGCAGCGGTACTTTGAATCAAAATTGGATTTACAAACTCTCAATTATTTTACAATGCCTATTCGTTTTTCCAATTCGTTTAGGGGCACAAAATCAAAGCTAGGGATGGACGCCAAATTTGTTTTTGTTTTACCATTGCAGAAATAATTATTTTTGTGGTAGGCTTATTCGACGACTTGGTGTAACCTTTCTCGTAATGATATTTGTGTCAGCAAGTTTTTTGGCTGCACCTATGTGTCTTAGCCCCGGAATAGACCACAGAGGCTGCAAGGAACCCAGATATGATGGTATATGTTTCCCTTCCACTAGTCTTCCATACTTTTTGTTTCGTGACCTTTTTTGTTTGCATTTGTCTAAATGGAATTTTGTTTAAAAAAATTGGACTTCAAAAAAGTTGATTTTTCACTCTCCTCATCAAATGTTTTTAAATCCGTTGCTGCTCTATCTCTTTCATCCGATCATCCGGTTGGTCTTATAATCCATTTTCCTCCAGAGGTCCTCCAGAGGTACGATTGTATACTTGATGACTATGATTTTTTTGATTCTTACTGTAGTCCCACTGACTATTTTATGTAGTCTTACTGACGTGGTGTAGTCCTACTGACGTATTTTTCGGTTGATTTCCGCTCAAACTTTGGATTTCATAAACAATGTCCATAGTGCAGACCTCCATACGAATAAATTATGGCTGCGCTTGCTTATAAACATCAACTAATTTCACAAAATTTTATGTATTTGTTTGACTAAGTTCATAGGGGCATAAATTTAAAGTTGTGAAAGCTATTTATGTATATACAGAAATTAAGCAATAAGTAATTGGCCAACTACTTTTTGTAATTTTACAGTAGGTCTTTTTGTAAACTTTTTGTATTTTGTAGGTCTAGTTGTAAAACTTAAAGACCTTGGCTGCGCGTATGCACTGTAACTTGCTCTCGAAACAAACGCACCCAGGGGAAGGAAAATGATCTGGATCCCAGTGTCCACCATCTACAGTTCAGTTCTTTCAATAAGTGTGCTTATGGCAACCTATCGACCAGCATTTTGTGCTAAAAAAAGGGTAGTTTTTTTATAAATTCTGCACGATTTTACATTAAATCTCGGCATTTTGCTCCATTTTGCTACACGTAATAAAAATGTGTTATGGGTTAAGCATACTCAAGCACGTGACATGACTGTATTACAAAGTTATTCTAACATGGAGTGCACCTCCATTGCAGTTATCATAATTGTGTACATGCCATTGCATCAGAAAACCAGACTAAAAGCGTTATGTATGCACTGCAATATATCACTTTACTTTAACAATCAGGATATCAGTAATTAGCTCTATAGTTAACATTTACCTTCAAGACGACAGAGGATAGTGAGTATGGCTTCTGCCTGAAGTGGTACCAGAAAGCATTATGACGACGTTTTACATTGTGACGACAAAATGCATTTTTTGAAGCGTTGAAGAAAAAAGACAAGCTTTGTAAAACGCTTTAATTGCTTGTTGAATTTTTAATAAAGCTTAGATTGTTAGAGAATTACCTTTAACGGAAGCAGCTTGTCAATATCTCATAAAAAAGCTTTTAACGGTGTTTCTGCAGTAAGTGCTTGCTGAGAAAATGAAGAAAACAAAATCTATAATTAGCAGGAAATATGACGTCATCTTAGTTCCTAAAAAAGTGAAATTTTTTGAACCTTGTAAGTCGGGTGCTGGCTTTCATTTAAGCAGAAAATTGCTTTCCTCGTCAAGAAACGCAAAATTTAGAATTTATCTTGGATAATGAAGTCATGATGACGCCAAGAAACCCTTTGAGACATTCATCTCGGAGTGAAAGTAAATTGTGCAAAGTTTCATGATTGGTCTTCCAGTAGTTTCGGAGGAGTTAAAACACTTACACTCGCAGACCCCCACGCACCCCCCCCCCCCCCACACATAGAAAGACAGCAATGTAAGTTGTAGTAGAGATAGAAGTGGTCGAAGTTTTCATCTCTTCTAAGAACAACTCTATGGATGAAGAACTACTCAAGTACACTGCGCACGATTATTGTTTCATTGCTATTGCAATGAAACAATATCATCTTCGTTATTCATTTATCGGAAAACGAATGAGTTGCTAAGCATAGGATCATTTATCCGAAGTCATTCAACATGCGTTCAAGCTCTGATTTTTTTGGGTTGTTTTGAAAATTGTAGTTGTTGCCTTCTCCAATAATGTGCTGCTTTTTAGGGGTTACAAGTTTTATTTTGAGGTGAAAACTCAAAATACCAAAAGCAATTAGGCAGTGTTTACTACATCAGCACGCGAAAGCATACATTGTTTCTTGTTTATACCTTTTTATACGCATAATTTACAGCAGCTATATAAAAACAATTGTCTTTCTCCAAAATTTTTCTTAATCCTCCAAAATTTTTCTTGTGGCTACACCACTGCCACATGCTACAAATCTTCTTAATCATCCCTTCATGATCGCGATCAGAAAAAAATTCAAGGAGAACCAAATTCATTCAAAAATTTTTGATATTTTAAAAGAGAAAAAGTGATCGAACTTTATAAAATTTTATTCCACGATGTCACGAAAAATAATTTGTAGCAGCTTTAAAAACTGTTGTTTTATTGTTATGTAACTTGAATCTATATTTAGTCCAACTTCTTTACATTTTCATTGTAAGATTGCGATTGTGACGCAACGTTTACCCGGCAAGAAATTGCGCAAACTTGTTCTTAAGATGTCACTGTGATTTTCATTGGGGTTTTTACTAATATCTTTTCTAGAACTCCTAAAACGTTCTTTGCTCGATGTAAGTGATCGAAAATGTTTAGAGAGAGCGAGAGACAGAAAGATAGACAAAGAGAAAATTACATAGTTTGTTTTGATGCAGTGATGGATATTGGGTGAGGCAAGGTAGGCTTTTGCCTCAGGCCCCTAATTTGTGGGAGGTCCCCTTTTGTGGCTTTACAAATTCCCATGTAACTTTATAATTCTGCAGAAAAGAACGTACCCTAACATCCAAACTGCGCTTTCAATCACCCTGAAACTCTGAAGTTTGAAATTGAAGACACTGAAAACGAGACATAACTTTAAAAACAGCACATTGAAACAAAATTAATGCAACAAAAAATGTTGAAAACGCTACACAAACTACACACGGAACACGACACCAACAGAAATTTACGGCTACATAGATTTAAATTCTTTCATTTATGCTTTTTGTGACATAATTGTCTCATATGCTATATTTAGTGCGCAGGTCAAGAGTGGAGAGCCAAGATTCTGCACCCACTGAAACCAGGTTGAGGTTTCCGCTTCATGCGCTAAGGTCCAACTGGAATAGCTGGCTGGTAAACCCTTGGTACTTAGAGGTCACTTCATGAAGTCTTGCCTCAGGCACTAAATTCCTAAATCCACTTCCGTGTTGATGCATATCTGCATTTGTTCATTCGGCGAATAATTCTTTGTTGATGGAAGTTGTAAAAACGCATGGGATTGATAGTTGTTGTAGTTGGTAGTCCAGATAAGGTTAAGTTCAATTGTGAATATATTTCTTGTTGTTTGGAACAAGAAGTGGTGTGGATCTAACGCTGGTAGATTAGATATTTGGTGCTTAATCAGCAAGGTCTCAGTAATATTACAAGTCAGACAAATTGGATGAGTGATGTACTACATCGTTTCAACTATGAAATTCTGTTATTGAGGTAGAAGCATAACTCTATTGCGTGGCATGTGGAGTCTCGTCCGGTAACACTTATCTGTTGGCAATTAACATGGCTGCAGAAAATCTTAATATTGAGAAATATGAGAACCTGAAGAATCAGGTGAACTGTTGGGCTTGAAGAAGAAGCAAAAGAGTAAGCTTCCCGGAGATAAATGGTGCAGAATGAGGCAAGCCAACGATCAAACCAGACTAGAAGAAAGAAAAGTACTGCTGAAGAGCGGATATTAGCAGCTCAGGAGAAGAACAAAGATTAGCTGCTGAAGAAAAAAAGGCTGAGCTTGAAATAGAAAAGCTAAGGCTTGAGATACAAAAAAAGCTTACTCAATCTCAAAGTGGTGAGCAACTTCAGCAAGAATTTTTGAGCCGACTGTGATCTTACCATCATTATCACCTTTAGTAGACGGCAAGAATAATTACGACAAATATCTTTTGGGTTTCCAAGGAAACGCCAATGAGGCTAAATGGGAAAAGTAAACTTGAGCTATAAAACTAAGTCCTTTGCTTACAGGCAAGATTGCAAACTTGTAACAGACTATGATTGAAAGAAACAATGGATTGTAAATGCTTTAATTTACTCTGTTGATAAGATATGATTTTACTGAACGTGGAGCCCGATAGAAATTTTACAAAACGAAGCTGGAAAAGCACGATACTCCTAGCCAATCTATATGTGGATTGAAGAATTATTTTATCATGTGGGTGGAATTGGCTTAGTGGAGTAAATCTATAGTGGAGTGGCTGATTTGATTGTGCTTAAGCAATTTATTAATTCTTGTTCAAAATGTCTATTTATATTGCTAAAGCAAATTGATCCAAAAACCTCGGACAAATAGTCGCGATTGGTGGGATCAGTATCAGCGCGTAAACAAAAGCTATCTAGTAAGGAGAAGATCAAAAGGCTACAGCATGAACCCAAGTTTTAAGGAAGGTCCTGAAATATTCCTAAATACTCGTATCTTGAAATTTTTCATCTGCAATCAAGTTGGTTACCGTGTGATCGACTGCCTTGTCAAACTGAACGCAGAGCGAATCTTGAAGTGTTTAACGTGTAATCACTGTGGAAAGGAATGCCGCGTCAAGCCGGACGGAGGGCGCAGCGGATAAAACAAATCATTAGGACATACGTATGGACAAATATCGGAAATATTCTTAAAGTGCGAAAAGCTAAATGATTCTTTTTATGGTGGGAAAACTTGTTCTGCTGCAGTCACGAAAGCTCGAGCTCAGAAAGATAATGCTACTAAACCGTTAATGGCAAATGACGTGACAGCTCAAACTTTCATCACTAAAGAAAAATTACCTAGCCTATAACAAGAGGATGATAGTTTGAAGAAGTACCTAGATTTGTAGGAAGCCGTATAGAATCCTGATTATGAAGTAAAATATGAGAAACGTATGAGTCTCTGGTATAGGATTTGAAACCGAATTGATGAATTGGGCGACTGTTAGAAGCGAATCATGGTGCCATAAATGATAAGAATGAGGATTTTGAAAGTTACGTGTAATTCAGTTTTCGGAGGAAATCTAGTTATCAAGAAAAATCAAAGATCGGTTTCAAACTAATTTTTTCTGGCCTGGGATGCAAGACGATATTGCCAGATGTTGTCGGTTTGCGACGTGTGCCTAAAGACAAATGCTAAGGTATAGATTTCTTGTGCACCGCTTTGAGAGGTGCTGTTATTGATATGCTACTTAAAAGAGTTGCTGTTGATTAGATTGCATCAATTTCGACAGCAAGTGAGATAGGTCACATGTGCATCTTGGCTTTGGTAAATTATGCAACTAGATATCTGGAAGTTGCTTTACATACGAGCATAAAGACTGATAAGATTGCAGAAACGTTAATGGACTTGTATAGTCTTTTGGGAGTGCCTGAAGAAGTCCTTGGCGATTTTGAAATACAAATTGAATCGAATTGCACAGAGTAAGTATCACGACTGTTGTCGACCAAGCGGTTGACAGCTACGCCGTATCGACGGGTTGGAAGAGCGTCTCAATGGCACGCGTAAAAAAATGCTGCAGCGTCTTTGCAATGAGCAAGCTCAACAGTGGCATCAGTTCATCGACCTCTTGTTATTTACCTATTGAGAAGCACCCCGGGAGGTTGCAGGGTTTGCACCATTCTAGCTACTTTATGGAAGAACAGTACGAGGACCAGTCTAAGTTTTATAAAAGTTGCGAACAGGAGAAACGGAAGTCAAATGTAAAAACATATCATCAATATGTTTTTGAGTTGCAAGAACGGTTGGACAGTAGTATGAAAATTTTCCGAGAAAACTTATTAAAAATTTGAAGGAAAACAACGAGTTATATGCAGGGGTGGCCATAAGTCGCTTTATCTGGTTTTAATAATAATAATAAACACAAAATTCGAAATGATTTATGAACAAAAACATAATTAAATTTACATCTTATCTTCTAATTACATCGTATCTTTTAACAGAGTGACGTTTGTGCTATTTTTAGGTATTACGTTTACCCGTCGATTTAACCTTAAACTAGCTTCTCGTGTGTCATTTTGTTCATGGTTGCTGCCGATATCGGCATGGCAAGACAATTAACTCTTCAGCAACGAATTTTTATAGTAGAGCAGTGGTTGAAGCACGATAGAAATTCAACAGCTACAGCTGCAGCATTTCCACAAAAGTTTCCTAATGACGTTCTTCCATCACGACAGTCAATGCATGCTTTGGCTAAAAAGTTTCACGAGACTGGCTCTGTAACTGACAAGAAAAGAAGTGGGCGCCCTAAGAAAGCGAAAACCGATGAAAATAAAGAAAATGTTAGGACTTTTTATCAGAATGCGCCATCAACATCTGCAGTTCGTGCAAGTTTGCAGTTGCATATATTACGCACAAGTTTACCTAGAATAATGAAGCACAGAATTTTGTGTTTATTGTTGTTAAAACTAGGTTAAGCGACTTTTGGCCACCCCTGTATTTAGAAAGCGAAAAGAAGAGTTTTTCTGTGAAGGAGACAAAGTATAGCTGTTCTTACCGTCAGATAGCAATAAATTTCTAATGCAATAGTGAACCCTTGCACAGCAGTCAGTAGATCTGGAGAAGAGAATAATTACCAAATGGATACAAACATAAAGGTAAAAGCTTATCATGTGAATATGTTGAAACAGTACATGGAAAGAAAATATGATGAAAAAACACCAGAAAACGGTTTGAAAGATCAACAGATACCATCTCGCAATACTTTCTCTGCATTCGCTAGAGTAGGGGAAAAACTTTTTATGAATAATGATGAACTGATGGTGTTAACTAATCATCAACGCAAAGAAACAATACTGAATGTTAAGTTGGGAATTGAATAAATTTAATTGCAGCAGGACGAAATTATGAATACTTTGTTGAAATAGAGAGAACTTTTTTATGGTTATTTTGTGTAAATCAAATGTAATAAAACACAAAATCGGGTTTGGTCTATGACAATTTAGTCAGATCTCGTCCGTACGCACTGCCATATGCCATGCGGGAAAATCCTAAAAAGGGAATTCAAGATGAGCTTAATCTTGGAATTATTCGCGAGTCAAAATTACCATTTGCATAGCCTTTTGTCACTGTGAAGAAAAAGGATGGAAAAAATTGCATATGCGTCGATTAAAAAAAATTGAACAAACCCACGATTGCTGATCCAGAGCCAATGACTACTGCAGAAGATATATTTCAGCGATTGGGAAAGAGCAGATGTTTTTGTAAGATTGATCTTAGTAAAGGATATCGGCAGATTCCAACTGCTGAAGTAAACGTAGAGAAGACTGCTTTCATCAAACATAATGGTACGTACGATTCCTTGAGGATGCAATTTGGGATGAAAAGGTTTGGAGCTACATTTGGGCATGGAATGAAGAAAACTGCCCGGATTGGATAAGATGTACAGTTACATCGACGATCGAGTTGTGCATACGGACAGCTAGAGGACGCATTTACAAGTATTAGGAGAACTACTTTGGCATCTTTTACATGTTAATTTGACGGTAAGATCATTAAAGTGATTGCTTGGATCTGAATTAGTCGAATTTTTCAGACACCCTTTCGGGTATAATTGGAATACTGTCGACGATAACAATTCCGAGAAAAATTGTACAGCCAGAAGACCTCCAATGAAAAAGGAAGAGAGATCATTCGTGGGGCTAGCGAATTATAACCGCACTCATTGTCCATAATATCTCAATTATTGCTGCACAGTTGAGCGATTTAACGGTGCTTTTAACGATTTTACGCTAATTTAACAATTTAATGTCTGGCAAATCGCTTGTAACACTGCTCGTAACGCGATTTACGAGCGATTTGCCAAATCACAATAAACTTTTTGCGTTATGAACTGATGCATCAGACTTTGGAGAAAGAATCGAGTATCAGCAGATGTCAGCTTCTTCCTAGCATCAACTACTGGATATAGCTATCGGTTGGGTTATAAATAAGTTCCGATTTCAATTGAATGGAAACCCGTTTCTAGAATGGTCATTAGCATCTGGCATATCCAAATTTTCACCAAATATCAAAACGATCCCATAGCGCGATGGGCTTTTATTTTGCTGGGTTGTGATTACTGTGTGTGAGGTATACAAGGGAAAGACAATGTTGCTGCCGATTATCTCAGTCGAGCGATGAACTGATGGTGATTGTACATGTACTTGTATTTTGAGTTCTTGTCAAGTTGTGTTTTACAGTACTTAGGCCGCTGTTTACCGTTCAAAATTTCCGTTGAAAGTTAGCATTTTAGTGGTTTTTATTATATTTTTAATAATACAGCGTCTATCAAAAGAGTAAAACCACCGCGCCATTTTTTTCTCTTATTCTGAAAATAGCACGGCTATCTTGCATTAAATATTTTATTTTGTAAGAAATCAGGTTTTGTCATGAATTACATGTTTCTAGAGTTTGTTTGGAGTAATTTTCTTATATATTTCTAATGTTTTATCAAAATTCAGTACTTTGTATGTCCTCCATCGCTCTTGATCAGTTGCTTCGCAATCCGTTCCATTTGTTCTTAATGTCTTTTTACTTGAATTAGCAGATCACAAAAGTTCTCTTAAATTGACACTGTTGCCCCTTTTCAAATAACTAATAGTGATTGGCTCATTTCTGTCCCAGAACACAGTGAGCATGATTTTTCCTAAACTTTTCTGAGATTCAAATTTTTTCTTTACGGGGGAAGAAACCTGCTTCTACTTTATTGATGTCGTTTTGCTTCAGTTATTACCCAGGTCCCATTAGTTGTTACTATTCTTGACAGAAAAGCGTCCCCCTTCTTTCTATATGTGCGTAGTGACGCTCTGGAAGCCGTTAGGCAATGCACTTTGTGATCATCCGTCAACATTTTGAGAACACCCACGGCAGCCGATTGTTGAAAATGCAACATCTCACGCACGATTACATGAGCTGCGCCGTGGGACAAGTCCAAGTCTGTGGCAATTTCATCTATAGCGGCCCTTCTATCAAATCTAACCTTGTCTTCAACTGCCTGTACTGCTTTTGGGGGAAGGGACATCCACAGGTCTCCCTTTTTTCGAGTCATTAGTTTTGCTTTCGCGTCCATCTTCGAATGCTTGGACCCGTTTATAGAAGTTTGCCCTGGATACAACGGAAAAACCATATTATTATAGAGAGAATCTCGCATGGCTTTACATCCTCAGCCAATAGTAATCTTATAACTTCTTTTTGTTACAAGGACGAGCAGTTTGTTAACCTAGCGGTCATTTTAATTTTCCGTTACACCTGCAGTAATCTGAAAATAAAAAGTATTTTTGTAAATGTATGTTTGATGACCACTCTATTCATAACCATTTTATATAATTTCAGCTCCACAGCAAAAAAGACACCAAATCAATTGAGAAAGTCCGCCACTTATTGACTGACCCTCCTACGAGCGGTACAGTTGAAGTTTTTTGATCGGTTAACCAATTGTTGTCCTACCAATTTTGATTTAAATGAATAACTGCCCCTCTGTTAATTCTTCACAATCTGAAGTGACGATTTGGGCCCTTTGAACCTTATTTAGAGACTTACTGCGCTCCATTTTCACTAACCGCCAATTTCGAAAAAGTTGATCAAAAATTTACTTAGGAGTTAATCTAATGAGTGTCTAAAATCAAAACAACAATTATGCTGCACTCACCACAATAACATGATGCAATAGTTAGAAATGCCACTGTTTTCATGGATAGTCTAACATTTGGCTGGCACTGTGTTCTTATAGAGGGGAGGAGCGTATGTCACAAATAACGTTTGGTAGTAGCTTTTCCAACTGGTGTTTTAGTGGTATGCAACCTAAATCGATTTTTAGCCAACTTGTTTAATATATTTTGATTGTAAGGCTGTAATTGTGACGTAACGTTGACCCAGAAAGAAATTGCGCAAACTTTGCAGAAGACAACATAATTATTTCCATTGTTGTTGTTGTTTCTTAAATCTTCTAGAATAGTATTTCCCAACCGCCGGTACGCGGACTGGCTACGGTTTTCCAAACTACCGTAAAACTTCTATTTGAGCGCCACTTCTATTTGAGCGCCACTTCTATTTGAGCGCCACTTCTATTTGAACGCCACCTCTAATAGAACGCCACTATAGGGGAAGAGTTGAAAAATAGAGCGCCACCCTCTAATTGAACGCCACTTTGATGAATTCTTCTATTTTGGCAATAGTTACCGTGAAATCGCCTCTCTAGATGTAAGAAGGGAAGAATGGATTGTTGAATTGCACGTTTATTTTTAGACTCTGGGAAGTCCCATTCTATGGAGCTACATCGCACGTTTTGTTTTGAACGCAGGAAAGTCCCAACTTACCAGTAATCACCCTATATTCGTGTCTTTTGCTAATTGTATACGGTAAATGTGTTCGATGTTTTTTCTTTTCATTCGTAAAATTTATCTTCTCAAAATTCTAACCAGCTAGTCGAAAAATAGAGCGTCACCTTCTGATTGAACGTCACCTCTAATAGAACACCACTATGGGGAAAGGGTTGAAAAATAGAGCGCCATGGCCGTGAAATAGAGGTTTTACAGTAATCTAGTTTTGATGGTATGCTGTACTTATACAATAATTCTGGTTTTACGTTTCATTAAAGCATCACGTTTGTAGCAAAATAGCATTTAGAACAGCAAACTGCGTATCTCGCCTTAGCTTATGAAGTAAAATTAATAGACAAATTTAGCTTCAGGCAGATCTTTGCTTCTGGTGACCAAACATTTTTTGGGCTATTATAATTATGCCATTACCGGGGCAAGTTTTTTCAATATAGGCCGTTTTTTGGTAACAAGCTTGAGCAACGTGGTTTTTGTAAGACTTGTGGATACAAAATGTAAGTTTCATATTCCTAAATTAATAAGTCCTTTTTTTAGCGTTAGGACAATTTTTTTAGGGTAGTAAAGTCAATTAACTTATACGAAGAAACATTTTGAAACATTTCTATTTAATTTATACTTTAACGCTGTTAGTCAAAATGTTTCTTCGTATTGGTTAGAAAAACTGATTACTGTGGTAAGATCGATAAAACATACTCAATATTTACTAGCAATGTTGGCCAATTTTTTGTATGGCAGTGCAAATTGCTACTTCTTGTCGCAATTAAAAGATTGTGTTGCAACAATCAAAGTCAGTTGAAATCATGCGCGACTGAGTTGCAATCGAATTTTTGCTACGATTAGGAGGCGCAGTGCAGTCATTCGTTAGGTAAAAATATGTGCACTATAGCAAAGAGGCATCTACGATGCTAGTTTAGATTATCTGTTCATCATTTAAAATGGATCAAGAAAGAGTGAATAGTTTATTTATGCAGGTGCAATGTGCAAATTCACTGATAGATAGTACGTATTTTACTATGCTACAGCAAAATCAACTGTCAAAAAGGTGACGTCGCACATTCATTTAGAATTTGCTTTCGTTTGTGATTTATGATTTTAAAAGATGCGAAAAGTTAAAGTTACCAAAATATCTAAAATTCAATCCGTACTTCAAGACTTTTCTGGAGAATTTATGGTAAGTCCCAGCAATGAATTATATTGCCATTTGTGCAGCTGTACGGTTTCTTGCAAGCAACAAACACTTTTTTGTTGAAAGTCATCGAAATATGTCCAAACGCCGAAAAGCGTCAGGCAGCAGATCTCAACTACTAATCTCACGCACTTCGCAAACGGTTTTGAGGAGCGATAACATCGATTTGTGTAAAAGGTAGCCAAGGCATTTTTGCCTGATAATCTTCTTATGTACAAGCTAAACAATAAACATGTCAAAAACTTATTTTACGACATCGATCACAGTTTGCCATCTGAAACTATTTGTAGAAAAACAGTGCTGCAATTAAGCGCAGATGACATACAGCGGATAAGAAACGCTATACATGACAAACAAGCTTTTTTGGTTGTTGATGAGAGCACTCTATCTGCCATACAATATTCAAATATTCTAGTTGGAAGCCTAGAAACACTTCACGTCAGTTATTTGTACAACTGTTAACCTTTACCATGTGCGCCAAATAACAACAGCTTTGGTCAAGCAGTTAACGATGCTGTTAGATCTCTTGGAATCAACAGAAACTTTTTCTGTTTTTTGTTGTCTGATGCTGCAACATATATGGTGGTTGCAGGTGCAATACTAAAATGTCTGTATTCTAAGCTGTTTCACGAGACCTGTGTAGCACATTTATTGCACAATTGTACCATGAAAGTCAAATCTCACTTTGAAGATGATGATCAGCTAATCGGAAAAGCCAAATCAGCAATAGTCAAAAACGAAATCAGACAAGCCAAATTCGTTACTATTGGTTGCCTACATCAGCCTTTGTTACAAAATGAGGAAGCTGGATAAATGCCGTGTTACATTTGAATTTACCTGAAGTGAAACCGATTGTGAAAAATTTTGAAGGGTCTGGTAATTTAGTAACTCAAGCAAAAGCAGGCTGGCAAACAAGTGGTTTAGCTACTCAACTTCTCAAAATCAAAGACCAATTTGAATGTCTAGTTAAGCTTATAGAAACAATAGAAAGTGCCAAGTACACCATCAAAGAAGCGGTGCAAGCAATCCAAAAACTTGACTTCGGAGAAGACAATAGCAGCGTAAAACTTTACATTTAAAAAAGGATGCAAAACAATGACATTTCTACAGTAACAAAAATGGAAAGACCAGACCAAAGGTGGCCACATTTGCCGTAATAAAGAGCCAAAAACGATAGAGGCCATCATTGAAAGAGCCGCTACGCAATTCTTAGTTTGTTTAAATTGACGCTTTTTCCGTTCAGACAGATGGTGATATCCTTTTTTTGTTTTGGCGACCGTCGGCCACAAAACTTAAGGAGCCGCACAGCAGGTTGCACACTCCTACACTGCATTATTGTACTCAAATACAACGTCAAAAGAGCCGCAGCATGGCCAGCCCTGGACCAGACGTGTTACCGATTGTTTACTGTTTACTTTAACAGCCTCAGCCCAGCTTACAACTGCTTCTATTGAGGTTTTTTCCTGCTGCGAAAATTATTAGCCTAGGACAGAAAATTTTAAGTCGAAAATGCAAAACAGTACATGATTAGCATTTCAATGCATGCGAGGTGGCTGCTTGTAAAAGGCGTACATTTTGCAAGTTTTGTTGGGGTTTGTGTGTTTTAGGTTTTCGTTAATTAAAAGTTCTTTTTATTAAAAACTCAAGAAACATTAATTTATTCAGTCCAAATTTTGTTAGGTCAAGAAAGTCAATTTGTTTTAGTTTTAGGTCAACAAAAGCTTGCTACAGTCATTGCATTTTCGCAGCTTGCTATAAAGGAATGTTGTGCTTAATACAAAACCATTCTAACCAGTTAAGATCACTACCGAGTAAACTCCATAGAAAGCGCCATTTATTTTCGAGATGCTATAGTAATAAGCATGCGTACTAAGCGAATATACTTGGCCATTTTAAAGAGCTTTAATATACCTTTGCAGCGGTTTGGCACGAACTGCCTTTTTGCTGAGAAGCAAGACGGACGCTTTTAAAAAATGCTGGCACGTATTTGAAATAGTTTTTTTGCAAAAGCAAGATATGGAAATGCCACAAAATTAAATGGCTTCTAGATAATTATTGGTATAATGAGCACTTTAAGTGAATATTTTATTTTCTTGGACATGAAGATCGTTGAAACCGAAACCTTTAGATCAGTGGTTCTTGACCTTTCCAACCCCAGGGACTCCTATTCCTAAAGATATTGGCTTGGGGACCCCTTGTCTGCACAATCTGCAAAGGAGGTCTCTGTTGAAAGAACAAACACTATTGTGATAAGGCGGATAAGTTATTTACTACTGGATCTCATATTAATTAAAAAACTCTTTTTATGAAAGCATAACACAAGTGGTTAGTGGAATATTACAATTTTCTCGGGAAAACACAGCACAAATGATAGTCAATGTGACTTCTGTTCTTGTCTCTTCGAAACAAGCTCATCAATACGGGAGTAATATTGCTGAGAGCAATCCTCATGTCATTTGCAACTCTAAGGCGACTACGCTACGTAGTTTTGATATTAACTAGAACAGACATGGCAGCTTCACAGAGGTATGTAGTTGGAATTGAAATTAATGCTTCCAGAACTCTTTTTGCCAATTCAGGATATTCTTGCAACATGCTGCACCAAAATTCTATCAGTGAGGAGGAGCTGAACTTTGTCTTTGCAGCTTGAGAGCTCTGCAATTCTAGATGTTGCTTATAAAGGTTGAGTTGCTTATTGTCGTTTATCTCAGCAATAAAAGGCTGCTGAATCCATGCTGAAGAAGGTTCAGATGTTGAAAAGTAATCTTCCATTTTTTCTTGAGGTTGCTTATCTGATCATCAATTAAAGCAGTCAGCCATTTGTTAGTTTCCTGATTACCGATTTTACTGTCCAACAGTAAAAACATAGCAAAATTCTGGTTTCTTACTCTCTTTTTCCATAGGGATAACTTCTTTTTGAATGCGGAGATCTTCTCTGCAGCCTCTATCTGATATTTGTTTTTTCCCTGCAGAGGATAACTGAGCTCATTCAAAAGACTAAAGATGTCTGCCAAATAAAAGAACTTCAATTGGAATCTACTTATCATAAAATAATGTAGCAATTTTCACTGACTCATGTTCACGAAGGAACAAGGCAACTTCAGTGACAAATTTAGCAACACGGGAGAGTACTTTTCCCCGCGATGACCAACGCACTTTGGTGTGAAAAAGAAGGTACTGATGCTCCTTCCCAAGGTCGTCGCAAAATGCTTTGAGTAATTGGGAATTCACGGCCCTGCCACGAATAAAATTCACAGCCTTTACTACAAAATCAAGAACACTTTTCAATTCAAGATGGAGTGTCTTACAAGCTAAGGCGTATTTATAAATAGCCCAGTGATTTGATACTATATGCGGAGCAACTTGTTTCATTAGGGCTACAAAACCGGATCGACGCCCTGTCATAGCTGGCGTACCATCTGTACATACCGATCCCACTTTATTCCATGCTAGTGAATTTTCAAGAAGAAGTGGATTAACAAGATAAAAGACGTCTTTAGCTCTACTTCTCTCCTTCATCTCTAAATAAAATAAAAGCTCGTCTGCAATCGCGTTTCTTTTAACTTATCTCACGTATGCTACTAATTGGGTTATTGACTTGATATCCGTTGTTTCATCAAATTGAAGACTTATTCTACATGGGCTATCTTGGATTTGAGCGATAAGCTGACTCAAAATGTCATTTGCTATATCTGCCTTCCTGTTATTTACAGTGTCATCAAACAGGGGAACTAAGTCTATTCTTTTGGTCTCGTTTCGGCCAAGTAATATTTGTGCCATTTTTACAGCACTTGGCTTTATTAGTTTCTCACCAGCAGTGCGAGGTGATTTTGCTTTTGCTATTATCAAAAAAACTTCACATGAAGCGCACAGGAGTGGTTGAGAAGTTAGGCAAAAGCTTAACGCAGGGAGCGTTCTCCTCACATTATAACGAGCTCTTTTCGCTTTGAACATTTCAACTGAGTCCGTATTCTCTTTATACTTTACTTCCTTGTGCCTCTTCAACTTCGAAGGCTTTAAGGAATTGTTGCCCAAAGTGGTATTGCGCAATGTGCACTGAGCATTGTCAAGTTTATCACAACCAATCACTTTTGTGAAACCATACTGAACGTAAGGATGGTCCCAGAAACGTATTTTGTGTCTATTTTTCGCAGTCATTAGTAAACAAAATGATTGTGACCTAAGGAAACGAAAATAATCACTAATTGAAAAGTCTTAATTATACTAAAAGTGGTTAAATCATACATATTCACTTTCGTGGTAATCGCATGTAAAATGTAGAAATGATAGAGCAAATACTAAAAGGAAATAGGCGTAGTGATTGTCTTAAATTCCCTCCGCTTCTTCATTACTTTTGTAAAATTCTATCCAGGCCGGTAGCATCTAGCCATCATATACCAGAAAGCTGCTGGGAGAAAATTAGATACTCTGGTATCTCGCGATACCTGAAGTTTTCTGTTTCTTTCTTTCACGCAGAGAGGTTGTGGATAGAGCTAGAAGAGAAAGTGCCGCAACTGCAACTTTTATACTTCAACCCTCAAATGCTGTAATAAATCTTATCTCTTGAGGCTAGGGATTCAATGTTTGACCTTCAATACAGAAACAACTAGTTGGATGATCATATGCTTCTCCAGAGGCGTTAGTTGCATCATTCGCACCAGAATTATCTTAGCTACTGCCGTCAGTTTTCAACTACTTCTTCAATGCTATTGTCTAAGCTGACATAACTGTATTCTTGATAAAAGAGTCACCACTACATAGCTTTAGCAACTAATTTTTAAATCTGCAAGCGAAAAACGTCTGTCTTTCTATTACAAAACCTTGAAACAGGTGTAGCAGTGGAGTTGTTTTTCTCGCTATAATCTATTGCATCATAATATGTAGCAAAAAGCTAAAAATTACGACCTATTGCATTAGACTAAAACGAATAATTTGTTCACCACTAGAACGACGTGATACTGCGTACGTTTGACTATAGGTAGCATGTTACTGTAAAACCACTGTTATTATTAGTCAAAGTGGTGGTCGTTGTTGATAGTGCATTTGAGGGTTAAAAGAATGCAGTTTGGCATTTCTTCTGGAGATCCCCAGATTTTTCACTGGGGACACCGTTAAGAACCGCTACTTTAGATCAACAATTGTGACATCGAAAATGTCAACAAATGCAATCTTAATTTCAGTGAAAAAAGATAGTAAGATTGAATGGTGTTGTGATGCCACCGTGCTGTCCAGATACAAAAAGAAATATTGTCTTTGGATTCTGGATATTTCTCGCAAACGAATATCCGTCTCTCAGTCGCATAGCAAGGGTGGCTCAAAACTATAACCAAAAGGAGTCACATTATGGTTTGAGGAAAACTTTGCGGGTCGCAAAAGGAAAAACTCCTCAGTGATCAAAGCACTGGGTTTGATGTTCAATCGATTTTGCTGCCTGCCCAACGCACTCTTATTTGTTTTTGTTTGTGTGCGAGTCAAAAAGTAACTTTCTGCTATTAAAAAATCCATGGCCCAAGACCTACTATTTCTGGTCGGCCGCGCATGACCCATCAACACATTAGCAAAATATATTGTTTCCTGTTTTTGACTGTTATGTCAATGTAAGCAGGGAACCAGTGAACACCGTTTTTTAAAGTCTTTGTTAAGGCTTGGCCTCGGAATTAAACCCTAAAAAATAGGATTCGCAGCTTCCCTGCTTGGCGCTGAGCACGAAAGGAATAATGTAAAGAAAAAATCGGCTGGTTTGATTGCTGTGCTCTTGGGAAAGGCGCTTAACGCGATTCCCTGTTTTTAGGTGGCAGACAGGTGGTGGGGTTGAGCGGTCTACTTGTAGCGGCGGCTCAGCCTGACAAAAGATGAGCAAACAGAGCCTAAGCTCGTACGCACGAAGGAATGTTTATGCCTACTTTAATTTTGGTTAAGTCAAGAGTTAGCATTTAGAGTTACATTAGCCATTCTGTTTTGTGTGTCGTTTATTGTTGGCTTCATAATTCAGAAGTTTTTTTTATATAACTCTACGCTAACAAAAAAAACTTTGCAGCACATCTTCGATGCAAATTCACTTAGGCGCTAAAATTGTTGTTTGCTTACAATCCTATTTCCGCAATGAATATCTACTAACTTGATTATTTGTGCTTCACCGGGTTGAAATTGTAAAGCTGCTCACCCAGCCTGTCGTAAGAGGCAGCTTTTGGGTGCCCACCAATGGTAGTTCGTCTTGTTGGTGGTGGAACTACCAGTCGGTAATTTGCATTCATGAGTTGTTCGAAATGGGATGCCACTTTTCCCCTAGCCTAATTCGTTTAAGTTGACTGGGTCAACCTGAATTGCCATTTGTGCTGTATTTCCTTCCCAAGTAAGAGGAGGGGTAAACCAGCCAACAAACTTGCAGTTGAATTAGAAAGTCTTTCCTTGCAATAAAGAACAAATATTAACGTTCTACGGGCCCAAAAGCACGCAAAAGCATTGTTACGCCATAATAGTTACGCCCGGACCTGTACTTTAGTGATGTACAACTTATCTAAGGCTACTCTAAATGCAATGTATCTACGTGAAACGTATGTGCATTTTAACTCCTGATCATTTGCACTGGAAAATACCGCACACAAGAAATATTTGCGAGCTGCACGCGGTGTGCGTGCAAAGGTTCGGACCACGCTGCACATAACAATCATTTTGTTTGTGATATTTTCAAACACTTACTTACCTAGCAAATTTTTTCAGCATTTTTCAGCACTAGCTTTAATAAAAAACCAAATATGGAAATCGATCGGATATCAACGCAAAGTTTTGGCTCTGAAACTTCGTTGTAGTCACGTTTACCTCGCATACTAGGAATGAAACAACAGCGATAGTTTCTGCTAAATTTGATAAATGACTTTTTATTCTGCATGCGCATAGTTGGCGCTTTCTTGAAAGGAAGTTCAAGTTCGTGTAGTGTTTGTAATTTCAAGTACAAGTATATGAAACTGAGGCGTTATATTTCATCCATTCATTACAATTTTATGTTGCCGATCGGCAGAAATTTTTTGTGATACACTAGTCGGCTGGTGTAAAAAGTTTGAGAACTGCTGTTCTGGAACATCTAGAACATCACTGAAAGTATTTAGAGAGAGGAGATAAATAGATAGGCTGTGTCGATGCGAATTAGGTTAGTTCATTCGGCGAATAATTGTCTGTTGATGGAAGCCGTAAAAGCCAAGTAGAAGAGACAGTTATTGTGGTTGGTATTGCAGTTGAGGTTAAGTAAATTTGTGAACATAGCTCTCGTCGTTTCGAACAAGAAGTGGTGTAGATATACAGCTGATAGATTAGATATTTAGTACTAAATCAGCTAGGCCTCAGTAAGCTACAGTTAGACAAATTGAGCCACACACTACGTCGCCTCAGAAAATCTGTTATTGAGATTAAACCAAAATTCTATTGCGCCACAATTGTTTTTACTTTTTCATGAAAATTTCACCTTTTCAGCTTCACAAAATGGGATTGACAGAAACTTATGATTTGATGATGCTTGATGTTATGCAAATAAATTAATGTCACAGTATCAACTGCACTTTCATTAATTGTAAATGAAATGGTTGTTTTGTGAGAAAATTTCAAAAACAATAACTGCCTCTGAGATTTTTTGCTGTTCTATTAGAAAACAACGTGATATTGAGATTGGGACCAATAAATTGGGGCAGAAGAACACGCATGGTGCATAGTCCAGTTTCCCCTCGTTTAATTTCTACGTCCACCTCACACTAGACACTTTTTATTGAAGCAACCGGGCAAACTAAGTAGATATTGCGCCCGTTAGCATTAAATTAAAAGCCTTTTCATAAACTTTTCCTTCGTTGACTTTCTAAACTGTTGGTCATCGTAGTCGAAATGTTACTTTCGGAAGTAGTCAACAGCTTCAAATGGTTGAGATGCAGCAACTACGCTCGTCGGGTATGACTTTTATTTAATCGAAAACAAATTTGAATTGATGATAATCGATTCTTTATGTCAATATGTTTACTTCTAAAATTAATCGATTCGCACAGATCAATCGATCATTAAATATAGATAGAGCCATTAACTCAAAAAGAAGAGAGTAGACACGTATCAAAGGTGTCAATCAGCTTTTAATAACATTTGCAAGAATTTCATAAAAACCTTCGGACTCTCTCACTCAATATTAATGATGATAACATCGTTTCTTCAATTTCTTGCTTCAATTCTTTCTCATGTTGGATCGAACCAAAGCAAAGCAATGGGGCAGGCTTCTGGCGTCGTTAATTTAGGGGCTGACAGATCAATTAAAGTTGTCTAGCTCATGAGCATGTGGTTAACGAAAGCAATCGAGTTATTACAGTTCATGGTGACGCTTTTCCGAGTATATCCCAGGAGATGGGCTGGTAAAAAAGCTGTAACTACAGTCGCGTGATGCATTACAATTTTTAGTATTCTTGATATTATTTGTGAAATTACTTGTATTCGGTAAGAGAAGATCATGCGCTTAGATCAAAGCCGGATGTTCGAGTACGCCACGTGAGACCACAGGAAAGAGCGCCAGAGATTTTTTTAGTGTAAACCTGGGTGCAAGTTGAAGAGTTCGGGCCCTTAATATGTTTCATTAATTATTTCGATTTTTTACAGAAACAACAAATTAATCTAGCGTACTTGATTGAAATAGTGTCAGCATTCAAAAGAAACAGTAGTTGCTGGTCAGTATATCGTCTTTGCACGAAGACTTAAGACCAGTGATTCCGTAAACTTCTACCTTAGACTACTAGAACAGCGAGTATCCTGCAGTGCAAACTGCACTTTGAGTGAGTGCTTTTGTAACTAACCTAACGCAAGAACCAATTGATGATTTCGCAATGCAAGCGTGAATGCGGTATCGCAAAATACCTAGTGTTGCTACAAATCAACACATGAAAATCATTAAAACCAATATAACAATGCAACAATGGTTGACTTCAATGGCATTGTTTGTTTTGTGTGACGGATTTCACGAAGATTTTGCAAATCATTACTTCTTCTCTACCAACAAAGTCATTAACCTACATCTTTTATACTATAAAACGCAATTCTGTCTGTCTGTCTATGTATCTTTCTGTTTGTTTTAACTCCTCTGAAACTGCTACAGGCACAAGCATCAAACTTGGCACGATTCACCACCACCCCATGGTGAGTGTGATGAGGGTGTTGGTGTCGCCATGATGACGTCATAATCAGAAATATCTTTTTTAATTTGCATTACTTGACAGAGGACGACCACTTTTTGCTCAAACGAAAACCAGTTTCCGACTTACCATATTACAGAAACTTTCATTTGTTTGGGGTCTAAAATAACGTCACAATCAACGATTTATTGCACAATCTGTTTTTTGTTCTTTCTCAAAAAGTACTGATCGCAGAAACGCGATTTAGCGCTCTTTCAGAAGATATTAATAAGGTGCTTTTGATAAAAACAGCTCTACCACAATTAAAGCTTATCTGATTATGCTACCAGCACTTCTTTGTTCAAGCACTTCAAGCCCTCAAGTATTTTTGTTTTATTTGTCGCTTGCACGCCAAAAACTAGCTCCATGATGTCATAGGTCACGTGCGATTAACACAAATCTTTTTCTACGGCAGATATAATAACATGAAGATATTTTCAAAAATTGCAATCTTTTTGCAAAATCAGTTTATTAAAAGACTGATTTGTGACCTCATTTTTTAACTAATTTTCAAACTTTCTACAACAAATTAAAGGTTAATTTAAGGCGATTCCGATAGTACATAATACGTGCAATTAGTGCTTGTTTTTATACTGAAAAAACTGAACTCAAAGACCTGTGGTGTAACTTTTTACCCCTCCTAGAAAGTGGTAAGCTAAATGAAATCGTTATAAAGAGGTATTAATAATTACTGTCCTTTGAAAGCTTAGGAAATTTCCTTTCCAGCAATATGTGACTTCAATCACTTAAAGCTAAGCATTACTTTATAATAGCTGATCAAAAATTGTTTGCTATACATTGTGCTTGATTTTTAGTTGAACAACTATCCTACTTGACGTAACAAACTGGAAATTGTATGACAATGTTTGTTCTTTGGTACATTTTAACTACTTTTCCTCACAAGCGTGGTTCTTTTGCATTGCCTGTCAACGTTTTCAAAAATATTTATCAAAACTGAAGTCTCTAAATGTTTATGAAATATAGTTTACTGGTTGGAAACACACCAATTTTGGTGGCTGCACTTCATAAAATTGCAATTTTTAGAAAAACTAAGTCTTTTGGTGCATTTTGTCGATTCTTTCTCGATAGCATGGATCTTTGGCATTATCAATGAAATCATTCAATAAGATTCATTGAAAAAGAAGTCTACAAATTTCAATATGTAGCCAACTCCAAGCAAAACACTCGATGATCACCCAAGAAAAAGACAATGGGCTAAAGATGGTCTTTTCTTATATTTTGCAGCAAAGCGTTACTGTCGAGCTACATATGATCTAAATGTTGAAGCAATTATCTTTACGACTGGGCGAGGCTGGCGCAGCCAGGTGATTTGATATTCTTTATAATTTTGGGGAACCTCATGCCGCTTTTGTCGCTATGCCGGAAACAAGACCAATAGGGCAAAGAATTTAATATCACAAATATAAATAGGAAGGAGCAACACCACATCGCAAAATAGGCTTACCACTAAATAGTGTATTTCTTTGATTGAAAGAGCAACACTATTTCGCCGCTACAATCAGTTCTGATTGTGTTTCAGTCCCTCCTCCTTTACAAGTACCAGTATTAACGATAATTTGCGGCAAGATTCTTTGTGTGCATTGCCAGTCATGATTAACAAAATATGATGATTACGATTTCGTGTAGAAGAATTGTGAAAGTGCATAAAACTCATTAACTTTTCGCCACTGCTCACACAAGAGCCCAATGGGTGAAGCCGGCGCAGCCGGTTGAATTGAAATACTAAATCCCGACATTACTGATAGAGAGTGGATGCCGGGCGACGCCGGCAAAGCCGGTTACTACAGTATAAAGCACGGATTTTTTTTGCTGGTATGCTGCCTGTCAAATTATGTATATCTATATTACAAAGAATTGTAATAAAGTTCCCAGTTTAAGAACAAATTAAAATAAAACCATAAACAAAACAATTTGTAAAACTGAATTTAGAGAGAATATTTTGTTTGAAAACTACTCGGCCTGATGGGCTCCTTCTAAAATGTGGTTAATTACTTTGAGCAAGGCATAGCCGATTTTGTCGCTATCCATCCCCCCGCCCCCGATTACACTTCTTGAAAGTATTAAAGATAGTGTGTGACAACACTCCTATTTTGTGAGCATCACCAGTTTTAATGAAGAGAATACGATAATCCTCACTTCGTGTGTAGGTATTATGGAAATGCATAAAAGACTAAAATTTTTTGTTTCTTTTCACAAACGACCCCGATGGGTGAAGATGGCTTTACCGGCTGAACCGAATTACTTAACTGATGAGGGCTCTGCGGGCGACGCCGGCAGAGCCGGCTAGTGGGTTATTTTTCTCTAATGTGGTTTACGTTATACTCAGAAAACGAAATACTAAAAATTGTCGAAAGGTAAGAACTTATCTTTATCGTGGAAAGGAGGAAGGCTGTAACTTAGTTTTGTTCTTATAGCTTTCAATTCACACAGAGCTTTGAGAATGTGCGTTCAGCTTTACGATTGAAACCAATTATGCTAGTTAGCCTCTTAGCGTTTCTATTTGTTTTTGAGGCTTGCAGTACAGGGGCCATACTCAAAATATAACAGAAGCAAATCTGCATCGGAGTTTCCAAGTTTTAATTGTCCTTTTTAATTGCTTGGCATTGCTTTCAATATATATTGCTGCTTGTTAACTTCGCAAAAACTGAATAAATTAACGTGAAGTGCATTTTGAATCCGACATTGTTGACATCGCAAAATAGAGCAAGTGGCGGTTTGGCCAATGTCGCTAAAAATCTCAGTTCAAGCCTCTCCCAATTGCCAAGGTCTAAGTAACAGCGAATCGGTCGAGTGGGCGGAAGCGGTGTTCATGGTGACAATGATCGTGCGCTCGGATTTTGCAGTGTCTAAGTCGCTGTGCTTTTAACTAAGATACTTTGCGGCTTTTTCCTTCGCTTGGTTTCCCTGCATGCGGTAAAAAAAACCCTGTCCCAGCATTACCGGCAACTCCAAACCGGATTTAAATCCAACAATGTTCTAGTGTAGGCGTAACTAACCAAAGGTTTTTGTGTGACCGGAAGATAAAAATACTTGAAAAAATTTCAAATGCCAGGTAGTCAAACAGTTTGTTATCATGATAGCATTGTTTTCATTGTGTACGTGATTAGCTCAGGCTGTTTATCTTCATCACACTCAAAACATTTGCGTCATCAAATGCAACACTTTTAGTAAAAAGGTTACTCTGAAGCTGTGCGCAGGATCCTTGAAGCTGCGTTTAACAGGGCAACATATGAAGGAGGAATGTTTAGGATAGATTTCAATCCTCATATGGACATTCGTGCAGTAGTGCGTTAGGTGATTTCAATTTGTTTCGTCTGCAAACAGTGTAATCTTGTAGCTTACATCAATTAACCTAGGTCGCATTAGCATTTATCCTACTCTTGAGAATTTTTAGTAAAATTTGGCAATTCCAGACTGATTTGGTTGACTTGTATTTTCCAGACTGATTTGGTTGACTTGTGTTTTCCATATTATTCAACTCCTCTTGCATGCTTGATTGCAATTCGTTATTTTGTGATCAACTTAGTTCAGGCAGTTTGCTTAACACACTTCGCTCTCCTTCACTTGCTTTGTGGCGTGGCATTGCAATTAATTTTAATATATTTGCAGTTATTGTAGTTCACTTGTAGATTTAACGCTAAGTAAGCCAGGCCTTGGTATCAAAATTGGTTCTAGTTTAGTCAAAGCATGAATGGCTATTTATACATTAGCTAAAGTTTTAATATAAACTAATGACATTCTATTTCAGGGGTGGCCGAGCCGCATGCGGCTCTTTGGATCCTGGACTGCGGCTCTTTTGACTCATGTTTTGTGTACAGTGATGGAATGTAGGGATGTGTAAACTGCGATGCAGGACGTTAAATTTTGTGGCCGGTGGAAGGCCACAATTGCATAATATCGTCTTTGAAAATGATCTCCGAAAAAACTGGTCTTCACTTTATCGTTAGGATGAAAAATCTAGCAATTTCAGTTTTGTGAAGAGTGCAAGAACAATAGCGCCGTCACAGCCCAGTAGTGACAGTATTTCAAAGTAATGAAGAGACCAGCCATGTAGATTGAGCGAACTGCAGACAGTGACAGTGTTTCGACCTATCAGGTCTCTTCAGTGCAATTGTTGATTGACAAGTAGCTACAAGCTTTAAATAAAACATAGCTTGGACCGTCACACTTGTGGGACCTATGCTAGGTCCACTGCAGTGGATGGTCAGCAGTATTCTGTGAAGCCGTATCACTCGTGAATGAGTGGCGGTTGTCGCAGGTGCGTTAAGTCTCAGTTTTGATAAAACGTTGAAACCTAGACCCACTCAGACGCCATTCAATGTCTTCATGCATAGGATGCACGAACACCTGAAACGGCATCCGCTACGTTGTACAGTAATGAAACAATTCACAGTAATTTTAAGTGGAATTTTAATGATCTTTAAATTAAAAAAATTAAGGAAATATAAGGAAAAACTTCCAATCTCGCGAATATGGCTCGGAGACAAAAAAAAGCCAATTTCGGTTATATCATACCTCCCGTGATTACTGACTAGGGCAGCTAAAAGATTAGCATTAACTTGTAATGGATTCGTTCCGATTAAGTGATGTTTTGTCTGCAAAGTAAGTCCAATTAATTTTGCCAGCGAAGTTATTTTTACATCGGTTAGGGTGGAGTTGCACGATTTTTCGTGCAAGTACGTGAACAAGGATTTTTGATAAAGCATTTGGCATAACTTAGCTTGAAGCAGAATGCTAAATATTTTTACAATTTACTAAAATGCAAATTACTATTCTTTAAAATTTCTTTTGGTTTATTTTGCAACTTTTAACATTTTTCAAAATATCAAAGATCTTACAGAACGCAAAAATAGCTGTTTGTACATTTATCATCCCAAAGACGAAACAAAAAATTTCGTGTGTATTACATTTTGTCTAGTAAGTAGTTTGGTTTGGGATATGAACTTTTTCAACTGCAGAATTTGTGCGGATTACTTCTGATGGATGAATTTTCCAACTGCGCCGAAGTCTCCCTGCATTGTTCCTGCCTACGTTAGGGTAAAAAATTGTTCTAGCTGGCTTTGCAAAAATATTAATGGAAAGAAAGTAAAGGAATATGTTTATGAGCCTCTTTGTGACGCTGCCTACTTGAATGATTGGGTGGCAAGGCTCTTCAATGTATTATGCGATGTTTCTTTATTAGTTGATGCCAAGATTAATTCCACGAAAAATTGGTCTCCTCCCCAAACAAAGAAAAAGTTTACTTGTTCCTAACTGAATCTCTACTCAAAGCTCTCAATTGCCAGGAGTGGAAAAATAATCCAAGGGCATTTTGATGGCATGTCCATCGTTTACACAAAAACAAACAAAAAATAATGTACCAGAAGTTGGAGAGTCAAGAATTATATTTTCAGACTGAAAGTTTCATCAAAACAAAGACTCTGTTTTTACAGATTAATAAACAAACGGCCGTAATTATTAGCACTAAGTTAATCATCCGAGTCCAGCCAGGGTTGCCAAAAATTATCGTGATACTTAGGATCGGCATTGAAATCTCGCCGTGGAAACGACACGGGCTCAGCGGTGGAGTTATATTCTGCTAGTTTCAGCAAAAGACTGTCCACAATTTCTGGATATGCGTTGGATAATTCCTTTCTTTCACTCGGATCTTCTTTGATATTGTACAATCGGACAAGTTTGTTCTCAAACTTTTCAAACCCACCACCAACACTGTTTTCTTCTGTTGAAGGTCTTGCTCGCCACTCTGGTGGTTTAACCCAATCATTGAAGCTTTCTTGTCCAGTTAACAGTTTCCAATCTCCCACTCGGATAGCAGCTTGCACTGCTGTATCAAAGCCCATTTGAATCGCATCTAGGATGGGGGTATTATCGTTGTTAGTTACTCTATTCAGTGGATCAATATTATGCAGGATTTCCGTGCGGCTTGATTTGGCATTCTCGCTGATCGTCTTCCACTGATCTACGCCATCTAGCGGCAAAGTATTATTCAGTGGAGAACATTCAGTTGCGCTCAATAAGGTTGGGTACCAGTCGGATACATGAAATAGTTCATGATTGGTAGCATTAGCCTTGTTAATATTGAGCATTTTACCATGAACAAATCCCACAGCTTTGATTCCTCCTTCCCATAGTGTTTGTTTGCTGCCTCTTAATGGCCAGTTGTTTCCTCCAAATGAAGGTTGGCCACCGTTATCTGTAGAAAATATAAACAAGGTGTCATCCCACATGCCTGTTTCTTTAAGATGTTCCGTAATGTTCTTCACCGACTCGTCCATTGTGGTGATCATGCCGGCATAGATCTGTCTGATGGTGTCGTTTATGTAAGAGTACGGCTCTGAATATTGTTCTGGAACTTGCATAGGCGAATGTACGGATTGTAGAGCAAGGTATAAGAACAAAGGTTTTTCTTGGTCGTGAGAATCAATAATTTCTTTTGCTTTACGAACGTGCAAATGCGCTGCGTATTCACCTGCAGTGGATCGATCTGGGCCTTCTTCGGTATGCTGATCAAAGCCACAAGTAAGCCTTGTACCACAAACTACTCGGTTGTAGTAATCTGTGTTTGAATTTAAAAAGCCGGAAAAAGTATCAAAACCACGATTCCAAGGCAGATATTCTGTTTTGTAAAAACCGATGTGCCATTTCCCTACCATATGAGTGCTATAGCCACATTGTTGTAGTTGTTCTGGCAAAAGAACATTATTAAGAGGCAGGCCGTGTGGTTGAAGTGGAAATATAACCTGGTGTTGCAAACCGGTATGGATTTGATATTTGCCGCTTAACAGTTGACTTCTTGACGGAGTACACATTTCCTGAACATAATAATTCTCAAGTCGGATCCCTTCCATGGCAAGGGAGTCAATAAAAGGAGTTCTCATATCCGATCCGTATTTTGCAGCATTGTAGCCAACATCATTAAAGCCAAGATCATCGGCTAACACAAACACGATATGAGGTTTCTTCGGCTTGCTGTCGACAATTTTGTTACAAGCAAGCAATAGCACAAAAACTTTTACTAAGGTCAAATAAATCATCACTCAGTTTATCAAACCTATAATATACTGATTGTGTTAAGTTTTACTGCAAACCAGGTTACAGCTTAGAGTTATTATTATTAGCGATTCCTTGCGAAGAACATGAGCCAATCGAAGGAGAAGCTCTTTAATAAAAGTCTTCTACGGTTTTCCAAAAGTATTTCGTTGTAATAAACGAGTGACTTACAATCGTCAGATTGTGCGTTGACTTCTCGATGCTGTTTTTCTTGTTGCATCCTTAGAACACTTTAAGACAATTTATCCTGCTTTTACTTGTAGTTAAAAATCCATTGTGCCAGTATACCGAGCAGTACTGACCAGAGCTATATAAAAAACAGTGTAGACACTAGCGAATTTAAAAAAGCATTATGCCATGCTCCTCCATTTTGGTTTTGACTACAAAAAACAGCTTAGTTTTCTTTTTGCGCCCTGCTTTTGAAAATCTATGGTAAGGCAGTGAGCCAAAGTGCGCCTCAGTCCACTGGGAGTAAGCACTTGATTCTAAAGATGATTTTTTTAGAAAGGTAGGTCCTTATCTAAGAGCAAGACCTCCACTCCTAAACACAAGCCTATTGCTCTGTGGAGAGTCACCGTATGCAAAATCATTTACCCAAAATTAGATAACCTATTGCCTCCGATTCTATTCAAGAGCCCAGCTGGTTTGCGTCCATCTTGTGCTCCCTTTAATTTAGTACAACACAGGGGACTCTGAAATCACGACCGACCACAAGTTTTCATTGTAAATTTTACATCTCCATTTTTTATCCAAAATACAACAACGTAAAGCCATTAAACTCGCAACCTTACAACCACAAGCCAGGTAGCTACGATGTCAGTTGGGATGACGAAAAAAGTCTTCCCGATTCTGTTCATCCAGAGCTTTTCGTTTGGCCTTTATTTTTTTCACTAAATCCTTGTCAAATATTAATATTAGAGAAACGTCAAACAGTCATCGTAAAGATTTCCTGTTTATGTCCGAGAAGCCACAGTTCTTACAAAGGCTCGTTTATTGAAAAGCTCTACTGCTGATATTACTAAATATTTGACTTAAAATGTGGAAAGGATTCAGTGACGTTGCTGATTGGCCGATTTTTCCGGTTGACAACACTTTAAGGATGAGGATATTTTAAGGGCTGACACTATTGGGGAAATACCTTGACAAACTTGTATCTGCAAGAAAATCAATAAAGATTTGTTGACGATAAAGAAATTTAACATACAGTAGCTTGGAAAAAAAACTGTCTTCCCGGAAGCTTTTCGTAGGGCTATCATGATGACTGTGATCGCAACAAATGAGAAAAACTAGAAAAAACACGTAGGTATATCTCAAAAATTAGGGTGGGAGCAAGGCGATATATGAGTGAATCGAAACACTTGTGTAATTACATTTGGTTGCTATTCGCTTAAAACAGAGCCCTTCAACCGGGGTTCCGCGAGCTTTAAGGGTTCTGCGGCGGTTGCTTGAGTTTTGAAATAAATATTCAAACAATTATACATTTACATGTTGCATAAGCCGTAAAGCAAGGTATAAAGGAGTTTATGTGAGAGCAAAATGGGCCAACATGTTTTTCTTTCTGATTTTGCTCATTTTTTAATTTTTCTTTAATGGAATTTGAGACACTTGAAAAACAAACTGCAGGGTTCATAAACGCCAGAAAAATTGGAAAGCGCTGGTTTGAACGCGCCGAAGAAGAAATACGTTATTCAATTTATTGGCGTTTGATCTCAATTCCATTGGCGGTGGAAATGTATTTAAAAATTGAATTGAAACCGCAATTGAATTGCTTACGTCTTTTCTTTTAAATAGGAAAAATTGAAGTTTGGCACTTTTCATTCAGCTCTGAGAGTCAATGACTCAGTAATATTACTGACAAATCTTCCTACTTCTAGAGACGCTTCTATTTCAATCTAAATGGCTCTGCCAATATCACCTGCAGAGCCACAGTCAATGTTGTCGGGGTTAAGAAAAGTGACTCAGCTGGCCGCGTCGGTTTACCCAAGGAGTAGTTGCAAAAACAGTGTAAGAAGTTGATGATTTTTCGACCCAGCCAATTCCACTTCCAAAACCAAGCATACTTTAAAAGTAAATCCTAAATATGCCAGAAAACCTAATATATAAAGTAAATCCTAAATATGCCATGAATATGCCAAGAAACAATAATGAGTATACCACCCAACCAATTCACATTGGTTGGGTGGTATACTCATTATTGTTTCTTGGCATATTCATTTTAGTAAATTGTTAATGCTCCTTACGCCCGTATGCTGCTTTGTCAATTAGGTGCAAGGTTTACAATTTCCTTATCTTCGCCTATAATTTTCAAATCAAAAGTAAATCCAGTTAAAAAACCTTACTTGCAGTGGTGGAATCTACCCGCTTTTTATCAGTTTGAGCAAAAATGTTGTCGAAATTTCGTAAACTTGCAATCCGTTTGTTGAAAATGGGCTTATAAAAGCTTCAATTCACATCATAACTTGAAAGCTGCATGCCTCGGGCTAACTGCTATTAGTGAGAAAAACTGTTGTCATTATTATAGGTTTTAAGCATAATCCCTATGCACCCATCTCGATCCCGATCCCGTGTCTTTAATTGAGTATAGTGGCACAATCAAAACAATTAAAGTCAACGATAAAGACCATCCGAAAATAATATTTGTTTTCAAAAATATAGATATAGAATATTTCATTGCAGGTCTACTTGACTACTAGGTCCACGCTCTTTTGTAGTTTATGTGACCTCAAATCTCTGGCTACGTTTTATCTGCCCTGTTCTCTACATAGGTTATGCGAAAATAGTTATCTCCTTCCTTCCAAATTTGTAGATTATTCGTACTTTTTTAAGCGAAGTAGCTGATATATTCCCCCCCCCCCTACATGATGCAATATGACACAGGGGTACTTTTTTGATATTCTATCAAACTTTGGATTTTATCACACATCTCGTTGAGTTTTGTTTAATTTACTTGTCAAAAATTAATTTCAAATGCAGTCAAAGCCATTTCACAGATCTTTTAAAATGCTAAATTGATCATGTAGAATATGAGGAATTTTGAGTAAAATTGGCTCTTTCCCAAAAAATAAGTTTTTGCTAGGCTTCTTTGAATCCCAACGCACTTCAACCAAAACCTAGACTAGTTTTGTTCATTACAGATACATGACTGGCAACTGATAAAGCTTTAAAATGCTGGTCACTTCCTGTTTCTGCCAAACTTCTTTTTGTATTTCGTGCCATGGAGTCAACATTAATTTTTAATTTTCTGTTTTCTACAAAATGAGACAACTTATTTCAATAAATGAATTGATGGCCTTCCATCTTAAGTACATGCCTGTTTCATAACAACAGACCAAATAGGCTACTACGTCTTAACACCAAATAGCCTATTTGGTGTTAAGACGTCGCAAAGCATTATTTCGAAACAGAATTATCTTTGAAGCGTACAAGAATAAAACAAAAACAAATTACTTGTTGCGATGACAGGAAGCTCAAATTGTTGGAAAAATTTTCTATCGAAAGCAACTTTTTAATCTCCAGAAAAACTTTTTACCTTCTTCATTTTCTTAAAAAGTAAGGAAAATAAAAAGCATAAAAAACAAATTCTACAAAAAAATAGTCATGATGATGTGTCTTAACCCTTTGAAAGAGTAAAGGTTTTTGAATGTTAATGAGTCGAATGTTGGTTTCGTTAAAGTTAAAAATCATGTTTTGTTGAAAAATGCAATTAAAAAATTTATCTTGAACTGTTACGTCAGAATGGCTTTACTAATTTCTTTAGACACTCACCCCGGCATCGTGATAAATTGTGTCAATATTCATGTTAGTAAGCCAAGTAGTTTTAGAAGACTTAAGCGTACATATGTAGACCTACGTAAAAAAAAGAACTCTGCTATATGTGTTAGATTAGCTAGCTTTGTTGCCAGGGTGAGAGATGTTGGTTCTACCGATTGCGTCGGCTTCATCCAAAGAATATCTTTTACAGTAGTAAAGATAAGTGGTTATAAGTGGTATTGAAAGCTCCTATGCCATGGTAGTATCCCTAATACCGATAATTTTACTTTAAAATCACCACTGGTCCAATTCATGTTAACACCCTATGATTTTACAAACTTTTTTCTTTCTTTCCAATAAATATGGGAGGGAGGTTGCGCAATGTTAAATTTATTGCGCAAGCTTTTTGGCTGCGCTTATATGGCCTGGTTCTTGCATAGAAAGGACAGGAGCAATGCGTCTACTCAAATGTCTTGCAACCCATTTCAGTAGACCTATTTATGCTATTTTCAACCAAAACAAGTCTCTAAATTTGCGATTTTACACAGTGGTAAGCCTATTCTTTTTTATTTTTATCAAACTTTAAATTTCATTAGCCTAGCTGTGCTTAAATTTCCCACACCCCAACTATTGCATAAACGCTGGTGCTACTCATAAACAGACAGTTATTTTTCAAAAATTCAATGCTTATCCTAAGTACCGGACGGGGGGGAATAAGTTCAAGATTGTGGGAAGGCTCCAACGTGCTCCTAATTTCGACCTTCCCACTTTAAAATCAAAGCTGGTACTCTTAAAAAGCGTATCATTTCACAAATTTTATTCTCTGTTTGCTCATAGGCTTATCCTCATGACTATTTCATAAGTGACCTCAAGTCCCAGGCGATACTTTTGTTTCTTGATCTCGAAATAAGCTCAGTCAGCGGAGGGAGAGAGGAGTAAAGCCTGCGCTTTATCATTAACTCACAGTGCAGCAACTAGACTTCAGTCGCTGAAATAACATATTGCTTAATCGGATCACTCATAAACCCGGCTAAAAAGGAGAACATTTTCTCTGAATCTTATTTTAGTTTATACCAAATGTGATATTTTTTCACATTACTATGTGTGAGCAATATCTTTTTAAAGTTGATATTATGTCTGACGCGCGGCCATTAAAACATTGGATTTCAACAGTAAATCTCAATTCAAACCTGGAATTCACCTCAAGTTCAGTTATTATAATTTTCATATTTGCAATTGCAATATTAAAAACTATATGTATGTGTAAGCAATATATCATTCTGCTGTGACTGGAAGCAAATCTGCATTATACTGAGTTACTTTTGTTTTAAAAATATGGTATATATAGATGTTTCTATTTCTGCTAAATTTGTACCAGACAGACCCATGTGCTTTCATTTAGCTTCGTCACAAAGCAGTGCTATTTGAAGTGATCAAAAAAATAATTGCTGCTCAAAAAAGAATTAGTTGCTGTGTTGCTAGTAAGGTTAAATCGATGCAAAGTTTTTCTGTTGGAAACATTTTTTTACCATCTTTGGAAAAAGCTTCCAACCACCTTTCTTAGTAGCAAATATTTTTAAAGAAGATGAAGAAAACGAAAAAAGTTTTATTATGATATGAACTTCCTCCACTAAATGAGTGCAGTTTTTACAAGTTGGTAAGTCAGGTGCTGGCTTTTGCTTGAGCTGAAATTTGCTGTCGTCCGTCAAGAAATTATGATTAAGAAAGATATCTGTAATGGTGACATCGCCAAACTCCTTGAAAACAAATTATGCAATTAAACTATCATTATGAAGTCATCTTTTACCCTTAAAAGGCCAGTCTTTTGCAAGCTGGTAAATCAAATGCAGGTTTTCGCTTGAGTTAAAAATTGTTTTTCTCGCGTAAAAAGATGCGGTTTGAAAAAATTATCTCAAGCTGCGGCGTCCGAAAAACCACCTTATGTAATCCTCACAGAATGGCGATCAACGATGCCAAGTTTTGTTTCCATGGTCAGTAGTTTCAAAAAAGTTACAATCGACAGACAGATAGACAAACTTACAGGCAAAATAATTAGCGCCTTGTGCAATAATACTGATTGCAATTTTTTACCCTGCGTACACAGATGCCGACAGCCTGTTTCGAGTTATCAGTTCTTTTTAGAGCATCTATGCCACGAGAACCACATTCTCTCAACGATTGGTTGATTCTTACTATTAGTCTGCTAGAATGGGCGAGATATATTTACTGTTTTTTTTTCATTTTCACTCATCGACATTTGATAAAAAACAATGCTCCTTTGACTAGACATGACACGATTACTTTCTGTGATTAAAGTGAGTTGTTTTCTTTATTGCATACTTTAAATTAAATTACCAGGATGTCTTTGTCAAGTGGTTTAATAAATTCTATGAGCATCTTGAACTTAGAAAGTTTGAAAAAAGAAGCTTAAATCAATGACTATAAAATCGAGAGTTGTATAGTCTTTGCTTTAACTGTTTTTGAGCCATCACAAAAAAGATCAAAAAAAAATGAAAAAGAATAGCTATTGGTACTTTTAGAAGTAAGCTAGTATCCGTTCTGTACTGGGTACTTGCATTGAAAAGTAAATCCGTACCGGTACTCATTTCAAAAAAAAGAAACAACTACTCTTTCGGTATTATATACGCGTATCGAGCAAGTGCAACACTGTGCTTTTATCGGGAGACAGTGAAGGCATTTTTATTTTAAAGTAAAGGTGAGGGTTTTTGAAATCACTATATCAAAAGTGAATATTTTGCTGATTTTTCAAAGTTTTGGGGGGAGGTAATGGGGTTTAAAAACATTCTGAGGGATATGGCTCCCAAAATCCCAACTTTTGACCTTGTGGTTATAAGTAATTCTTTTTGCAGTAAAAATTTCTTGTAATACCCATCAAATCTTCTGGAACCTTTTTCTTTCTTGTTGCTCTGCTACTTTGGTTCTGGACAGGATTTGTAGTTACACGTCGTACCTGGGAGTGAAATCTGCTGCCCCAAGTATCGAATTTGTTGTGACAAAAGCGATTCGGTGGCAGTATTTTTTTCAAATTTGTCGCAAGTGTCGGTATTGTTACTAAAAAGTATTTCAGTGTATATCGTAATTCTTTTCTTGGTGTCAACTCTTTTTTGTAATCGTTGTTTGTAATGGCGTAACTAAAGTGTAGTGACGTCAATAATTTACTGATTACGTCACCAAATATGTCCTGAGCAGTTGCAAATTTAGAGAGGAAATAAAGGACAGTGACCTTCCCAAACAGTATCATAAAAGAATACGCTGCATGTTGAATAGAAAAGGCGGAAGACGAGCTGTTCAGTTATAAGTTGCTTGTTATAAAAAAAAAAAACAAAAATTAAAAACTAATGCTGAATCCATGGCACAGAATACAAAAAGAAAGCTGGCAGAAACAGGAATTGACCAGCATTTAGGGCTTTATCAATTACCAATCGTATACTTTCTGAATGGGAAAGAACAGTTTAGGTTTTGGTTGAAGTGCCTTGGGATTCAAGGACGCACAGCAAGAAACATATTTTTTGGGAAAAGAGCAAATTTTATCCAAAATTTCATATATTTTGCATGGCCAACTCAACATTTTAAAAGATCTGTGAAACGGCTTTGACTGCAAGTTGAAATTGATTTTTGACAAGTAAATTTGATAATTTTGTTCTTGATGATAATATACTAAGGGGCCTGTGATGAAAGCCAAAGTTTAAGGGGAAGTCAATGACGAAAACACCGCCATCTATAAAAGTGAAAGATGTCAACAGCGAGACGAGAAACATTTTTGATTTAATGTTTAAAAACTACTTGATAGATCTACAGAGATCGGACTACGAATTCGGGCAAGGCGTGTTTCCTTTAGCCCTGCTGATTATGCCTATGCTGAGTACAGGAAAAATAATGAGTGGTCAGGCGCTTGAGACAGTTTGAGGGGAAGTCAAAAGAAAACACTTTTTCTATTCTTCTTGAAAATAGCTTCCCAGTTTTATCAAATTTAGGGTTAAAATGGGGAAGGTATGGTTCTTTTCACACCCTTGGTTATGCCTATGCTGGGAACAGAGCACATATGGCGAAAACATAGTGTTAAGGTCACAAGTATAATTATGAATGGGCGTGCATCAACTTCTGAAGCAGGCCGACAATTTAACATCCCAGTTTTTTTGTGAAAATCATTGTTGTGGTTCTTTCCCTACATTAATTATAAATGTGCTGCCTCTGTGCTCGTTTTTGGAAATAGGTGAGGGATTGGGATTAGTGATTTATCACTGGTCTAGGGTAAATGTCATATGGGGACCGGAAACGTTGTTATAACGTCCTACTCAGAGACAATTTTTTGATATACACGTTTTCAACAAAGGAAAACAATTTATAATACTCAAAGTTTTGCCAACACCCGACTCAACAACTTGCAAAAAGTGTATTCTTCTAGGAAATGAGATGAGATTGTTATAAACGTCTAATCGCTTACTTTATTGTCTCCAAAATACGGTGCATAAAAACGCAATTAAAAACTTTTACAAAAGATAACAAAAAGATGCTTTCGATGTCCAATGTGAAGTCAAACAAGCGATACTTTTTAAGCCCGCAAGTGCTCTTTAAATGCTCATGAATTACTGGATGTACAAACATGAAACTTAGAGCAGTTGATGACTGCTCCAAAGTGAGCGTCACAAGGTGGTCATTGATGCCATGGCTACGTCATAATAGAAAGTTTCTTTTTAGATTTGTAGTTCTTGACGTCGGTAAGCGACCTCGGGCTCAAACACAAAACAGTAGCCAACTCATCAGCTGCATAAAAGTCTATTTTCTTTGAGTTGGAGTGTGCGATCTTTTTGCCGTCAGGCCAAATTTATTCAAAGTTACGCGATCAAATAAGAACTCGCTGACAAGACGCAGAGTTTTTTTGAAGATCTATTACGAGCGGGCGGAGTTTTGCACAAGATATCTTATTGTTTTATTTCGAAAGATCAATTTTTGGGCGAGGGACAAAAACCTCAAAACAAATTTACCTTGAGGCTCACGGACAGCACGAACCCGATTGAAGGCGAAAGTAAACAGTATATATTTTTGTCTCGTGTTTGCTCTCACGAATTTCTGTGAGAAATTTTGATCTGCTTGATCATTTATGTGGCTTTACACAGTATACCTTGCTGTGTAAACATCCGGTTTTGTCAACAATAATCTTTTTGTACTTTTTTAGCCCCAAAAACGCTTATTCTTTCGATACGTACTTCGATATTCGAACAACAACATATACTTTAAATCATGACATAAATATCCAAGCGGATGGAAGTTTTCATACAAAAATGCATGAGAAAAAAAACGTAAAAAACCGGGCAAGAATGAATACAATGTATAGCGATCTTTAGAGGGCAAGATAATATGAACTCATCAAACTCGGCGTATGAGTAAAGTTAAAAAATTTTGCGAAAGATACTAACGAGCTTCATTTGAAGCAAAAATTCAACAGCAATTTAATTTTTATAGGGTTCACTATAAGCAATTTCTTTTTTCAGTACCTTTTTTAGTGTTTTTTTGTACAACGCTTCTAATATCGCTCAGTTTGCCACGCTTAAACAGAAAATAAAGCACCAAAGCAGGACTTTTAGGTGAAATTTCGTCAATAGTTAATGAGCGCTTATTGAGCAAGACTGGCCTAAAATTAAGGGAAAGTGGAACTGGTATATAAAAGCATAACCACAAAACACTTTTAGAAGGAAGGGCAAAATTTTCCAGAAATTTCCTGCATGCTGAAAGGTGAATATAAAGTCAATGAAATTGCTCTCACTGCGATTTATAACTTATTTTAAGTCAATAATTTTAACAATTTTGTTCTTTGATGACAGCACATTACAAGAAGGTTAAAAGACATCCGATATTTAAAGAAAAATCAGAAGAAAACAACACTTTTGTGAAGCTGCTCCCCAGACGAAAGACAACTTCTGATCTTTGGTTAAAAATAGCTTGATTCGCCGACTGGGATTGAATAAATATGTGGAAAAACATGGCTCTTTTTGCCCGCTGACAACGCTTATTTCATTTGATAGATCAAGTTAGCATCAGCTGTAGCTAAGGAATCGCGGCTACTTTCATCCCATTAATTTATGGGAACGAAAGCTTACGGAGCTGCTTGAAGCAGTTAAACTCCATAGAAGAAAAACAAAACCATTTGCCACAGGTTTATCAAATGGCAGTATCGGCGCGTTGGCGTAGTGGTTAGAGCGTCTGCTTCGCAATCGGTAGACCTTGGGTTCATTTCCCAAGTCGAATCATACCAAAACACGTCGAAAAATGGTATTTACAGCTTCCCTGCTTGGCGCTCAGCAAAATAGGGATAGTGTGGAGAACAAGCCGGTAAGCTTGCTTGTTATATCCTAGGGCAGGACACTTAACGGAATGCCTTCCGTTTTTATGTGGCGGACAGATGGTGGGGTTAAGCAGTCTACCTGTCGTGGCGGCCCCAGTCTAACTGAAGACTTGCAAACCGAGCGTGAGCGCTAACGCAGTGTAGCCTATGTATGCATCTTCCTGCATAAAGCTCACAACAAAATAGTTCAAACGACGAAGATTAAATAGCACAGTCACGCAGCCCGTTAAACAATTGCGTTGTATGCAAGAGATTTACCTTTCGGACGACGCCATGCGGTGGGGAAACACTGTGTAAACTGTTTTCCTGCAACAAATGAGGCAAAACTAAGATCGTTTCAAAAAAACTAAATATGAGAGCAATTTTTACAAACATACAGTTAAACGGGTTCGAAATAAATGTACGTTCTGTATTCTTCATCGTGACACTTTGCAACACTTAGTTTGTTCTTGTACAGTTGTTGCGTCTTTTTAGGGAATTTATCGTTGTGCATAGGCTTAAAACTGCAAATCTCTGTCTTTATATATCAAGCTAATATGTTACTTGGTATTGGAAACAGTAATGCTGCAAGTGATTTTACAAATTTTTTTTACCACGTGCCAGATTTTCAATTTGTCGATGTAAAGTAACATGCACGATTCCGGATATGAATCAGTATTTTTCATGCTCAATTCTTCTAATCGTGTTGCGTATTACAATGCAAAAAATTACAAGCATCAACAATATTATAAGAAATGGGGAAATGCAATGTAATGAATTGATTGATATATGACATAACAACGTGTGTAATAGAAATTACTTAAAAAAACAAAAGAAGAACCTGAGTGAGAGACACAGAAGCTATGCCTTTCCTTTAAAATGTTTTCGAATCAACCTCGTTTAAAGCACAGTTGGTTTTCAACAGGGATTAGCTGTGTCAAAAAACATCAATTTACTGCAGCTTTTCCGTTACTACTCTCACACTGCCTTGCGGCTGAACCGATATTCATTTCCACCACTTTCCTGGCGGGGAATTTGCTGGCAGCGTCGATGATTGGTAATAGAAAAAGTGATTTCGATAAAGTCCCCACTTTGCTGTAGTGCTATTAAATCGAATTTGATTAATTGAACCAAAATTACCAGCATAAAACAAAGCAAAGATTGATGTTGCAGAGATGCTCATGGGAAAAAGTACATCCTTCCCAAGAAAATTTCTTCAAGATTTCAAAAAATGAAAAAAATGGCCTTTATAAAGACTACCAAGAAGTTTTTTTAAATAGACAGCAAAATTCGTTTGTACAATTGGCTTTACCAAAGTTTGTAGGTAGAATTTATGCAATAATATTTGTATTGCTTTAAGACCTCATTTAGTAACGTCACGGCTAACCTCAAAATGTTATCACAAAAATTTTAATAAAATAGCTTTGAGCAATCACTATAAAAAAAAAAATTCATTTCGAAAAAGAAACGACTAGAACGTTTTGGAGCGGATTCTGCTCTTACTTCTAAATGGTGACAAGACCGAAAACAACGATTTTAAGTCGAATAATAACACCAAAACTAAAACTTCAAAAAAGTAGCCTACTCTGCAAGCTACCTCATCACGCCACCAGCCCACCTATAGACAGCAAAAACGCAAGCCCTGCTGATGAATCCAAAAGGACGAAACGCGACCAGAGATGGCTTTGTAAATATGAAAATATCTCTCAATAGCATTGCTTCCCTCGGAAGCCTCGCGCCTTCACGACTCGCTTTGTTGTTTTGTTTCTCGCTTTTAAGACGCTCTCTATCGATCGTAACCACTTGGAGCTAGCAATGAAATTTTGTTTGAATAAAAATTACCATATTTATTTCACTTGACGCATGTCACCTTCGCATAAGTTTGGTTCTCACAGTTTGATTACCTCACAGCTAAAAACAATCCGCCAGTTGTCACAAACAGGCTTGAACTTTGGCCAACTCTAAAATTGAAAAGTCATTCATATACGCTACGAGGTCCTGCTATGTCTACTGGTTGAGCTTTAGCCCACCGCCAAATTAAATATTCATTTATTCATGTGTACGAACTCATGTTCTGTTTACTAGTCTTTTTCCAGGCTGAGCCACCACCACGGGTAGACTGCTTGACCCCTCCGCCTGTCTGCCGCATAAAAATGGAAGTATCCGTTTATGTGCTTTACTAAAGGAACACAACGGGCAAACATGACAATTTTTCTATACATTATCTTTTGGGTTTCTGAGCGTCAAGTTAAGAAGCTGTGAATACCGTCTATAGAGTCTTTGGTATGGCTCGACATGGGAACTGAACCAACGTCTACCGGCTGATAACCGAGCGCTCTAACCAATGCATCAGCGCGCCGTTTCAATAATTGATTTTGTGGAATTTTAATTTTGATTTTGTCCTCACTAAACCCGATGAGGACAAAATCACATCTCACGTAAACTTACCAACAAAATTAAATTAATTAGCATTAATTTTGTCCTCACTAAACCCGATGCTAGATGAGAAAACCGAAAGATTAGTTCCATAAAAAAAATAATGATTTGTAGATAATTTATTTCTGATGATTGCATTGCAACATCGTTGAGTACCTTATGGCGCTCGTGTTGAGGAGGCAATTGATTGTGAAGCAGCTCGTGCAAAGAAGACGATGATGAGCAATCGTGTAAAGGTCATTCTTGCACTGGCGTCGCCCGCAAGGAATTCATATCGAGGTAAAGAATTTCAGCACCAGCTTCATCTAAAAAACAATCTAAAGACCAGCAACGAAAAAATATTGTTGGTAATTGCATATTTTTTTTTTTGATAAGTATAGACGTTGTGAAAGCAAATGCACTTTGAATATTTCCGAATTTTCTCTGGTCTACTAAGCATAAAACCGGTATTAAGTCGTCTTTACATCTTTTCAATTTACTGCATCTAAAGAATTATAAAGCAAATCTAACTTTATACCAGGTAACTTTAAGTCTGTTATAAACAAGTTTGAAAATGAGATGCAAACCTACAACTTACCGTAATGCATTCAATGTGTTTTTATCAATCAATCAATTAATGGTTCGGTCAATTACGCCGGGTTCATGCAGCCGCATTCTATTTTTATAGGAAACAAGTCTCCGTGAAAATTGCTTCATTTAAAACGAACGCAATTGAATCGGCGTCTTCATTCTACTCTGTACCATGTTTTTGCGTAGAAACTTTTCAAAAATTAGTCAAAAAATTCGCCTTTAGATTGTCGGAGATCGACGATTTGCTCCTTCTTGGACAAGATTCCTGCAAAAATGATGAAAATGGCATGCATCATTGTTTTTTGATGTATTTTAACCAAAAATGATTTATTACATTTTTCACCTTTTACATTTATAATCTTCACATACGCTTAGTTCTCACAGTTTGACAGGACCATTTTAAACAAAAATACCTCATACGTGTCAATTGCTTGAACTATGTCCTACATTACATCGATAACAATGTATTGATTAATGTGCACTCCATGCTAGATAAAGTAGTTAGAAGAAATGTCGCATTTAATTACATAGTTTTCAGATGGTTGTTTTCCGGTAGTCTAATGACCAAATCATCTGGTGAAGAAGTTTTGAAAGATAACGAGTAAGTTTTATGTCTTTAATTATGCTGAAATGTCATGCTAGTAAAATGGATTTTACACAGGAAAACGCATGATTTTTCTCAGCGAGTTTGCAGTATTTTTAACTCCCATCATATTGCAATCTTGCGGTTTCATAATACAAATGTAACCAAATATTATTTCGAACAAAAGATATTATCAAAAAGATATTAACAAATATCATTTGCTATAACTGGAGTTATTTTATTATCTATCAATGAAAATTTTACTTCATAGAATTTTTACCAAATTTCGGCTTTTTTAATCTAACGGTAGCACTTCTCACTTTGAGATGTTTAGATCATAGCACTTGTTTGAGCAACACTTTCAGATCACAAAATCTTTTTCATGGAGTTAAGCAATGGCTTTGTAAAGGAATGATTTAGTTTGTAAAAGAAATATCTGCAGCAAAACATGTTGAAATCGAAACTCTTTTTTTCGGTGAATTGTGGTGTTTGACCTTGTTTTGTAAGCATTTTCTGTGCATGAGATCCAGATGTTCTTTGTAATCCAACTTGATGCTGTTTGCTGTACTAAACAAACTAAACAAAAACATTATTCATCACTTAACTACTGTAAACGTCTGCGAAATTGCATCTTAGACAAAAGGCGCCGTAAACTCCATTAAAATTTAGTTTTGCAGCAGCAGCAGCAGCAGCAATAAAATATAATAACGTCATTATAACAGATAAAGGAGAAGTAGTGCCTCTCAAAAATTTTTTTGCGGTTACGCGCAAAGATAATTGTGCGCAAAACCTCTGTTGCAAAGATGACTTGCACGCTAAAGAGTAAAAAGTACTAACGAATATTATTTAGCTATGCACGCAAGCGTAGTTGGGTGTAGGTATTTGATGCGAAGAAAAGTAGCTATTGGCAACTTTCCAAAGTTGTTAGTCATCCTTTCCGCCAGGTTGGAGCTTAATATCTTCAAGAGTACTTGGTTTTCATTTCCAGGAATTGTAGCAAAACAGATATGCGCTGCAAATATCAACTGAGTAATTAATTTACCAATCTTTAGTTTTTAACATTTAAAAGCGACAAAGGACCCTTGAAATTTTGAATTAGGTGAGGGGTATTGCACGTACGCCTTACGTAATTTAGACAATTACGTGAACGCTTTGACCGACGTAAACAAAATTAATGACGCATTTAAAATGCAGAGTCAAGTTTTAATTGGTTTCTATTGGCGATAAGTGAGAAGAGTTTCTGTAGAAAAAACTGTCATAATTATATAGGCTGCAGATCTTCGTTGTGCAATTTTTTTAATATTTTGTAGGAAAAGTGCGAAGACACATGGCTGAAAAGTGTTGACATTTGCTCTCTTGGCCCTTTCAGTTGCATCCTTGCAAGAAATTATCCAAAAATTAATAAATATGATAACAATACAGCACAATGCAAGAAATAAACGATCTTAAACCAAAATAAAATGAAATCAGTTATCACGTACACCAAAATAGAAAGCAATATAGTCCCCAAAACAATGGCAAGAATTACTGATGTTTGGAAAATTTGAAAGGTATTGGTTATGATTAGGCGTATATGCGTTGACCTTTTTCAGATGGTACTTAAGAGATCAATCAAAAACAGGATTTTGATAAATTTTTTCAAGTGGAAAAAATTGTCCCCTTTGCTATCTTGGTTACGCCTTTGTCATAGATACAGATCTCCCACTTAACACTAACCAGTAGATCTAAGTCGATATGGTGCAAAAATGCGAAAGCGTTCAGAGCACATCTGTTGTGTTACCAAAAAGCGCGCTTTATACTATTTCAAACTAAGTTCAATTTCCCCTTCTAATTTGCGACAATAGTTGGTTGTTGTCGTTTTCCTGAATTTTGGGTGGTGATAATGTATGATGCTTAAGGAAACCAAAAGTCAATAAAATCAAATTTTTTCTGCCTTGTTTAAAGTTTATAAAACGTCCACAAACTAAATTTTAGGTTGATGCAATGAGGAGCTTCAAAGTTATTAAGTCCAAAAAAGTCAAAATTCAGCGTCAGATCAAAGTTTTTCTTTTAGCACATCTTTTTTTTGACGTTTTTGTAGCCAAAAATTACAACAGACATTGACTACCCGAGTGTCACGACTCACAAATAACTTAGGTAGGTTGTGCCAGGCTAAATTTTGTCATAAAGATTAGTTGATTTACCACCATTGTTTTCACATGTCTCGGCCTTTAGATGGTCTATTGTTGTAATTTTTGAAGTAATAGTTTTTTATTGCCCATTAATAAACCATTAAATGTTAAGTAGGCTAGGCGTGGAAGGCGGCCATTTTTCTTGGTTAGTCAAATGCTCAAGTCATAAATGCATATAGTGTTGAGTTTTAGCTTACTGGTGTTCCCGTTTGCTTTTAGCTATCATGCCTGAAATTAAGCTATCATATTCTTCCAAAGTTCGTGGTTTACTGCATGAATATGTTTCCGAATTAATCCCAACGCCTAAAGATGATGTATTTTGCAAAGTCTGTGACTGCACAGTAAAATGCAACTAAAGTTTTATGGTGGATTTGCACCGTGGCAGTGCAAAACATCAAAGTGGCTTCTTGCATGAAAAGGGAAGCACGCAGACATTTCTTAAAACTCCTTCACCAGATTTTGCAGAATAAGTTACTAAGGGTTTCTTTTTATTGACGTACCATTGCGCAAGTTGGGAAATAGCCACCTGTTATCTTTGTTTCAAGAGCTTGGTAATCCGTTACCTTTCGAGGAAAAATATCGTTTGAAAGTTGAGAAGTTACTGAAGAAGAAATATTACGATTAAAAAATTATTTGAAAGACCAAGAAATGGTTGTGGATCAGAGTAACATAAATGGTAAACAGTATTTGAATATTTTAGTTGGTAAATCGACAGCCTCTAAAAAACGTTAGTATTCAACTGTGAGACTCTTTCACAGTCAGTGAACAGTGATATAATAACATGAGAAATTGACTATGCGGTTCACTGTCTTGGTGTTGCACGAGAAAACGTTTTATTTGTTGTTAACCGACGCAGCGAGATGCAATATAGTCGCTGGAAGCATGTTAACGCGCACAACTCGAAAGGCCGGTTTTTCGGCCTAAAACTATATCGACTGGCACACAAAGTTCAAGCACTGGAGATAAGTGAAGAAAAGGGTACAGAAATATGGTAGAATAAATTTATTATTCATTTTACATCAAAGTTTTGTTACAGAACAAAGATTCATACAAGACACATGACTAGTAGTGTATACTACTGTATTATAATGCAATGCCTGCTGATAATTCAGGGTGGCGTGTGCACCACCCTTTTATAATTAAGGGTTCAAAAGGTTAAAAAACTATATCCCAGGCTCTTCCATGTCGCGTGCATGGCTCATCTTGTACTTAATGGTGTTATGAAAAAGAGAGCTAACTACCTGCTGTTGATAAGTTGGTTCCCAGGATAAAAGCATTAACCGTTAAGAAGTCAAGAAGAGGTTTTTTACTTCCATTGGCCAACCTCCACAGCCAGTTGTAACAAGATGGGGTAGTTGGTAGAAAGCTGTTTTCTATTACTCCAGAAATCTTCCAGAAATAAGCAATATTCTGGAAAACTTCCGTGATATTGGTGTCCTCGTGCAGCGTGCTCAAGAGGCTGTAAAAGCTCCCAACTTAGCTACTTAACTTGTAGAAATAGAAGAGCAGTACAGTGCAATGGTTGATATAATTTAAAAGATGGAAGATAGCCGTTACACTATTAAAAAATCTTACCAAGAAATGATGTCACTTGGCTTTAATGTTAATAGCTGCCTAATTGGAAGATATGTCCAAGAAAGAATGTCAAGAAATGACATGATTGCATAGTGAAAATAGGACGAGGTGATATTTTGCCACATTAGTACAGCCTGCTACGAAACTTCCAAAGAGAAGCTTCCCTATTTTTGGAAAACTTCTGGCGAGAGACAGGAACTTTGAAGGCCATAACGTAAAGCACTACTTGGTTGAAGAATAACACGGCAGAATCCTATCACTGACTTCAGGATAGTCAAAGATACTGTATATTTATCTCTTGTTTCTTTCAATCTACTGTCGTTATCGGTTTCTTACCTGCAGTATGCTTGAGTCTTTCATGTTTTTATTTTTGTTTTATTTCATTGTAAACAAGAAAGCTTTCTTACCTAACGGCTTGATTTCTAATAAATTTTTTTTGCCGAGTTGCAAACGCATGAACTTATTGGTCAAAATAAGTTCAAAATTTGTCAAATGTCAAAATTTCAAGTTTTTTAAGTCAAAAATTGGTTTCCTTAATGATGATATTAATTCATACTGCACTTGCCCTCTAGCGTAACTGGAGAGGGAGAGCATTGAACCATGACTTTCTTTTTTGGTCCGTACAACAAGGCAATACAATAACTAATCTTAGATTTGTGAGTAATCTTTTAAGAATAATACTCTGTGTCTTAATATCACCTCAAAAATCAACTATATCTGGCAAAATTCTCAGTGCCTTCTACTAGAACTCAACGGCGTCATCTAGTGTGATTATTCAAAATTTTTAAATTGTAAAAATTGTTATCTTTCTTTGTGTATTTGTAAGTGCATAAAAGGGTGAATGAAGTGGAGGTGACGGCACACCAGAGATCTCAAACCAAGTCCGTTTATTGCTCTTGATGATTCTTTAAGCTCATCCATATGTGCAGAAAAATTTTAACCCGATCACGGAATGAAGGTAGTTTTCATAAAACGTCAATCTTCGAAACAAAAACTATTAAAAACGCTCATTCAATATAGTTGGGAAACAAATTGACTGAATCGGGGATCAGTAAATATCGATCTTTAAAACAAGATCTTTCATCAAATTTTTGGTACAAATTAACAAAATCGGAGGGTCAGAAAATGTAAGCAATGTTTGTATTATTCGTGTAACCTGAATGTGCAGTAGTTTATTTCAATGCAAAAATAGCTCGTGGCTCAAAAAAGATTGGAAAACAATACTTAGGACAGATGAAAAAATTTCTTCATGCTTCATAGAACAAGTCATCTTCCCTTATTACTCTTGCCATGGTTTGTCCTCACCAGTTGTGCTATTTGCTGATTTAGTGTCAGTTGTTTGGGATATGCATTCTAAAAAAGAAGTCTTTGAAGGAGATTGAATCGTATTTTGGTCGGAGAACAAACCGTTAGTTTAAATATAGTACGACTATAAACTAGCTTCGGAGTTTTTGTGTTAGTATTGCCCTTGTTTTGCAATTCTTTCGCATGCATGAAGCAATGCGAACAAGCATAAAAAAACCTCTTCAAGATTACCCAATGCGAGCATCACTAGGCACTGCTTTATTCCTTTAACTTATCCAACACAAGATATAGGCAGCGTTGGCAGCAAACAACCTCAAAACTGTGCTCGATAAGTTCAAGAAAAAGTGAAGTATTTATGCCGAGAGTTATTGAGTAGTCCAACTTACGTAACTATATGTAATTGTCCCCTTAGATTCATACCAAGGATGGCAGCTGTTTTCAAAAAAAAAACCCTCACTAATGTAGAAGAATAATATTCTTCAAGTTTTAAAAATTTTCCTCGTCTTTACGAGCTTTTTAAGTTAGAGGAATGAAGATTGATTTTTAAAAAATTCATTTTTAAGTTGAACCAAGATTTTTCAGCATTTTGGAGTGATATGCCTTTCTTTTAAATACGGTTGTACTCTGCTTTTGTCGTTGAGGTGTAGTTTGTACATAAAGCGTTAGATATTTTTTCTCGGGCTCTGAGATTTCAATTTTTGGTTTCCGTTTGTAGTTTTACGATTGCAAGTTACATGATCTGTTGGTTGTTTTGTGCTGCTAACAAAGAGAAAATCTAGCCACCGCGGTTGTTGGGATGACAAAGTTGTGGAAGCAGTAGTGGCAACAGTAAGTTGGTACCAAAAAACGTTTTCTGGCGGTATTTCATAATTTGTGAGGAGTTTTCAAAAAAACAAAAAACTTTAACCTCCATGTGATAAAACAAACTTCTATTGAAATAATGCAACGCATTTTCAAGCTTTAAAAACACTGTATGGTAGTTGCATTCTCCCACCACCACTCCCCTTTTCACCCTCTGTAACGTTATGTCAAACAGATAATAGGCTAGGTAAAATTTAACCAGGTGTTATGCTCGTAATAAAAACAGTCGATGGCGCAGCTACTTGGTCTGTATCTCGCGAATACACTGCTGGGATCTTCTGGTTGAAACACGATTTCAAAAGGCTCCGGACCAAACAATTGATGATCTTCTGTAGTTTATTGTCACACGACAGATCAATTCCCTCATTGCAAAGTAGTTAAAAATAGTTGAATCCCAAAAATGGAACCCATAAAATCTTCCCCCGCCCCTCACGCTGTGAGTATAGCGAAAATAGGGGTAATTCCATGTTATCAGTGGTAACATAATGAAACTGAAAAAGCGGCTTGATGCGAGCGACTGAAATTAACAAATTGCACGTTTGGGTGCTGCGATATTTTTCTATTTTATGAGCTTCCCTCCAAACATTTTTTAGCACTTGATTGATCAATTATTTTTCAAATAATTCATTTTCCACATGAATACAAATGCTACAGTACTTCTTAAAATTCGGAGTTAACAAGTTTATTAAAGCTTTTACTTTTTACTTCATGGGATTTGCGATCAGATATTCAAAGATAGTTTTTATTTTTCTCAGTGCCAAGAGCAAAACAATGATTGTCATTAATATTGTAAACTAAAATTATCAGAAATCGCAATTTTGAACAAGATTGAGAATTGGACTACTTGATCAACTATCACTGCACACGTTTGCACTTGTCAGGTAAGTTTTCTATTACGTAACAGATATTAGCCCTAAGGCAGCATTTTTTCTTTCCCATGAAAAATGATCGAGTCTGACCAGTTAGCCTACAATCAGTACATTTCTTGAATGTTGGATGTAAGTCAAAGATTGAAATATGAAATAGTTAGAATCGTGTTATTAACTGTGTTTTGTTAGTAAATAGAGCTAACACTGATTAGTGGATCATAACAAATCTTCAAAATTCTAAACTCTCATAAGCCTTGAGCCTAATAAAAGTTTAATATAAGCGACAGGGTCCACAAGCAAGTTTTTGTTAGAGGATGAGGCAACCGAGATTTTTAATGGACCTTTTACAGTGGCAAAGTTGTTGCGTGCCAAAATACATAGATACCTTATGACTTTAAAGTAGCAAAGTACTTGGCTAAGATGGGGTCCAGTTTCCTTGCTTTTCGATTGTCCCTTGTTATCAATGCATTATGGTCACAAAAATCGAGAAAGGCCTTCTGATGGTACTGTAATTATTTTGTGGATTCATCGGTCAACAAAAGACATCGTTAAAACTATCGTGACTTTGCGTTGGGCGACGATCTGGATTGTGTTTGCCAAGCTGACAAGTTGTATTTCTTCTAATATCTTAATGATACATATTACGCTTGGGAAACCTGCGTATACAAGGAGCACGTTGTTTCAAAATTTTTACCGACCGCGACGGGTCGCTAGTGACGACAGAGGTTTGGGCACTCGAGATGGATGGGAAAAGTGTCGCTCTATTTAAGAATGTGCAATGTTGCCCAGGGTGTTCCTCCCCATTAGATGACCTTACTACGATGGGTTTCCCGCGTTTGAAAACATCATTCACCACATACCTACTTTTTTCAGAATCATTTTTCAGTATTCATAATAGTGTATATAAAAACAATTTTCAGTACTTAATACCATGAAATCTTTAATTACATGTTTCTCCTGTTGCATACTGTTAGGTGGCAGCTTGACTCAAAAAACCTACCCAAGCAAAGTATCATATTCTGCAAAAAGGTTGTACGAAATGAGATTAGACATGGAACCGACATCTGTTCGCGTGAGTCTGATTGAAGATTTTTCTGCCTTCCGGTATACTAGCGAATTGTACGCAAGTACACCAGCTTATTGATCATCATCATTATGGAATTACGTCGTCTTGACTCAGTCGAGCCAAGACGTCTTCATTTGACTAATAATAAAACGTCACAATAAAACAATTATCCGTATCCACAAGCAGCCAATCATCAAAGAAAACGAGGCAAAAGCCTCTATCACTTTTACAGACTTAAACCAAATTTTGAAACGAAAATTTCTGTGTTTGCTTCTAGTCTATTAAAAAAAAGATTTTTACACAAGTTTCATCGCCGTTGCGGAAAAAGTGAAAAGTACAAGCGGAACCAATCAGGATTTGCAAATGAAAAAGAGATCTTGATTCTATCCGGGTTCAGGCCGCCATCAAAATAGTTGGGCGTCTTTTTTCATTCTAGGAATATCTTTATCAATATTTAGCCCCGTAATGTTTTTCTTTTCAGCTTTTACTTGACGCGAGAGTAGGGAACACTCTCTATCCAATTTTCGATCTAGTGATGCTCGCTACACAACCTCGCAGTGAAATCAGACGAATTACAGATGTGACAGAGAAAGTGAACATTCCTGAGGTAAAGAGCATCTGTCGAGCTTTGCAATAAAATCGTTGGGTTTGACATTTCTAGAAGTTATTGCCCATCAAATTACGGATGAACTTTGAATTCTTTCAAAATGTTCGCAGCGGAAACCCTGAATCTCTCGACATTATTTTTACGTACTCTGTTTTTGTCCGTCAAAACCAAATCTAAATTCTTTTAGTTTTTTTTGAAATGTATTTTGCCCATCAAAAAAATTGGCATTTAGCCCATCATTTCCAAAAATTAGCTCAATTTCTTATCAACAGAGAAAATAAGACTCGCAATTCTTTTTTGCATCATGGATATTACAGTCTTTGGAATCCAGAATTTATTATCTATTTTAAAATTAATTACTTGAATGGAAATACTTTCAACGGTCTTATGTTAACAAATAGTATTTAACCTAAAAGTAGAATCCGACTTATTACAATCGTTAGCTGAACCACGTTTTTTTGTTGAAAATAAATGCAGAAAACTGCAATTCGCCTTTACTGGCAAAATGAAAAATGCCAGGGTCAGCGCATACAACCCAGGCGGAGAGAAATCGACGTCACAAGCTTTTTCTTTTAGCAAATGGCTTCTCAATTGACAGTGGCTGATTTCACATCAATAAGAACGCCAAATTCAGTTGGAGTGTTACCAGAGAACTCAATTGATTCCCAGCCACCTTACGTGTGGTGGATCACGAGTGGAAGCTTTGGAGCAGGAAGCACTTTGAAGGATAATAAAGGGGGAATTTACTTGATTGACATGTCTCAATCATTGTGGAGTAAGAAGTTGTTTTTATCTCCTAACACAAAGCTCCAGTTGGCAAATATTTTTAAGGGCTTTTGATTGCAATTTAAGGCTTTGTCACGAGGCATAAAGCTCGCAACTCAATAAAATTTCAAATCAACTGCTCTAAAATCGACTTTTTCAATCAAATCTCAAGCAATCAACATTACGTTTGGTTTGTTTAATTAACTAAATCCAAGTTGTTGCATATTTAATTATGATTATTTGCTGTTAAAAGAAGTTATGTTGTTACTCTCGGAGCGGCTCAAGCTGAATATATTATAAAGACCGCTTTGCTTAATCAATGCTCGTAATAAAACCTGTTAAGTTTTCTAAACGAAATTCTTTGGGATACTGCATCGTGACCCTATCACAAGAAAAAGTGAGTTTGCGGAGATGGGTCAACGCATAAACGATTTTAGATCAACATCAGCCCGACTGGTTTCGTTGACACAGTTTGTCTGTATGTCACAAGCACTGTGCCAACTGAGAAAAGTAAATTGTGACAACTTGCAACTACATATTGCAGCGAAACTCTCAAGGGTATTCAACTCATAACCATTCGATTGTGAGCTCGAGAATGGCAATTTTAGTTGATATTTTTACTCATCTGGTATGTGGCATTTACTCAAGCATCAAAGGGTCACAGAAGAAAGTGTCTTTAGCAAACAAATAAATTAAAGTTTAATCTGTTAGATTATGCTGCTATTATTAGATTATCATTGAAATTGCAAACTTTTGCATTTTCTCAACAGCATACTACAAAGAAAAACTTATTTTTGATTTTCAAAACAGGTCCCCAACCAATATATACTCAAGCTCAAAGTGGGTTTACCCACGTTGAGTGGACAGATATGGATTTGGATGGAAAAATAGATTGCATTACGATAAGTGGACGTCTTAATAGTAAGTATCCGCAAATGATAGTGGTGTCAAATCTACATCTTACAAAATACAAGTCAAACCCGATTATCCGTAATGCTCGGGGACACGGAATTCGTTCGGATAATTGAGTTTTCGGATAATCAATTTTTGCTGTCAATGGTATGGTCTTAGAATCAATGGTACCCAAGGTATGCTGCCAAAATTCACGGGACAAGATTTTCACTCCGATAATCAAAATTTCGGATAATCGCGTTTGGCCTGTATGTAATTAAGAAACAAATCCAGGGCAATATTTGACCAACAACATACCTTATGCTTTTCGAGTATGATTGTAAAGGGCAAAGTATGAACCAACTCCATGACTTTTCAAAATAGGTAACGTCTAGCAGCTTATGCGGCTTTGCCAAATAAACACGTAAATTCAATCGTTCTTTTATTACTTGTAGCAAGCGGTTATGATTTTACCTTCCAGCCTAAGAACTTGGAAAAAACTTTTCCAAGAATTTTTGATAACTTAAAAATGTAAAGTTTGACTAAAATTATTACATCATAATTAATGTTTTGTTAGTTTTTCAGATATATCTTTTTCCTAAGTAGTGTAAAATGGTTTTGACAGAAATTTATTATTAATTTTATTCAAACAAATTGAATAGTTCTGTTTATCGAAAAAAGCAAAAATTATGAGATAAAAATAAAATTCAAAGTTTGAGAAAATCTATAGACGAAAATTACCTTACGTGCAATTGCGCAACACGCATAATTTAATGGCTTTTCGGGAGGAGGCATTACGCCAACGTTCTGGCCATGGAATGGTCTTTGTGGTTATGCTGAGCAAATATACCGCAATTACTTGTTTTCAAATCTGTTTCCGTGTTGCTATGTATACTGATATAAAAATTTGTTTTCTTTTAGCTGCCTCTCTGATTTGGTTGTCACAACCAAGGTCCGGATCAGGTTTCTGGGATGTTCATGCGATTTCAAATAAAACTGAGGACGTAGGAGGAATGGATTTTAAAACAATGGAAGTAAAAATGCCCAGGGGAAGGGGCACGAGAATGCTAATTGTTGTGGCTGGAAGACGTACAGCTACTCTGTCCGGTTATTGGGTCGACGGTGAGCATTAATGGCTCAGCAGATTGACAGTTCTAGCATTTTACTTCTGGTGTGCAAACACTGCTGTCAAAAATTCTATGGAAGCAAATTGTGAACTTTGAACCGGACTGTAGTCACTATCAAACGGCTATTCACATTAATAGAACATCAGGCAATTTTTCCGCTCTTAGAATCTAAATCTCGATTTGGCTTGCCTCTCCTTTCTCTTTGGGCTGTTTTTAACGAAAAAGAGTAATTATTTTTTAAAAATCTTTTTAAAAGGCCTTTGGCCTGAAAACATGATGGCTATTACTTTGAATAACTTATATAGCTTTAAGTTTCTACTTTGTAATCAAAATTAACCAAAGTTATCGCAAAATCCAAAACAGCAACAAGCCAAGCGATTCTCTACTTTCTGAAAGTGGAAATATCGTCCGACGCGTCTAAACGCGTGTCGTTGATACCAGCTTGATAGATAAGTTGTTGTGGACTGAGTTTGATGACACATTGTTTTCTACTCACGCACGTTAGCTCAGCTCCTAGAAAGTACAGGAATTTCTATTACCTAATTCATTCTTTCTAGTTATATTTGGCAAAGCTTTCAATCTCTTGGTTCCCTTAGTGGACAATAGACATAAACAAATATCACTTTAATAAAATTCTTGCATAACTTTTATTAAATATTCTTTTATGTAAATATTAATAATAACTATACCAAGAACTGTACTTGTAATTGTAATGTTACGTAATCAGCGTTACAAAAGGAAACTCAAGCGGAGTTTATTACGCAATAGGCTAGCATTGCCTATTGTAAAGAATCAATTACGCAATAGGCTAGTATTGCGTTTTGTAAGAAGTCGATTATGTAATAAGCTAGCACAGCCTATTGTAAAGAATCGATTGTGTAATGGATTAGCTTGGCCTACTGCTCTTTGATAATTGTTTCTAAACAGAACCAAATTTCGTGGAGTGAGGGGAGGCAAATCAAAAAATACAGGGTGTTCCAAAAGTCTTGGGCACATTTCAAGTCCTCATTTCTGCTGATCTATGAATGGTAGTTGAATGAAACAGTTGTCATTTTAATGCTAAATTCATTGACTTTTTTGTCATGCTGATAATTTTTTCATATATTTTCATGTAGCTTAAATAACTAAGATAACCTAGATCCACCAATGGCTTTCACTCAACCAGAAAAAGCGTTTTGTGTCCTTGAACTTTCAAAAACTGATTCAGCGACACTTGATAATCGCGTTCTTTTGCCCTGATATCCTAGGTCTCCAGATGGCACACCCTGCGACTTCTTTTTGTGGGTTTCGTGAAAGCACTGGTCTATGCGCCTCCCCCTTCCAAAAGATGTAGTTGAACTCAAGACCGAATAACGGAAGTTGTTGCAACTTGGAATCATAGACAACACAATGCTGGAACGCATTTTAGCAGGAATTTGACTATCGGCTTGATGTGTGGCGTGTAACTAATGGTGTTCACATTGAACATCATTGAACATTCTATGAAAAACTTGAGATTGCAAGCTTTTAAAATATATCAGATGCATTGTTGTTTCCTCAATAGTTTTTGACATATTGAACGTCAAAATGTGCTCAAGACTTTTGGAACACGCTGTATATAGCCGCAGATAAAAACTCACCAATGACACTTGTAGTAGACTTAAATATTTATTGATGCTGCTTTCGTGAGCGAATGCTCACTTCTTTAGGCAAAATAAATTGAGGCCATTGGCTCACGAAAGCTTGCATCAATAAATATCTAAGCCGGCAACAAAAATCATTTTTGAGTTTCGATCTGCTACTTTATAAGTCGACACGGTTATACCACCTTCAATTTTCAAAAGAATGTATAGTTACGTAAGAATTGTAAGTGCGAACAAAAAGCAAATCTCTGCAAAAGTAAAAGTTTTTCATATTTTGGGAAGGATTGCAACGTTGTTATCCCTTTCCACAGTATGTCGGGCTTTGTTTTGATCGTGGGTCGAGCGAGATCACTGCAAACGTATCTTGTTTTACTGACGTTTTAAGAGCGTAAATCTAATTACAGTCAAATCTCGATTTTTGAACACAATTCGTTTTGAAAGGGTGTTCGAAAACCGATTTGTTCGAAAGCCGAATCATATTTTCCCATTACAAATAATAAAAAAGAAATCAATTTGTTCTATACACCAAAGGAATAACTTATTTTCCTGGTTACACTATACCAGTGGTGGGTAATTGTTTTGGCCTGCGGGCAGCATTGCGGTCATGGAAGCTAGCTGGGGGCCGCACTTATTAAGAAAGGCATTGCGAGGGCCGCACTGAGGATTGAAGAGTCGGTTGAGGGCCGCATTGACCAACTATAAGTGGCCGAGGTTCAGTGCTCAGAATCCTGCAATAGCCTGCGTCAGCTTCATGTTATACGAGACCTCCTTACATTGATCTTATACTGCGAGTGGACATGATGGTCTCCAAAAAAAAAAGCCATCACCCTCTCATTGAACGGAAAATGCGTCTGTACAACATGGCATGTAATACCTTTTTCTTGCCTCTGTAACACGGCAATTGTTTCTCCGCTTATCATCGTAAATCAGCTTTACTAAAGTTTCAAAAGTGTTCGCGGGCCGCACAAAATGCTCTCGGGGGCCGCACTTTGCCCACCCCTGCACTAAGAGTGTTTTCTCTATTCTCTGTGTCTTTGGTTCAGGTAAATTTTTTTCTTGAGTTGTTTGAGAACCGAATTTTTGTTCGAGGACCGAGTGATTTTCATCTCAAATTTTCCGTTCGAAAACCGAATTGTTCGAACTGCGAGACGTTCGAAAACCGAGGTTTGACTGTAGTTGGCCACTCAGTTCATTTTTTCCAAACATGAACACTGAGCATAGGCACACCACTCATTGGCGAAACTGAACTTTTGAAAACTATGATACTGGAGAGAGTGGCGAAGTATAGGCTTCAATCTGTACGGAAGCAAATAATTCCGATCCATCTCCGATCAAGCAAATCATTAGTGGCAATTGTGGAATATTATGTTTTTAGACTCAGCTAAACTTTTGTCTGTCTCAGTCAAATATTGCCTGCCTGTGCCGACCACTCACACACACACACCTTGCTAAGCCACTGACTGGAGAGATGCACACCATTTTTCAGAGATCACCTTAAAAAATGTGTTACGACTTTCATTTATATTTTTTGTTTTTTTTATGTTTGCGTTATCTTCTTGAAAAATCGGGGACAATTGTTTTTCAAGAGCTCGCTTATTCAAAGTACTTGCAAATTTTGGTAAAACTATAAAGCGGTACATTAATTATCAGTTTTCAAAGGTGGCCGAGGAGTAATTTTGGAGCTGCTGGTTTATTGCATATTTGAAAAAGCATACAGTATGATCTATATAAGTTGGGGAATCAAAAATTAGTTTTAATAATAAAAATGACCCTCTTTCTTTTTTTGTTTGAAATTCTAAATTCTTTTGCAAGAGATGCAGTACTTTTACCACCCTAAGCCTAGATGTCCAAGTTTAATTAATAAAAATGGTTATCTTAATCAGTTGTAGCATTTCTAAATATGGTGATACCTCATCAGCATTCTCAGCTACCCTTCATCCACCCAGCATTTCACATGCCAACCATTCATAGGTTTCCCATGCAAAATCAAATCCACATTACCATATTGTAGGCTAGTTAATCTGCAGTGTTTCCGGCATAAAATCCAAATATGCCTTTTTGATCCTTTGCTGCATTACTGCAAAACTTCATATCAGGGTAACGGTTTTGACCAATATCATATAGGCACTTTACATGTCTCAGCCAATGACATGATGGAAATTTGCCCTGGAGGGCATATTTGGATTTTATGCCGGAAACACTGCAGATTAACTAGCCTACAATATGGTAATGTAGATTTGATTTTGCATGGGAAACCTATGAATGGTTGGCATGTGAAATGCTGGGTGGATGATGGGTAGCTGAGAATGCTGGTGAGGCATCACCATATTTAGAAATTTAAACTTTCAGCATTCCATAAAATTGCATCAATTATAATATATTCCTCCTTAGCTTTTGATAAAAATTCAACTTGAAATTTGTTTAGATCTTGACAATGACTGGACGCAAACAAATAATATCAAATCTACTGTCATAGCTCAAGGGGAAGCTTACGTGAACGTTGAGATAGTTGACTTGAATGGTGACGGGACGAAAGATATTCTGACGTCGGTTGCAGCATTTGGTGGTAGACCAGGTCAGTATACCTGCTAGATTTGTTAGGAGTTTTGTTTCATTGGGTGTGGTGGATGGCAATGCGAGGTAAACTTCTCTAAAAAGATTATCAAATCCAAAACAGGACCTATCTTTGAAAAATATTACGCTTTTTCTTGCATCTCACAGCTTTTTATAGAATTTGGCGGTAAACCCCAACCTGAACCTAATAAACTCGGTTTTATGGGACTTTTCTGTACTCGGTCTTATTAAATTTTTTTGTTACTACTACTATGTTCGTGATCACTGGTTGAGGTATTGTAATTAAAAAAAAAATACAAGCGGTATGCTTAAATGAAGAGAAAGTAGTGCCTTTGGGCTTTTGGGTTTATCTAACCTCATGCTTCAAAACATTTTTTAAAAACTCAGTGAGAAATTCACTTCTTTTTTACCCCATAAATCTATTCATGAGTCGCTTTGCAGTCTTGTAATTCATTCATTTACGCGCATGAGCGCTTTTTCTGTTCGCAAGTCTTTAGTTGACCGATTCATCGCGAGGAGCAGATGCTTGGCCCCGCCAGCTGTAGGGGTGTTCAAAACAAAAATATTTCAAAATTTCGTTTTGCTTCGTTTCGACGCAAAATTGCTTTGTTTTGATTTCGTTTCGATTCAAATTAACTTCCTTAGTGAAGAATTTTGTTTCGTTGTGAAATCCTAGCAATTTCATTTCGTCATGCGCTCGAAACCAAATCGTGAAAGGTTGAACTCATCTCGTGTGGCGAACATGCATTACGCGAGAGCCGTGCTGAACACACCCAGCGGCCATTTACCATAATCACATGAATTTTCGAAGGAGGACAACTGAAAAATTTTGAAATGCTTCGAAACAAAATTTCCTTTGATATCTTTTTGTTTCATTTTGAACCGCTTTTTTCTATGTTAACGTTTCGCTTCGTTTCGTTTCAAACTGTTTTTCCTCTAGTAAAATTTCGTTTTGTCTTGTTTTGAACCGCCTTTGATAGAGTAAAACTTCGTTTCGTTTCGTCCCAGTAAAATTTGTTTCAAACATTCCAAGCTAGCTGTCTGACACGTAAAGACCGGATAATTCCGTGGAGTGTCTTACCCTTTTTTTCTTCGTCGTTTATTGGCGTAGTTTTTTGACGTCGTTTGTCTTTCCCAATGACAAGGAAATCGAACTTGCCAGCTTATTCTCCGACTATTCCTTTCATGCTGAACAGCCAGCAAAGAAGCTATTGATTGCGTTTTTAAATCCTTCGGCATGACCCTACAAGATAATTGAACCTAAATCTACCTGCTGCGAAGTCGACGCTTTACCCAAACAACCATGGCGACCGTTTTTAGACGTAAAATTCCATGGTTCTTCAACACAGTTACAAAACAAAGATTTGATCGGATCGAAGATATTATTTCTGTTTTAGGTCGACTTTTGGCTTTCGAGGCTCCTAAATCTGGATTAGGAGCAGGAATTTGGAGAAAGCGCTTGCTGAATGAGTGGATACCATCTATCACTTCCTATAAAACCCTTACTCCGGGACCTGCGTATCCTTTTTATATTTCATCAAAATTTAAACAAGACGAGTGAGTAGTGTAGGCTATTTAAACTTCTTTTTTACTTGTGATGTCAAAAGTACATGCGTGACTTCTTTTATGCTGCATGCTTTGGCGAGATACTTCATTAAGAAATTTTCATACAAAAAGCTTGAGATCAAAAACCAGCACAACCAGACCAGAATCGTATAAAAGTGGACAAAAACTACACAAAGATGCATACTGTGAACAGTCGCCTTTGGAAATTTAAAAAAGGCGTAGGCAACTTTGTTTTCATAGCAATCTACTTTGATTCCAACTATTAAGAGAAAAACTGCGGTTTATGAATCGGATTTAGAGGATTTGAAATTCTGAGTTGCCCATCTGTATCTGTAGTAGTGGCACCGGTTCATCATTATTTAAGTTTTACAACATGGACTAGTGTACAAAAAGTTTTACCAACTCTTGCAAAGTCATATTGTTTTACAAAATTAGAAAATCTAGATATGCAAATAATGCTCACAGCTATAAATGAGTTTGACATTTCTGAAGTAATAATTACAGTGTTAAAAACTTGACATTTAAACTCCATTGTACCGATTAGATAATCTTTGAAAAGATTTAAATTGAAGTAGGGGAATATGAAATAAAATTTTTGCCGTCATTTTGGTTAGTTGTATGAATTGTGAAAGAGGAATTTTCAAACCAGTTTGTCTTGTTCTTTTCGCTTCAGGGCATGGTCTGCTTAAAAACAGCGCTCTCGTTACCGGGAGGTTTGTGTAACACTAATTAGTCCTGTATTGAAAAGAGCGAAGCGGCGACTATCGTCGCGTTCAAAGTAATAATGATAATAGTCCCGATTTCGACGGGGATGAATATAGAAATTGTTTTCACGAAGAGAGACCTCAAGTTTTTTATTCCTCTTTCCTCAAACCCACTTTTTGGTCTTGATTATAAGCCCTTTTTTTAGGCCATCATTTTAGTCAATCAGAATGGAAACAAATATCATCGATAATAACTATAGCAATAATTATCAGCTTGGACAGTAGTTGAGAACAACAGGGGAGGATCTAGGGAGGGATCAGTGGATCTTATCCTTCCATATTTTTCGAAACTTATGCTTATTGGTCACTGTTTGTGACGTTAGCACTCGTAGTAATTTATACAATCTGAATCTCTCTCAAACAAAAATGCTAGATTTGCCCCCAAAAAAAGACCCGCGTAGCGCGAGTGTGCGACAGATCATTTTGAATTGTGCTGCAAACTTGTAATGAAATCACTGACGCTATTACACAAAAATCATGTAATGAAACCTTTTTTCTGACATTGCTGTTGCTTCATTTTAGTAAAGCGTTGAGTGATATAGCCGCTAGTTACAAACAATGGTGTTAATTCATAAAGAATACTAGAATACCTGTCGCAATAATATGAGATGTGAAAAACATTACATGGAAATCACGGTGGTATCGCCCGTTTAATTCAAATAGTTGATTTAGCTTTGTCAACGATTAAGTAGAGGCGGCCAAATTAATTTGAGGAACTGACTCCATCGTTAGGTCATGCAGTGTTTTTGTCATGATCTATCTTTACGATCATTACCTTTAAGCCAATGTTCGACTGGTTTGTGTAGCTGTCAGTATGAAGCAGCCAAATTAATTTGAGGTACTGACTCCATCGTTAGGTCATGCAGTGTTTTTGTCATGATCTATCTTTACGATCATTACCTTTAAGCCAATGTTCGACTGGTTTGTGCAGCTGTCAGTATGAAGCAGCCAAATTAATTTGAGGTACTGACTCCATCGTTAGGTCATGCAGTGTTTTTGTCATGATCTATCTTTACGATCATTTCCTTTATGCCAATGTTCGACTGGTTTGTGTAGCTGTCAGTATGAATCCTATTCCCAGCATTGCTGGCTCATCAAAACACCTGATACTTATTTCATGTATTTGTTTGCAATTTAGGCTAAGTTGCACTAATAGTTTCTTATTACTGTAAGTTCAGCTGGATCAAAAGTGATTTCATCGAATAAATAAATAATTTATTTTATCTTCTACTCATAATTGCCGCAATGCATAAAAAAAATTTACAGACAAAGCAAATATGCAAAAGTGAAACATGATTATTGCGCCTCTGCAATTTATAATGAGTGGTGTGCATTGAGCAAAAGAAATTTGCGAACCACATGTCGATACATCCAACTAGAATTAGCTTTTAATATAACTTTTTCGATTCTCAGATACAAGCCGCACATTGTTGTATCGGGTGCAGACGACGGTAAAGTTTACATTTTATCCCCAGATTCATGGAGCCCTTTTATCTGGACCTATTCAGTTGATGAGGTAAAAATGAACAAATTTTATTGAAATGATGGAAGATTTTTTAACGCTTGGAGAAAGCGATTTGTATTAATGTCAGTTTCTTTGTCTTGAGAAGAATAACATGAGTTTAATTTAATTTCCTTGTTGAATAAGACCAATGACTAAAAAATGAAATTTCCAGGTTTCCTTCTTAGCGCTTAACAAGCGGGTAATTGCCGAGAATTGAATTCACTCAGCCATGGCTAAACTATATTACGACAATAAAAAACTGTTGCAGTCTTGGCTCCAGTTAAAAAGCGTCGAGAATCCGGCAAAATATTTCATTTTTTTGTGATAGAAATACACTGTGCTGGCAGTAGCCCACTGACAAACCTAAAACGGTATCAACATAAGAAGTTGTTTCGCTTGTATGCATCCTACAGGCCTACACCATCAAAAATCGAAATGTAAAGATCGTAGAAGCAATAAACTTCCGTAATTGATTAAAAGAAACACAAAGCGAAGGCTCAAGTTTCTCGGGAAAGTTAATGGATTAATTCTGATGTTTTTTAAAGAGTAGCAGAGAAAAAGCTACTGTGATATATTTACAAAAAAATTGTCAAAAGGGTGGAAATAAAAGCAATCATGGTTTTAGGCAATCATACAAATTCATACAGATTTTGTGGAAGAACTGTATTTACATTTTTCATTATTATGGGTCCTCATTACTTCTTAAATACGTAGAAACGGAATGATGGACTAAATTAGCTATATTCTTATTGGTTGACCCAGAGCATTTGGCTTGGACTGGCGAACCTATGAACTTGAGAGCTTTTATTTCGGACTTGGACATGCAGTTTTTACAGACAAGTCCAACTTTAATTTAGTTAAATGTAATATGAATTAGAACTAGTTAAATGCAATATTCTTGTATACCAGTCATAATAACTAATTTGTAAAACTATTTTCTTCTGGTATGTGACATAATGAAAATTGCTGGTTGGTATTTTTCGACTGCGTTTACCTTAATTACACGCTCGTATCTAATGTATTTTTTTTAATGCAGGTACTGTGTTTTTCCTAATGGTGAAGATGCATCACTAATTTGTATTTTAAATTCATAGTTAAAAGATCATTGGTCCGCATTTGAACGTTTGAATAGCACTTGGATTTGGATGCTTATACGATGAAGTCGGACTTGGACTTGCCAAGAAATGTCTCCAAGTTTAATTCCCTGGGTTAGGCATCTAAAATGGCCTTAATTTTGTAGATTTATGCCGGAGATACAGCTGTCGGGATACCTGCCGTGCATGACGTCGACGGAGATGGAAACTCGGAGATTTTCATACCGACTGGAGAAAGCATCTTTGTGATGAGATATCGTAAGTAGAAGTTGGAATCGTTAACTCAGACGTTCAGACTACCAGATGCTAAACTCAATTTTTCCCCAAGAAAAGTAGGCTTTTCTGCAAAACAGTACAAGCATAAAACACGATGAATTAATAAGCTATTAGTTAGCTTATGCTATTGTTTGGGTCTCAGCAAAACTGCAATTGCTAGCGAAATAAATAGTGTTTTGCTTAAATCGGAATTGCCAGCAGCTACATTACTTACTGGTTACTTAATACAATAACTGTCGGCTTGAGCATCTTTGTCTTAAAGCTCTGCTATCCAGCAAAAGTAGTTGTTGTGAATGGTTCATTTAAAGACGCAGCAATGCGAGCCCACACGAGTGTTGAACCGGAACTGCTTAACCACAACTCTGTTGCTCTGAGCTATTGTTGTGAAACACCAGCGGCTTTATTTGCTTGTTATAATTTCAGAGGAGTCTAACTCAGCCGCGACGTACAAGACCCCTTTTCTTCAAACAATTCTATGCGTAGCAAGCACTCTTGCAATGATGTTGCTCATCTAAATTGGACGTCACAAAAGTATGGGCATTGACCAGAAAAGATCCACAGAGATTTTGTTGCCGGATTTTGAGCTGAAAACTGGGAAAGTTTAATGATTATGATAACGTTTTTATTACGTAGTAACGAGATCACAATTTTAATTTGATTGCTTCAGGTATAGAAATCATATTTTTTGAAGAAATTGGCAAAATTAATACTGTTGACTTGTCTGATTTGTTGAGCGCCTATTTTATTGTCATGTAGCCAAGCTATTGTTTAAACTGAATACCAAAAATTTGGCAAAAATCAACAACCCATCAACTGACATGGAGTCTCATATTTTGGTTGTTTATATAGTTTCATATTTTTCATATTTTCAATTTGCTTGTTCACTGTATGATAAGCCTGCGTTCTGCACCTTTAGCGGTGTTTGCAAAGTTTTTCACTTTAAATGATTTTGTAGGCTGTGCATAAATCTTTTCAATGTCTTATGTGAGTTTAACGCTCTTAACTTGGGGTTGATATCTTTAAGGACCGATTCAGGTAGTTGCAAAAGGCCTTTCTGTGTCTCGACGACTATACTTTCTGGGTCTCGTATTTATGTGTAGCATAGCCTATGCACTAAAGGGCTACAGGTATTCGTCATGTGCAGTAAGTACACTGGGTAGCTCCAATAACAAACCATGTATTTGAAACCCAAGATAAGGTTTTTGCAAATGGAGTCCTATTGCCACTAAAATCCATAAAACCTAAGAGCATGTTACTACTGTCTCCTCCTTGCGACTTTTGGTACACGTAGTATGCAAACAAAATTTTGATGGTTTGATAATTTTATCTGAAAATATCTGAAGTTGAAATGCAAATTGTATTTTTTAAGCGGTTGTTGTCAAAAAAGGAAACACAAAACTTGTAAAAATCACTGCAGGGGATCCTGATACAAACAGATTGAAACTCATTTCGGATCAGAATCCTGATCCAAAACTGAAAATTTTGATCCAAAACACGAATATAGTATATCCTCAATTAATTGTTATGTTTTGTGAATCAATTATGTTTTAGCAAGAAATGTCACTGCTGGCGCTACGATAGGTTGATAAGTACCACTGGGTAGAATGAATCATTGCGAATATTGTGAACGCAATGTTGGCGAAGATTGGTTAGAAAAAGTGATCACGGTTTTTGAAATGATTAATCTACGTTATCAGCCTTTATATAATTATTCGTTCATGTGTTTTCATTTTCTTTGTCTTGACGATTTGTTTTATTACTTCACTTAATTGCCTAAAAAAAGTGTCTGGTTATTATTATTATTATTGTTGGTGCGCTGGCAGTTGAGGAGGGCAATATTGTTTTTACGGAAAAGTAGCCTATTTTTCTGGACTTCACGTACACCACAAGAAACGGGGCTGGAGCAAAATGACCAAAAGGATTACCATGTCACAGGAAGCTGTATGAAGTATGTAACGCAACTTTAAAGAGAGGACGGCTTGGCGGCGATTTTAAGTTAGAAAACGAGAGTGGCTGCTCTGTACAATCAACCGTCACTGAGGAATGTGTTCGCAAACAGAGCGATGCTATCTTCACACTCAATATCAAGCAGCGAAACCTCGTCTCAAAACCTGCTCTAAATATCGGTAAGAGGTTTTATTCCTGATTGCGAAAACTGCTATTTGCGAACGCTGGTGAGAATTTCGCAAAATCTCTAGAAAATAGTTTTGTTGCAACTTCCACATACTTTTGCTTCAACCGCGCGCATCGCACAGTTGGGTTAGATTTTCATGCGTGTCATTGCATCATGCGCATTCGTAGTTTGAAACCGAAACGTGACCTTTAAGACAGACGCCGGTTCCTCCTAGCGATACCGCGTGAAACGCGATGCCTGATATTCTAAGCAGAGGTGGTCCGTAACAAAGTGGTTAAGTATTTCTCAATATAGCTCTTCTGGTGTAATCAAAAGTTAAAATAATCTTTATTTAGATATAAAATCCACATAAAAGTCATAAAAACTCAACTTTTCGAAAAACTAAAATCAGTTTTTCTTCGTCAGGAGTGACTAAAGTTCAAACACAAACAACGGTTGCATAACCAACAGAACGAAAAAGGAGAAAAAAATTATGGCAATAAGCAAGTGCAGCAGCGACAATTAGCGGCAAAAAATTTTTAAATATAATATATAATTGCCCAACTAACCAGGGGTGTGGAAGCGGAAGCGGTGGGAGCGGTCCTTTTTCTGTGGAAGCGGAAGCGGAAGCAGAAGCGCGAAAATTCTACCGCTTCCGCTTCCACATAGGTTATTTGACTTGAAAAATAACTTGGCGAAAAAGTTTTGTCCATTTCCCAATGTGAATTAAACAGTGAAGTTGCACAATAAGTCTGGACGACCATGCGATTTCAGTAGCGCGAGAGAACAAGAAAAAGTATAACTAACATCACATTTTATATCGATTATGGGTAAGAAAAAGATAGTTTGGACAATGAAACGTAGCTAATAAAATGATGATTTGGTTGAACTTAACCAACCTTGGTTGGAGAGGTTGAAAACGTTGAAAAAGAAACTACTCACGACTGAAACAATTTGATCATTCTGCATCAGTGCTCTTCAACAGGGGTTTTGAAAAACATGCAGTTGTGTTCCGTGAGGGGACCACGAAGGTTCTTCGTTTATTACTAGTATTTATTTCTTATTTTAGTATACCGGTATTGATTTTTTATATGTAGTGGCATTCCGTGTATATAAATAGTATTGAAGTTTTAGGATAGCAAGTTGCAGATTGTGACGTAATTCTGTTTACAACTTTAGAAACGTCTGAATTTGCTAACTCCCTTTGTAACGTAACCGACGCGATGGCGTAGTGGTTAGAGCGTCCGCTTCGCAGTCGGTAGACCTGGGGTTCATTCCCCTTGTCGAGTCATACCAAAAGACTTTAAAAATTGGTATTCGCAGCTTCCCTGCTTGGCGCTCGGCATTTATGGGAGGTTGTGGACAACAAGCCGGCAAGTTCGCTTGTTGTGTCCTTGGGCAAGGCACTTAACGGGACGCCTCCACCTTTATGTGGCAGACAGGTGGCCCATAAACCTCGAAAAAGGCAACTCCCAAGCGAGTGCGGACTTCCCGTCCAAAGTATAGCGATACAATTCGCTTTCTCGTGAATGGAGGATAAATATGGCAAATAAAACAAACAAAAAACAAACAAATAGTGCGTCTGCAATTTCAGTTTTGCTGTTGTTGTTGTTACCCGATCCTTTCCGAGGGATGGGTTGATGGCGGAAGACCATGGAGCTCCAGAAGTCGGGAAACTCAACAGGGTCTGGGACAGAGGTCGTAGAGAGATACCAAATTGCCAAAGAGTCCGTAGCTGGACAGTGCAGAAAGATGAGAGGTGGCCGCAAGCGCTGCCATAAGGATTCTCGATTCTGCTAATCCTATAGAGATACGAGCTTAACAGAAGGATGTGTCCGTTGAAGCGAAGGCGAGAGAGAACACAGCGAGTATGTCGTAGAAGCAAAAGTTAACTTGGTGGAAATTGAGAGAACCTGTGTGTCGAAGAATTTAGATGAGACAGTATGCCTCCAGTCCGAGAAAAGAGAAGAGTGGATACCAGAGATAAGAGAAGAGAGATTACAAGGCATTGCTGAGGAAACAAGTAGCGCACCCCGTCTGGCCAGCTCATTAGCCGCGTCATCGTCCGGAAGAAACGAGTGTCCGGGGACCCATTGTAGCCTGATGGAACTGGAGAAGAGAGAAAACAATTTCTGACAGAGATTGAGGTAAAAGGAAATATGAAGAAGAGAACAGGGTGGCGAGGACAGAGCGAGAGTCAGATAGAAGGAGAAGAGAAGAGAAACGGCAGACTTGTTCGTGCTGCCGAGACCAGCAAAGATCGTGCAGGATGGCGCAGGCTTCAGCGGAAATACTTGAGCATACTGGGCCTGTCGAAAAAAAAGGGTGGCCTCGATGCCACAGAGAGAGCAGTTGGCAAGTACGCCAGAGCCGCCTTTGCCAAAAGAGAAAGGAACAAAGCCATCTGTCCTGAGCACCAGATCGTAAGGAGGGCGTTCAGTGTCAGAGAAGTAAAGCGAACAGCAGCAAAGGAAAGAAAAAGAGACGAGTATTCTTCTGCTGAAGGACAGCAAGAGTCAAAGTAAAATGCAAAGTCATCTTGACGAGCTTTCCGAAAATTCAAGGAAGGGAGACGTTCGTTGGGGCGAAAGACCAGAGAAAGAGGGATGGTTGGTAGAATTGGTAGTGATTAGAACACAGCTTCTGAAGCACCTCCCAGGAGCAAGATAGGGCGAGAGAGAAAAGAGCAAAGGAGATGCCAGGGTAGGAGCGACTGCCAGAGGAGCAATGAAAAAGAGTAGGTATGTCAAAGTCATTGAGGGGGAGGAGTTCAGAGGAGGTGACCCGATCGAATGAAAGCACTGTTCTACATTCGACACGACTTCTAGTATCTAAATAAGAGAAACACAGAGTAGTTCGGAACAAAAAGCTCAAGCGAAGTAGGTAAAGTAATTGCAATAAATGAAGGTTTTTGTCCCCTCAAAATGATAAAGAGTAGAAGAAGGCTGACTACAGACCCACAAAAGTTAAAAAAAATTGTCAACGGTCGTTTTCTCGTTTTTTGTTGGTGGAAGCGGAAGCGGAAGCGGAATCGGAAGCGGTTGAAAAATAACCGCTTCCACATTCCTGCAACTAGCAAATGAGGATTTAAAAAAGAAATCTGCACCAGTAAAAACGTTTGCTTAAATAGACATCGGATTGATTGAGAAAGCTTTGCAATTCTGGCTATTTAAAATGACTATAAAAAAGACGGTTTTTAGAGTCATTTTATATAGACAAAACTGATTTTGCTTTTAACAATAGAATTAACAGTTTTTGTCCAGAATTGCACATATTTATAAATTTCCAACCGCCAGTTGTCGCTGCTGCACTTGTTTATTGCCATAACTTTCTCATTCTTCTTTTCATTCAGTTGATTATGCAACCGTAGTCTGTGTTTGAACTTTAGTCACTCCTGACGAAGAAAAACTGATTTTGGTTTTTCGAAACGTTGAGTTTTTATGACTTTTATGTGGATTTCAAATTTAAATAAAGGTCATTTTAACTTTTAATTACATTACAAGAGCTATATTGAGAAGTTGGAAGATGCCTGGTGACGAAAGAAAAATATGCATTGTAGCGGTTATACGTCTGTAAACTACTCAAGGAAAGTTTTCAGTAACGTATTTCTTACTTGAGTAGTCTTATTTTTTTCTCTACTTGCCCTTTTACTGAGCAAATTTAGTAGAAAGTTGAGTAGTTAAACTGCCACTTAAGTAAATATTTACCAAAAGTAATATGCTGTCCTCTCTATTTACCAGCAAAAATGTGAAACATTATTTGTCACGTTTCTAAGAAAGATAAGCAGAATTTCCATCAAAAACTATACGATTGTTACATTAACAAAATCTTAAGTGGGGAAAATATCTAACAACCATTTCTTTATAAAACTGGAAGTACATCATACACATTGCGAGATTGAGCAAAATCTTTCCAAAAACTACGATGTTTCCGTCCTTGCAGCATCCTCCCATCACCAGGGCAACGTCCTCCAATCTTTTTTGCCCCATCAACCGGTTTTGATTTGAAAAAAGTTTTGTGGACCGGTGAATGGAAAAAATAAATGTTGTTGCAAAGGGGCTAACGGATTTCATCGCAATATTTATTGCAGGTAGCCTAGTTAGGTGTTCAGAGTAAACACAAGCAGAAATAATACAGCTATTCATCAAACGCACTAGATTAGTAATCACACACATAGGTCAAGTAAAAATAAAAATGAAGCATTCTCTAGCTTTGCTAAGTCAATGCGACATTTCAGGTTGGTTGGCGGCAATAAGATGATCCCAAAGCGGAGTGGTGGCAGATAGGTAAACGCACAGCTTGTTAGTTGGTTCTATTTGCTTCTCAACTTCATTTTAGTTTCTGTCATTGCAAAAAAACCTGCTTCGCAAAGATAGAAAGCCGATAAAAGCAAAAAAGTTGTAATTAATTTTGTAGCCACCTCCAAGTATTCTCTATTTGCTTTGATCCAAAAAGCAGGTGGCGAGGAATTTTGAAAGGCAGTTTTTAGCCCACCGTCATTCGCTAAATCAATGAGTTGATTTTCTTCTTTTGTCGGCATGAAAATTTTGTTGGATGTATCCGCAGATGGATCGCGGACCCTTTTGATTACGCTTTTAGGATGGCATGCTGATTGGAAGTAACACTCAAATTTTTGATTTACTGAAATTTGAAGGGATGATGAGTCATTATGCACCAAATTTACAAAGCAAGATCTCAGAATCAGTCTCTTTCAAATAACCAGATAACGTTAAGAATATGCCAAAGATATCTATCCACACTTGACGTTTGCAAAAACTTAGTTTACCTTTTGACTCACTTCGGCGTGCAAGAGGAAGCGCTAGTGATCTGCTTCCATGTCTTCTCAAACTCGTTGGAATATACGGGAATGAGTAGCTTTCTCTTTTGTGCAATTGATAACTTTAATGACGTCGTTTAATACGAAAAATATTCTAGCGACATTTTTCGACTGACCAGCATTTCTCGATGCATTGTGCGGTACGTAAACTTGCCATCAGGCGCCATTTTTTGACAAGAACGGTGAAAGCGGACAGCCTTCAAGTCATAGCTGCAGCTACGTCCGTGCATATTTCAACGCAGAGTGACCATTCCAGTTTTATCATCATAAAACTGTTCAATAATGTGAACAATTTTTTTTCTCAGTTTTGTCGGTTGGCATTGATAGAGCAAAAAGAATATGCACATGCACTCATCGTGAAAGATGTACCGCACTTAAAGCAAAAGTACAATTTTGAAAAGAAGACAAAATCCAAGGTGGTTCAATACATGCGATATAGTTTTACCGCAAGCACGCACACTAACATAACAGTTTCATAATCGTTCAACTATCGTTGAACTTGTGGTGTACTCCCGCGACAATTTTTGGGGCATTTTTACGTCCGCGACATTGACCAACAATAAAATGGCTGCAATTGGGTTTTTTGGTAACGCTTTATATCATAAGACATACTTTCAGCTATTCTGAACTCTGGTTAATCTTGAGGTTTGCAATGTGCAGGCAACCTTTCCAAGTAAACCAAGACATATATCTTGGTAAGGATAGAGCACCTGTTGTTGGCCTAGGGTGGACTTGTGATCAAGCCCTTTTGCGACCAGGTAGCAACCTTGCTGCGACTTGGAATTGGGTCGCAGCGCGATGGTTTGGGACCTCTGTACTAGGAAACCTAAACAGGAAATATAACAAATACAAGTTATTATAAAATATAAAAAATGTTGTGAATTCGTTATTTGTTATTCGGTGATATTCCTCAATCAATTCCTCACTCGGTATGACAGTCAATAAATATATTAACGGAATGGATAAATCGGGCGATACAAACATGTGTATGCACACGAATCACGTGACACAATAAAGCAATGGAGTTTTTGATAAGGCAATTTCCTATATCAATGTTGATGTGAAAGCAATGCACATTCCGATATCAGATGTCAACATTGACATTTGACACCCGGTGTAGGAAATACTGATAGTGATATCAAAAATGAAATCAAACACAAATTAAATTAAAGTCAACACAAATCAAAGCAAAACGAAATACACACGTAATCACCACATTTCTCTACCCCAGATTTTTGAAAATGGTGGGTAAAGAGACACAGCAATTTCAGAAGTCAATTACAAGAGAAAAAGGAGTTAATCATCAGCAGGGGCGCGAAATCTGTGGTGAAGGGCGCTACAGACAGAAGGCAACAAAACACGAAAAGTCCAAAGAGTGAGAACAACAGACCAGATGAGGCGAAGGATAAAAGGGATTGAAAGAAATCCGCTCAGGAAAGGATTGGTCAAACAGAAAATCATTTAAAGAAAAATATTTTTCAAAAGTGACGTAGAGAAATCCAACAAGATAGAAGGGTCCGCGGACGCGGTGGAGGACGGTTTGGTCTCGAACAGCCAAGTGAGCCGGTGGTGCATCAGATTGGCCTCACGGAGAGTTTGTAACATAGAGTTGACATCTTCAATGCCAAGACTGGAGAAAGGGAAAAGATTGACAAAGGATTGGTAGTCAAAAGCCTCGTAATGGGTATGCAAGGGAGCCAGATGAAGGGAAAGAGGACAGATATCGGTGTCCGCATGGGTTAACGTGTAATTTTGGAATATATGGAACTTACCATTTATATGAAAAGTGAAAACGCGACCCGGAATAAATTGCTCAATTAACGGAACACCTTCGTAGAGATTGCCATCTCCGCATAGTTGTCCGACCCGAGTAACGTTTAAATGGTCCTCATATTGCAGCAAGGGACGAAGTGAAAAATAATTACCGTGTTGTAAACTTTTTAAAAGGGTAGCATTGACTGGGATACACATTAATTCCGTAAGCACATCCCCAATCGTAATCGCAGCTGTGTGACGACGCAACAAGGCAGAGAGCACCGGGCCGGGGAATGATTTACCGAGAATAGAATACATGGTAGAAATGATAGATTGAATTTGGCATTCAAGAAAATGGATGTCGGCATTAAGGTTCTTGATGGTTTCGCTGATGATGTCGTCGCTTTCAGTGACAAAGCTAGCAAAAAGAGGGTCTGTAGAGGAATGAGTGTTAAATGTGGCCGAATGTGCCGTGCGTAAGCGACGTACACTGCGACAATTATCAGGCACAATAACGATCTCAGTAGGGTCGCATAGAGCATTCTTGGGAAAACAAGTGTAAACAGATGGAGGACATCGAATTTGAGAGTGTAAGCTTATGCCCAGAGTTTTTACTTCCAGCCGATATACGTTTCCTCGCATATCAGAATGAAGGGAAATATTATGAACACTCTCAACCTTTTGAACATTTGGGCATTCGAATCTTTTGGATACATCCTAAAAATGGACTCTGTTGCCGGAGACGCACGACCCTTTTTTTTATATCACGATTTCCTAATTGATATAAGGAGCAGCTTTTAAGAAAATACTGATAGTGATATTGAAATAAAATCGAATACAAATTAAATTAAAGTCAACAAAAATCAAAGCAAAACCGAATACGCACGTGATCACCACAGGCTTTTTGATAAATATTTAAGTTCGCCTTTTTTGGCTGAATACCATAATTGGGTATATATATCGTACAACATGATTTTGTCATTTCATGATCATTATTGTCAAATTTGTGGTATTTTTTGTGAATTCCTTAGTGGCAGGAGAATCCTACAAAGTGCTGTAACATTGCAGTTTTTGGAAAAATTTTGCATGATGATATGTATGATGTATTTCCAGTTTTTTCAGTTAATGGTATCAGTGTTTTTGTAGCCTATCATGAGTGGACAGCACTTAGATTTTTATTTGCTTAATGACCTCCATAAGGACGAAACAAGCTGGTCGTAAACCATTTTCAACTGTGTGCAGTATGTTATTATTTTTAAGTGGTTATTTGGTGAATCTTTATTTTCGTTTTTGATAGTTTCCCCCTTTTTGGCTCGATTCCCTGATTGGGTTTACCATAAAATATGATTTCTGCATTTTATACCAGTCCTCATTGCTATTGAATTTTGATTTAGTACAGCGTGGTCCAACTGCAGACCTGCAGGCCAATTTTGGTCCGCCAGTTATTTTTTTTGGCCCGCAAATAATTATGGCAATTAGCGTGTTAAGATTCGTAATTACCATACTTGTCACGAATAAGCAAATTTGCTTCCTTGGAATAGTTGATATATGTATAGTCTGTAATTTTATTGCTTGTGTTCTGCTGTGATTATTTTATTCGTAAATCTAGATTTGTCTCGAGTCCAAGCTTATTTTTATATCTCGGTTGTTTTTTTTCTTTCGCATTAAGATTTGTTCGTACACGCATCTTCTGACGTCACAATGGTTGATCACGTGTTTACTTTACAATCAAGACTAATCCTGAATACACTATTTCTTTTCGAAAGTTTCCGATTGCCGATATGACGTAATTTAGTAGGTATTTTTTGTCACGTGATGTTATTTTTGAATTTTCTGGATCGCGTCCCATTCACATATATAAAGCGACGAGATTTTTACACGTTTTTTTATGTGTCTTTTACCAGTCCAGTATCGTAGACACAGTAGAGTAGAACGCTAGTTTCATGAATTTAGGCTTAAAGTTTGAAAACAACCGTAGCTGCATAAAAGCAAAACGATGAGTAGTACCAAAAAAAGGAAAGCGGAAGAAATAACGTTTCTTAAAAAATGGGAGAAAGATTGTCTATTTGTGGAAAATAATGGAAAGCCACTGTGCTTAGTATGTCAAAAAACAATTTCAGTTGCAAAGGAATGCAATATAAAGCGCCATTATGACACTCTTCACAAACATAAATATTAAAAATATATAGGAACCGAACGAAAAAATGTTATGCAGAATGTGAAAAGCAAACAGGAGAAGCAAGTCAGTACGATGTTTAATTTTGTGAGCAAGCAAAGTTCTAGCCTAGCCACATCATATGAAGTTGCACTCCTTCTCACAAAAGAAATGAAGCCATTTCGAGAAGGTAAATTAGTAAAAGCATGTGCAATTAAAATAGCCGAAGCATTTGGGGAGAAAAAAGTGGCAGAAAAATTTAAAGCGTTGTCTTTTTTCCATCAGACAGTGGCAAGGAGAGTAATGGATTTAAGTTAACATGCATCTTGTGAACTGAAAGCGCATGTTAGCAAATGTAGCTATTTCTCACTTGCTTTGGATGAAAGTATTAATGTAACTGACATTAGCCAGTTGATGATACTTGCTCGACTAGTAGATGAGAATTTTAATTTTCACGATGAATTGCTAGCAATTCATTGTGACGAACAAAACGATCCGATAGATATGAAGCATTAGACTCGTGTTGTTTCTGATTTTGGAAGTTTTAAAAAGTGCTATCGTATAGTGACAGACGGAGCAAAGGCGATGGTGGGGAGCCAAAATGGTCTCGTTGGATTGCTAAGAAAAAAATGAAAATTTACTGCGTTGCTTTGCATTGCATAATTCACCAAAAGCACTTTGCGGAAAAGTACTGAAAATTATGAATGTCATGCGAAGTGTTGCCATAATGGTTAATCTAATGAGGGGTGAACATAAAGTTCAAAAGCACTGAAGATTTGTGGGATTTTTGAGAGAGCTTGATTCTAAATTTAATGACTTGCTCTTGTATACGAGTATCAGATGGTTAAGCGCAGGCAAGATACTGAAACACTTTTTTGGTCTGCGCAAAGAAATCTTTTGTTTTTTGAAGAACAATTAATAGACAGTACAGGTCATTTTCAAGCACAATTGCAAAGCACTGAATTTCTTTGCGGGTTGGCTTTTCTGACTGACATGACAAATCGCTTGAATATGCTAAATTTGAGTTTGCAGGGAAAGAGGTAAAGTATTTCTCATTTAGTAGGACATGTTGAGAGTTTTTGCTGAAAATTACGTTTATTCACGGACTGTTTTCAAAATAATGATCTTGCTCATTTTTCGTGCTGCTCTGTCATCAAAGAAGAATATTCCAATGCTGATTTTACACAGTTTATATGTAATATTGCCTCATTGTCTGAGTAATTTCACAGTAGATTTGAAGAATTTTCATGTAAAAAGTCTTCTTGCATTATGAAACAATCCCATGCAAGTAAATGCTGCTACACAGCCGTCGGAAATTCAACTCGAGTTATGTGATCTTCAGAATGATCAGTTTTTATTGACGAAGAAAATGGAAAATCCAGAAAACTTTTGGAAGTTTGTTTCAAAAGAGAGCTTTCCGATGTTGGAGAATGCAGCTTTAAAACTCTTCTCGATGTTTGGAAGTACATATATTTGTGAGTGTGCGTTTTCAGTAATGAACATCATCAAAAGTAAATGTCGAAACCAACTTGGAAACAACACTATGGCTTTGCAGGATTGCCTTCGTATGGCCACAACTAACATTCTCGCAGATACAAGCGCTATTGTAAAAGAAGCATGCAGATCTCAGAAATCGCATTAATTAGCAACAAATTCACAAACTTATATGTTGTTATATTTCGCATTAATTAGCATATGTCGGTGTGACCCTAGATTAAACGGTAGCCCGCAGAATAAATATGTCAGATTCTGATGGCCCGCTATAAAATTAAGTTGGACCACCCTGCTTCAGTATATGCCAAAAAAAGATGTTTGTTGAATTAGAATGCGTTGTACTAGTGTAAAAATTAGCCTTGAATTCAAGTTTTAATCTTCTGCAACTCCTTACTTGAAAAGGACCATTTATTGTTCGAATTTTAAAAACCAACTGCTTTGCTAACATTGTCTGAGCAAAGTGTGATGAGTTATTATCCGTGGGCCGTGTATAGTAGTCATGCCTTTTGATTTGGAACGTTTTTAGAGCCAGAAGTGCATTCAAATGTTCACTACTGTTTTATTTTTTGTGATTTTTTTTGTTTCCAAGCATACATTAGTTTGTTGGCAAACTAGCTACTGTTCTTGTAAAGGTGTTTAAATGACAAAAATGGCGTTTTAGATAGTGCTGCCCTATCTATATTGAAATCTAGAATTACGTAAATTAATTGGAAGGGGGAAAACAGATAAATAAATTTGACAAATTAGGTCTGCTAACTGTTTTTATTATTTTGTTAGCGTGGAAATTGACTTTAGAGCTGGAGATAAGATTTTAATTGTTTGAAATTTTTTGCGCTAAAAAACTGATTACTTGTTCTTTTGTTGCGAAACTGTCCTACTACTTGTTTGTAACACAAAGTTTTTGGACTGCGGACAACCTTATAATTACAAAATCAGCGCTTCCTTCTTAGTATTTGCGCTTTTTTTAAAATGCTTGTTGTCTTCGTATTGTGTAATTCTATCTTTTTTATGAGTTGACGGCCACCTGGTTTAATGTTTTATAAAGTTGTTAGTGGCTAAAATTATTCGTTCCTTTTGCGAAGCCAGCTGTGATGAAGAAAAGAGAATTTGAGCGTTGCTGCCACACCTACAACTCGATTAAATTTCATTTTTCCAACTTCTTTGCTCTTGCCTTTTCTGCTTGGGACTATGCTAAGATGTGTAATCGATAACTGAGACTGATTTTGGCAGTCGCAACGCTAACATTTTGTCTAAACTGTATGGGACATTTTTTGCGAGAACTGTGAGAAAGTTAAGTATTTTGCAGAACCTTGGAGAAGGTTATACAAAGGGATAGCATATAGGAAACTTACCCTCTAGAAGGCTTAAAATTTTTTGTTTTTGGCTAAATTTTAGTGTCATGCAAGCTTAACCTCAGCAATATCTTTAAAATTTGCTTGATACCACTAATTCTTTCCAAGTTTTTACAAGATCTTCAAAAAAAATGAAAAAAAGCTCACCATCAAAAATGTGATTCAAAGTGTTAACATTTTACCCCTGGTTCCTCACAAACGTTTTGCCAATTAGGTGATTTGGCTCTAGTTTTTGTAGGATAAAATTCAGATGTCACAAAAATTTAAGTTTTTTTTATTTAGAAGTAAAAGAATTTTGGTCTGATCGAATCGCTTCCCGTTCTAATGATTTTTAGACATTAACGAACTTTCTATCAAAAGCATATAGCGACATTCAAAAAATATAATCAAACAAACCAATAAGAAAAAATGTCGGCCTAATTACTAGAATTAAGCTAACGTATCTGTACTACATTGTACCATTTTGATCTAGATCAGCGGATCTCAAGTTATTATGAGGCATCTCGTACTCACTGAAAAGAAATGATCAATTTTCACTCTTCCTTCTATCATAATTTGTATCACTCGGGATGGATACCGCAAGGTCACCCACCATGAATAAAAAAAATTTCTCTGAAAAAAGATCTTCAACCTAATTTTCAAAGTGCTTTTCAAAAGAAAGAAACTTACCATGCCAAATTAAAGTTACCCTTTCCGATAGTCTTGGAAAAATAATGCCACCTCTTATCATTGGGTCTCCTGGGGGGATTCTCTTTTATAGTGACAACATTGCCTATATCACACACGTAAATCTTTAGCTTGGTTGATAACGTAAATTATACAACAAATTGGCATAGAAATTCGAATCTTCAAAGCCTTTTCTCTTATCCTATGTGGTGCAAGCATCCTCGACTGAGAACCAATAGTTTGAAGGGATACAAGAAAAAAACTGCTTGATAAACAACGTTACTTTCTACTTTCACTACTTTAATGGCTTGATTCTTGACGACGTTTTTACTTTTACTGAACTAAAAACAGCTATTTTTTTACTTTCTACTTTTACTTGGGTATTTTTTGCGTAAGTAACAATACTTTTACTCAATACGACTTTTCGGCCACTTTGACCGCCTCTGATCCTAAGCCAATAAATCTTTTCTTTGAAGAACATCTAAAACCCTCACGTTACTTTCCGAATTTTTGTCGAACGCAATAAATTTGCTGCGCATTGATACCTTCAAAATGGTTTAGATAAATTTGAAACTCTACACGAAAACAGAAATTTCTCACTAACACAAAATTAACCAACAATACAGTGGTACAAGTTACAGTCAACGTGCCACTTGCAGTTGATTTTTGGTGATAATTTGGAGAGTCCATTATCTAAATTTTGTAATTCAATGAGCATCCTCGAATCTTTGAGGCGGTTTTATCGAACTCCAGATGTAGGATAAAATCACTGGCGTAATTACAAGCAAATTTTTTCGGAGGACTGGAGCATTAAGTAGGCTCAATCACGTAATCAAGAATCTTAAAAAAAGTGAATATAATCATTTCCCAAAGAGGGTAGGGGAGCATTCCAGAAGAAAACTTTTAGAAGTGAGAATTTTGCGGATTTTGGTCTCCAAAACATCCAACGATCTTTTGGTGGAGGGGAAGAGAGGAGAAGGAAATTGACTTTTTAAAACCAAAAATTTCTTCTGCAAAATCACTGTGCTTTTACATTTTTTTGCGTTTGTCATATTGTTTCGAAGGGCATCGCTTTTCATCTCTCCCAAGTACGCCACTGGATGAAACATACGTAAAGAACCACTGCCCTAAACACTCAACTTGTAGTCTTTCGATCAAAAATATGAATCTCTATGCGTGCTGTTACTCAGTTATAGGGTACAGGCTTATGCGTACAATCTTTTAAAATAAACCAGCCTTTTTAGTCCCGTAGTGGTGGTGAAACCAATTAGCCCTATAGAGAGTGCTGAAAGCTATTCGATATCTAACAAAGAGGGATGCGAGAAAAGTTGAGCCATATCTTGAGATGGACCATTCATTTATTGCAGCGGTTGCCAACCTGGGGTATGCGTACCTCTGGGGGTACAAGGAAGATAGATAGGGGATACGCGAGATATATATCGATAATGACGGAAGTCGATATAACATTTCACGTAAGAATAAGTACTTAACAATTATTTCTGTACATTTACATAAAATGGGTGTCTTGTTATCATAATTTGTCTTACAAAATTTTACGTGAGAAATGTTTCAACGGCTTTCTTGTTTAACACTATAAATTTTTAGTAGCTATTGAGATCAGCTTAGTTCGGGAATGTAGTGGGCAATTACAAATAAAAAATGTACTCAAGGGGTGCCGATGAGAAAAGGTAGGAAACCGCTGATTCATTGGATACAGTGGCAATTATTTCAATCACATGATGTACTCACAATGCATCACAAATAAGCAAGTTGAAATGCAGAAAATTGCAGTCGACAATTGAAAGAAACAAAAGTTTTATGGATAAAAGCGTGATTTTTTTTTAAAAAAGTTTTTTCACTTTTTAGGTGGAAAACTGTTTGCATCAGTTCATGGGCTTTGAGTCTTAGGTATGGGACGAAGTTTGAGTCAAGTCAGAAAGGTAAACGCTTAAAACTCTGCAAAGCTTATAAAGCAGTACAGTCTAATTTTTGAGAAACGAAATATTTTTCGAAGATGCATGAATAATTTTAATAAGTTGGGTCATTAGACAAATTTTGATTGGGCCGTGGCTTAACTGTGGATTCTTGCAAAGTATATGTGTGTGTGTGTGTGTGTGTGTGTGTGTGTTTCATCAATAAAACTTGTAGGCTGTGTTTTGTCCTACTGGCAAGGGAAACAGATATTGAAAAACAAAAGCCAGTCAATGTTGTTACCATTGCGGAAAAAAATGGGTAACCTTGCAGTGTATGGTGTAAACGCTTTCTTCAACGACCTTTTCCTACGCATATTTATCCTTGAAAGCGATTTCAATCTATTGATATCATTGGAAAAGAAAAGAAAATTTGAATGTTTGTTTACAGTTGTTTTGCTGGTTTAATTGTTTATCTGACGCATAATGTCGCACACCCCTGCTCAAATATTAAATTTTGACAATTTAACAACACAACAGCTTTTAAATTGTCAAAATTCTTTGCGTCAAAATAGTCAAAATAGCATTCTTTGCGTTTTTCCTAACTTAAAATGAAAAACTTGAAGGATAACACACTTTGTCCCTTGGGCTGGCGCGGTGGTGTATTGAGCGTACGCTTTGCAGTCGGTAGACAATAGTTCATTTCCCTTGTCGAGTCTGACCAAAAGATGGCGCTCAGCGTGAAAAGGATAATGTGGAGAGCAAGCCAGCAAGTTCGCTAGTTGTGACCAAGGGCAAGGCATTTTACGGGATGCCTCCATTTTCATGAGGCAGACAGATGTTGGGGCCAAGAGGTCTACCTGTTGTGGCGGGCCAGTCTCGCTCCGAGGAGAGTTGATGGCAGGACGGGCATCCAACCATAACCCTTTAGCCAAAAATGAACAAATGATGGGGGCGTCGGCAAAAGGAAAGGCTGCCTAAAACAAGAAGGATTGAAGAAGGATAACGCAGAAGATTGGATGCTCTGCAGAGGAAGAATCCACACCGATAAGTCCATCTTAGTGGTACTAAAACCTGAAAAAGAAGAAAACTCTTTGTTTCTTGGATCTTATAAAAATTTAAATTTAAAACAATTACTTTATATGCAAGCAACTACGCATAGTTTAAAGTTTCTTGACTTGTCGTGTGGCCCAACTCGTGACTCAATCAAACAACAGAGGTTACCTGACTTATGAACCGAATTCCAAAATTGGACCGAATTAAACTTTTTCTTTAAAAGTAAATATTTCGTTTATTACTTTGCTCACGATTATAATAGTATCTTTATTTTAGAGTGCAACTGCAGAAATATTTTTATACAAAATTTATTCAGTTTTCTTCAAGACTAGCGTTTGGAGCAAATTATGTTTAAGGTCTCAAAATCGCGTCACTTTTAAATATATTGCGACAAAAGTAATTTCGTACTGCCCACCTCGATCAATTTACAAGACTTTGGTCTATGTCGACAAATTGGTCCAGCATAGAATGCTATGAAAGGGAAAAATGTGTTTGAGTTTCTTCTTCAAAAGCAGTAAAGATTTAGTTTTTGCCAAGCGCTTTTATCACTCAATTGTCATTGGAGCAGGGTTTTACAATATACGAGGTATGATTTGGCCATGAATTTGAGTAGGCAGGTTCTAAGAGAGCTGAAATCTTCCCTTAGCCGTTCCTGAAACCTTCAGCAGTGGCGGCTTGTTGCTATCATTCATAGGGGTGCTTTTACTTGATTTTTTAAACTGCTTTAATACTGAGTGCATAAACACATGCGCTCGCGCGCACGCACGCATTTGTAAGCTAAATTGATAACACACTTCAAGCTAAGTATTTCAGGCGCAGAATAAATACCAACTCGTGTAGCTTAAAACGATATTTAATGTTCAGACTAAATGAATTGAAACAAAGTAAAACTGCGTCGCTTAGCTGCTTTGATTTTATTGGCAGGGCAGGGTAGCAATATAATAGTCCACCCCCGCTTAGATGTGACTGTAGCGCTGCGTCTCCAGCAGTGCCAGTCCAGCTGTTGGAGTGGAAGCCTTGCGTGTGTAGGCGTTGTTTCTTTATTGTCTTGTTTTGAGATTCATCAAAGCTTACTTCACTTGTGATAGTGTCGTTACAGCGATAATCACATGTTGATTAACCCTTAAAGGGACGATTGACTACATTTTGTAGTCATGGGGTATTTAAAACCCCGCCACACCCATACTTCTCTAGATATCCAGGCATTCTCCAACTATGATGAAAGGTTTTATGAGATGTTTGCTGTGTGCAAAAATTTTTGTTCACGCTTCATTGATTTTGAAGTAATCAAGAAAAGTTACGTTGAAGGACGATAGACTACAAAATGTAGTCATTCATATTTACCATTACAATCAATGCATAACGCTATTTTAGAAGTGTAATTTCACTCTCCAAACATACTTAGGTAAAACTAGACACTGTTTATTCAGTTGCTGTTCATGCAGTTGAGTTAGTAAGCTTAGTTGTCAACATCGGTGTGTTTATTTTGGCTAAAAGCTAAGACCATGGTTGTTTTACGAAAACAACTATAATTAAATTGTGTTTCTCAGAATTTTAGCAGCAAATATTGCTATAATCAATTTGCGTCTTGCAGCATTTTAGCAGTATATGTGACGTGTTTTTTTAACTGAAGGTCAGTGAATTCATCTCTAAACAATTCTATAAAAAGGAAGGTCAAAATCATACCTTGTAGAATAGCAGGAACGTACACTATGAGTGCTATGAGGCTAAGTAATGAAACCTTCTCCTAGCAGCGATAGTGACGTCACAAAGTGGAAGGAAAAGTTCTTCAGCCCCGTTCTCACTGAAGCCGCAAAGTACTGTTGGCGTATAGTTACATAAAGTTATGTATTCGATATGCAAGTACAGGTAGCTTCGGTGTGAAAGGGGCTGCACACAAATTTGGGGTCTAATTTAGAATAGTCTAGGCTCCATCAGTTTTTGTCCCTGTGACTGAGGTGGGTCGATGGTTATTAACTTTTTTACTCGAACAATTGTTATTTCCTTACTCAAACACATACTGTAGATTAAACCTCGCCAGTTTTGGTGCCTTACCCACGATATTTCTTTTATTAGTGATCGTCTGAGAATCTAAATTAGTGCATCATTATTATTTTTACAGTGTAATTGTTCTTAGTAATAGGCCTGTGAACGCTGTATGGTACAGTATGGATAAACCAGTAATGTTTAGTGAACTTTGTGCTAATTTGGGCATCACAGAAGATGATTTATATAATGATGGTGATGAGGATGAAGACGATTTGATCGAAACTGCCGACAGTCTACGGGATCCGTCAGATAACGAGGAAGAAGTTGGTGTAATTGCTGATGATGAAGGTGATGTTGAAGTGTTCGTTGAAAGAGGAAGTGATAGTTCAGATGATGATGAAGAATCAGTAAACAGTGAAGAAGAAAACGATCAAGATGATAATAATCAATTTCTAAGTCCAAGTGGTATTTCGTACACATCTCGTCCGATTCCATCAAGAAGACGACGAAGAAATGTGCTAACGGAGACTCCAAGAGCAATTCTTAACCCTCGGAGTGAGGTGGAAAGTTTTGAAGCTTTGATCAGTGAAGAAATATTGCGTACAATTCTCATGCATACGAACAGGAAACTGCGAGAAATACGAAGGAGCCTTCACGTACGTTATCCAACAATAAATTTTTTGATGGAGGAGTTAAAAGCAGGACTGGCTCTGATTTTGAGAGCTGGACGTGACAGAGACAATTTTTCAGATCTGCAAGGTCTATGGCAACCAAGTGATAGCAGACCCTTTTATCGTACTGTGATGTCCTTGAATCGTTTTAAGCTTTTATTGCGGTGTCTTCGTTTTGATAACTGGCACACACGTGATGAACGAAAGCGGATAGATAAGTTTGCAGCTGTATCCGAAATATGGAATATTTTTCTTGGAAATGCAAGGCGTGTTTATATTCCAGGAGAATGTATTACTGTCGATGAACAGCTGGTTGGCTATCGAGGAAAAATTCCTGGACGCACATACATGCCTTCTAAGCCACGGAAGTATGGTATAAAGATTTTTTGGGCTTGTGAATCTAACACTGGCTATGGATTGAATGCAATTGCATACGGTGGTAAGGAGGGTAATCGCGTTCATCATAATTTGGCTCAAGATGTTGTGATGAAACTTTTGGAACCTTGGTACGGGACTGGAAGGGATGTTTGCACTGACAACTATTTCACGAGTTACAGTCTTACACAACAATTGCTTCAAGAAAATTTAACGATTTTGGGTACCGTACGGAGACATCGTCGGGAAATTCCACTAACATTGAGACAAAAGACCGAATTATATAGCAGCCAATTTGTGTTCAATCACTCTGATGGAATATGCTTGGTTGCTTACCAAGCCAAGCGAAACAAACAACCAGTAATGCTACTTAGCTCCACCCACACCGAACCATCAGTGGCCAGTGATGAAAGTAAAAAACCCCACTTGATCTTGGATTATAATGAAAGAAAAGGTGGTGTGGATAGGTTTGACCAAAGCATAGAAGCATTCTCTTGTCGACGAAAAACTGTGCGCTGGCCCCTTTTGTTTTTTTACGACATGTTGGATGCAGCTGCACTCAATGCCTACGTTATCCTGAAAAAATGTGGGTACCAAAGCGATCGGAAAGAATTTCTTACCAACCTAACATTGCAACTAGCTACACCTGCCATACAAGCGAGGCTTACCAAGACGAGAACACGACGATCAGTTCACGAGGCAGCAGCTGCAATGGGAATTTTGTCACCAGCTGCAAGAGGAAACAACTCGCAAGTTTTTACAGCACCGAATCTGCCAAAGAAATGTACAGTGTGCAAAAGGAACTCTAGAAGGCAATGCAGTTTGTGCAAAAAGTCGGTTTGCCCACAACATTCCGTAGTTTTGAAAATTTGTAAATGTCATCATTGTGCAGATGATTGAAGAAAGACATCTTTCTTCTTCTAAACGAAAGGAACTTTTGTGGCCTGTGTATTAAAATTACTGTACTTTGTTTTGTGTTTTCTGATGAGTTATGCGCAAGACTGTATAGTTTTGTATGTTTCAATATTCAACAATGCGTTTTATCATGCAGATGCAACGTTGTGCTTCGTTAATTTCTTTTTGCTGCTAAATTGACGTTAAAAATGATCAAGTTGTATTCTTTAGCCTACATTCGTTTGTGGCTTCTGATTATTATTTTTAGTGAATGAGTACAAAGAACAAGTTACCCATCCTCTATTATAGGGCTGCACCAGCTAGACGCAGGCAGCAAGCCTGCATTTTCACTTTTTAGCTGTATCTGCAAAATAAGTTTATCTTTTAGAGACATTGTTAGTAACCACATATTTCTTGAACAAAATGCCGTTTTTCATTCATTTCTATTGAGGAATTAAGTACCAATCAGCAATGAAGCATAAACTATCATCGCGAAAATAAATTTACATCTTAAAGCCACATGTTAGGCCATGACTACAAAATGTAGTCTATCGTCCTTCTACGTATGCGATTATTAGCGTCCTGATAGGGGTTAAGCTGTGATGAATTGCAAAGCAAGATGACAACGAAACAACGTCTTTACACACATCCTCCACCCCAACAGCTGCACCGGTACTGCTCGAGACGCAGTGCATTCGTCATACTACCGCCGTACTTGCTGACGTGCTGCCATTGGTTAAACGACATGTTTTCTTCACTTTCTCCCGTAGTGACAACTGTGAAAACTTGAGCTGTTGAAATTCATTAACAGTCACAGAACTTATTTCTTGGAGATGCAAGGCCATGGTTTTAATTTTCTTTAAAGCTAAAAAGATTGATCAAATATGGAATCTGAATATTAATCTAATTCTATCCTTCATCACATTTGATATAATTGGTATACTATTTTTAAGCACAACGCATGTTACCTCCCACCAGCAAGTCAGAGTCGACACTCCAGCAGCGACAGCGCGCTCTCTACTTCGCAGCCTTACGGACAGCTTCTTATGTGCGCATGCGCACAACAGCCGAACAAGCCACCGCTGGAACTGTGAAGCGCTCAGTTCCATACAAAGATTTTTGTACTTCTTTTCATAAGCAGGGGCTTTATGACGTTGTAGTGGATACTTTTTTAAGCTTAAGGATTGTATGTTGTACCTGCACAAGTATAAGGAAAAAAGAAATAGGAATCATAATATTGAATGTTATGGATATTATGAAGTGGAAATAGGAGTGCTGCAGTTCCACAGTGCCTACAAGCGAGCCGCCACTAAACTTTAGTAAAAATATCTTTAGACCAGCCATTCTCAACCTACGAGTTTTGACCTAAAGTTGGGTTTCCAAGGATTTGTTGTATGATTGTTTTTCGATACTCATCGCTTATTTACAAAGTTGCTCAGCCGCTCAGGAATTGACCCACTGCTTTCATTTTTCTCCAAAGAATTTTGATTTACTCTAGTGACTTTATAATAACTAGTTTTGTATTGCCGACTGCGGCTCGACAATGGCGTTTATTACTTCAACTGTTAGACTCTAGTGTAGGGTAATGGGTTAATGGCGTGATATAGCATCAGACGAGGTAAGTGGACAGTGAGAACAGCTTTTTGCGTTATCCCGTTAATTCGGCTAAGTCGTTTTCCCCGCTCAATTTGGCTAAAATTGGCAGAGGGTCAATGATGCTTGATAAAACGAAGCTAATTGTGTTTAAAACAGAGGTTGCTCGTTGCTAGGTAGCAATTTTCAGCCAATCTCCTATAAAGAGGGGTCTTCCTCTAGCATCAGAGTAAGTTAAAATACACAAAAATTTTGTTGGTGGTACAGAATTTTAATATAGCTTTGAAAAAAGTTGTTTGACCCATAAGCTTTTCGTAATTATCTTTTTTTTATTATTTGTTAAGGCAAAAAACAAACAATAACGGGAAAACACACAATTAAATAATCATGGCAGCACAAAATACGTAAAACAAGTCTGAAGTAAATATCTGTTCCTTAATTTATTTACTGACTATTAAATAAATGGAATATTTTGTTTTACTTTTGCAAGGAATGATATGCCTTCGTGACGCTTTCATCAATGGCGGTTTGCGTCAAAAGGGAAGATCTAGAGTGAATAAGTGTTTTATGTGAATAATTTGGACGTTGCGCAATCAAGATAAGCCAATGATAGCTCTAGTATTGTAAAGCGCCCCAAAGAAAGATTTCGCAATAGCGAAATGCTAAAGAAAGCGCAACAAGAGGCCAATTAAGAACGCCGCGATTATCGAAAGAGTTTGAGAGTGTAAACAAACTCTTTCTGTCTGCATAACACCAGGCGCCGGGTCTTGATATAAGTAGCCTCTAAAAGATTGAGATGGAAAGAGCTGCATGCTGCGGCGAGGATTGAAAACCGCTTATTATGATAGTTTAATGCACATTGATCATTATTTAAAAAATGCTGATCAATGGCAGAGTCAAAATCCGGTTTGGTGTCGTTTCGTTTGTACAATTTATGTGGTTGAGATCGGCGTGGACGGATCAATTGCAATTGAATATCTCAACCACACAATTGCAATTGACCCGTCCTGAAACAGCTTTTTCAAAGTTATATTAAGTTAAAATAGAAAATTTTGCTCAAAAATAATCACCAACGCCATATGGTGCCAACCTAGAATAAAACAATATGATACAGCAATTCCTATACCATGGGGATCGATTTTGAGGACACACATACGACATGGACAACAAGTCACATCGGTAAGCCCTAATAGGGGTGAGGATCATTATTAAGACTTTTATCATTTTACAAAATATAGTAGTTGCCAGTTGCTAAGTAGCAATTTTTAGTCAATCTCCTAATCACACCAACATAAAATAAAAATTTTAAAGCTAACTAAATTGATTGACTGCGTTAAATTTAAAAATCAACTGAAAATTAACAGTGTTAAGATTCTTTTCTCCGGGTTGCTTTTTAGTATTGACAAATCATGGCTAAAAGCAATGATGGGCACGATACTTAAAATTCATTTTAATCCGATACCGATACAGGATAGGTTTTAGCATGTCTTTTTAATACCGCTACTCGATACATTTCGTTTATTATTATTGCTTGCGTCTAAAATCACAGACATTTATTTTTCTTTTTTTATTAGGGCTAGATATGTTTATGTTTTTGTCCTCTCATGGTAGCTCGTTGGTCGGCTTGCTTTTCTCATCATTAGGTTGTTTATCCGTTGTTTTCGTTTATGAGACCTGTGCAGTGCCTATGTCACATAGACTTGTGCAGCGACCAAGTTTGTGGTGACCCGTGCAATATTTTGTGACCGACCATGTGGTCGGAGATTTTGTGCTGTCTTTCTTCGTCGATCGCCGTGGCGGACGGACGTGTTCTGGTTGTCTGTCATTTCTCTTTCGTTGTTGGTCGTCGTGGCAGAAGGACGTAATTTTTGATTATCTGCCACAGCTGCGTGAATTAATGGAATAAAATATTACTCTCGTGCTTTCTTCCTTGTGACTGCCATTGTTCCCAGAAATTGGGGTTCAGTCAGCACGCTCTTGCTCAAGGAACTTATTTCCTACTGGACAATATCCAAAAGAACAAAAAGATGACAATACGGACAAGAATGTGGGTTCTAAAATGCTATGTACATCCCTTTTTACAATATGACTGTGAAGCTTGGACCTTGAACGCAGAACTAAGAAGAGCGATCAACACATTTGAAATGTGGTGCTTGCGCAAAATGCAAAGAATATCATACGTCACCAGAAAGACAAACGAAGAAATATTACAACAAACAGAACAGAAAAGAGAACTTTTGAACAATGTGATAAATAGACAACTGCAGTTTTTTGGGAACGTCATGAGGAAACAGAAACTTGAACATGTCATAATATGTGGAAAGACTCGAGGAAAACGCGCACGAGGACAACAACGCCTGAAGTTTATGGATCAATTAAAGGACGTGTTGGGTGGATCGACTGAAGAGATACTGCGGGCCGTGAACGATCGAGACGGCTGGAGGAACAAATGCAGGAAAGCTGTCGGAGGCTGGCTTCAGCCATGACACTAGAAGAAGAATATGAAAAGAATTTCTGATATTGCTCCGCTCCACTGCTCTGAGACTATTTTAGGTCAATCGAGTTTTTAAGTTTTGTATAAAATTTGTGTTATAGGATTGTTATGTTTCGCATTTTGCAGAATAGTTTGATGAAGGAAATTTGTTCAGTTGTTTGTGGCAAATCTAAGAAGTTGCAGTTTAGAAAGTAACAAGTCTGTGGATATTACGTTGATTTCAATATTAGTAATACCGTTAAATTTTGTAGCTTAACTATCCAGTAGGTTATTCACCTGGGTTGAGCAACACCAAAATATGGAAATGCAGATTTAGGGAAATTCATATTAAAATGCGGAATTGCTGACTCACGAAAAATTGTACTAAAATAGAAATACAAAACTTAATGAAATATGGACTTGCAATAATCATAGAAACAGGAAGTGTATTGGAGTTAATAGAACATCTACACCTTGATAAAACAGTCACTTCATATTTTGCTGTGAATATCTGCAATACAATAGTTTCATTTGTTAAATTGGATTTTCTTGATTAAGAAAATTTTGTAATTGTAGAATAATTGTCCATGCTTTTGTGATTCAGTTAATCTTATTCCATATGTTGCTATTATAATATGACATTCTATTTTTTAGTGTCACCCCAGTGTTCCCTTCTAAAATCAGATTTCCATCAGCAAAAGACGTGAAAAAGATTAAAAATCCCCAAGCTATAAAAATTTTGTAAATATATTCCTATGCAAGAACACAACTTTTAATGATGTAGCATATTCACTGCTACAATGCATTTATGTGACTTTGTGATATATACCGGTAGTTGTCTAGAACAGTGGCCACACTAGTTGTGTCTGTGCATCTTAACAAAACCTCATTGGTACATTGCAGATTTTATGTTTGTGCTAACCAATAACATTTGTTGATTGGCACTTTAGTGTTAAAGCTAAAAAGTGCTTTAAAGTCAATGTGATAACTGATGAGTTGTGAAGTGCTTTAAAGTCAACTATTAACAGTCACATTTTTATGCAACTCAACACTTACTAGCCTACTTATTTCAATGGTTAACAATTGGTCAATACAAACAACTGTTAACAGTGCAACATCTACAAATAGAGCACACTTTAATATGTCTATAGCTATACTTAACCAGTAAGAATTTATTGCCTTAACATCGTTGCTTTATTCACTTTAAGCTCGGTTTATCACTGGGCAACAACAGGTCGGATGCTACTTAAATTCTGTATGTTTTGCCAGGAATAAAGCTAGCTTCTGGTGGTAGAAGAAGTTTCAACAGTTGCACACTAATAATTTTGGAACCTCATGTTTGTGGCCTTAATCTAGACAAAATTGTAATTGAAAATTAGTTATGTAATAAATAAAACACATCAATAAGTTGATATCAATAACTCAGAAGTTTGCTAATAGAGATGCATGAATACATTACATTGCTTATTAAAGTGTATTGCAACTGTGAAATAATGCAACATGTTATTGAATTACGATTGTTGTGTCTAATTATATTTAATTATTGTATGGTCTCTGATAAATATTTAAACATCTTTATGCAAATTGACTTGTAACATATGGTGCTGGTACCATGGTATGTTGCCACAAGATTGACATATAGTTTAAGGCAAACCTAGCTGAAATTAAACAAAAACATCAAATTATTTTAATCTGTCAAGTCTACAAATAATGCACTGATGATGTAACCTATGCAACATGAGTTTTAAGACCTGAAGTCCCAGTGGTTCTAAGAAATATGCCACTACACGATAGAGATTACACATTTTTCTGGTCAATACAGTTTCACTAATCAAAGTTGATGACCATTCAAAGAAAAAGGTGAAATCAAATACAAATTCCAGTAAAACCTTGGACCACTGACCACCTGGATAACACGGTCATTTTTTTCTGTCCCAATGGTGATTATGTTACTGGGGTCTACTGAAACCTATAATCAAAGATTATCTAATCTATTCAATATCATTATAACTCTAGCTTACGGATCAAACAGTTTTTAAAAAAACACATCAAATTTAAATCCAAAAGAATTGTCACATCACAATTTTTTTTCAAAGTTTGTGGTAGGCCGATATTTGCAATTTCACGCTCCCTTTTTATTGCTAACAAAATGTTATAGTATATCACAGGCTTAAAACAAAAAAACTAGTTTTTTAAAGTTCAACTTGCACCATTTGTTTTTGCAAAAATGGTTGAAGAGGAATTTAAATTATCTTATCATCAAAAGTTCGTGTTTAGTATTGCATCACACTTTGTCGTGTATTATAAAAGTTGTTGAGTGTCCTCTGTGTGATTGCCATTTCTGTATTTAGGAGCAGGGTTCATTTCAATATATTCAGGAAGAAATACTGTGTAAACCTTGCAAGGTTTACACTTTCCTTCTTCGCTTATAATTTTCAAAGAAATACTGTCCAAGTCACAATGATTAAAGCAGTATTACTAAATCGCAAAAAATAACATTTAAGCTAGCATTTGTAATTCAGCCATGCATTCTCAACTGTTCTTGCAGATGCTGCTGTCATTTGGTACTGTCCACAACCAGAAACTAAACTTGGTACTTCAATCACACAAAAAACACGTTGGAATGGAACCCAACATATGTAACACTTTTCAGGCCACTGAAAAGATATTGATGTACCATTGGAATGCATGAAATCCAAAAGAAACCAACAATTTGAAAAGTCAGCCTTGTTAATCATTCTAATGTACCACTTGCCTTGTAAACACTCCTGATAAAAATCGACTGCAGTTGCATGTTGTAGTGTCAGATAAGTGTGTTTTGGCTGCTGATCCACTTCTAATGAAAATTTATCATATGGACTGATCTGCTTCATGTCCAATCGTGATGTTGACAAAGGCATGAAATAATGAAAGCTACAGATCCCTTTATTAGTTTATACTAACTTTCATCTTTTCTCCATTTTATTTTTTAGTTGATCCAATTCTTTTTGTAACAGATTAACAAAGTTGATATTTTACAAATTGATTGAGCAGTGTGATATCATCTCTTCCATGCTGAGTATTTGATTATCCAATGGGCATCATAAGCTCTCCATTATTGCTGTAGATCACTTCACTATACCACATGTAAATTTTCCATGACTGGTGGCAAAAACAATCAAGATTCTTGCACACCAAAATCATCATAGTGATTGCGCAGACTATAGAAAGATTTTTTTTCTACTGAGATGTACACCCATTAATGAAGTACGTAACATGATGCAAATTTGGAATCTTAGATTTCAAATACTCCACTGTCATTTTCTAGATTTAGTAGACCATGATAGAGCCATGCTGTAGTTCTTCAAAAAAACAAAGACTTGCATGTTCTAGTTCATTTCCAGAAAACTTGTAATAGCAAATCGCAGGATCATCTGTACAACTTCGGTGGGTCCAGTGGTAATTTTCTGCTTCATCTTGGATGTGAAATGGAGTTTTCAGCAAAATTCGTTAATATCAGAGCTGTATCTTTGTTCATTGTTTCCTGGAGTTGTTTGAGATGAGCAGACTGCATGTAAAATAAGATGGTGAGGGGCCAAAGCTTCAAGTTTTGACAAAAGCAAAGTGGTATATTCCTGCACAGTTAGGTTTGAGTAATGAGTTCTGTTCTATCAATTGAGACCCACTGCTTAAAAAAAAATTGTTCAGCAGTATCTTCAAATTTTTGTAGTAAATAGGATTGCAAAGTGTGAAAACCAGGGCACTGGACACACCTTTGCATTTCTGCACTAAGCTTAACTGAAATCTGAGCTGACCCTACCTACGCAATACAAAAACAAAATATTTTTCTATAATCTGTGCAATCACTATGATGATTTTGGTGTTCAAGCATCTTGGTTGTTTTTTGCCAGCAGTTGCGATTACCAGGAAGAAATTTGCTAGCTTTATTTGTTACATTTTGAAATACTGTTTGTTGTACCACCTTCAACAATACCCTGATGCTATAAAATTTGAAAAAGATTTACATTTTACTATTTCTGTTTTCAATCAATTGCAAAATTTTTGCTGTTTTTTAAAGATATTGGAATGTGTTATATTTTAAATGCAAACATGTGTTTCATTAGTGAGGTTTTAATGCATGTAAAAAGATAGAAAAAAATCAAGATTATGAAAAATTGGTCATTGCCAACCAAGGTTCCACTGGAATTTGTATTTGATATCACCTTTTTCTTTAAACGGTTAGCAACTTTGATTAGTGAAACTGTATTGACCAGAAAAATGTGTAATTTCCATCTTGTAGTGGCATATTTCTTAGAACCACTGGGACTTCAGGTCTTAAAACTCATGTTGTATGGGTTACATCATCAGTGCATTGTCTGTAGACTTGACAGGATAAAATAATTTGATGTTTTTGTTTAATTTCAGCTAGGTTTGCCTTAAACTATATGTCAATCTTGTGGCAACATACCATGGTACCAGCACCATATGTTACAAGTCAATTTGCATAAAGATGTTTAAATATTTATCAGAGACCATACAATAATTATATAGTAATAGACACAGCAATCGTAATTCAATAACATGTTGCATTATTTCACAGTTGCAATACACTTTAATAAGCAATGTAATGTATTCATACATCTCTATTAGCAAACTTCTGAGTTATTGATATCAACTTATTGATGTTATGGATATCAACTTCGTTTATTTATTGGTAGGGATTGGCAATTCAGAATAATATACTATTCTAGAATAGTTAAACCAAACCAGAATCTGAATCCTTTTTTTTTTGCAATTAGCACAATCAACATCAAAGCATTTACCACAAGTTTATAACAACAGAAGCACAATTAGAGAACGAGTTTATTACAGTGCAATACATCTAAGCTTTCTTCATGTTTGTGCACAAAATGTTGAAATTTGATTCATGGCAAATGTGGAAAAATAAAGAGAGCTACCGGTAGGTTGGCAATGCATTTTGTTTGCTTGAAATGTAAAGGAATAATGGAAGGGACAGTGGATTCGATCAAGAAGTTGTGCGATGAAGTGAAGACAGTGAAATGATTTTGTTGTTTGGTAGACACTAAATGCTAGTGGTAGTTGTGAAATGGCAGTTGCAGCAAGAGTAAGAATCGGTTGGGTAAGATTCAGGGAATGTGGAGAGTTGTTGCTTGGAAATAGGTTTCCTCTGAAGATGAAAGGTAGAGTTTATCGTTGTTGTTTAAGATCAGCAATACTGTATGGAAGTGAGACAAGGTGTCTAAAAGAAAATGAAAAAGCAATTTTAAGGAGAACGGAGAGAGCTATGGCGAGAGCCATGCACAGTCAGAAAGTTGTTGACAGGAAGATGCTGAAGAACACATGGACATGTTGGGGTTGAAGGAAACTATAGACCAGTTAGCAACAGCGAATGGAGTTAGATGGTATGGGCATGTGCTCAGGAGGAATGACAATAATGTTTTGAGGGTAGCTCTGGATCTTGAAGTGACTGGCAAGAGGAAGCAAGGAAGACCTGGAAGAGGAGACAGAGAAGATTGGTTTGAAGAAGGAGGATGCCCTGAGACGAGACAAGTGGAAGGGCAGAGTGCAAGCAATTGCAGAAGGAATGGGGTAAATCTGGCCATCTCTGCTAAGGGGATAACACCAGATAAAAACTGAATAACTACTACTACTACATGTTTGCCTGTGTGTACGAGTTAGTTTTTGAATCATTGCATGCAATTGATACTACAAAAAGAAAATCTGTGACCAAGCAACGTGATAAAGTCTGTAAGCAGGATATAAATCGAATCCTATTATTTGGTTTGAATTGACATTTTGGATTTGGATAGTTTGGGATTCGAATCCTTCAGATTCAGTATTCTGAATTTCCCATCCCTATTTATTACATAACTAATTTTCAATTACAATTTTGTCTAGATTAAGGCCACAAACATGAGGTTCCAAAATTATTAGTGTGCAACTGTTGAAACTTCTTCTACCACCAGAAGCTAGCTTTATTTCTGGCAAAACATACAGAATTTAAGTAGCATCCGACCTGTTGTTGCCCAGTGATAAACCGAGCTTAAAGTGAATAAAGCAACGATGTTAAGGCAATAAATTCTTACTGGTTAAGTATAGCTATAGACATATTAAAGTGTGCTCTATTTGTAGATACTGCACTGCTACAGTTGTTTGTATTGACCAATTGTTAACCATTGAAATAAGTAGGCTAGTAAGTGTTGAGTTGCAAAAAGATGTAGCTGTTTATAGTTGACTTTAAAGCACTTCACAACTCATCAGTTATCATGTTGCGCAATTTTACTCTGAAACTATCACATGTAAGAGTAAAAATTGTCTATTTGTAGGTACTGTAAATAAAATGCTAATTTGTATCAATAAAACACAATAAGCCATAAAATAGCGATTTTCAATTGCTCATAATTTTGGCCATGGTTGTTCGATTTGCAAGAAAAGTTGTTTGGAATCAGCATCTCCAGGTTTATCATAATGCCAAATTTGAACAAAATCCAAAGGATGGGTTACATAGTTTGGATCAATTGACATGGAATGACCCAACCCCCCTAAACTAGGCTAATTTTTATAGTATAGTCAGATATTGGTGGGATAAGACAACCTGTGAAGGCGTAATTGACAAATGCTGGCTAGATTTCTTGGTTTTGTCCAAATATCGCCTGTACAAAATGTTGGGCTACCAAAATTGATAATATTTATTGGAATTGCTACAAATATTGTAATTAAATTACCTTTACTTTATTATTTCATCATAAAAATGTCGTAAATGGAACAGCAACTTGCCACTCATTTTCAAGTCTAGCCCATTGTACTGATTCTATAGGTTGACCCCCAATTTTGGAAGGTGAATTTGGGGGGCTAAAAGGTTGCCTTATGTGCCAAAATTTACAGTATTTACTAGGTAGATGTCAGTTAGGTTAAGGTAAAAACATTGATTTTGCCAGCTTTACACTAGGAATACGTGTGAGAGCAGTAATAGAGTGATGCACATACCCTTTGTGCTTTTTCTACCAATCATCATACTTTTAAATCACGACTTGCAAACAGCATGTCGTTTTACAAACTTGTATTTGTCATTTAATGAGTATGGAGGGCAATAAGTTGGGACTAGCGCCAACATTGTGACTACAGTAATGATTATGGAAATAAGCTATTTTGTGTTCTTTTTTGTACCGGTAGTTTTATTTACGATTGCAAGTGGCTACAACTATGTTCTCTGGTGCTGAGTAGGTTGAACAGGACCATTAATCCTCCCAAATGCTTTGCAGTTTGCACCCAATTCCAGCTAGCCGATTGTGCTATTTTTAAGCATAAATATTTTTTCTCTTCCATGTAATTTCACACAGATATGTTGTTTTATTTTGATTACCTGGAAACTGGATGTCATTAACTTCGCCCTTAATTTTAATGCCCTATTAACTTTAGTGATGAAGTGTTTTTTGGACACTCCTAACTTGCATATCATTTGCAAAATTGTTGGCTAGGAGAAAATCATTTTACATTTTTTCGTTTTTGGAAAATTGTTTAAAACTTTGGTCTTGCCCTTTTTGAAACTTTCCTACAGCTATTGCATTGTCCACTAGACTTGCCAAACATCGTTACAAGTAAATTGTAAATCTTCGTTTGATCAAAAGAAAACAGTTTTTATAACTCCTTTCCTCATTAGTAGTTCAAGTTGGTAGTGAATTAAAGTCAAGTTTTTGGAATTCAGTTAATGATTTTCATTAAATTATAAGTTCGAGAAATTGATTTTTTTTTCATACATGACGTAACTGTTTTGAAATAATTTAGTCATAAAAATGCAATAAGCTGTCAAGTTGTTTCATTTGATGTTAAATACCGTGGTAAAAAGTTACATTTTTGAAGTTTGCTCTAGATTTTTGCAATAAAGTAATGGCAGCGTTACAGTAAAAAAACTGACAAATTTAATTTTAAATGTTCAAATTTGTAAAATCAATTGTTAATTCTCTAAAATTTCCCAGTAAAAGAGAGCATCCCTCATTTTTGGATAAAAAAGTAAAATTTGTATTTTGTCATTTAGCAAATGTGATAGTCTACGGTAATTTTTTTATCTTAAAAAAATGTTCTGTTTATAAACCTAGCGCACTTGCTCATCAGCTCATGGACTACAATTTTGGATTCAAGTCGTGTTATGGAAAACTTAAAAAAGTCTAAATTGCGATTGTACCCTCTGTCTGCATGTCTGTACTTGCCACTAGCAGCTGCGTAAAAATGAGTTTTTCCCAGCATGCTTTTTCAAGCAAAAAAGCGCAGAAGGATCAAGATAATGAAAAGTAGAAGTTCATTTCTATCCAATCATAAAACTAGTAGCCCGGTTGCAACAAGATGGACTGCCATTGGTGGGTGCCCAAAAGTTTTTACTATGACGTGCTGAGATGGAACCACTCTATTCTAACTGGATAGAGCATGGGAAAGAAACAGCACAGTCGCGCAGTAAGAAATATGAACGTCAAAGTGTTAAGTTTACTTTCAGGTAATATCGCAGGCAGTATCATAATCTTGATCCAACCTTATGTAGGCCTCTGTTTTTGTTTTGCGTTGTCTAAAAAACAGTGGCTTGAACTGCTTTTTTTTTTCTTTTTTTTGTTACAAAGCAGATGGTCTGACCTGAACTGAAAGTAAAACCTGAAAAGGACATTGCAGCATTGCACCAGTAACAGCTTACCGGTAGTTTCTAGCACGGGGTAGGAAAACTATGGTTCGTGGGCCAAATGCAGCCCATTTACAGTTTAATGCCTCTGGCCAAACAATTCTACAGAACTTGGTTTTGTCTATTCAGTTTTTGTTGTTCCTACTAGTATCAACTTATTTATTTATTTTAACTTCCTCATTTTACGCAAAGGTTTTTCAGCGTGTAAATAAAATCAATCAATAATTAGACATCTTGCGCATAAAATTATGCTGTTGGTTTTCAGATTTTGAAAAATTTCACTCACCACCTAAGATTGTGTTATACTACCTGACACAAGACTTAAAAAGAGCTCTAAAAGAGTAGAAATTTGCGCAGTTCGATCTTCAGTGAGACTTCGTTTAATGGATAAATTTAACTTGCTTAAACTATATGAACTTTGTGTTTCACCAAGTTTGGAATTCTTAACTAGAGGGGAATAATGGGGGCTGTTGGTGAGGAATTAAGAATCATTATTTGGTAGATGTTACTAAATTCGGCATCACAAGCTTCCATCCATGATGCCTCATTTTTGAAAATCAACTTTCGTTGACTAGATGATCTTATTTTTTGAGAGGTCAGCTGTTTTGTTTCTATTTCTTACTTAGTACCCTTTTTTGGAGATCAATTTATGCGGTGCGTCATTTGTTTTCAGACATGGCTAAACTAGTAGAAATAGTTCAATTCGATTGGAGCTCTGGGAAATAGAGATTTATTGTGAAAGCTCAAAATCGCAGAGCTAATGACGAAAAAAACGTTATGAATTTACTGCACTGTGTAAAACCAAATTTTTTAAAATAACGGTGATGGGACAAAAAAGGTTTTGTGTTGTTTGGTTCCACCTGCACATGTGAGCAGACATTCTGTGTGATGAACATCAATGAAGCTCGCAACAGATCTTCCAGTTGAATGATAAACATCTTAGTTCTGTTCTGAGAATTGCCGCAACCGCACCAAGACCTAAGTTAGATCAATTGGCATAGAAACCTACTCATTTGTATTGTTAACAGAGAAATAAGCATGGATTTTAATTGGCATTTTTAATGGTATTTGTGTCACGTGCTTGATTAATGATCTGACATTGTTATAACAACTTGCAATTTTGTGCTCATCTGGCCCGTCTGTAAAATTAGAAACTATGTATTTTTGGACTGCATCGTAAAAAGTTTGCTCATCCCTATTTGTACCTCTCAGACTACCCCCTCAAGAGGGTTAAACTTTTTGTAAAAATCATCTCAGTAAACTCTATAGGCCGTTGCTGATTGTTACCCAAGATGGGCGTATCGATGTTGTAACAGTATTAAAATCCAACTCAAACTCAAATATTCCATATTTTGTTGTTAGATTGTTTCAGTGGTATTTTTGTAAGCTAGTGTTGCTTGTACGCTGGTCAAGTTGTTCTGTAGTGGAGTTTCCACTAATGCTTGTGAGTATTGTTTTTCTTTTTATTGAAAGTGTGTGTTGTTTGCTGAATTGTATCTCGGCACAAAGTTGAAATGTGCTCAAATAAATCACAGCTTATATTACTGTATGCGAAACTGATGCTGAACTCCAGATGACAAATTTATCTCTGTAGAAGTCATTTAACTGATCACAAAATAAACGGGAGTTTGGGAGTTGCGAAGTTACCTTTCGGTTTTCAAGCCAGCAGTCAGCCATACATGCAGTTTCGATACACATGTGCTTAAAAGCAAATGGTTATTCTCTTTAGCCATGCTGCATGCAGAGCAACGCTCTGAGAGCTTAATTTAAAATCTTTCGAGCATAGGCAGTCCACTTTGCCAAGCTGTTGACAAAATTAGACGGCGTTGGTAACTTGCGTCACATGAAGTTATCTTTTCTTTAGGTTGAGCGTTGTTCATTACATTGTTAAAAGTGCAATGATGAATGGAAGTTCGTCAGGTATGTATGTTATGCATTTCAAAACCATAACTTGCATGTCCTGTTGGTTATCATTATTTTTGTGTAGTTACTTTTTTGCATGCACCTTTTAATACGCAATATTACTTTCCAACTCCGGCATACTTAAGTGATTTTGATGCTAGGTACTGAAGAATTAACAAATTTAGCGTGAACAAGTCGGTTTAAGGGCATTTGTTTTTTAATCTATATTTTAATATGCAGACGAAATCGGTTAATTGCATACGGGTTTAAATGGCAAACTGTTGAATTAGGTTCGATGATCCCAAACCATTCCCATTGATATGTAAAATAAATACGCAGTTTTATTGTGTTAATCGGATAATTGTGCGGAATTTTTCAGTTGATTTGTAAACTTGAAACACTCTATCGCATTCTCTTTAACATAAATTAGGGATGTTTGGTCCCAAGAAGTTATGAAATTTTTTTTCAAAGTGCGGCTTCTGTTCTCAGTTTCAACTCGTCGCCGTAACAGGGTTTCGGTTGCAGCCTTGTATGTGCTGTCAACAAAACAAACTGCTGCCTTAGGTAAGGAGGAATCAACTTTGATGTGGCAGACATGATAATTATAAGAGACTTTTTTTGTAACGAATGAATAAGAAAGAGTTTTTGTTAGCGGTGTGTACAGTAAGTATAGGATACGGATAAACTTGTACATTAATGAAACGTATAAACAAGCTAAAGAAATGGACTATGCGATTAACCAATTTCTTGTGCATTGCGCTTTGGCTGATTTGGTTGCATTTAGTTTAGTTTGGTGTTCATAGTTCTTCATGATATCCCTACACGTTATGATCTTGTCCATATGTGATCACAAATTTTTCATCCACGTTATACTTCCTGATATTATGAAGACCCGCGTTCGCCAAAGTACGGCCCATGGGCGAATCTGGCCCGCGAAGTCTTTTTATCTGGCCCGTGGAATCCTTTTCACAATTTCAAAACAAATGTATAGCGCAGTATTTCCTTGGCAGAGTCACTTTGATCCAATCAATTTGAAAGCGAACAGCATAATTGGTGACAGCGAGAGATGATGACCTTTTTTTTTTTTGGAAATCACCTGTTTTTCGGGCAACATAACACAATCTCCAACGTTATTTACTATTACTTCCAACTTAATTTGAGTTAACTTTGGCCCACGGGTCTTTAAAATATCAGCAATGTGACCCTCCATGGAAAAAGTTTGGAAACCCCTGATGAAGACCAAGAGTTTTTGTCGGCAGCACGCATTACCTTTTATCTTGTTCACTTTTTACGTGTTCAGTGCTTTTTATAAACTGATAGCTTACATGTTATTTTGCATGGTTAAAAATTTGAAGTTTATGTTTGCCTATGTGGCAGTTCGGTTTATGTAATTGCTAAAAATTCTTCAAGTGTGAACTGAGTCGCAGGCAAAATTGTATGGGACAATCTTTTTGATTTTTTATTTTGTGCGTGACACATTTGGTTTACCCAGAACTTGCCAGTAAAGTATATTTTCAATGTACAGTATAAGCCTAACACGTTTGTTTCATGTGTAAGTACTCAGTTTTAGGTTTTGCTGTTACATTAGTGTTGCTTTGTAAATATTGTGTTATTAACATCATATTTCTTTCTTGGTTCCCTGTTGTGTCCGTGATGATTCAATGAACGATGATTGTATCTGTCTACTTTCGGTGATCATCATCTATTCGCCTACAACACGATATCGTCGTGCACTCAATATGTGTCCTGTTTGTATCATGTTCGATGGTGGTAACGTTATTTGTGACATGTGTTTTGTTTTGTAATGCTTTTGTCTTTGCTATGTGTGTTTATCTGATGAAATTTGTTAACAATTTCAAAGCAGATTTTGATGCTCCTCCGACAAAAAAGACTCGTTTTCTTACCGACGTCGAAAAATCTAATAATGTTTCCATAACAGGACTTCCAGCTGCTAAACATGGCGATCAACCTGATTCTGATGCAATCAAAATGTTTATCGGACAAATACCAAAAACCTGGAGTGAAGTTGAAGTCCGTAATCTTTTGGAAAAATATGGACCTATATATCAATTAAATATTTTGAGAGAAAAAGGAAGTGTCCTGAGTAAAGGTATGGTATTAGGCAGGCTTTTTAGCGTTGAAAACGGTTTGTTAAATGCTATCTGTCAATTGGCGATGTGGAAAAAATTAAGTTTGACATTGCTGTTTAGCTTAACCCTTTTTTGATGCCGCCCGTGTTCATCATTTACATTGAACGTGAATAGGCTTTCTTATTTAAAGCGGTATTGCTACCAATGAGAGTGTAACAAAAATGTAATGACCAAAACAACTTTTTTGAAGTTATTTTTGTGTTGGTGTTTGCAAGCACTTTGGCCTTGATATTGTAATTGCGGTGCAAAGCAGTTGTGTGAGAATAGTCAATATATTAATAGCTATAATAAAATTTTGATGAAGAGGTACTCTTGTTTTGTCACAGAGTAGCAAAAATAAGCAGACGATATCTATTGAACATTTTATCTTGCAACTGAACGTTTTCGGCTCATCATCTAGCCCTCGTCGGCGTATCCAAGTTTCATCATGTCAGCACCACAACTTAGAAAATTAGATATATGTGTACATAAGATTGAAAACGAAACATCAACAGCACATATACATGTATAGGATAAATACCGTACGACAAAATGATATCGTTGCTGACTCAGCAAACCATACAGGTAACGTTATAACGTAGGACTTAACATGGGCTAATCGTAAAACAAATGAAAGTATATCAACACACGGAGACCGCAGTTAAATAGTACGATCCCTTACAAAATACTGAAATACGTTTAGCAGAAACAAAGAAGCATTGGCATATAGTTGTTTGTTGACTTGTGGATTAATTTCTTTATTTGTAGAGCTTCATGAAGTTTAGTTCCGTAGTCTGTGCTGCACTTCCTAATAATATTGAACGAATTTGTGTTGCCATATTCCTTACAGCTACCACATACCTTAGATATACTATGATGGCTGTTTTTGTTATTGTAAAATATAGATGCTTATGTAATCTGTTGACTAAGTGGCGTATGGCCTTACCGGTGCAAGAACAGTTGGCATCCATGCAAAGAATTAAGTTTGTCCACCACATTTGACGACACAGCAGCAGAGTAGAACACTTTAATTGAAGTTATGCACCGCTTGTATAGCCGGTGTAGTATATAATATACTGTGACACGTCGACAATAAATTTCTTCTTCACTAGACAAATAAGACGGTTGGCAAATTGATAAAATGATTTGCCATTATAGGTAATGTCATATGAGAGAAAAAAAACCTGGTGTTAGCTTCTGTGTAACTATTTTATCCCTGTCATTAATTTTTTTTCGAAGACTGAGCAAAAAACCAACTGGGATAGACATTTTTTGGAAAAAAGTGACGGAGGTGACTATTTCTCTCTTGATTAGGACATTACAAAAGCAAACCATATGAGGGGGAAAACCTGTTGTTAGTTTCTGTGTAACTATTTTATCCCTACCATTAATTTTTTCGAAGATTGATCTAGAAACCAACTTGGATAGACATTTTTTAAAAAAAGTAACGGTGATGACTATTTCTCTCTTGATTAGGATGTTATTAGAGCAAATTATCTTGGTTCTTTTTAAAAAAACACATAATTGAACATGTTTTCCATTTTTTGCGACACTTTGATGTGTAATGAAGCTGTACACCTGTACTAGTAGATATGTGCCAAACCCAACTGCTAAATCCATGGTTAGTAATTTCTAATTGCAGGTTCAAAAGATGAAGGCTGTTTGTAGTTTTTGAACCGTAAATGTGATGTTGTTGTTTTCCCTGTTAATTGCCTTTAACAATTCATTGCATTCATTATCATTTTCAAGAATAGCAAATACGTCATCAATATAATTTACGCAAGCAGATTGATTCATCTGCAAAATTTTTTCTTTCAAATATCCTCAAAAGAAATGTAGAGTTTTTGGTTCTATAAGAGAGCTTATTGTCATCCTGTCTATTTGTTTTTATTAGTGATCTTTCTACACAAAAAGTCCTCGAGTTGCACAGAACATCAGTTTCTTGAACATTTTTTCGTCTGCTTGTTTTTGCTACTCTGTGGTATCAGCTGCTATGTTTTGTATCTTATACACACTGTAAACACTTAATTCTGTTTTTGTACTGTTGCTAACAGGAAGCTGGTAAAAAAGATTGGAAGTCATTCAATTATAAGCTTGTTATAACTGTATACAAATTATCTGACAATATACAGTTCTGTGGTAACGTACTGCTTGGCCGTGATGATACATATTTTATTGGCCTAGATCTATTTATGCTTTGGTCCTGGTATAATAGTGAAAAAAGTAATGCCATTGTTCCTCTGCTTTCTTGTATGGAACTTTATGTGTACATTGATTGTGAGCTTCGGCATATCGAACGTGTAACTGCGCATTGCACAACTTGTTAGTCCATTTAGTGATAACAATGTTTGCAGGTTGCTGCTTTGTGACATTTTACACGAGGAAAGCTGCTTTGGATGCACAAAATGCATTGCATAATGTAACAACGCTGCCTGGAGTGAGTGATTGAATGTAGTAATTTGTCTAATGGTATTGCGTCTTAGTAAGTTTTTGTCTACGCTCAAACGTCACCCCAAGTTTGATTACAGATTTCCGCTGTTCTGTATTCCTCAAGAACAGTTAATACATAAACCAACTAATTCACTTTATATCATTTAATACAGTGGTTTTCAAGTGGGAAGGAATTCCACATTTTTGGGTGTGCAAGTAAAAGTTTCTTTTCTGAATTTATCTGTATTTTAAAGCGCAATTCTGTCTGTATTTCCTCTTTTAACTCTTCTAAAATTTCTGAACTCACAACATGAGATTTGGCTGATTAATTACCACTTTTGGGTGAGTGTCAAAAGAAAACTTGTGATGTCAACATGACGTTGCAATGGAAGATAACTTTTTTGATTTGCATTTCTTGCCAGGAGAAAGCGACTTTTTGCATGAACAAAAGCCAGTACGCAACTTAAGAAGTTGCAACATTTTAACCCCTCTGTAAAATAACATGACGTTATAATGATCGATTGTAAAAATCTTTTGCTTTGCTTTAACCGCAGAAAAAGCGTTTTCAGGAAGTATTAGCAAGTTGCTTTTGATATGAAAAAGTTTTACAACGAATTGGCTTTCATTGGCAATGCAGTAAGCGATTTTTTAAGTATTGTAAGTGAACGTGCTTTTTCCTTTTTTTTTGAGAGTTTCAAACACATTACTGTTTTGTCATTGTGCTACTTGACGTCATAATGCTGTCTGATACTATTTCAGCAAAAAACTTTATTTGTAGTTACTGTAGACTGTTATTTTACAAGCAATCGCAAATGGTAAAGTTCGTACAGATAGCCTACAAGTACACTGCCAGTTAAAGAACAATTTCTTACTAATGTATAAATCTGGTTTTCAGTATTGCAATGGCATGTATGAATAATATATTAACTGAATTGTCGATGGACATCAGGTTAGGCTACCGTTTTACAGTGGTGTGGCACGCCTGATTAATCTCAATCTTTAATCACATTTTGCCGAGTGAAAAGAAAGCCACGTTTGGTAGCTTTCAAAAAATATATATATTTCTTGTTGGCACAAAATTTGTTCGTTGGGTTACCCACGTAATCCATAACCTGTTATAACTGAACTGTAGGTGTTAGAATTCGAGTTATTTTTCTGACCTTACCAATTGGGAGAACTATGATCTTACTGAATTGGGGAATGCATTGCCTTTTAGCCCTTTCCGGTTGCGCCGATAAGGCAAGGGCTTATAAGCATTGTTGGAAGCTTGAGGTCACAAACGCAATTACGAAAAAGTTGTGTTTAGGCCTACCAGGTACTAGCTTATTCGTTTTAATATACTAATGACCTTGGCACCCACCACAATGGCAAATTTTTTACCCCCACCCCCTTCCCATGCTCTGAGAATGAAAATCTGTTAAACAATCCGCTTTATGTCAACAAGACCACTTTTGATTCAAGAGTAGGGAAATCTGGAGTTGGAGCAATCAGGCGCTCACACACAACTTTGAATCAGTTCTTGTTTACAACAAATTTTGGTTAGTGCCCTCGCAAATTTGTAACCGTGAAGCCAGCACAGCCAGTTAAACTACCGGTAATATATTTTTCACTCCGCATAACTGATGGGTAGCCCTGGCGGGCGACGTCAGCAAAGCTGGTAGTTTCATATAAATTGGACACTGCCTTTCTAGGTTATGGCATGCAATTGCTTGTTGTTACTGTTATTGTGATTACCCCTCCTCTTGCTTGGAATGGAGGTACGGCACGAACGGCAATTCAGGTTCATGCCGTCAACCTAATTGAAATTAGGCTAAGGAAAAGATGGCAGCCCATTTCGAACCAGTGATGAATGACTGGTAGCCCCACCACGAACAAGGTGGACTGCCATTGGTGGGCACCCAAGAGTCACCTCTTACGACATGCTGAGTGAGCAACATGCAATTGCTTAGTTAACTTTGTCTGGCTCTGTGATGTCATGTATGCCTTTACACATTAATCAATCACCCCATTCTCATTGCTTTGCATACCTTTTGACCATGGCATGGGGTGAGATGGAATGGAAGACGGTCTTCCTTCTTTCCTCTTAATTCTATCAGACAACTTTTTACCGCATACAAACTTTGTGAAACAAAATTGCATTAAACTTTCCGTGTAATTTGATTGCTTGAACTGAAACAATACAATTACTTTGTTTTGAACCAAAGCGATCGCCGACTGTTGTCCGTTGTTGACAACAGCTTGTATTATTTTTGCACATTGGTAATCTCGCTGCAATTCAGTCATTTAGCATGCATGAGGTAACAGCAGTCATTCCGTCATTTAACGTTCAGTCATTATCATTTAACACTGCGTAGCTACGCATGTTTCGGCCAGTGTGAAGACACTGAAGAGCCTGAGAAACGCCAGGATTGTGTCTTCGAGTAAAAGCAGAAACTTTTGTACTTTGTGCTTTGTCTTCGGTAGGCAAAAGAGTAGAAAAACGTCACTGGTAGACAAATTTTGCTTGGCAATAGGAAAAATTAAATATGAATCCATTACATTTTTGTTACCGTATTGCTGACTTTTTTAACGTATTTTATTTGTTGTACCGAAATTGTTTTCAGATTTGTCTCATGAAGCTATTTTACTCTCAAGTGTAAACAAAACGACAAGCAGCGTTTGATAACATAGACAATCTATATAAGCTAGTAATTCGCTAATTGAAAAAATGGAATTCCATTTTAAGCTGTTATGACCAGTACTTTTGGGATAGATGTCACAAATGTATAGACTGAAGATGGAATGGAAGATTAAAAGGGATTTGGGGATGAAATGAAAGATTTCTACTAAGGAATGGAAGGAAATGCCAGGATGGAGGATGGAAAAACCATCTTTCATTCCATCCTATGCCCTGCTTTTGACCTTTGTACAAAAATAATTTTTTTTTGAGGAGGAAACAGTAGCGTTTAAAGGGGGTCTATTGATCGATTTATGTTGAAGTCACCGCTGGTGGTGGCCTTTACAATGGGCATCCTTTTTGCTGAAGCGATTGCTAAGGATATGAATATTTTATGGCTTTTGACCCGTAGGTTAACAGATTGTATTGGCTGGAAATTTTGGTGCCGGGCACGTTTCATTCACTTAACGGCTGTTGGAGGAAACAAAAAGGTTTCAAAAATGTGCCGGGGGCAAATGTATCAAGAGAGATCTTGTGAGCCATTGATTTACTACAATAAGATTAATCAAGGCCAGCTGTGAAATCGATTCAACTAAAACGTTTTGCAGTTGCTACAAAGTAGTTATTGTTATATTCCAAAGACTTTTTAATTTTTGTACTATCTACGTGATTAAGTCATTATAGTATATTAAAACACGGTGTTTTTACGTTTACAATGTCATAGTTCTGTTGTGCTGACACTGGATGAATCATGCACGCACTTAAACCAATCACGTCTGATGTAATTGCTGATCATGCATACTGGTTGTTGGTTGTCAAACAAAAGAACATTAAAAGCGGCTTATAGCGTTTAATTCTGCAACAGCATTAAAGGCTTGATTGTTCATAACAAAAGAGAATGTGCAGTGTTTTGCTGTTGTAGACGGAAGCCAGCCCGTACAGAAGCTTATCTTGCTTAGCTGTGATGATAAAAGTGGGTGCATTCTAATGCAGTAGGTAAAAACTGATTTAGGAAATGGGCCTATTGGATCCTATCCGGCAGAAAGCGTCCAATTTTCAAGAACCGTTTATTCTGCTCTGCTTCTGTCCTGAGTGCTGCGACAGTATTTGTTTCTTTTTTTATGTTCTATGCCGCTGAGGCTCCATCAATTCACAAGGAGGTGGCAACACTATTTACTGTCCTACATCTAAGGTCAAGATCAATTTGGAAGTTACCTGTTATGTAGATTAAAAAGTGGTCTACTGCCTGGCTGTCAAATGTTGAACAACTGACACCACATGGTTGGCTTTATTTTGGTGTATCACTTTGGTTTTTGTGGGCTAACCGATTTGTAGATGTTTAAGATGCATTGGCCCAAACAACTGGAAAATGAAAACTGTTCATTTGCTTGGTTCGTAAATTACCTTGGCACTGCAATAACTGAAGGAAGGTAGATGGAAAGATCACGTTTTTTTAAGTCAAAATATGCCACCAAACAGGCGGGAGCTTTGTGTGATTAATTTCGATTCGATTAGTAACATTAATCAAACACCAGCCAACATCGTGGTCGTGGCAGTCTCACAAGATTTGTCATAGTCTTGCAATCGATAGTATTCCGTCGACCCTCTCAACCAATTAACAGCAACTTAACTTCGTATGAATCAAAATACCTTCGAAAAAGCCGTATCTACAAAAGGTTTTTGATATTCACTTATCAGTAATGGTATCTTATCAGAAATCGCCTAAATGCTCATTCATGTACATGAAACTATTAATTACGCGTAGGTTCTTTAGTTGGAGTGTTGTTTATCACAACACTCGTCACAACTTTAGGATATCTTGTATTTGATTGATTTTCAACCCAATAACTTCTATTTTCCCTTAGCATTAGAAAAACCCATGGTTTTCCCTAGTTACGCTTTAGTGGTTTAATACAGTTCGGTATTAAAATTATAATAACATGTTTTGAGGGAGAGAGAGAGAGATCCAATTTTTAAAGTTAGTTGCCGTTACCGAAGGTTGCATGATCAACCTCGTTTTTCTCGCAATTTCCTAGACAACGTTGTACCACGTCGCTCTGTTGATGGTATTACGAATCTATTTTTTCTCCATCTGCCTTCATCTTATCTTCGATAACCCACTTCTAATAGTTGATACCATCTTTGATAACCCTGCTCTTTTTTGTGTTATCTTTTGCCGAAAAGAAAGTTAAACCTGAGTTAAATATTGGTTGTAGGTTAGATTCTACTGTAGTTGAATCTTTTCTCTTGTTCCTTTAAGCTTCTATTGTTCGTGTGAAAAAGCAGGTTGCTTATTGTTTCTTCAGTCTTATAATTTTGGCCCGGCGGGCTTTATCTTCTTCTAGGAGGTTTGAGTGATAATGATAACTTTGTGATTGTAGGAGCTGGGTGTTATGTATTGAATGTATTGTATCGTATAGGTTCATCATTGCGTTCAAATGAAACCAGCTGATTCGGAAAACAAAAGTGAAGACAGAAAGTTGTTTGTCGGCATGCTGAGTAAAAAGCTAACCGAACAAGATCTCAAGGTCATGTTTGGTCAATTTGGTACCATTGAAGAATGCAGGGTATGTTGGGCTTTACTTTTTTGCCGTTCTGTTGTGATACATTTGCTTCATATGATCGTTAGTTTCAAATGTGGAAAAATTTTTTTACTTCTATGGAATTTTTCTGTTGGTGTATATTCTCCAGTGTCAAAACACGTTTTTGCTTGAAAATTTTCGCTCGTTGCAGTCTTACCTGGTCAATGAATAATACATAATTTGTGTGTCTATATTTTAGATACTTTTAAGTCCTGAAGGAGTGAGTAAAGGTTGCGCTTTTATAACTTTTGCGAAGAAAGCTGGAGCTCAGGCAGCAATTCGTCAAATGCATCAGTCTGTGACAATGGACGTAAGTAGAATTTGACTGCTAATTGGGTCTATGTCTCTGCGCATCTTTTGCAAGCACTGCTAGTAATCAAGGGGAATTTGCAGTAAGATATTTTTGTCAAAAGCTCAGATTTCAATTTTTGCTCTTGCAAGAGTCCCGTTAGTATACTAGCGAAATCACGCAATACCTAGTGTAAAGGAGAATGTAAACAATGTAAGTTTTTCTCATGAATTTCTGTACGAAAATTTTTATCCGCTTGGATATTAATAAAGGGTTGCACAGTTTTCCTAATTGTGTGAACAGCCGGTTTTGTCCGCAAAAAAATGTACCAAAAGGTTTCTGTTCGTAAGTTTTTGTCCGCAGAAGCGTATAAGCTTTCGGTACCAAATTTGCGGACAAAATCGCAATATTTGGACAACAAAATATATTGTAAAAGCATGACATAAATATTTAAGTAGTAGTAATACATCAGTTTTTATTCGGTATTGTCCCCCTAGCAGAGATAGCCGGATGTAATGCATTCCTTCCGCGATTGTTTGCGCTCCATCTCGCCGCTTTGCTCGATTCAGGGCATCCTCCTTTTTTAAATTAATCTTTTCTGTATACTCTTGCGCTTCTTCCAAGTCTTTGGTCGTCCTCGCTATTTTTTCCCACTCACTTCAAGATCTACAGCAACTCTCGAAACACTATCATTCCTCCTCAGTACATGTCCAAACCATCTAACTCCATTTGCTGTTGCTAAACGATCTACCGTTTCTTTCGACCCTAGCATGTCAATCTGTTCTTTAGTCGCCTTTTTGTCTACGACTTTCCAACCGCCCATGGCTCTCATCATAGCTCTCTTCGTCCTCCTTAAAATTAAAAATTTTTTTACAAAAATGCGCGTGAGCAAAGACGTTTAAAACCGTACAAAACACGTATACTGTGTACAACGACCTTAAGATGTTTCACTGCTCATCCAAATGATTTACTTCCATAGTACGGCCTGTGTATCTAAATTATTTTTGGTGATGAAGAGAACTTACTCAGCTCACCGAGCACAAAATCAACGGATACTATGGACCAAGCGAAGTCACCTCACGGTTTTCGAATGAGCAGTCATACATAGTGATGACATGTGGTCGGCGCAAGCCATGCTTTGTGTTGGAAGCGTAAGCCAGACAGCAAATGCCTTTTACGGCCAACTATGCCACATTCAACTTCACGCTTTAAGCACCGAACTCGCTGTTTTTCTGTGACAATCCTGACGCTTAGCTTATCGCGTCACACTAACAATAATGTTTGTAACCTGTCCTTACATGTTTAATTTTTGCCTTTCGCTGCAGAATCAAGGTGAAATGGATCGTTGGAATGCTTAAGCCAGTATTCTTTTCTTCAGTTGTTGTTAATCTTTCCTTGCTGCAGCGCTTCCTATCTAACTGTTTATCAGTTTGGTTTTTCTCTTATTAATCAAACGCATCATATTTTTTCAAAATGCTAAATATTTGCCATGTCAACACATAGAGAAACAGCAGCAGCTGAATGTTCCCTTCTTTGCAGGGATGTTCTGCACCGCTCGTTGTCAAAATAGCTGACACTCCTAAAGATAAAGAACGCAAGAAAACGCAAACTCAGTTTGCCCAGCAGCTCAACCAGCTTTCAAACCAGTGGAAATCTCTGTCAGGATTAGCCGCGTTGGCACCGGTATAATGCCCTTGTGATTAAATTTTTGATAAATTTGAATATGATCTAGTCTAGCAAACCTTTGGTTTATTTTAGTGCAAAAGGCTAGGTCTTCAAACCCAACTTGTTTCGATGTAGAACAGGCATCTTATATTGCGATTTTGATAAAACACTTGTGTCGAACATGTGATGATCTTTGTAAAACTGATGTCAATGCGATAGCGTTTCTTTGTCATTTAGCAGGAAGTGCTAACACGTGTGTTATTACGTCACTGTTTAAGTTTCACTAGCAGACTTTCTGTTTTCAGGTGTTACAAAGTCTTTCAGGATATAACAACAACCTTGGAAGTGCTGGAAGTAATACAGCTAATCAGTCTGGAGGTAGGTTGTGATTTGAATTGAACAACGAGCAAATATGTTGCTACTTATTGCAATAGTGGCATGTTTTTGCGAGGGTAGACCTTTTACACCGAGTTGGCAGAAAAAAGTGATAACCCTGTTTAATCAAGAATAACTAAAAAACTAAGCCTTTCATACACATTAAATTTGATATATGTCATGAGCAGCTGGTTTTGGCAAATGGTAAACGCAGAAAGCATGAGGAAATGCGAAATTCAGGTCAAAATATTTAATGCCGGACGTTGACATATAAATTGCTTACCACGACTTTAATCGAGAAGATGGTCAATGTGGTTTCCATCCTCGGAATCAACCAATCCAAGTCTCTTTTTCCCGGAAGATATGGACATGCGAATTTCAGAAACCAGTGTTTCATCCCACTTTTATTTTGTCCTTCAGTTTCTGTTCTGTGAACTTTTCCATCCTCCCGGCATACGCTTTTTCGGTCAACGAATCCCATACACTCTAATGCATTGGATTCTAGTCAGGTGACCTTGGGGTCACTCATCCTTTTTAATGAACATTGGATTGTCCTGTTCTAGGTATTTTTGGATGACACGACTTGTATGCGAGGTGGCCCCATCTTGCTGAAAAACGTACGTATCGTCTGGATAGAGGTGTAAGGTCGGGCCGAGTGAGGAAATAGCAAGTCTGAGCTCTCCTCTGGCATTGCATATTGTGATCTGAATTTTGCATTTCCTCATTTTTCATGTGTTTATCAATGTTTTTGGTTGAAAATTTCACCACTTGACCATAACTAGCTACTCATAACATGTACCAAATTCAATTTGTATGCGAAGCTTAGTTTTTGAGTAATTCTGGAATAAATCGGGTTATCACTTTTTTTCTGCCTACCCGATAGAACAAATTGTGTCAAGATTTATTTTGGAATTTCAAGTACTGCAGTTTCACTTATTACGACCACGCAGGAGAAAATACTGTGATCTGTTTTTCCCAAGGGCAAAAGAATCGTAGCAGGCAGTGCACATACTTTTTTTGAACTCATTTGTAGCCTGTGATTGCCAGTTTCCACCTTTCGCTGTTGATAACTGACTAAAAGCCAGATCATACTTCCTAAATGCATTGTATCAAATCATTTCATTATTACATCAGCTCTGTTTCTAACTTGCGTGGTAATGATACAATTTGTATGCGTCGCTTTTTTTTTGCAAGTATAAACAGGTCTCAAATGATCGTGCTTAAGCCTAAACTTTAATCATCTACAATTATTAACTAAATCCCACCACATGCTTATAGCCTAAAGTGACACCAGTCGATCACCGATTGTATCGATTTTCCGTAAAGAATGTATTGCCTTCACCAGTCAACTGGGCGTTTAACTGTGAGCGTATTTACTTTCATCTCCACTTCTGTTTTTTAATCTCATAATTGGATTTTGAAAAATATAAACACAGCAATTTTATTACATTTTTTTCGCCAACAGGCAACTTTTACAGGAAAATGTTAGCTGATACATTCTGTTTTAAGTGGAAAATTTTTGAGTTTTTAGTATATACATGTACACTGTATTGATAGGGTTGTGAGCCGTCGTTAACGCTGTCAAAAAAGCATCTGGAAATGAATTGCTCGCTTGCTAATTAGAATCTACGGCCAAAGCAGGTGTTTAGAGGTATACGTACACCGCATCAGTACCGTATATCCCTGAACAGTACGAATCCACCGTCGAAAATAACATAATTTCATAGATGCTGCTGTTTTAGTTGCTGAACCAGTGGAGTTTTTTTGTGTCGTGTTGCTCCTGCGTGTTATGACGCCCAATTACGTCAATATTTTTTTCAGTTGGCTTGTCACCTAACGCGGTACAGCAAGCTCTGGCCCTCGTAGCTGCAGCTCAAACCTTGTTTAATAACTCTCAAACCAGCAACAATTCCATTAGTGCAGCTTCTTCAAGCAGCCTCGGTTCTGCTATGGCTTCTAGTCCAGGTACAGGTAACCAATTCATTTGTATGTGTGTTTACATGCACATTGGTTGACAACAGGTTTCTCGACTGCGCTTTCGACTTGGTAAGCCTATATTTTGTAAGTCCACACCGATGTATTCATTTCCTTTCTCTTTCTCATTTCTCTTGACTCTTTCTGCAATAGCACATTGCAATATGTTTCCATAAGTTTAACAAGAATTTTTTTGTGTTCTGATACGGCTGTGTTAGTATTAAAGCCAAAAAGCAGCTTTCTTGAAATATATTTATTAAATCAAGAAGTTAGTTACCTACTTAGTCACATGCTTTGGTTTTAGTTCCCTATCCAAGTGGTGCAATGAGCAACGGATACAATTCTGGTTGTTCTACTAGTGGAAATGCTCTTGAGCAGTTGGGTTTATCGTTAAGTTCCCAAAGTGGAATAAGTTTGGGATTGGATATGGGCCAATCAACGTCAACTTCAGGAGCTAACAATAACCTGAACCCAGCTACAGCCAACATGCTTGCCAATATGGCTGCCATTGCTCAGCCTAATTGTAAGTAGTTAATGTTAGCTCTCCGGTTTTTTACGTCTAGCACAGCAACAGCAACTTCGGACATATCATTTTACGATATGCGGTGCTTGCAAATTGATGTTGCAGTTTTAATTTATAGTTTGGTAGTGATAAATCAAATCATTATCATCAAGTGGCAATTTAACAGAAGTTTTACTGATTTTAGTAGCTTTAGAGAAACTTGACAAGACATTCTTGTGTAATGTGTTGGTCTACCGGGAATTTTACTCCGATTTATGCTGAATGTTTCTTAATTACGAGATGGAGTTATCAACGTACCACGTTCAAACTTGCTGTTTATTTTTAATCGAAAGGTGTCGTCTGGATTAAGTTGACCGCGTTAGCGCAACGCCCAAAAAAAAGGCTCATCCATTAAAACCTTGTTGCCACATAAAGTGATAATATGGCCATGCTGAGCAGTAGGTATAGGCGAGTGTGCAGTAGATTAGTTAAGTAAGCAAATCCACCTGGAGATGAGGTATGTAGAGGTCTCCAAGGGCTGCTGCTTGCGCGACTCTTTGCAAACGGTGATTGGGTTAACTATTAAAGTATTTTTCCAGCACATTACAATCATCCAATGCTACCTCATCAGTCCGGTAGTTCACCTGCAGGGAGCCATAAAGAAGGTATGTATCAGCCATGTGAGGCTACTAACATTTGCTTGAGTTTTTTGATTAAATTGCAAGATTTTCCTTGCGCTGATTTTTTTGGCAAAATCAACGAGTTATTATTGCGCTTACTTCCATTATGTCAAAGCAAATGTGTTCGAACAACAGCAGATGTACTTTTGCGTATGGCTTCAAGCGATAAAATTTGGTTGCATGTAGCAGAGGTGATTATTTTTTTAGAAATTATTGTAGCAAGCATGGCCTACTTAAACGAGAAGGCGACCAGACATTCTACCTTACAGCGCGAAAATTAGACTGGTAACATCTGCGTATCAGTTTGTTTACCTTTCACGTTTACGAGATTTTACGCCAGCTTTACAAAGGAATAGTAAGGGAAACTTATTTTATTTGTAGGATCAAAATTGTTCTAATACGCCTCTGCCTAATATTTGATGACAGTCAATCAATCAAATAGATTGTGTAAAAGTAAAAGTTTATCAAAAACAGCACATACTTAAGCTCTGAACAGCGCAAAGTATAAGATTCTTAGTGCATTAAAATCATTAAGTAAAAACTATATTGTGCATTGTGCCGCCTTTTAAGTTAGAAGTAGACAATACTGTAGTCGCTAAGTTTTATTCCAGTCATGTGTATCGTGTGTTTCTTTGCCTTTCTTTAAATTGTTTTACAACTTCTCTTTGCACTTGGCTGTTGACAAGTTTTTAGGCGTTATTGAAATAGACGTTACAAATTGTGCGGCTGATAAACTTGTTTTCAAGGTGGTTGTCACACAGAAATGATCGAGGCAAATCATTAAATTTTATTACATTTTCTGCAGCAACTCTTTCATGTTGGTCATTCTTGCGAATAATATATTCGCATAGATCCAGCATAATCGCATAGGAATGCTGGCAACGAAGAGTAGCGCAACATCAAGGCAAGTTGCAAAAGTTTTGACGTGAATTTTGGTCTGTCATCACGTTTTTTGTATCGAGTTTGCTATAGTTCAGCCATGATATTTGTGGCTCTGTTATCTGAAAAGCTTGTGATGTATGGTCGAAACTTTTCCAGATACAACTTTTTTGTCAGTCGACAATACTTTCCACAAACCATGGAGGGAGGGGTTTAGGGGAGCCAGAGAAGAAAAGCTTAACATGAAGATCGTTATCAATTACGATTGGTTCAGTAACTGTTGGAATGTCAAATGTCGTGCAATTTTCCAGTTTGTAAAACACTGCTCTACTTTTATTAATTTGCAACTTGCAACCATTGGGACACAGGCTTTTACCAATGCTGGAAAAATCTGAAATTTTGTCATGGTCATTAAAATCATCAAGCTGATCAGGTAGAGCAGTTACTCCACTTGGAGGCTTTTTTTGGGTTTTGGGTCTAGGCATAACTGACGGGTTATGGATTCATTGCCAGAGTGCATAAAAGGAACTGGTTGTAATTCCCATCCTAACGTTGTTGTTACCTCACCCTTTCCGAGGGATAAGGGCATGGCAAAAGACTATGGAGCCCCAGAAGCCAGGTAACTCCCCAAGGTCTGGACCAGAAGTCTTAAAGAGACAGAGAGTCGCCAAAGATCGAGCGGCGCAGAGAGTCCGTAGCTGGGCAGTGCAGAATGAGATGAGAGGTGTCCTGGGACGAGTGTCCGCAGGCGCTGCAGGAAGGATTCTCGATTCTGCCAAACCTGAAGAGACGAGAGCTTAACAGAAGACTGTGTCCGTTGCAGCGTAAACGAGAGGGGACACATCGAACATGACGAGGGAGCACAAGTTTCTCGGTGGAAATCGAGGAAACCTGTCTGTTGAAGAATTTAGATGAGACACTACGCCTCCAGTTCGAGAAAAGTGGATATAAGAAATAAGAGGAGAGAGACTACAAGGGATTTCAGAGGGTGCAAGCAGCGCTCCCCGCCTGGCCAGCTCATCAGCGGCGTCATTCCCCGGGAAAAACGAGTGTCCGAAGATCCATTGTAGCCTAATAGAACAGGGGGAGAGTGAAGACCCTTCCTGCCAGATCTGTCCGAGAGATTGAAATAGAAGGAAAGAAGCAGAAGAGGAGTGGGTGGCGAGAACAGAACGAGAGCCAGATAGGAGGAGAAGAGAAGAGAAATGGCAGACTTGCTGGTGCTGCCGAGACCAGCAAAGAGCTTCCAGAATGGCGCAGGCTTCAGCAGAAAAACTTGAACATACTGGGCCTGCTGAAAAGAAAGAGTGGCTTCAGTGCCACCGAGAAAGCAGTTGGCAAGAACGCCGCAGCTGACTTTGCCAAAGGGAACAGAGGCATCGGTCCAGAGCACCAGATCGTGGGAAGGGAGAGAGTCAAGGTGAGTGAGAGCTGCATCTTGACGAGAGTGAGGGAGATATAGCGAAACCACGGAGAGGATGAACTCCACTGTGAAGGAAGAGGTTTCCAAGGAGGAAAGGGAGGGCAAGCAAGAAGAGCATTCCTAAGGGAAGTAAAAGGAAGCATGAGCGGGTGAGTGGTGCAAAGGCTCTCCAGGACGATCTGCCGAGTCTTGGTTCACTCTCAAGTCTGGCCAAACCTGAAATAGGAAAGGAGGTTGGGAGACGGAGAGCCCGCTCATGAGATAAAAGAGTAAAATGAGCCAGAGTGACTTGTAGGGAAGATAGAGAAGCCTTGGAGAAAAGAAGTAGGATAGGGCACGACGAGAGGCAGCCGGTGATGGCACGACTAGCCGCTCGCTGGAGGCGTTCCAATTTGGTGATAGTGGTAATGCTTAAGAAAGGAAACTATCCGTGTGAGGCAAATGTGAGAAGGGGCTGAAGAAAAGATTTATACAGAAGAGGGAGGGACTTCTGAGAGTGGCCCCATGAGGAAGCAGAGATACAGCGTGAGGCCTTGAGACGTGGGAAAAACTTGGCCTTCAACGAAGATACATGTTTTGAAAAGGAAAGAGTGCGGTCGAAGGTGACCTCAAGAAAGGTTGGAGTGGGATTGGAACGGAGGCGGGAGCCGAGTAGGAGGAGGTTGGGCTGGAGGTTAGCTTTGTGGGAACCCACTAAGAAGAAGGAGACCTCACATTTGCTCAGATTGAGAAGAAGACACCAGTACTACGACCAGCGCTCCAATCGAAACAGAGCTCCTTGTGTGGCCTCCACCACAGTGGGGACCGAGGGGAGGAGGACCAAATGGCCAGATCGTCAGCGTAAAGAGAGCAGCTGACGGAAGAAAGCAGAGAGGCCGGAAGATCATTGATGGAAAGAGAGAAAAGTACAGGCCCAAGAACGGATCCTTGCGGAACACCTCGACGGACTCGAAAGGAGCGGTTTTGTAGTGTTGAAAAACCGCACAAGCGCACCTATCAGAAAGGAAAGATCGAAACCAACGAGCAAAGCAAAAAAGGAGGCTAGCCAAAATGAGTTTGTGGAAAAGGGCGGGATGCCAGACAGAGTCAAAAGCTTTAGAAAAATCAATAGTAGAGAGGATTGTCCGAGAGCGCGGCCTGGGTTTGTTAAACCCATCCGAAATGGACTGAGAAAGATACAGAATTTGATCGAGTGTAGACCGTCCAGAACGGAAACTGGCCTGGCGGGGAGAGAGAATGGAATTAGACTCCAGAAAGAAGAGTAGACGCGATAGAACGATGCGTTCAAACAGCTTTGATACGCAGGAGGTGAAAGAGATAGGCCGGAAGGAAGCAGGAGAGTCGAGAGGTTTTCCCATCTTGTGTATGGAAATAATAGAAGATGTCTTCCAAATGGAAGGAGAGGAATGCAAAGACCAGGAAAGATTGAAAATGTGAAGAAGAAAATCCATGCCAGAGCGAGGAAGGTGCTTTAGCATAGGATAGGCAACTTTGTCTAGGCCAGTGTCAGTGGACGAGGAAAAGTTGGAGGCAGCTGCAAGAAATTCAGCGAGGGAAAAGGGTGAACAGAAGGAAAAGTGAGACTCCTCAGAGCACGTGGCTCGGCAGAGCTCAGAAAGGTAGCCTCAGGCTCTGCTACGCAGGGCCTTTGTCTGGGAGACAGAAAAGTGGGATCTCAAGTAATCGACGAAGATCGAAGGCGATTTTCTGGGAGAGGAACAGTTGGGGAAGTTACAAGAAGAGGAACATGACGAAGAGAAGCCAGCAACAGAGCAAAGAAGAGAGTGCACAGATTTAAGGTTAATTTGGGCGAGAGAGAAGAGCAAGTCGCTTGCCGTGCCCCAGCCTTGGCCTTGGCGATTGACGAAGCGTGTCGATAAGCGGAGATGTAGGCCTGGCGATCTTCGTCATTTCTGTGAGCTGCAGTGAGAACCTTGCTTCTTTCACTAACTGCATCTTCCACTTCAGCAGACCACCAGGTTTTAGAATGGCGTTTGATGCGGCCGAAGGGAATGGAAGATTTGGCCGCATTCAGTGTCAGAGAAGTGAAGACAGTAGCAGCAGAGGAAAGAGAAAGAGACGAGTATTCCTCTGCAGAAGGACAGTGAGAAGCAAATCATCCCACCAAGCTTTCTGAAAGTTAAAGGAAGGAGGACGCTCGTTGGGGCGAAAGACCAGAAAGAGGGACAGATAGAAGAATTGGTAGGTGGTCAGAACCCAGGTCTTGAAGCACCTCTCAGGAGCAAGTAAGAGCGAGAGAGGAGGGAGCAAAGGATATGTCAGGAGAGGGGCGATAGAAAAGAGTAGGTATGTCAGGGTCATTGAGGGGGAGGAGGTCAGAAGAGATTGCCCAATCGAATACTTCCTCCCCACGAGGGACAGAAGTACCTCTTGAGTCCCAGAGGGGGTGATGGCAATTAAAGTCCCCCAGAATAATGAGATTTCTGGAGGAAAAAAGAATAGAGGGAAAAAAGAAGTCGGTTCTGCCATCTGACAGAGAAGAGCAAATAGGGGGAGTGTAAACTGAAGGAAGTAAGGAAAGAGAGTAAGGAGGAGCAAATTGAGGAAAGAGAGTAAGGAGGAGTTGTTTGGAGAGATTTGGATCCCTACATAATCAGAGTAGGGGTCAAGCAAAGAGAGAGAGGATGTTAAAAGTTCAGAAAAGGATAAGCCCTGTCTGACGAAAATGATGACGTTGCCGCTATAGTGCCAGAACCGGGAGTGTGTGCGATCAGATCGCAGAGTAGAGAATCCAGGGATCTCTAAAAGAGGAAGATGGGTTAAGGTTAGATTCCTGAATACAGATAAGGTCAACAGGATGGGAAGAAAGAAAATGTAGCAGTTTAGTGCTCCTGGCTCGGAGACCACCAACATTCCATTGAAGAACCCGGAGGGAGTCATGGAGAGGAAGCAGGAGGTGTAGAAGGACAGCCAGGAGCAAGAGGTAGTGGCGAGAGAGCAGAGGAAGAAGAGACAGAATGGGCAGAAGGGGGATTAGAGGTTTGAAAGCGAGGGTGGGGCGGAAGTGCTGCATTAGCAGAAGGGGGGCCAGGTTTAACAGTGGAGGTATACAGGCTGAAGGAGTCGGAGGGGGAAGTCACAGTGTTACAATGAGGTGTAACGGTGGAAGTCACAGTGTTAGAAGCAGGGGGCAGCTCCAGGAATGAGAGCTGCCAAGAGTTCTAAATTTGGAGAGGGAGAGTCGTGAGCACCTTAGATCGACCCATTTGGAGCAAGTACCGCATTGCACTGACTTACCTCGCCTGGTCACATTTCCAGCGCACACTGAGCAAGGAAAGATGGGTCCAGGGTTGGGATGAACGTTACCGCTCATCAAGAGAAGAAGAATGAGGAGACAAAAACGGGCATGAAAAAGGCAGGAGAAAGGAGAAGACAAGCGACTGATTTTAGAAAACCCGTGTGCTGCCCTTCTGCGGTCTTTCAGGGGGCAGCATAGCGAAAAAATGGTTCCAGTGGAGTGCCCGGAATAACTGGAACCCTCGGGAAGGCCAGCAGCCATTTCGACCCAACTTCAACAGGGTTAGGGACCGCACCGCGTCGTTGAGGCAGCTGTTGATTGGTGGAGGTAACGTTGCTCGTTTGCCAACTTTAAAAACTTTTTTTTCAAAATGTTTGGAACAAACACCGGAACGTCGCGTCGGAGCCCAGTCTCCTCTATTCATAAACCTAATCCACTTTCTGTTTAATTCTGGGTTTTTCTAAGGAATATGAAATACTGGGAATTTTTCAGGAATAACATTAATTTTATACTGACGCTTTTTCTACCCGTTTTGCAATAGGCAACAAACTTATATTTACTATGATTACGTCAAAACAATTATTGAAAGTACCTAAAACAAGGTAAACTCTTTGCATAGATTGCTTTGAACTTGAAGAACAGTCGTACTTACAGGAGTGGAAATCAAAATTGGTCTTGCGTTTTAATACTGTTATATTACGTGCAGCTAGCTTGCTAGAGCTCGAATAAACGAGCTAAGCATTCTTCAAAATGAATACGATAAACTTAGGTTAACAGCTTTGTAGTCAGAATTAAAGACTTTATCCATGGCTTCATCTACCATGATGTTTATCTAACGGTACTATTAGCTTTTTTGTAAATGTCCTACCAACACTCGTACATTATGAGTAACTTACAGCAAATTAACAACTAATAACAAAAGCTAGAACAGCAGATATGAGTTAATTTCTTCCACCTAACTGGTCTTTTTGAACTGTGCTATGCATCCTAGCACTGTTTAAACGGCTCGAGAAAACAACCCTGCAAAAGCACTTTGTTGAGAGATTGTGAAGGATTAGCTCTGCTGGAAACCAACAGTTGAAGAAAAGTAAACAAGTGTCGCGCAAATGTTACCCGTCTAATTTTCGCGCTGTAAGGTGGAATGTGTGGCCGTCTTTTTTAAGAAGTCAAGCGCTCATAATTCTTCCAATTAATTGCTAAAAGTTTTGCGCAAACGCTAAGTTATTAAAAAGTTTATAAACTCTTAAGATCTATTAAAGCCAAGGCTATTGCTTCTGTAAAAATGTACAATATAAAAAGTTTTAATAAGTATTTAGTATAAATTTCTTTTCACATCATACAACGGATTAATATTCTCGCCGCCTTTGCATCGGGTAGTGACTGATATACTTTTGTTTAGGTCCCGAAGGTGCAAACTTGTTCATATACCACCTACCATCCCACTTCACTGATCACGAACTAATGCAGGCTTTCCTTCCGTTTGGAACGGTCATTTCTGCTAAAGTTTTCATCGACAAGCAGACCAACTTAAGCAAATGCTTTGGTAAGTACTGAAAATTTATGTGAAATTGAATGGAACTGCATAGTGCGCACTGTGTCAACCACGAGACCTTATCACTGCAGTAGTTCATCAACAATTGACCCAGAGGCTTCAAGATAAAGCAGGTTGGGAGTTACACATATTGGACTTAAGCTAGACCCACAGTAGTGGAAACGTGGCACATTACAAAGCCGAGTCATTCCTGAAGTGAATGGCTGGCTTTTTGCATGAACTGAAATGCCGTAGATGTTGACAATTGGCCGTGGAACAAACTGCATAGTTGCTGGGCAATTTGTTGTAGTTAAGTGGCATAAGATCATGGTTTCTTGTGTACTAAAGCAGGTGTGCGCAAGCTTTCCATTAATGCAGGCACATTACAGAATTTTTATCACCTACGGCGGCCAGGAAAACAAGATAGTTTTTATGAATTACAGGCTACAGAATTGAATACTTTCATTTTGAGTTTTTTTTCTCATAGCAATTGCGTTTTTTTTTTTGGAGATCAACTTTTGGATATTAAATTTTTTGATTTTTAAGGAATATTTTTGTTGGAACAAAGGCTTTTTACCGTGTTTGTTAAGATGATCTTTTGATCTAAGATACAGGTGGAGAAGGGGAAAAACGACAATTCAACTAAGAATTTGCCCAAAATTTAGTAAAAACAGCCCAAAATATGTGCAAAGCAATGACAACAGTATTGATTGTTAGAAGTGCATCTCCAAATATAGGCTAGTAGTTTCTCAGCATTAACAAAGTCGTCAAAAGGGTCCATGGCTTAAGAACACCGTTTAATCTTTTAACTGCATAACCAGTGCACGACTCTTAACTTACATTGCAAGAGATATGTGTGCATTTGCGCACGGCTTCAAAATTTAATTCTCACGGTCGCAGGTTGTGCATTTCTGTGCTTGAGGTTATGAGTTTATGGTCACGTCGGCTTTGCGTCCTTGAGCGATTGGGAAATTCACTTAATTCTAATCTCACATATTGCAGCGCTTTGTGGAAACGTACTGTGCCAGTAGCAGTTGTTGCTTCAATGCTGGTCGAACTAAACACAACGTTCTAGCACCGTTAGGTTTGATTTGGCTGCTGGACTAAGGCTTATTGTAAATAGTAATAACCTTGGTAGTGCATAGGTTAATGTTGATTACTTTCAGGTTTTGTGAGTTATGACAATGCACTGTCAGCACAGCATGCCATTCAATCGATGCATGGCTTCCAAGTTGGCGTTAAACGCCTCAAAGTTCAGCTCAAACGCAGCAAAGGGGATAACAAGCCGTACTAATCCATGCTTTTGCCATCAGATTGAGTAGTATAGTAACTTCTTTTAGGCTTATTGTCAAAACTTTTTTTGCACAGTACATTTTTATAACAGTATTAGAAGGTTAACTACAGTAATCAAATAAAATACCGTCTTAAGGATTATACATACATTTATACGTACTATGTAAACGCCTGCTGTTACCGTTCAATGCCCATGTGTAAGAACTATGGTCATAGGTTAGCATATGTTCGTGTGAGCTAAGAAATCCGGTGAAGAGTTTCATTTTGAAACTACAAACCGACGGTTTCGAAAAAGGGTTGTAGGCGGCATACTTTCATCATGCCGCTATGCATATCGGTGGCACGCAACTTAAGTTAGTCTGTGAACTTGTTCAAGAAAATTGCTTTCAAGACAAAGCACCCGTGAAAACCTAGAACTAGTCCTTCCATTTTGCTTTGAAGGGCTGAAGTTGTGAAAGTGTAAACGTCGTTTGTAATTTCCATACTCGTTGATTGTCACGGCTGTAAGATTAAATTATTTGCTACTTTGTGTCTAACTTATATATAAATATATATTCTAGTTTTCAAATGTTGTTTAGTTGTATATTTTTACTTGCATTATTTTTTTATTGACGGTGGTTAAAGTTACGCCAGTGGCGCAGTAAAATGATTTTGCAGTAGAAGGAGGGGTGTCTTGATACGTATTTTGAAGCAAACACGTCATTTTTACGTTGGCTTGTCGGAACCAGTTTGCGCGCGCTCGTATTGCGAACACTGTAAAGAGCTACTAGGTAATTTTGTACGCATGATTTTATTTTACCGCTAATTTTCCTTGCGGATTTTTCTTTCTACATCTTTTTTGTTATACTGCGAGTCTGTGCGCAATTGAGAACTGGCGATTTGACTTCTTAATGAATGTTGAAGCTTGTGTAGTATCAGCGGAGACGTTGTAGCTTCGTTTTAAGAATTTTATTGTTCTGTGTTACAAATTAGTTTAGTTATGTTCAATTTTTTCATGCTATCTATTTGCTGTAGCAGTTTTCTTGTTACATTTCGATTTGATGTTTTATTAAAGATAAACTTAACTATTCTTCTAACACGGTTTGTTCTGTATGACATGTGTGTTCGTGTTGTCTTAAAAACATAAAAGCAAACCAGACCAAGTCGTGATGATTAGAGTTTGAGGATAAAGTTGACATGGGCTGGATCGTAATGTAGGACTTGCTAGTTAAATGCCTTAATGGGTTCATTGGGGTGTTTCATAATTTCACCACTTTCGACTTTTCAAACGGCTATCAAGTTTTTTGATTGGATTTTTGATGCTGATTACGAATTTGGCATTGTTTTTGTATTATGACGTCATCTTCATGGTGCCCCGTGCGATTATTAGGTCATTTTTTGCTGTTTTTTTTTTAATATCTGGAGAATCATTTGCCATAGAAACATGGGGTTTGTTTCAATTGACGCAGAATGGTCGATTTCCTATATGTCTTTAATACATTATTCAGTCGTATCTGCACCAAAAAAGTAGTTATTAACAAAAACGTATTTTTTATGATTTGGGACAATTTACATGCCAGATAATACCAGTTTAAATCATACTGCATAAAATACTTAGCAAATTGGCATAAACTGTTATAACTTTTATCAATTACACATAGAGCATTGAACAAACGTTCAAATACAACAATACCTTGTTTGAGGAGGGGGGGGCTTAGACAAAAACTTCAGCAAAAAGGTTTAGACTGGTCGCTAAACCCATTATAGATGCTAAATTTTGAAAAAATCAGTGTCATGCATCATAGTATTTAGATTTCACTTATTCATTAGATTGGATGAATTGTTGCAACCAATAGAGATTTATTCAAAAACATAACAACACCACAGTATTTACAAAAAACAACGATAACACAAAAATGGTACACTCACGACCATAACTCAATAAGGATACCAAATAATAGCACTAGGAAAAGTGGCAACCAATAGTTAATGTAATTCACAGCAATGACGGCGAAACTATCATTTCTACTAAATAGAAATGGGCAAAGTTGTTAAAAAGCTGGGCTAGCTGTTTGGTTAACAAAATGCAGACTTACATAAAAAGACAAACTTGTTGATGGCTTAGCATAAAAGTGATCCTAAAAAACAATTGCAATATACTGCAAGTTTAATCTTAGCCTATTGGCTATAAATACACAGAAATTGAACACCACCACTCACTCTATATTACATAAAATCGCACGCATACGCATGTCGGTTTTATTTGGATGTGAAAGGGAATCAAGAGTTGTATTTTGAACAACACCTTTTAGTTTGACGATCAACTTTTTAGTAGCTCTGTTGTTATTTCTGATCCTTTTCCAATGTGCTATTGGTATCTCGGAGCATACGATGCCAGGAGCGGTTCTGCTCTCACTTGTAAAAAAATCTCTTAGGCAAGCTTTTTGACCTTAAAGTAGTTTTCGGGCATCTAGAGAATCTGGATAATGAGATGTTTTCACAGCTTCTATGGAATACGGCGATACTTTCGCGAAAACACTAAGAGCAGCATCTACTAGCGACATCCATTGTAGCCTACAGCATACCCGTAGAAATATTTCAGAACGACATCTGCTAGTTCGGAATCAATTTCATGATATGCCAACAAAAAATCACGCTGAAAAAGTGTGATTCTTGGACCTTCAGCTGCCGATGGTTTCAAATAAATCAGCAAAAATGAAGGCACATATACCGAAATTAACCTAATTAATTTCAATTTTTGGTAATCATCCAAATGGCAGATATCAAAAATCAATAAACGGAGATATGCTCCCGCTGTTGTGATCCATCTTGCATAGCATGCTGTTGCTTGTAAGCCAAAAGAGGCTTCATATTTTCTGGAACTTCCATCAAAATATAGCAAGATGAAGCAAGAAAGCACATGTGATGATTTCTGAATGAATGATGTGTTGTTGTTGGTGGTGGTTACCCGACCCCTTCCAAGGGATGGGGGCATGGTTGGAGACTATGACCCCCAGAAGCGGGGCAACTCCCCAAGGTTTGGACCAGAGGTCGTAGAGGGAAAGAGAGTTGCCAAAAGTCCGTAGCTGGGCAGTGCAGAATGAGATGAGAGGTGTCCTGGGACGAGTGTCCACAGGCGCTGCAGGAAGGATTCTCGATTCTGCCAATCCTAGAGAGATAAGAACTTAACAGTAGGCTGTGTCCGTTGCAGCATAGACGAGAGAGGACACAGCGAGCATGACGAGGGAGCACAAGTATCTCGGTGGAAATCGAGGGAACCTGTGTGTCAAAATACTTCGATGAGACAATCCGAGAAACGACAAGAGTGGATACGAGAGATAAGAAGAGAGAGACTACAAGGGATTGCGGAGGGCGCAAGCAGCGCTCCCCGTCTGGCCAGCTCGTCAGCCGCGTCGTTTCTCGGGAGAAACGAGTGTCCGGGAACCCGTTGTAGTCTGATAGAACAGGGGGAGAGTGAAGACAATTCCTGTCAGATCTGCCACAGAGTTTGAGATGAGAGGAAAGCTGGAGGAGAGGACAGAACGAGAGTCAGATAGGAGGAGAAGAGAAGAGAAATGGCAAACTTGTTGGTGCTGCCGAGACCAGCAAAGAGCGTGCTGAATGGCGCAGGCTTCAGCGGAAAAACTTGAGCATGCTGGGCCTGCTGAAAAGGAAAGAGTAGCCTCACTGCCACAGATAGAGCAGTTGGCAAGAACGCCGGAGCCGCCCTTGCCAAAAGAAGAAAAAACAGAGCCGTCTGTCCAGAGTACCAGGTCATGGAGGGGAGAGAGTCAAGGTGGGCGAGAGCCGCACCTTGGCGAGAGAGAAGAGGATCAGAGCGAGAGCAAGGAGAGGGAAGGTTGGACTCCACCGTGAAGGAAGGCAGATTCCAAGGAGGAGACGGAGGGCAAGCAAGAAGAGCATTCCTAGGAGATGTAGAAGGAAGCATGAGCGGGTGAGTGGACGCAAAGGCTCTTCAGGACGATCTGCCGAGTCTTGGTTTCACTCCAAGTCTGGCCAAACCTGAAATAGGAAAGGAGGTTGGGAGACGGAGAGCCCGCTCATGAGATAAAAGAGTAAAATGAGTCAGGGTCACTCGCAGGGGAAGCAAAGAAGTCTCGGAGAGAAGAAGTAGGATAGGGGAGGACGAGAGGCAGCCAGTGATGGCGCGACTGGCCGCTCGCTGGAGGCATTCCAATTTGGTGAAATTGGTAGCGCTTAGGAAAGGAAACTATCCGGGTGAAACGTAAGTGAGACGGGCCGAAGAAAAGATTTATACAGAAGAGGGAGGGACTTCTGAGAGTGGCCCCATGAGGAAGCAGAGATACAGCGTGAGGCCTTGAGACGTGGGAAAAACTTGGCCTTCAACGAAGATACATGTTTTGAAAAGGAAAGAGTGCGGTCGAATGTGATGCCAAGAAAGGTTGGAGTGGGATTGGAACGGAGGCGGGAGCCGAGTAGGAGGAGGTTGGGCTGGAGGTTAGCTTTGTGGGAATCCACTAAGAAGAAGGAGACCTCACATTTGCTCAGATTGAGAAGAAGACACCAGTACTACGACCAGCGCTCCAATCAAAACAGAGCTCCTTGTGTGGCCTCCACCACAGTGGGGACCGAGGGGGAGGAGGACCAAATGGCCAGATCGTCAGCATAAAGAGAGCAGCTGACGGAAGAAAGCAGAGAAGCCGGAAGATCATTGATGGAAAGAGAGAAAAGTACAGGCCCAAGAACGGATCCTTGCGGAACACCTCGACGGACTCGAAAGGAGCGGCTTTTGTGATTTAGAAAAACCACACAAGTGCGCCTATCAGAAAGGAAAGATCGAAACCAACGAGCAAAGCAAAAAAGGAGGCTAGCCAAAATGAGTTTGTGGAAAAGGGCGGGATGTCAGACAGAGTCAAAAGCTTTAGAGAAACCAATAGTAGAGAGGATTGTCCGAGAGCCCGGCCTGGGTTTGTTAAACCCATCCGAAATGGACTGAGAAAGATACAGAATTTGATCGAGAGTAGACCGTCCAGGGTGGAAACTGGCCTGGCGGCGGAGAGAATGAAATTAGATTCCAAAAAGAAGAGTAGACGCCATAGAACGATGCGTTCAAACAGCTTTGATACGCAGGAGGTGAAAGAGATAGGCCGGAAGGAAGCAGGAGAGTCGAGAGGCTTTCCCATCTTGTGGATGGAAATAATAGAAGATGTCTTCCAAATGGAAGGAGAGGAATGCAAAGACCAGGAAAGATTGAAAATGTGAAGAAGAAAATCCATATGAGAGTAAGGAAGGTGCTTTAGCATAGGATAGGCAACTTTGTCTAGGCCAGTGTCAGTGGATGAGGAAAGATTGGAGGCAGCTGCAAGAACTTCGGCGGGTGAGAAAAGAGAGCAAAAAGACGATCACGGGGCACGTGGCTCGGCAGAGCTCAGAAAGGTAGCCTCTGACTCTGCTACGCAGGGCCTTTGGCTGAGAAACGGAAAAGTGAGATTTCAGGTAAGCGGCATAGACCGAAGGCGATTCCCTGGGTGAGGAACAGTTGGGGAAGTTACAAGAAGAGGAACATGACGAAGAGGAGCCAGCGATAGAGCGAAGGAGAGAGTGCACAGAGTTAGGATTAGATTTGGGTGAAAGAGAAGAGCAAGTCGTCTGCCATGCCTCAGCCTTGGCCTTGGCGATGACTGACGAGGCGCGTCGAGAAGCGGAGATGTAAGTCTGGCGATCTTCATCACTTCTGTGAGCGGCAGCAAAAGCCTTGCTTCTTTCACTAACTGCATCTTCCACCTCAGCAGACCACCAGGTTTTAGAATGGCGTTTGATGCGGCCGAAGGGAATGGAAAATTTGGCCGCATTCAGTGCCAGATAGGTAAGAGAGTGGCTGCAGAGGAAAGAGAAAGAGACGAGTATTCCTTTGTAGAAGGACAGTGAAAGTCAAAGTAGGACGCAAAGCCATCCCAACGAGCTTTCTGGAAATTGAAGGAAGAGGGCGCTCGTTGGGGTGATAGGCTGGGGAAAGAGGGACAGATAGGAGAATTGGTAGGTGGTTAGAACGCAGGTCCTGAAGCACTTCCCAGGAGCAACAAAGCGCAAGAGTGGAGGGAGCAAAGGAGATGTCAGGAGAGGAGCGACTGCCAGAGGGGCAATGGAGAAGGGTGGGTGTGTCAGGGTCATTGAGGGGGAGGTGGTCAGAAGAGATGACCCAATCGAATACTTCCTCTCCACGGAGTCGGAAGTACCTTTTGAGTCCCAGAGGGGGTTATGGCAATTGAAGTCCCCCAGAATAAAGAGATTTCTGGAGGAGGGAAGAATAGAGAGAGAAAAGGAGTCGGTTCTACCATCCGTTTGGGAGGAGCGAATAGGGGGGGGCATACACATTAAGAAAAGAGAGCGAAGGGGAGTTGTTAAGAGAAATGTTGACCCCTGCGTAATCAGAGTAGTGGTCAAGCGAAGAAAGAGAGGATGTTGAAAGTTCAGAAAAGGATAAGCCCTTCATGACGAAAATGATGACGCCGCCGCTAGCGTGCGTGGCATCAGGAGAGATTGCCAGACCGGGAGTGGGTGCAATCAGAGCGCAGAGCAGAGAATCCAGGAATCCGGAAAGAGGAAGATGACTTAAGATTTGATTACTGGATGCAGATAAGGTCGGCAGGATGGGACGAAAGAAAGTGAAGTAATTCAGTGCTCCTGGCTCGAAGACCTCCAGCATTTCATTGAAGAACCCTGAGAGAGTCAGGGGGAGAGGAGGCAAAGAAGGACATCCAGGAGCAGGGGATGGTGGTAAGGGGGAAGAGGGAGGAGATATAAAATGGGCAGATGGGGGGCAAGAGGTTTGGAGCCGAGGGTGGGGAGAGAGTGTAGCATTAGCGGTGGGGGGGCCAGATTGTATAGTGGAGGTATACATGTCGGAGGAGTTCGAGGAGGGAGTCACAGTGTTACGGCAGGGGGGCAGCTCCAAGAGTGAGAGCTGCCAAGAACTCTGAATTTGGAAAGGGAAATTTTTGAGCACCTTAGATCGACCCATTTGAAGCAAGTGCAGCCTTGCACTGACTTGCCCCGCCAGGTCACATTTCCAGCGCACACAGATGAGGCCAAGGTTGAGATGAACGTTAAGAGAAGGAGGAGAATGAGGAGACGAAGAAGGGCAAGAGAAGAGCAGGAGAAAAGGAAAAAAGAAAACAGGCGATCGATTTTTAAAAAGCTGTGTGCTGCCCTTCTGCGGTCGTTCAGGGGGCAGCATGGCAAAAAAATGATTCCAGTGGAGTTCCTGGGGTAACTAGAACCCTCGGGAAGGCCAACAACCATTTTGACCCAACCCAAACGGGGTCGGGGACCGCACCACCATATTGAGGCGGCTGTTGATTGGTGTAGTGAATGAATGATCGTTTCTTTGCTCTTTTTCATCGGAGAAACCACTCAATCTTTTTCCTTAAATGAAGAGATGCTTTTTAGTGACAGGAACCACAAGTTTTTCTCGATCTTCAGGTTTACTCATACCAGGCTTCCGAATATCACCAAAGTACTTCATCAGTGATCCGTCTTCCATAATTCCTGGTCCTCTCATTTTGCCTTCAATTTTGCAATGGCCTGAGTAAAGTAAATTTCATTCACATGAAACAAACATTTCAGTGAATGAATATTACGATCACGATGCAACTTGTAAGAGTCAGCCAGCCACTTATATATACACCAGATATTTTACTTGTGTTTAAAGCCGTAGTATCCGACATTACTGAATAAATAATTTAAAAAAAAAATTTAAGATTGAGATAGAACCGAAAAGTTCTGTTATTGATATTATTATCATATATTAAAACGCGACAGTGATTTTATTCTCTGGCTGCAAATGGGTTGTTCCTGATCAGTTTCAGCGTTATTTCAGGTTTTTGCAAGGACTTGCTCTCTATGTTTGTTGAATACCATACCTTTTGATTCGGATAATATCATTTTTCTAGACGACCGTTGATCTTTCAGAAACTCTAGTTCTTTTTCGGGTATTCTGTCATCAAATTTACATGTGCATAGTAATTTACCTCGATATGTACCAACAATTTCAAGAATCTCGCACCGGCATCTGGACAAGTCGAAAAGTTTATCAAATCGATCTTCGTTAATGGAACACTTAAATTTTTTTAGCTCGTTTTCTTGTGGTTGGAAACTTTTCAATTACATTTTTTAGCTTATTCTGGGTACTCTTTGCCTCGATCACGGCTAAACTAGCTTTTCTCCATAAATCTACAAAATTGCTAATCACTACCTGTTTTATGCCATTGAACCCTGGTCCCTTAGCTGAGAATTCAGATTCTGCCTCCATCAAAACTTGCCGAACATAATAGAAGTGCTTAATAACCTCCCTATTTTTGGGTAATGTACCCACCAACTTTTTTCAGAATAGCAAAGATTCTATCTCACTAGATTTTAGAGATGCCATACTAAGGTTTTACTTTTGTTAAAAGTGTAACTGATGCTGCGATGCTGCCAATAATTTTTTATGCTAGCTGGTTGAATGATGTTTTCAAATGCACGCAATTATCGTTTAGTTGCCGATCAAACAATTGTCGTGTGACGAAATAGCTACTTCATAGCAAAAATTAGTTTTGAAGAGATTCGATTATGAAATATTTGATCCTTTTTGCCAACACGCAAAAATACATAAAAACACGTTTTTGTTAATAACTATTTTTCTCGTGCAGATACGACTGAATGATGTATTAAAGACATATAGGAAATCGACCATTCTACGTCAATTAAAACAAACCCCATGCTTCTATGGCAAATGATTCTCTAGATACTAAAAAAAACAGCAAAAAATGACCTAATAATCGCACGAGGCACCATGAAGATGATGTCATAATACAAAAATAATGCCAAATTCGTAATCAGCGTGAAAATCCAATCAAAAAACTTGATAGCCATTTGAAAAGTCGAAAGTGGTGAAAATATAAAACACTCTAGGGTTTATGCAGTATTGAGTAAACTTACCAAAAAAGGAAAAAATAGCAACACTCTTCGCATGGCTGCACGGCGTTTATAGTAGGTTTACATTGATAATTCCATATCAGTGGTTATCTGGGGCGGAGTGCAGCCCCAAATAAGCGCGTTGGACAAATAGTAGGCAGGGTGACTTAAGGGGAAACCTCGACAAAATGTAGTCCCAAGTCACGATCAGGAACATTGTTACAGCGCAAAATAATACATTGAATAGTTTAATTTAATCCAGTTTTTCGGGGCTAAAGGTTGCTCTGAGTGTATGATTCAAGGGTCAAGTTGATCAGAATTTATACAGTATAGACTCCTTGGCGGCAAAGTCTGTTAGGCAACAGCGTATAAGTGGGTATGGAGAGGTTTGGTTTGGTACAATCTGGCTAGTATGCTGCGAAAAATTTATTGACCAAAATGGAAACACAATTCACGAAGCTAGCTATGCATTTAGCAAACTGCAGACAGTGATACCGTTTCGACCTATTAGGTCTCTTCAGTGCAGTTGGTGACCGACAAGCAGCTGGAGGCTTTTAATAAAGCATAGCTTAGTTTGCTACACTTGTGTGACTTACACTAGGTCACTGCCTAGCTTCTTGTCCTTCACCGCCTAGCTTCTTTTCGGTCACCAACTGCACTGAAGAGACCTGATAAGTCGAAACAGTGTCTTTTAGTATAGCATAGCTTAGACCGCCACACTTGTAGGACCTATACTAGGTCCACTATACTATAATATGTCCACCGTCTACCTTCTTGTTCGTCACCAACTGCACTGGAAGAGATCTGATAGGTCCATACAGTGTCACTGTCTGCAGTTTGGTAAAAGGAAACATATTTAATATCCAAAACCAGTGCAATTAAACCTATTGTTCTAAAATTGACTTTTGCATGAAATTTGGATGGTGTTGCGACAAGTTTTGTAAGTGGTTAAATCTGGCCCAATTAAATCTAGAAGAGACTGTGAAAAATCTAGGACAGGTTTAACCGGGCCAGACTTACCACTAACTCTTTATTGCCATTATACAATGGAGGATCCCTGCTTTCGGACATCATACTGAATTTTTGCAGCAAAACAAAATGATAACTTGCAAAAATTAATCCTTGAATCTGCCCTACGCTAAACCGTAGTAGCTAAACTATTGTAAAACTGATATTACTGCACGTATAGTTATTTATTGATGACAAAAAAACAACGCAATAAATATTCGAAAATTTCGAATAATTTATTTACAAAAAGTGATACCTGCTGCATGCTTTCATTACAAACCGCAAGTCCACAAACTCATGTAGTTTGCTCGGATCGTTCCGACCTCACAAAACTTTAAGCTACGTGATTTTTGAAAACATTTTTTGGGCTTCAAAAACTAGAAAGATTAGAGTTTTGGGGTCCAATTTCCAAAAAAACTCAACGGATCTGCACGAAGTACAGAAATGACCCTAAATAGAAGTGGGGAAAGTTTACCCCATCCCCCTGTGGCATCGCCAGTGGTCAACCTTTTCTTGCAATAGTGCACCTTATGTCGCTCTGCAAAAATCTGTTTACCTAATTCATCTTTATGTAAAGTGAAGTTTGGACACCATTTAGTGCCATGGTTGCTGCTTTTTGTCATTCGTGCGATTGAACTCATGCTCTGTTTGCTGGTCTTGTCAGACTGTATTACTACGATCAGTAGAATACTTAACCCAATCGCCTGCCTGCTACAGAAAGATGAAGTTCGCTTATAGGTTACCTGTAATTGCCTTATTCAAGTGCACTACAAGCGAATTTGCCGGTTTGCTTTCATACTATATGTTACGCGCCGGGCGTCAAGCAAGGGAGGGTATAAATACCATTTTCGAAGTCTTGAAAAGGAAACTAAAACCATGTCTACTGACTGCAAAGCGAACGGTCTAATCATCGTTGCCGTTTATTTTGAAATTACTCTCAAAAATACTTTTTGTTTAAAATTTAGTACCGGTACACCTATGCAAAACTTGGGACACGCAAAAGCAGTTGTTCCCAATCGAAGAGGAATTCCTTTTGCAGGAGGAATTTTATATTTTTAGGGAAGAAATTTTCGCATTTTAAAGCTCACTAATGAGAATTCCACAATACTTGCGGTAATTTGATGGCATGAAATAGAACATTTGTATAGAAGAATTACTTTATGCATTTGCTAAACTTAGTTGTTTAGCAACGTTTTGCCCAATTTTGTACATTTTACAAAATTTTAAATAGCTTCAAAAACTCATTTTTGTTTAAAACACAAGTATGCTCTATTCATTTCTGCATCCATGTACACACGCACACGCGACAAACAAACATTTTTCTGAATATTTTGATATATTTGCTTAGTTGTGTAAGAAGAAGCTTGAGATTTTCTCATGATTTTTCCACTGAAACGTCATATGACAATTGCCCACAATTCCACGCTTAGTTGCGCATGTGTATTTAGAGATGGTGAGGAGAAATTAGATACTTTTAGGTTCAGTGCCTACTCGCAGGTGTGTGAGGCTGTGTAATAGCCTCCCTTTCCCGTTGCTGTTTTGCTGCAATCTACTCTTTTGCAAAAAAGGTTCAAGCATTTTCGTTCGACCCAAATTGCAACAAGGTTTGGTCGGGGGGGGGGGGGAATTCAGAAAAATGAATTCTGACGTCATGGCGAGGAGAGCTACGTTAGAGGACGTTTCACCATAGCATCAATATTTTTTTGAAGGGTAATTTATAAGAAGCGATGGTATGACTGAAAATACTCTTCCTCGGTTTTGGTCGTTGTCTCACTGCAATTGGTCCATACAGATGACTGTCGTCTCTAATTTACCTCTGATAGTATACACCACTGGCAACTTTGCTTCCTCCTTTAAGTGAAGCAAAGCTAGCTTACAAGTGGAAATGCTTGGTGTTTGAGGGTTTAAGGCAACCAGTAATAAAGCGACAGGCGTTTTCAAGGACCGTGTTGAATTTTTTGGCATGGCAAGATTTTTTCCCCTCTGGGCAGGCGTATTTTGCTGTGGAGTAGCACAAAACTTGGGCTGTCGATTTAAATAGAGATGGCTAGGCCTCCCACTTTATTGAGGCTAATTTTTTCAAGACGTTATTCCTTATACCAATTTTTACTTTGGTGATGACATTATGTGGTTTGTAAGTCAAGCTACAATTTAACGTTCCACTAATATGGATGCAAGCAAGCAACTGAGAAGCATTAAATGTACGCAAAAAACAAACTTTTGTGATTTCTTTTATTTTAGTTTGAAAAGAGAAAAATAAAAAGTTTCAAAAACGTGCAAGAAAAGTATGCGCGGCTTTGCTGCTTGCGGAGTGCATAAAATCCCTATGCTGTAACTCCACAGGGGCACCTCACGAAAAGAGTTCACCCAACAAGATGTAAGTATCACGCTATGCAAGTAAATTGAAGGGTGAAGAGAAGAATCACAATGAGAGTGAGAATTTTCATAATAATTAAGTGGTCAAAAAAATGTACCAGACCGGTTTCACGATTATTGGGGCTCTTCAGTGGCGCGTATCCGACCAGTAGGAAACCGAATCTTCAAGATGTAGATCTTACGTCTGTGGCAAGTACCACTCAACCATCTGGCTGGACGCCATTGCTGGTCTTATAGCTGGTTTTTGTAAAAGAGTGACCGGATTTCTGGTTTTCATACTTGTCGAGTGCATGTAATCCACTACGCTGTAACTCCATAGTGGCACCTCACGACCAAGATTTCACCCAACAAGACGTAAGCATCAGAGTTGGATCAATTACAGTTGTAATTGTAATTGAATGTAATTAATTACACTTTTTCGCGTAATTGTAATTATAATTGTAATTTTTTTTAATTTTTGGTCCAATTACAATTACTTTTGTTTTTTGAAAAATTTGAACATAAACAGAACAATTGTTAGGTGAACTGACAAATAACAACATAGAAAGGAGAAAATCTTGAATTATGAGCAAGTGAATAAAGGCAGAGTACCATTCGTTCATAACTGACGTAGATCCAAAGGCCTAATTGACATTCGTGTTTTTATGTGGCTGTAATGTTATGAGTCACATTCGTGAGCCCGCAGTTCTGATAGAAAACAATTTAACATAAAGAAAGAGGGTTGATATCACTTTTAATTTATTTATTATGACCAAGATCGACTCGTACCTGGAAAACAAATCATGGATGCTGCTTTCTCCTATGAGTGCTTCCAAGCAATGAAGTCACTTCGTTCTAACAAGGACATTCTGATTACCAAACCAGACAAGGGTTCCGGAGTAGTAATCCTAAACAGCACCGACTACATGGAACTATTTTATGGAAACTATTTTATGTGACAGTAACAAATTTATTTGTTTAGGCCCTGTGGAAGAAAATGATAACACTGCCAAGCTGGAGACTAAATTGCAAAAACGGCTACTGCAACTATAGAAAAATGATCAAATTACACCTTCGATATATACAATGACATTCGGCCCACAGGTTCACAAAGACCCAGAATGTATGGACTTCCCAAAACCCACAAAGCATCTATTCCTCTGAGACCAATTCTCTCGATGATTGGTTCATCTCAACATGAGTTGGCCAAGTGGCTCTGCACAAAACTTCAACCGGTGCTCGATCGATACTCAACCCGCTGTATTAAAGACTCGTTTACCTTTGCTAAAACAATTTAAGATCTTACTACAGACTCTGATCAAACTTTTCTGTGTTCGTTTGATATCTCCAGTCTTTTCACCAACATTCCATTGCGAGAAACTATCCAAATTTGTGCGGACTCCTTATATGACAGCAATTTGACTCCTCCAATCATGGATAAAGACGTCTTTATTGAACTTATGAACATTGCAACTACTTCTGTTGAATTTAGTTTTAATAACAAAATGTATAAGCAAATTGATGGTGTTGCTATGGGCAGTCCACTTGATCCAGCCCTAGCGAATATCTTCGTCGGATATCAAGAAGAAAAATTATTTATTGACAACAATCAACCTTTAATCTATTTCAGATATGTGAATGACACCTTTGCCATGTTTGAGGATGAGTTCAATTGCAATCGGTTCTTAAAGCAACTCAATTCACTGCATCAGTCCCTCACTTTCACTCATGAGAAAGAAGTCAATGGCAAATCACCTTTTTTGGATGTGCTTGTGGAAAAAAGTAACACAAAATTTTTAACTTCCGTTTACTGAAAACCTTCATTTTCCGGCCAGTACAATCGCTGGAATTCGTTTGGACCCAAAAGCAGAAAAAACAATCTTATTGGAACTCTTGTACACCGAGCCTAGGCAATTTGTTCGCCTTCTAAATTACCCCAAGAAATAGATTTCATTCGATCGATTCTCTGCTCCAATGGTTGTCCAGAAAACGCAATTAATTTGAGAATAAAAAGAAAGATTGAAGAGTTTAAATTACCGCCAAAGGAAGGACCGGAAAAATGTCCAGCTTACCTTAAGCTACCTTGGATTGGAAATATCTCCACAAAATTTGAAAATCAACGCAAAACCGCTGTCAGCTCTTGTTTTGGTGCAGTAAAACTTCGTGTAATGTTTTCCACAAGAAAGATGTTTCCAACGGTCCGCAAAGATATCGTGCCTACCAAGCAACAAAGTATGGTCGTTTATCAATACGTGTACCGCTGTGATTGTCGGTACGTAGGCAGCACATCCCAAAGACTGCAGGATAGAATAAAATGGCACATACCAAAAGCAATAAGAAATCAAGCTCAACCAAATCGTGATTTATTTCAATCTAACCATACCAGTACTTCGGCAATTGGACAACACCTCCTCAACAATGAAAAATGCGCCTCTCACTATGATGACAACCAATTTTCTATTTTGGCTAAAGGAAGAACACTTTTTCATTTATCTACCTTGGAAGCAACTTTCATCAAAATACTTCAACCAGAGCTTTGTCGCCAGAAAGAATTCGTCTTCACACTAAAATTACGTCATTGATTCGGACTCGACGAAACGTCTGGTTGTCTACCAATCAGAACATTCCGACATTTTCACCAGCTGCTTTCGCTATAAATACCTCGCCATCAACACCAGGCTTCATTCTGGCGATAACTCCTGAAGAGAGCTAGACGAAAACGTTAGAGTTTTCACCTATTTTTTGTAAAAGAGTACAATGAAATGGTCGATGACTAAAGCTCTATTGAAATTTTGTACCACTTCTCATCTTTTCAAATTTTTGCTTTGATATTAAACAAATTTGAGTGTAACTATTTGATTAGAACTTTAAAAAATAATTGCAATTGTAATTGTAATTTGTAAACAAATTACAAGTTTTAGAGTAATTATAATTGTAATTGTAATTTGAGTTTTTCAGCAAACAATAATTGCAATTGTAAAGTAATTGAAAAAAATTTTGGTGCAATTGTAATTGTAATCGATCTGTAATGATATAATTGATCTAACTCTGGTTAGCATCACGCTATACAAGTACTTTGAAGGACGGAAAGAAGAATGATAATGAGATTGAAGGGTGGAAGTCTTGGTCGTGAGGCATCGCTGTGGAGTTACAGCATAATGGATTGCATGCTCTCGAAAAGTAGCAAAACCAGGAATCTGGTCACTCACTTACAAAAAGCAGCTATAACATCAGCAATGGCGTCCAGTCAGGTGGTCGAGTGGTACTTACCATAAATAGGAGGTTTACATCTTGGAGGTTTGTTTTTCTGCTGGTCATATACATACCACTGAAGAGCCCCAATAATGGCGAAACCGGTCTGATGCTTCCTTATTGTTCTTGTGTGACCACTTAATTATGATGAAAATCCTCACTTTTCCATTAAGAAAAGAATGCATCAAAAAAGTTTGGGAATAACAGCCCTAAGGTGTACAATATACCCCGTTCACAAATACAGCTCTAGATGATTGTTCAGCTTTTCTCCTATCTGAAAGAAGTGCGAATCGGTGGTTGATTTTCCCAAGCCACATACACACTCTTTCCTCGAAAACGTTAGAGTAATTTAGAGCTATTTGTAAACACCAACTAAAAGTGATTCTATTAATGAATTTTTTGCGAGAGTCCATTGGAAACATGAGGCAGTAGGATCTTTATAACCTCACTAAATTTTGAGAGCTTATTAAAAAAAGACCACTTTAATGTGCATCGAAATAAAATTACTTGAAGCTACCAGATTTTTCATTTGCAAAGTATTCAGAAAAAAGTCCGCCATGATTTCCAATAACGAGTCACTCTACTTCATAGTAGGCTAACACTTTAAGCAAACCCAACTCGTTGTAACACCACTGCATTGATTTACTAGGCTTTGCGCTGACTCACCTTTGACAGCAAAAACAAAGCTTTTATGCGCATATTTATTGTATATAGCAACAAAAAATCGGTTCCAACGCCAGGGGAGGTCGGAGCGAAACATTAATGAAGTACGTGGTCTACTGCATGCAAGTAAAAACTTCAGGAAAGGAGGAATTCTTTGCAGGAATTGTGTGAAGGGGAGGCTGAAACAGGTTTAAAAAAACATTGCTGTGTGCCATAAACGTAAAATAGCGCGCGGCTTAATAAACTCCAAAGAAGCAGATCTCTGGTCGAAATATTGCGGAGTGAGCGGCTAGTATGTTGTTTGCATGCGACATGGCCGGGCGGAACCGGCTTCTACTTTCAAGCTTAGACTTCTGGTTCAAACTATGGCTTCCGTTGACTGCAACGAAAATTATGGAAGGCTGCTGACTCGAAGAACTGAAATTCATTTCAGGGTCTCCCCAACTATTCATTCATCTTGTGTTCGATCTTCGACAAATTCGATAAAATCAATTCGTCAAAAGTTGTTCTAACTGATTTGGAAATTCAAACGTTCTTTTAACATTACTTTCCATTTATTTATTGCTTGCTCGTTTAAATATACAAAACAAAAAAATTGCCGAGTGCATTGTCTCACAAGCTTGCCATCGAGTGAGACATCAAACAAAGTAGTCGTTACCATTTTTTAACCGTGTAACTACAATGCTCAAGAATTAAAAAGGAAGTGTGTGAATTTTAATAAATTTCCATCAAAAGCAAAAGAATTAGGCTTGTAAATACATCTGGTCAAGAGCTTCGACAAAGATGATTTTATGGTGTACAATTTTGGATCTAGTTAATTACTTTAAGGCATTTCCCATCTATCAATTTATTTTTGAAACAAATTTTTTACTTCTCGTAAAACCGGTTCAAGTCCTTCTCGTATTTTGATGGAGTCTTTCAGATAAAAATTCAACTCGTCCCAAAAGTCGCATAAGTCTTTTTGGAAGTTATCAACAACTTTTTCACCCCCTTCAGCGCTATCTGATATTAACAAAGTCTTGTAGACTGAATTGGAACCAGAGGATCCTTCGTACATTCGAGGCCAGTAAGCAGGCTCGGAAGATGGAGCTATTCCTTGTTTTGAGGAATGCATCGTTGCCTGCAATTGCATAAGCGTCAAAAAAAGCAAATTAAGCAATTTTGCATTTGGCCAATGCATGTTTGCTCTATTGTGGTCTTGAGTAGTGGTACTAGCCATTCCGTATTTAGACGGAAAGGCAACGAAAGCGCAGGTCCCTGACTGACCTTGATTGAAGAGCTTGTTGTTCTACTTTGAATACAGGCGACTTCAACACGTTTTAATATTTATGATACGTGGTCTTGATTAACCTTGTTTTTTCATAAAAACAACAGGATCTCCTTACTGGAACGTTTTGGAACTGCCATGAGGCTAATCTCTTTATGGTCTTCAAGAAGTTGGTGCATTTTTCAATGTTTTCAGGGAGTATTAATCTTAAAGAAAATTCTTTGTAAGTATTTAACCTGGTGAATAGAAACGTTTTTTTTTATAGTATTTTTGTTTCGAAACGTTTATTGTGTAAATCTCATTGCCTGACTGGTAATAAAGAGATTTGTTGATTTTTGAACCTTCGGTGAATTTAGGGGATAAATTTTGAAAAATGTACCTACATACCCGACTAAGAGGAGATTTGGCACTTAATGGCGAATTCGGAGTTCCGTATTTTGCAAAATTCGTCCAATAAAAAATCATTTTTTCTGCCAGCTCTTGCTCAGGTTCTGTAAACCGGAACTCAGTTAGTTTGTCCACATCAAACAGGTAAGGTAGTTCAGCAGCATGGCAGGTGAGTTCGTAGCAGATTTCATATTCTTCCCAAAATTCCTAAATTTATCACTTTTTGCTTTTAAAAATTGTTGCATGTTATAGTACAGCATCTGATTAAACGTACTTCGCGACATTCTTACAAGTATGAAAAGCAGTTAAAATGCAAATACGGTTGGAATCATAGTTGGACTGACCGACCGCCTGTTGGTCAAACCAACTATAATCAACAGGTATTCAGATCGGACACAGAAAATAACTAAGTGCTTCTTCAGATTTTAGGAGTTCCTGTAAAAAAAGTCTTTGCTGAGTTCTCTAAATAAGGGATCGGTGACATACATGTGTAGCAACCTCAGCAACTTCTAGAAACCACAAGTAGAAAGTCGCCAACAACACGTGGCTTTATATGTGGATCGCGCTCTACATTCAGTATCAATCATGAAAGAAATGACCAGTCGCCACATGGAGTGCATTTATTCTAACTTGGACTGCAGTCGGATGCCTGCCGTTGCGCTAGAATGATGACCACGGCGTGAACAAAGCAACATGAGCAAATGGAATGCGTGTAATCTGCAAAAACGATTCAAAACAAGCAGCTTTCATAACATTGATTCCCGTATATGATTTGTTGAGACAGGACGGTAGGTCATGTGCGAGGAGGGGTATTGATTAATTTAAGAGTATTCTTAACCCCCAGACATAAACATCACAGAGCAAGGGTGTACAAATTTTTATGCGTGAAGCACTGCAATAATTTTTATCTCGTCAACGAACCCCTACTGAAAAGCTAGCAAGTATTAGAGACTTTTTCGTTTAAATTATGCACAATACAAAATTTATAAAATCAACAACAAAATTAAGCCGACAGTCATTTTAGAAAAAGTTTTTGTTGGATAATGAGGCACCGTACCAAAATATTCTAGAATCTAAATCATTGTTCATCGGCATCCATAATTTTCTCTAGAAGATTTTGTTGTTATACAAGCTTTTATCCGATGGAATCTCAGAGCCTTTTGTAAGAAGGAAAAGGGTTCGCTGGAACCCACTTTGGAAACCGCTGTCACAGAAGAAACTACAAGTGGCAGTGCAGCATACAAGCCAGGAAGCAACAAAGATCTAAAAATTTCTAGCAGAATTGTTTCCTGATTATAGGCTTAGTAATGTTATGCAATACAATTAAATAGAAATAAAACCAATGCATATTTTAAAAAATCTTAATATATTTGTTTCCTGGCATTCCTTCCCTAAATTAGTTCTGGAAATACAGTGTTATCATTAGATCTTGAGATATTGTTTTGGAAACTCTCGGCCGTAATCAAAGAGAATTATGTAGTTGTACAATGTACTCATGAAATAACCAGAGGTAAGATTTTGTATAGATTACTTACAAAAAAGGACCACGGCTGTTTAAAGTGGTACCACCAAAGTGGAAGGTCGGCATCTCCTTTTATCAAATCGGTGCTGAATGCATTCCGACTGGGACAAGTGAATAAGTAATCGGTCACCCAATCATCGATCGTTTTGCGGTTGTCACATGAAAGACTCGGTACTAGACACTATAAATAGATAATAATGCTAAGCAAGCTCATATGGGTACAAGAAAGAAATAAGGCGCAGAGACTGCTCAGCTGACATGTTTTAAAAGCCATTATTGGTTACCCTTCAATCGCATTCTTTCATGTTGATGACTAATTAGAAATGAGCTGTCAATTCCCTTTACCATGATTAGAATGTCCGTATATATTTGATTGGATTTTCATACAGAAATGTAATTTGCATCAGTATAATTTACAGTTCAGTAGAGTAATTTACGGTGAATATTTACAATATGGTAATTTAAAGTACTGGATTTTTATACAGTAGAATACATACAGTAGTGTAAGTCTGTACAGTGAATACTGCTTCAAATCGCTCCCCTTATCATCATCATTCAAAACTGAGGTCTTGATTTAACCTGCTGAGGTTTTACCTTGGGCTAATAAAATTACAAAATAAAAGATGAGCACAAACTGAAAACACCGAATTGACCTATGACATTTCAGAAATAAACATTACCTCTGGCGGATATTTTTCTATTACTTTAGTGTCGTTTGTTCCAAATAAAAGCTTAACAAATAAATTGTATACTTCATTGCTTTTGAGAGAATTCGATAATACTTGGGCAACAAAATATGCTCCCTCATCTTCTGTAAAGCCAAACATTAGGGGTTTTTCTTGAATAGCTCTCTGTAAGTAATACACAATTTTAAATTTGCCAAACGAAAATAAAAACTGCATTTCAATGGGCCTACATTAAAAACTTACTGCGAACAAAGCTACTCACGTCGCCATTGCTTCAGTTTATTTATTTCCTTGCCACATTATTACTTAGTTTGTATTCAATCTTTTGTTGCGCTGATTAAACGTTAGAAGAGACTGCAGTCACGGGACAAAACTTTCGCTTGCATGTTATGGCAAGTTCTTTGACTATTTTTTGCAATAAAGTTATACGACTGCTTTACGTACAGGCTGTCTACTTTTTGCCAACATGAAAATAAAGCAACGAGCTTCGTTTCGGTCGTAATTAAAAAAAGAAATAAGGAGCCATTTTTCACAATAAAAATTAATCTAATTGTTTTTGGAATCATCTATTTTTAAAAGTTAAAATACATTCTTTTTGAGAGCATATTTTCATTCCATTCAACAATCTTCCAAAGAGCAATTTTGAATAAAAAGCCTAAAATCGTCTTGACAAGCAATACTTTACACCATACCTCTTTAAAATAATAGAAAGGATGCTTGTCGAGCAAAACGTTGTCAAAGATCGGGGCCCAAGGTTCAAAAAGTTGTGTCAGTGAATTATTGTTGATCTGGTCAGAGACCGGAAATGTTTTGAGATGCTTCAGTATATCTTCCATTGGAATATTACGAAGGCAATTCACATCATTTTTCCTGCGATTATTTGAAATTTATTCATGTCCTGACTTTTGGAAAAAATGTTAACCCTCGCCCTTTTTTTCTAAATAAGTAATGCATTTGCTCCTTTTGGAAAAATACTTATGTACCGAAATGTTATTCCTACACTGAGCGCTAACTATAGACGAAGTAATGAAAAATAGAAAGCATTAGTCAAAAAATTTGAAAAAGAGGCAATCAATAATTCTATCTTAACCCCTTAACTGGGTTAAGCACCAATTGGTGCGATTTTGTTATGACATTTTGCTGGGTTACACACCAATTGGTGTTGTTTGCTTTTCTTAACTGGGTTAAGCACCAATTGGTGCGATTTTGTTATGACATTTTTAGTAGTTGGCAATTTATTTCGCTTCTGTTTTCTCAACACAAAAAACTCAACAATAGGATAAAAACAACGAGCGAAAAAGGAATGCAGGTGACAAAACGAACTGACGTTAAACATACCCAAATTTTTAAAGATTACATTAAAAAGATTGTAGAGAGGGGCATGGTCACCGCACCTGACAAAAACATCAAGCAAAAAAATTGAAATAAAAAAAAACACAAAAGAGAAACTAAAAAAGCAGTCAGCCAAATAAACAATATTTTACCCTATGTAAAAAATCCAATAGCTAATAGAAATACATTCCTCTCAGTGCCAAACTGTTGTTACCCTAACGAGGGGGGCTAGCAGGTACTACACCTTGCCCTAGGGTGACTTGGGAGCAACGACAGTTAAAGAGTTAGCTCCATTACACTCTAGGCAGGACCCTGTCGCCGGATGCAGTTGTAGTCTTACTGCCCAGGACCATGCAATTTGCAGATAAACAGTAGCACTATAACATTGCGTTTGAATTTTTATGACCTGATTTTAATCACGCGATTGTGGATAATTTAGGCAAACCATTGGAAGTGTCCCTCTTTTTTTTTACTCAAAAAAAAATTAATCATTTATTCTAATGAATAGACTGAAGTTTCTGTGCTGGGTTACACACCAATTGGTGTTGTTTGCTTTTCTTAACTGGGTTAAGCACCAATTGGTGCGATTTTGTTATGACATTTCGCTGGGTTACACACCAATTGGTGTTGTTTGCTTTTCTTGCGAGTAAGTGCCTGGGATAAGCACCAATTTATGTTCTGCTCTTTGATTAGCTAGTTTGAGATATACGTCATGAGTGTTGAGTGCTGACCAATTAAATGGGTGAAATTTTTGTTTCAGACAATATTCGATGACTCATAACTTGTATATTCAGTGGTCGTACAACTATAAGGAGTGCTACATTTATTATATTTCACCCTTCAACTATGGCAAAGAGAAATGTATCCGAGAGTGATTTTGAAGAATAGCTTGCAGAATTAGATAGCGGTATATCTAGCTTGCAAATTTCAGACAGTGACAATGAATTAGATTTACAAAGTATAAGTGAAACTGATGATAGTGATTCTGAAGAAGCTGATATTTCAGACTATGCATGGTGTAGGTCAATGCCTGAAGCACGTTATCACTTTCCATTTGTAGGAAATGATGGACCAAAAAATAGTGCTGGTCTTGAGGCAGAAGACGTATTGAAGATTTATGAGGGTATTGTCAACGATCGTATTATTAGCCTGATTTGCAGAGAAACAAACAAATATGCTTTGAAAAGCATTGATGAGGCAAAGAAAGCACCAGGTGGTATTCGAAAAAGAAGTAAATTGAATAAATGGGAGGAAACTTTGGCAGAAGAAATAAGACTACTTGAAGGTATATTACTTTTGATGGGCATTGTACAAAAGCCTACCTTTGCATCTTATTTTACGAAAAATCCATTGCTAGTGACTCCCATTTTTAGTGGAATGATGAAAGAGGAAAGATTTCTGCTGCTTATGAGATTTTTGCATTTTGCTGATAGTACAGACAAAACCAAAAAGTTATATAAAATTTAAAGCTTGCTAAATATGTACAAAGAAAGTTTTCAAGCTTCTTACATTCCATCAAAGAATATCTCAATTGATGAAAGCCTTCTGTTATGGAAGAGTAGGCTGAATTGGAAAATGTACATCCCTACAAAAAGAGCAAGATTTGGAATGGAATGCTTTATGTTATGTGAATCTGAAACTGGCTATGTGTGGAACTTTATTATTTACACAGGAAAGGGGACACAAATTCTGACAAATATACCAACACTGAATAAAGATCTACAAAACCATTCTTCAAGGGTCGTCTTGTCTCTAATGCAAAATTTGCTTGATAAGGGATACCTTCTTGGTGTTGACAATTACTATTCAAGTGTTGCACTTTTTGATTATTTAGTTACACGAAAAAAAGATGCTATTGGAACTTTTCGAAAAAACAGGAAAGGAGTGCCAAAAGAAGTTGTGTCCTCAAAACTAAAGAAAGGGGAAATTTCAGTTCGTTTTCGAAAAAAACTAATGGTTTTGAGATGGAAAGATATGAAAGACGTTTACATTATGAGCACTGTCCATGGCCCTGACATGGCGACAATTACAGCTAGAGGAGGTATTCAGAAACAAAAACCAAAAGCATGCATAGATTACAAGGACATTATGAAAGGCGTAGATCTGATGGATCAATTTTTAGCTACAACTAATTGTGCTAGATCCCACCTCAAGAAGTATTATAGAAAAATTTACTTGAGATTTCTTGATATAGCTGTGCTAAATGCATTTGTAATACACAAGAGCTAAATGGTCGGTATACTTTTCTCCAATTCAAACTGAAGCTGATTTCATCCATTTTTGAAAAGTATGGCAGAAGCACAAATCGTCGTGAAATCCATGGAAGACCATCATGGGAGGCAAGCCCTGAAAGACTTACTGGGCGTCACTTCCTTGAAGAATCACCAATCAGCGGACCTAGACATCTAAGAAGACAGTGCGTTGTTTGTGCCGCAAAGAACAGTAAAGAAAGAAAAATTGTCCAGTTTCTGTGCAAACAATGCAAAGTTTATCTATGCCCAACAAGATGCTTTGAACTGTATCATACAAAAATAAACTTTTCAGAATAAAGTAGGAGTAATTGTTCACTGTTTTGTCTTATTTTTGAAATTGAAATCTTATTTTCATTTGAGTAGGAGATTTACATCATTACAAATTCATGAAGGTAAATTTTGTGTTACTTTAAAAAATACTTTTATTTGGAATTAAAGGCGAGTAATTTTTTGTTTTTATGGACTTCCTTTATACTTAAATATTAATTTTGGATGGAATAAAACAGCTATAAAATCATTAACAGGAATTTTGGTTAATAATTGGCTTAATTGCATACTCAAAAGACAAATTTAAGTTTCTGTTAAAAAATACCCACTGAAAAAGCGTTTTACAAAAATTAAATTACCAGTTAAGGGGTTAAGCCAGGTCAATACTGAGATCAAGCTCGGCTTAACTCTTTATTTGTTTTATTTTGGTTTAGTCGCAAGTCACGCGTTGCTTGCCATTTAACCAAAATAAAACAAGAAAAATCCATGCCCGGCTTGGTCTCAGTGAAAACCGGGTTTTAGTCCTATGCTTTGTTTCGTGATCGACTGAATCGCATATTCCTTTCCTCGACTAATCTTATAGGGCAGCGTTAGCGTGGGTCGAGTCATGAATAAACTTAACAATATGGATTGGGTGCTGTTAAATATTTTTTTGTTCTAACCTTCTGTTGAGTTTGTGAAATTTTGTTATGCTAAATGGTTCATTTTTTCTGACGTGTAATCAACGCGTAGTCTCGTTAAAACCCTCGCTTTTTGTTGTCCAGTCAAATGCAAGCGCGCCTGCATGCGAAGTAATAGAAAACGGCGCTAGAGTTTGTTTAGCTAAGTATCAAATTGTTATTATTGAGTTTTGTGTCACATAACTAATTAGTCAACATATTAGTCCTTATATTGGTTTTTGTAGAGTAAGACAACTGATAAGTAATTGCGATAAGTATATACAATTAAAAAGTGTTGTCTTACTCAGAAATTCAAGTGGTCATTTGTTCGATTCTTGTCTGGGAAATAGTTCGGGTACGTGACAGTTGTTTTCTGTAATTGTTTTGCAGTTAAGTGGTTGGGTTTTTTTTTTATTTTTAGAAACGGACGTTTAATGACGTGTAAGGACGTATAAGGAATAGCACAAAACCCCAAATTCATCTTTCTATCAATCGCTTTGTACTTTGTGGAATTAAACCGAATTATCAATTTTCCGTCATTAAATTTATTTTTCACGTTTTTGGAATTGTATAACTCCGTTGAAGTCTATCAGTACTAGACAAGGATTCGACATTTGTTGTTAGGATTTGCCTAAGCTTTTTCTGAGGAGAGACTAGGCGGAAATTAATCAACAGGTACTGTTTGTAAGGAAATCGTGATAAAAAAATGCATGTTCAATTCTCACAATGGCTTCGCTAACTGCTACACTATTGAAACAAATATTTTTCAGAGATTTCTCTGCTTGGCACGTTTTAAGAACCAGAAAATTAATCGAAAACATTTCCAAAAAATGTAAGTGAAACGATGGGAATTGGAATCTTCAAATCAAATCTTAATGATTGCTGTAATCTCGTGTTTAATTCCACTGTTGCTACCGCACAAATAGGAAAAGTAAAAGCGCAATGTGAATGCAAAAAATGTGACACTTGAGCAATTATCTTCGTAAATCTCTTTTAATGCCAAAGATTATAGCACAACTTCCAACTCAAAACTTCAGCAGCGTAATTTCTATTGCTTTATTAACCGCTGAACTTTGTCTTATTTTGAAAGCAAGGTGCTTACTTTGAATGTAGTATAGCTCAGAGCTGCATTACTCACTCGCACTTATATTCTTCTTTCGTTGTGTTTGTACTGATCCATTGAACGAATTTATTGCACGTATCTTGCGCTTCGTCCGTGGTTTTCAAGCCTAAACCAAACGGATTGCTTTGTAATATTGCGCGCTCGAACAAGGCTTCGCTTTCTTCACTGATCAGATGAACTGCAACACTTTGAGCCCCCGCACTTTGTCCAAATATAGTCACCTGTCAAAAATTCATTTTAAGCTCAAATTACGTAATTGGTTTGGCAAAAGTAGAAAAACTGTTAAGCGGATCTGTGTGCGTCAAACATCAATGCCCCTCCTTCAGAGTTGTATAGAGGATATTTGCTCATAGGCGCAGCTAGGAGGGTGTGAAAGGGTTATCGCCCCGCAAGTTTTTTGAGCTCAATGAAGGTAGGAAGATATTTTAAGTATGATGGCGACAGAACGTCAATCTCCAAAAAATATCTAACAAAATTTGAGAGAAAAGAGCTCAAAATGTGTATTTCGGCCACTGCCAAAGTCTGTTGCTGACTGAGACAATGCACTTGTCCTTGCTCTATTACACTTTGATGGCTAAGAAACCACTTAAAGGGATACCACTTGCTTTCCATCTCAAAAACAAGCATGCCACAAAGAAACTCAACATCATCTCTAGTGGAAAAAAGTCACAGTTTACCATGGTGTGATACTGGATCGCAGCTGGTCTCACAGAAAATACTTTCAAAAGATAGTAAGCTGCCGAGTTTTTCTGCCCGTGGTGCAGAAAACAGCCGCATGAAAAATACATCCACCCGACCCTAAACGACTGTTGGAATATAATCACAGACCTGCCTCAAACTTCCAGATCCTACATCTGGTAGCTGCTACCTCCCCTTTAAAAATCCGACAAAATGTGCCAGTAGAGCCAGCACTTGCCACAGTTCTGCGATCCTAGCCACATGCTGAGCAACCTCATCAAACCGGCTTACAACAGCGAAGGACTTCGTGCACTGTAAAAACCTCGGGAAAAATTAGCATCCACATTGAGAAGCGAAGCATAAAAGATAAAGAGAGTGAAGAAATCGCCTAACTCTTCAGTGCTCATGCAGTTAGCAGAGTCTTTACCACCTTGTTGTAGTACGAACTGAGCTATATGACGGCGTTTGCACTTCTCCGTTCTGAATTTGTACGCTTCAAACGCTTGCTGGAAAACTGGATTTTAATTCAACTTCTGACAACATGATGTGCAAATGAGACCGCACCGTCGTAAACAGTCTGTGCTGCCGCGAGCCTGAGGAAGCTTGCTGAATTACTGATTTTGTTGCATTCAACTAGTGAGCAAGACAGCATGTTGCAACATAAAAACACACCGTTTGGAAGGAGACTTTTGAGATTCGATTATATATATCGTAAAGGTACAGGAAGCAAAAATTTTGTGGCGCCAAAATTGTTCCTGTTGGTCAGGTTATTGTAAAAAAGAAAGCATTTTCAACTATTCTTTGATCTACTGTTGAACTTCTTTTAGCCACAAATAAGTAAATTGACGTCAATATTGCGCCAGGGGTTTTTGTAGGTGTATGTACTTGTATTGATTCAACAATAAAAAATGGATAGAGCAGACAATGAAAAAATTCGGCTACATCAGTGAGAGATGGCGAAATATTTTCCTGCATAATGCCTCAGTTGTAACTCACAGCTGCATACAAAAAAATATAATGCTTTGCTGTAAAATTGCTAGTATTCTTTCCGGTGTTACTAACAGCTCAAACATCATTTGAAAGTTGCTCTTTTCTCAAAGAAAGAGTAAAAACATTTTTGAGAACTTTTTGCAGCATTAGCTTATAACTTCTTTCAGAAGTAATTTCTAAAAGCAATCTTGCACAGCGGTCACCTCGTTAGGATCACCTCCAAGATATCGAATAAAGCTCTGAACCCACTTCAAAGCCTCCCTTTGATCCAAGATTCCAAAATTACCCAATATCGCCTCACTGTCTCCACTGTCCTGATAAAAAAATCCAAAGGGTCCAAGTCTGAAAATTAAGAAAAGTGTAAAAAGTGGAGCTCCTACAATCACTAAGGGTGGTCTAGTTGATTTAAAGATATTGGGGCGTGCGGCGTGCCCGATCTGAAAAGTTATATTTTGTGTTGAGTTTGCTTTTTGTCTTTCTTAGATTGCATTGAAATGATAATTATAAATTGAAACAATAATCCAGTTTTATACCGCAAAACTAAACAAGGTCAGATTACAGGCAAATGGCAGTCCATTTCGAATCACTCGTAAGCATAAACTGGTAGCCCCACTACCTGTAGCAACCAGGTCGACTGACATTGGTGGGTGCCTAACAGTCATCTGTTACGACATGCTGAGTAATCCGCTTTATCACCACTATACTGAGTGAACCAATTTTTGTTTTTCCTTTTAAATGAAACTAATTTTTTACTCAAAGCATTTATTTAGATGTTTTAATATGCAGCGTTAGTAAGTTCATTAAGTAGTTCGCAGCTCAACGCGATAAATCGCTGGCTCGTAATCGGGAGATTGCGAGTTTAACACCCGCATGAGTATTGTGTTATTGGAAATTACATTTGGTAGAAGTACTTCAAAATTATTTCCATGCATGGTTGTAGGTTTGTGGAAGATATCCATTGTGCCAGCAGTACTGTAAAAATAATCGCAAAGATTTTTCAGTCACCGGAGAATAAAAACATGATAAAATGATAAAGTCATCATAACGTTGGCGCCAACGCCAAACTATATTTTAACTTACCTATAGTTAATAGTCACAGCAATCACGTCACCTTTTTGGACAAAAAATCTTGCGTCGTATAAATCTACTGCACCAGCACCAGCTACAAAAGCGCCTCCGTGAATGAAGAACATGACTGGAAGATTAGTGGAAGTTATTTCATCAACAAGAATGTGGTAAGAACCTTCAGTTGTTTTAATCTCTTTAGTTAATCTGCTGGGAAGATGGACATTCAAATGCAGACAATCTTCGTCAATCTACAAAAAATTTTAATCGCAACATCGAGAGATGAGAAGAAAAAGGTTTACGCATTCGAGCAAAGGATTGTTTGGCTATTTATGAAACAATCTAAAAAGCTAAAATTATGTTTGCGAAATTTAAAACCCCTACTTATGTCCTCTATTCACCAGTCGGATAATATAACGTGAAAGAAAATGGAGAACGTGGTTTAAGATCCCACAGAAATCCAAGTTTTTCCGCTGTTGTGTTTGTGGTTGTCTTAATCTAAATGGTAAGTATTGAAAAATATAAACAATTATTTTTATTTAACTGTATGTATTGAAAGCACTATTTTGCAAAACTGCGGTAGATTACATGCTGATACGTGAATTGTACAAGTATTTGCTGCATAAGCTGGATTTGATGGGGCCGATTTCTACCTGTAATGCAGAATTAGCTAACCTGAAAACTTGGTTTATCACTCATCTTGTTCAAAGCTGCGTAGAACACGCTCTATTTTAAACTGAGCTTAATAATTGTAAAAACTAATGCATACAGTGACAATTTTGCGACTACATTGTCTGTAATCATCTTGCATTTGAACAGCAAAACTAACTGGCAGAGTTTACCTCTTGGGGGCAGGTATAAACTGGAGAAGGTAGAATGCAGTGTTGGGGACATCCTGCTCTTGGAAAGGTAGCATCGTAGTATTTGCCATCATGTTCTAGTGGCAACCATTGACGGGGTTTTGCCCACCGAAACTCTCCCTTTGGGGGTTGCGTGTAAGGAATTCCATAAAAAGCAGCAGCTCCTTCCGGCAATTTCTTTCCTTTCATTTTTCCAAAGTCAGGAACTATGAAATAAATAAACAACAATTCTCAACAAAATTTAAACGAATTTTGTAAACAAGATAACTTGGAATAATGTTGGCCTGTAAATATGTTTTTTGAGAGCTAATAAATCTCTCCCGTTTCCTTCCTCTGAACGCTACCAGCAAGTTTATTATTTTTTTTGAAAGCAGATCTTGATGTTTCCAAAGCTACATCTTGTGCAATTTGTCAGGTGTTGGAAACACGTTGACAAAGACTTCCTACCAACACAAATCTTATTAGATTCTATGAGAATCCATGAGGTTTTTGAAACTAAATGTCAAGCGTGAATGAGTAAAGCGTGGTAACAACGAATCCACCACACTACTTGTATTAAACAATAAATATGACTGATTGACATGGAAACTTGCTCATAAAATTCTGCAAATTTGACTAATAAATTAAGTTTACCGTGGGCCCGTTGTTAAGTATATACTGCACTACTGTACAAATTGCAACAATTTCACGCGATATTATGAGTACAAAGATGGGCAAAGATATAAATCTAAGTAAAACTTTGAAAAAACGCTCTAAGAATAGTTCTTGTGGACCACAAAGTTTTTGAAAAGTTTGCCAAATAACAATTGGCAAATACAAAAACGATGTCAGCTTCTTCAACTCATCAAGCAAGCACAAGATAAATAAAGAGGACAGGACACTGCAAAGAGAGACAGTGCTTCTTTGCACTTATGAGCCAAAGCTTTCAACATCTTTTTTAATGTATCTGTAACTTAAAACAAGCTGTGTAGATCCGCTTCTGAATTTTTTTTAATAGCTTTATGTTTTTTAAAAACAGCGAATTTGGCAAAATGAATAAAGAAAACTTTTCAAGTACTCAACAATGCAACCATCAAGTGTCTTGAACATCCAACTTACGAATAATCGCCGATTCGGCGTTTGTGTAGCTTACTTGACCTCGCTGCCAATGCATCAAGCCAACACTGGCTTTCACTGGCATTTGGGATTTTTATCAACGGCAATAAAGTTTTCCAAGAAAATTTTTATCAGTGGTAGAAAGACTGTATGTTTCTTCACGTACTTTCAGCATACGTATAATCTCCTTCCATTCCATTCGCTGGCAGTTCATCCGAATTCGTAGATGAGAAGCTAGGTACCATAAGAATGACAAGAATAATCGTAATCACTGCCACACTCAGCAACAACGCAATTATGACACCAAGGTTCTTTAACATGTTTAGGTTTCCTTTTGAAGTATCCGGAGCTGGATGTGGAGACGGAACAACGTGATTTTTTTTAGGAAAATTTATGCACATTTACTAAATTACCTAAACTGTTATTGCAACTAATGACGCTGCAATTTTAATGAAAGTAAACCGACCTCGACTTGACTTTAAAAAAATTGACACATAATAATCAAAAGAGCTTAAATTTGACATGTCTGAATTTGTGCAATTCTTTAAGCAACTTGCTATTGGGTGAAAATTTGGCATGGTTGTCAAACTTTTTTCATCGAAATTGGGCGCATTTTTTGATAAACAAATTAGCTTAAATAAAAGTTAACATTTTAAGGATGAATGATGATCCAACATGTAGATATCCTAATGATATTTTTATCTTTGTAGCAACTGATGCTGTAAAATATTGTTTTATCTGAATACATAATCTGTTTGCTCGCTTATACCGTTTTATTTGTTGAGATGGTTCAGATTCAGTCGAAGCTCAAGGGAAGGTGATCATGGTTAATTGACCTCACTCTCAATAAAACTGTAAATCTTACATTTTTTGAGTTTATACCGTTTCAGCTTCTAAAGATGAATTCCAATAGCTTTTTCTCTAGTGGTTTGTACGACTCTCACAATGGAGCTAATTCAAAACACTGTGTTGGCCTTAACTTGGCAATGTAAATGACACAACCTTGTTTCTTAGCTATTCGATTGCAGGCATATTTCGAGGTTAAAACAGTGCAATCGGTTTTAATGCAAGGATCCGTGCAGGGTTAATGTATAACTTACACAAACATGTGCATGTACCGTTCAAATGGTTCTTTAATATAATTAAACGATTAAACAAACAATGACAGAGGATTAAAGAAATTAAGTTTAAATTTGCCACACCGCAGTTGCAATAGGTTGAACATTAACTGAAATTTTATCGATTTTGAGCGATATGATTTACAATAGCTATATGTGTACATGCTATCTTAAAAAATAGCAATTAACTTTAAATATTGATTTTGTGCTTAATGATCGGTAACGTGCAACTTTTGACTACATGATTTGTCCTATGAAAGAGAAAGATGGTCGTGACGCAGCCCTTTTCTGCACTTTTTTCTCAACCATTCCATATCACCGCATTGCATGAGCCTTCAACCTTCATCGTATTTGTTTAATTGCCTGTAGGAATTGTGCATAGAAATACGCTCCTATACTCAAAATTAGCTTATGTAGCTCACCGAGGTTGCGAGGTTATGGGGTTTTAATGACGTATTTGTTAACAACATGGCAATGCTTTCGTCGCGCATCTAGTCCAAATACTAGGAAATCAAAAATAAATACGAAATCTAAAGTATAAAGCGCAATTATTTTTGCCTGTGTTAACCTCTCCAAAACTACTGGGCGTACAAACATTACACTTGGCACGATTGGTTGCCACTTTGGGATAAATACCATGAAGAAGTTGGTGACGTCAAAATTGGTGATAACCTTTTTTGAAAATTGCACTTCTTGACTGAGGAAAGTGTTTTCTTATTTAAACAAAACCCCAGTCCCGTAGCACTCCAACTTCGGGCTCCCCCAAAGTAAGCGCAAGAGCCCCTGCGCACAGGTCATATCACTTTAGAGGTGTAAAATTGAAAAGCTGCATTAAGAAAATACACCACAATTTGTACATAAATAAACAGGCTAATGTCAGAATAAAGCATGCCGATACCGAAGGTGCAAGTCATAAAAAATTCGGCACCGATGCCAGAGTTCAGTAGGACATTTATGCAGACACTGCGAAACGAAAGCAATGACACTGAAAAACATGAAAAAGTTATAAAAACACAGTATCATTTAAATAGTCTGGAGCGAACCTTTTTGTTCGCAAATGCTGTTATGACATTGTCATAATCAAGAGATCGGGCGCAGTCATTTTCGATTGACAACATGGCTAATGAAGATAGTCTACTGTCTGTCATAGACGTTCTATTAAAAGTTTTGATCAGTTTCAATTTGCTGAAGCTTCTTTCAGCGCTGGCAACAGTCACGGGGCAAGTTAGTAAGATTCGAAGTGCGATGTACACATTCGGATACAATTCAAATAAATGAGTCTTTAGAAGATAGTTCAGAAAGTCTTGAGCCGTATTGAGATTGCGTTTTTTTTGTAAAATTAAAACAAACCGTTGCAGCTCAGCGCTCATTTCATCAGAATCAATGTCACCGAACTTTTTTGGAACTCTTTACAGCAAGTAAGAAGAGCATTTTCTTGTTGCACAAGCAAAAGTTTGTCTCGTGTGTACAAAAACGAAAAGGCGGAAGAAACCTCACGTAACAAATTAAAGCGCTCCTTTATTGACATAATAGCCTGGTCTACTAATGGATAGAAAACGTTGCTCTTAAATTTCAGTTCAGGAGTAGCTCGTTGTTCCTCTTCACCTTGGTAATCAAACAATCTTCTTTTCTTTCCACTTCTTGACGGAGGAAAAGAAGGATCAATATCCAATTCCTGTGCTATTTCAACAGCAGATGTTGCGGCACTGTCATAACCCGTTGTGCGATAGTTTTGCAAAAACTTTTCAGTTGCCTGGATTTCGGTTTCCATTGTATGAAGGGAGACTCCATACGATTGAAGAATCTTGCTTGCTTTATTGACTTGGAATAGGATATCATACCAAATAAACACCGACAAAAGAAAACTCCATTTTGATAAATGAGCTATCAACGATTTTGTTTCTGAGGCAGCTCTTCCATCTTTTCTTTCTATGGAAATGACTTCCAAGTCTTTCAGTGCCAGCAACACCTCTTTTAAATTGTATCGAAGAGGTTTGATGCATTTAATTCTGCTTTCCCAACGAGTATCAGATTGTGACTTTATGGACAGCTCCACATGTTTCTTCAAAATTTCCCAACGCTGAGCAGAGGAAGAAAACAGCACATACAACCTTGTAAGTACTCCAAAAAATGTCAATGTTTCCGTCGATGAATTAGCACTGTCAACAACAACTAAGTTAAGGGTATGGTTTGCACAGGGCACGTAAACAGCTTTGGGATTGATGTCTAGCATTCTTGCTTGGACCCCAGAATGTTTTCCTTTCATGTTAGCACCATTATCATATGACTGACCTCGACAATCAGACAATTCGAGTTGCAGTTCGGTCGCTTTTTCTAAGAAAGCGTCCAACAAGCCTTTCCCAGTACTGTCACTTATTCTCAAGTAGCCAAAAAATGTTTCTTTAACAACAGCAGCTTCTTCATTACATAGTACATAACGGAGAATGACAGACATTTGTTCATGATGTGACATATCTGGAGTGCAGTCCAAAATTATAGAAAAATATTTTGCCAATTTCAATTGCTGTAAATTTTCTTTTTCAACTTCTGTCGCTAGCAATTCAATTAGTTCATTTTGTATGGTAGGACTCAAATAGTGATCTCTAGTGTTTTTATTCTTGATTCTGTCTTGAAGCTCTTTTAGGATCGGATCTCTTCTTGCCAAAAGCTCAAATATACCCAGAAAATTTCCATTGTGAGGAGATCCTAAGACTTCTTCAGATCCTCTAAAAGCAAGATTCCTTTCCGATAGAAACAAGGCAATGTCGATAAGTCTCTCTAAAACATTTCTCCAAAAACGTCTTTCATTGAAAAAAATATTCATCTCGCGTTTGTCGATAGTGGATGAATTTCTTATCCCTTCAGCTAGCAACATCCATTGACTGCAGCATTCTTGGTGGGAAATGCCGTTTTCATGGTCTTTCAGTTTTTTCGAAAAACCCTCCCATGTATTTATACCACTACAAAAGGGGCTTAGTGTTTTTCCAAATAGCTTACAACAAAAGCAAAAAACTTGATCTGATTCCCCAGAATAAACTAGCCACGACCGTGAAACACTTTCACCATTAGGTAACACACGTTTATAATGGTTGGAGGAAAAACGTCGCCTTGGAGTTGTGTTATTATATGGAAAATTCATTATTAGTTGATGTGGTCCACGCTTTACTATATCACATCGTTGAGCATCAGAAATACTTTCAGGCCATTTACATGGGTCATCAGGGATAGGGGTAAATTGAGATTCAGTTATTTTTGATATTGAAGGTTGCGTATTGGCAGGTAAATCACAACTTACATTTTCTGGAAATTCACAATCACTTTGATGCTGATCGTCATAGTCTTCTTTTTCTTGTACACTATAGTTTTCTTCATCCCTCTCGGTACTAGTGCCAGGTCTACTCTGCTCAGTAATCTTGAAAAAAATCTGTCATCTTGGGCAATTTCGCTACAGCATCTCGAGCAGTGGCTGCTTCTTTTCTCTTTTGAGCACCACTTTTTGAACGTTTCATTCTATACAATGTCAATAAAATACTTTATCTGCACTCTGCAGTATATATATATTGTCCCGGTATTTATAGCCAAACAGAATTCCAGACCATTCTATGATTGTTGCGTAACAACGGCATTGTTACGTCAATCGAATATTCAAGATTCTACCAGAAAATCAATCGAAATATTCTAGATTCTGCGAGATAAAATGACGTTGCATTCACTTATGATGTCACAAGCCAATTTCTTCCTACAGTTTAAATCGGTTGTAAACAAGTCTGCTGAACTGAAAATAGTCACGTAGCCAAAAAGCAATTTCAGACTAACTTGGGCCCCCAAAGTTGGCCTGGGCCCCCCCCAATTGGGGGGTTTGGGGGGCGGCTGCTACGTCTCTGCAAAACCCAGCACCCAATTTACCAACTTCAGAAAATTTTGCTCCTTTGGGAACTACAATGACATCAAAATTAATAGTTAATAGCAAAATTTGTTTTTCATATTTTTTCAAAAAATATTGACCGTAGAAATGCAGTTGAAAGCTTTTTGGGGAAGTAATGACAAGATAGTTCCGATAAAAGCAATTCTTTTACAATCTAAGTTTTATTAACCACAGCTGGCTCTGCCGGCGTCACCCGCAGGGCTCCCTATCAGAAACCTCGGAGTTACGTATTTCGGTTTAGCCGGCTTTGCCCATCGTCCAATTGTGTGAACAGAAACAAAAAAATTATGCTTTTTGTGCACATCTACAATTGCTCTATGTGCAATGGTAATCATCTTATTCTCTCAATCAAGACAAGTAACGCTCAGAAACGAAGAATATCGCCTCAAACTATCATTAATATTTTGAAAAGTATGAGATTGAAACACAGTCAAAAACGATGGTTGCGGCCAAATTGTGGTTGTTTTCACAATTACAAAAATAAGCTATTAAATGGTAAGCCCATTTTGCGACTTGGTGTAGCCTCTTTCCAATTTATATTTGTGGTATGAAATTTTTGGCTGCGCTATTGCTTTGTTTCCTGCATTGCGATAAAAGGGGCTCTGGCTTTCCCAAAGCCATTCACCATATTTTAATAGGAGCTCATTATGTCACGTTATTTTTAAACAAATATTCCCTCTTGATTTAGTTTTACAAATTGTGAAGTCTGCGGTTTTATTTTGATTTTCTCTTAAACTTGGGATTTTATTACATTGCTTTGTAGTACAGACATAGATAACTTAACAAGTAGCAACAAAAGGAAAAATACTTGCTTTGTAGTATATGTCGGCGTCGCCCGCAGGGTCCCCATTAGTTACGTAATGATTGAGAATGTCGGTTCAGCCGGCCAAGCCAGCTTCACCCACGAGCTCTTGTGCGAACAATATCAAAAATTCAATGTTTTTCTGCACATAAGACTTCACGACTTTGTGCAATCCTTTTCCTGATAGAATTTCAGATTTCAAGGTCCTGGCTACGCCTTAAGTCTATGTGCTTTGTTCATTGCTTACACGAGCCCAAGGGAGCCTTGCACTTCCCGTAGTTGGGAAATAGGGATTGTATTTCTGATATAAAGGTATTTGGAAGCAAAATAGCAAAAACGTCTTTCATGTGGTGCGATTTCACACAGGGAGTATGTTTTCTTTTGATTTCCTCTCAAACTTTCTCAAGTCTTTGCTGGGCGCGTATTTAGTTGTATATTTGTTTTTTCTTGCTTGACGTACCCAAGGGAGTTAAAAAAGTTCTTGCTTTTCCCAAATTTTGTAGGTTTGATCCCGGTAACTCAATAAAGATATCACATAGCAAAATTCCAATGATATCTTGCATGAGGTGCGATTTCATAAAGTGAAGTCGTTTTCTTTTGATTTTCCTTCAAACTTTCTCAAGTTTCTGCTGGCTACACATTACGCTGCATGTTTGTTTCTCCTTACAGAGAAAAGCTCAGAGGAGTTTAAAGTGTCCTTGCCTTTCCCAAAATTGTTGGGTTTGATCTCGGTCGCTCTTTTCAACCAAATTAGAAACATTTTTCCCCTAAGTATGGTACGATTTTTCCCCGGCATCTCAAACCATTACCTTTGACGAGTTAAAACGTATCAAAATTAAGGGAGCTGCGCCAGCTTTACCGTACAAACATTTGTGAGAGCAGCAACAAAAAGTTGTAAAAAATATAAGCTATAGCTTCTGTACATGAAATGGTGATGATCTTGGTCTATTAGTCAAGTACTCAAAGAGAAAGAATAATGACACAAACTACCATTCATACTTTTTAAAGCTGTAGGGAAAGGGGGCTGAAACATAGTCAAAATTGATGGCAAATGGAGGTCGTATTGACAATTAAAGAAATAGGGTATTTAGTGGTAGGCCTATTTGACGATTTGGTGGGCCCCTTTTGTATTTATATTTGAGACATCGGGTTTTTGGCCGCGCAGTTTGCTTTAATTCGGCCATAGTATGAAAAGGAGCCATGCCTTTCTCCAAAGTCATATATCCTATAGCAATGGCCGCCTATTAAGCTCTTTTCAAACAAAAGCGTTCCCTCTAAATCCAGTTTGATGCTATTATTGTTTTATTTTGATCTTTTCCTAAACTTGAGATTATCACATTTAACTTTGCTCCTAATCCAGACTTCCCTTCATTCAAATGAAGGTTAGCGTTTCGTACCGATACAAAGAGCCTTTCAATTACAAATATCAGATACGGGTTTTAGCGTTTATGTTTGCCATGAAATTGATAGTGGATAATTTTTTTTGGCTACTGCTGTTTTCACTAAATAGTGGCAAGCATTGTCATGTCATGTAACATTGTGGCGGTCAGTGCTTGATAAAAAAGATTCACAACAAAAGAAAAAAGCATGCTTACATGCATGCTTACAAAACAATCAATAATCGCTAATTGCAATTTGATAGAGCGAAAGAATTACAGAATTACTTTCAGAAAAAATAAACGTTTGTTAAATGTAATTGATCAAAAAACATCACGGCCGGGTGTGCGTAGCCACTATACGAGGTATGTCAACCAAGTTCATTGTGTGCTGGCAGCATTTTATTTATTCTGTTTTCCCCATAGGCATTTTTTAACTAAACAGATTTTTATTCATTAAATTAAGCAAGCACTTCAAAGCGTATCGAAATTATAGGAAGGGGCCAAAGTAATTGATATATATATATTTCCAGGATTAAGCCATTACATATTAGGACTGCCACTTACGACTTTTTCATTACGGAAGACAAATTTGTGCGAGCTAACTCCTCTGACAGCGCGCATGTTGTTTGGTGCTGGCATAAATGCAGCCATGCAAATAGTAAACTAACCTGAAATGTTAGTTTCAATGTAGTTAAACCGACGCGATGGCGTAGTGGTCGCAGTGGGTAGGCCTGGGGTTCATTCCCTTTGTCGAGTTATACCAAAAGACTTTGAAAAAGGTATCCACAGCTTCCCTGCTTGACGCTCGGCATTTAGGGGAGATTGTGGAAAAGAAGCCGGCAAGTTCGCTTGCTCTGTCCTTGGGTAAGGCACTAAACAGGACGCCCCCGCCTTTATGTGGAAGACAAGTGACCTAGACACCTCGGAAATGGCAACTCACAAGCGAGTGCAGACGTCCCTTCCAAAAGACAGCGATACAATTCGCTTTTTCGTAAATGGAGGATATACATGGAGCACCGCAATAGTAGGACCTCCATCAATAAAGTCGAGGTAAACAATATCAAATCAGTTCGCTACGCCAGCTTCACCCAATTTCAAAGGAAATTGCTTCAACATTTAAATTATAAATAGCTCGACGCAAAAGATTTAACGGACCGTCTTTATTCCCCTCCTTTTTTTCTTGGGTGATCACCAAGTGTTTTGCTTGGAGTTGGCTACATATTAAAATTTGAAGAGACTTCATTTTTGGATGAATGTTTTTGAATATTTTGATGGATAATGCCAAAGATCCACGCTATGGAGAAAGAATAGACAAAATGTACCACAGGACTTAGTTTTTCTAGAAATAGCAATTTTGTAAAATGCAGGCACCAAAATTTTGAGTGTTTTTTACAAACGTTTAGCAACTTCATTTTTTGATGAATCTTTTTGAAAACGTAGACAGACAATGCCAGCGAACCATATTTGTGAGAAAAACTAGTCAAGATGTATAAAAGAAACTAACTTTGTCCAATTATTGCAGGTTTGTTTGGTCAAGTAAGATAATAATTGTTGAACCAAAAACAGAACGTGATGTATGGCCACCAATTTTTGATAAGTCATAATAAACTAATTTATTGGCCCTGACTAATTAGAGTCACATATTGCTGGAAATCAAATTTCCTAAACTTTCAAGGGACGGTAATTGTTAGTACCTTATTATTATAACCTCTTTGTATTAAACTAATCTGTTTTAAATGAGCTTACCACTTTTTAAGAGGGGTAAAAAGTTGTATTACTGGTGTTAAAGTTCAGTTTTTTAGTATAAAAGTTGTTACCAAAAATACATATTATATACTATGAAAATTGCATTGAAATAATCTTTAATTTGGTGAAAAAAGTTTAAAAATTGGTTGAAAAATGAGGTCACAAATCTGTTTTCAAGTAAACGGATTTGGTAAAAATGTTGCAATTTTCGAAAAATCATGATATTGTGATATTCGTTAGCGAAAGACCATGTTAATCGTACTAGACAGCGTTATGACATCGTAGAGCGAGTTTTAAGCGTGCGAGAGAAAAAGAATGCTCAGATATGGTGCGCCAACTCAAAAGTATGTGAAAAAGTAGAATTTTGCAGAGTTTAGGACAAATCTTACTGTAATGAACCATTTTTTCTTTTTTAACAACAAATCATACAGCAACGAAAGAATTTTTCCATTCCAAAATAAATTAGACAGCAACAAAAATACGGGGAAGTGCCATCTGTAAAATAGCACTACTTGTGAATTAATGCTTTGTGCAAGGTATGTTCCGAAACGTTTGTGGTAAATCGGAAGTAGCAACATTCTGTTTACATTAAATATGCTACTTATTTGTAGGTAGGCCTTGGCTTTGTTTTGCTGTTTGCCGAATCTCGTCGCTTTCAAATTACCACGAAGGTTTTCGAACTTGTTTTGCACTATGATTTGTCCTCAACTCTGCAAAATTTTACTTTTCTTCGTACTTTACAGTTGGCACACTATACTCAAAAGGCTTAATATGCTTAAATAAATAATTGCTCGCTGCATTTTCACATAAGTTTAAATTGTTGTAGAGTTGCTTTTATCGAAATCAACTTAATGATATCTCCTGAAGAAGCGTTCAATCACGTTTCTACAACCAAAGGATTTTGAAAAACTGCAGCTAACAAATTGCACAATTAAGCGTTGATTGTGACGTCATCTTATACCCCAAGGACATGAAATTTGTAGCAAGGTGTTAGGTTGGGTGCTAGCTTTTGTTAGAGTGCAAAATGGCTTTGCTCTGTTAAAAAATGTAAATTTTGAAAAATATTATCTTTGATTATGACGCCACGATGACGTCACCAACACCCTTATGACCATTACCTCGAGGTAGTGATTAATCGCGCCAAGTTTGATGTTTGTACGCCCTGTAGTTTCGGAGAAGTTAAAGCGCACCTACGTAGTCGTACACATGTACAGAGAGAATCGTGCTTGATATACTAGATGTCCCAAGCGATCAAGCATTTAAGCGTTTTTTCAAGCATGCTTTTTTTCTTCAAAAAAACTGGTAATAATGTGTCAGGACGTCGTGATGCTCTCCGCTACCACTTCAGCAAAAACATTAGCAGACAGCAGCTATTTTGTAATTCAATGTCATTTTGAAGCAACGAAAACAGAAAAGTTTATCACTGATAAGCTGCCATGTTAAAGTGGAATGGTGTATTATAGTTCTTACATACCGGTTGAAATCTATTTTTTTAATAATGCAACGGTAAGTAAGAGAATTATTACAACTGAACTGTAGAATGACTTAGCGATAGAATATCCCCAGTTATTGTACGGTCGTGTCGCGCGTCCGAGCATATTTAACACCACAAACCAGGGATCCTTGAACTTTTTGAGACGGGCCTCCTTTGACCATGCCAACAAAAATTCATGCCCACTGCATACGTGAAGACCTTTTTTTGGAGATCAATTTTTTCAAAGCGGTTATTTTCACACTTTTGGTTTCCAAGGCAACACGAAGACCTTATTTTATGGATATTAACTTTTAAATGCTAATTTTGACAAATTTTTGTGCAAGTAGAACCAAAGGGGTCATGGCACCGTGGCCTTGCGTCCCTCTTATAAACGTTATATGCATCCCCATAGAGTGCGCCCCAGTTTTAGAATCCCTGTCATAGACATTTTATTGCGTGTGGCAAAGAGGAAAAAATGACGACTTTTAATGCAAAATCTAGCAGGATTACAAAACAAATTTTCCTCTTTTTTTGCGCCAAGCTATTCGAGCCATAACCTCACATATTCACTTCAGCCATAATCTAACTTATTGTAAGAACTGAACTGTGGATGCTGGACTCTGGTGGCCGGCTTACTTCGCCCACCCCTGTTTTTGCCGAGAGCAAGAAACATACGCGCAGCCAGAGGTTTTGAGCTTTACAACCAAGCCCGCAATTACGAAAAAATTGTAAGTAGTGAGCCTATTATCTCAAAGCTAATTCCGGTAAATAGGTCTAGATCAATCATTTCAGCGTTCAGCACAACTTTCAATTGATGGCCCCATTCACTTAGCCAAATGAACGCATGAGAATTTTTGAAATTAATTGGTGATTGTTAGTAGGCACAGCGATAATCTAATACTTGTGAAATGGAAAATCAACAGAAAAAAATAGGTCATTATGTTTACACCACTGAGTGCAATCATAGTTATCAAATGTACAAAATTGTAAAGGAAATTTTTTTTGAAAATAGGTTATAAGACCGACTTGGGATTGGATGCAAGAAGTATAGCAGTACCGGACCAAAAAACTTATGATGGCAAGAGTGAAAAGTCTGAATTGACGCATTATCATTATGTCGTTGAAGGCGAGACCCTATTTTTTCTTTTTTTGAGATCAACTTTTCCTATGTATAATTTGTTGAATAAAACTCCTTTTCGACATAAATGCAAACAAATAAGTTCACGAAATCAAAACTCAGAAAAGCTGGTGTCAGGGGTGCATCCCCTATTTATCCCAGAACCCGCCATTGAGCTATATTCCCATTTGCTCTATTCCGGGATGAAAGTGCATAGAAGCATTAAAAAAACTTGATGTCACAGATATTGTTATGAGGAGAGCTGTACCAAGTTGTATGATAAGCCTACCATCAAATAGCTATTACTGTAAAAATAAAACAAAAAAATTTCGGCACCCACTTCCAGCCTGAATTTTTATATTCTAATACTTATAGGACGGAACGGTTAAAAATTGCAAAATGATTGAAAGTTTGTGAGTGAAAGCAGCCTTAATTTAAAGCACGACCATCGCAATTGAGGGCATTGGAGCAATGCCCCATTTGTATTACTATATCGTTGATGCTCTCGGGTTGGGTGAAGCCAGCATAGCCGGCAGAACCGGTATTTCTAACTCAGTAAAACTGCCTGATAGCCCTGCCGGGCGACGGCGGCAGAAGCGGCCAGTCAAATTATATGACGGAAGTTCATCATCATATCTTCTTTTAAATGAATCTATTTTTATATACTGTTGCTGATGACTTTGCCTCATGAAGCGACTTATCGGGTCTTGCTGTGTTTAACGCTACCACATGGGAACAGGCTTCGGAAGCAGCACCAGAGCCATGATTCCGGTTTTAGGCCTTATCTACTAATTAGTGAAATCCGATCTAGCTTTACAACATGATTTTAAGCTCAATAGCGCTCAAAACATTTATTTCAGTTTTTGATATCAAAAACATTGTTTTTCAACAAAAAAAAATTTACATATATCATAAACAGATGTAAACATTCTTCCGACAATTTTCTTTATAAAATTAGCTTTTTATTATCTTTAATAACTGGAGAACTTCCTCAGAATACAGCAAAGGTTATAGTCAGTGTAACATATAAACTGGTAAACATAAAAATATTAAAACACATCTATGTTATTGAACGCTAAAAACTATCACTATCAACACAGGCTTTATATGTGACACTGATTATAACATCTACCGTATTTTAAAGAAGTTTCCGGTTACTGCAGGGAGCGAAACGTTAACTTTATAAATATAATTGTCGGAAGAACTTTTGTATCTATCTATCATATCAACATGCTCGACAAACAAAAAATTCCTTCTATATTCAAAATAGAACTTCACGAAAAAACAAAGCAATAAAACAATAGGTTCTATACATGAGACAGTACAGGCTGAGATATTTCGGTGGCAGGCTATCTGTTCTGAAGTTGCCTTGGAGAACAAAACTAAGGCAAGATAATTCATTTTCATGAGAGTAAAAAAAAACAACGTCGTAAAAGGTAAATCCTCCTTGATAAATACTTGTGCCCCAAATTTAATAAAGTATTTCAAGTGAGATTCAATACTAAATTAAGTCTAAGTCATCGCTCAAGATTGGGCATTATTTGGCCAGATATGTTGTTAAAATTAAGTTTTGCTAAACTTTATCTATTTTCTACATACACTGATTTATCCGATGAATAGTTGACAGCACTTTTATTGATTATTCTTAAATTCTGTCATTGAAAACACACAAAGTGTGACGCTTAAGGCATATACGTCATCACTCTCAAGAATTTCTCTTCGTAAGATGGTAAAAAGAGCTCAGTGTATCCATCTCCATCCACATCCCCGACAGTTATCTTTCCTACGGTACCTCGCGTTTGGGAGTATATCTGAAATATAGAATTTGCTCTAAAATAAGAATAGCAGTGGCCCAGCACTGTAATTCAGCTTCGTTTGTCACGCAGAGACTGAGATTAAGGTGGGTTTTGTGTTGAAAAAGAATTATTTTTGAAGTTTTTTCCTCATTGCCATAAATGATCTTAAAAAAGATATTGCGAAAAACGGTCTCTTCCTCTTGATTCCAAAAGCCTTTTTTAACGCGGGTTATTTACCTGGTACATGTACACTCTATGTCCCTCTTTTTTAATTCAGCAGTGGTAACCTTGCTTGGTTTTTGTTTACTAGTGAAAAATGAATACATCTGATTGTAAATTTTGAAGGTACCTGGTATTTAGGCAGATCTACTGTTTCGAAAAAATATTGGCCTGTAAATTTGGAAAACAGAAAGCTATAGAGTAAATAAATCAGCCGTTTATACAGTATGGTTGTAAAGGGAAAATGAAACGTGTAAAATATATTTATCATTGATATAGAGGTAGTGAATAGTAGAAGCTCTTAAACTGTGGTTTATTTGTGTTTCTCCCAAACTATAGGAATTTAAGAACTACGCAAAATTGTATGACGTTAGTAAAGGGCGAGACACAACTATATACTGTACATGTTTTTATTCTTTGTAAATGCATGCATGCAAACCAAGAAAAATGATAGAATACTCGCCATAGTTTGAGTGTAAGACCAATCGTCCGAATTCTCGGAGTCAGGAGTGATGATATAAGCTTCTCCGTTGTCGTCTCCACTCAAAGCAATCCACGGTTTGCTGTTGATTGAAACAAGATGTTACAATAGATTCCGCTTAATCGGGCCACATCGGGATAAGCACCATTTGGCCCGATTAAGCGGCTGACCCGGTTATCCGAAGTCTTGCAGTATCTGTGCCAGGGTTGTCCTCGGTACACCAGTTATCTCAGCTAGCTGGCGATGACTAATGTTTGGAGGTTGCTCTCCAATTTTTCTTAGGACAACAACCCTTTCAGCAATTGTTAATTTTTTTTGTGGCATCTCTGCTTGGGACTTCACAAAATTTGCAACAAAACACAACAATTACCATGTCCAAGGGCATGAAATGACAAAATAAGTTGCGCCTGTATTGTTCAATTGTTACATAATATAGTTGGCTTTGTGATATCGAGTTCTATTACATTACAAAGGCGGTTTTGCAATCACACCGGTGTATGTCTGACTACCGTTGTGGCCCGATTAAGCGGAATAGTAGCCCAATTAAGCGGCATAGTGACCCGATTATGCGGATTCAACGTAGTGCATTATCTTTGATTGGATTTTGTTCTTCACAATTTGGCCTAATTAAACGGCTGACCCGATTAACCGGAGGCCCAATTAAGCGGAATCTACTGTATTCGAAAAACGTGCTCACGCCTTGCTTGCTTAGGAATATTTTCTGAAAATCTTGCAGATGTCGGCGAGCTATAGCAACTGCTTCTAATATTTCAAGTTCGTGTTGTGAGTTCAAAGTGCAAGCTTCGTGAAAGTACATTCACTGAACTAGCAGAAAGCGTTTTTAAAAAAGTTTTTACGGAGCCTGAATGGTAGTTCCCAAAACAGCAAGTCTTTGCACTTTAACTAGTGCTCAGGACAAATAGATTTAACTCGGGGATTAATCGCAGCCTATGGCGAAAATAGTTTTGAACTTCGTACTAACGAAGGAGGCCAACTTACCCACCCGCAACCACAATTTTAGAAATGCACGCAATTTTATTGCTTCTTCAGAAATTTATAAATGTTTTTTCTACGCTACCGTTAAGGGAAGTGCGGAACCTGGTAGGGTGATGGGCTAACACCCCTTTTTAGCTGTGACATTTGTCATAAAAATACAGTCATGGATTTAGTAAGTCCGTTTCGCAAAACACCTGATTACTCCGAATAATAATTTCATGCATTGTTTTGTGATCTAATGATACCTCCCTAACCCTCAAAAAGTTCTCAATTTAACTGTCATGTAATTATCCGTTCCTCTGATGGGATAAAGTATTGTCAACATTTTACGTATACTTACAATCCGCTTTTTTCGGAATTAGTGTCCGGCCAAAATGCAACAGGAGTGCCTGGAGATCCAAATCCAGGAAGACGAAATTCAGTGTAGCCATCTTGTAGTATGTGCCTGTAATCACCAACAACTATGAAATTGCTGGTAAATTTTGCGTGGTAAACAACTTTCACTATGTATATGTATTATCAAAAAAATCATCATAGGCCAAAAAGCCACCAAACATAAAAATCGGTCATTGTATAGATTGTTATAACCACATTATACCTTGGCCATTCTTCATTCTGCCAATCAAACGGAACTTCATAACCGAGCAAAGCTCCTGGGCTTCCGAGTTGACTCCAAGTATTACATAGAACATCCAGTTTTCCATCACCGTTTAAGTCAACCATCTAAAAAGTGTTAATGTATTGTTAAACATAGAATACTTTGCGGAAAAACACCTTTACAAAAAAAGATCATGCAGTTGTAAAGTTTCAACTTAGCTATTTACAGTAATTGGATAGTTTTGTAGGCAAATCAGTTTACGGACACCAAAAATCTTTTACAGTTACAAACAAATCGATTTGTGTGTTAGGCCCACTATATAGCTGTCAACACCACTAAAATACCGATTTGTTATTATCAGGAGCAGAGTCAAAAAAAATTGGAGGAATTAGACTTACTTCTCGTTTGCTATAATAACGCCATCAATATTTAGCACTGTGACAAGTCCGAAATTAGGAGTACACATGTCGCCTACCTGGCTACGCTTCTAACGACCAAGACGGTGAACACGCAAAAAGAGGAAATTTATGAGTAAGTGCGCAAATGGAGAATTATATAGTTTGGTGATGGAAATTCACGACCTCATTATTGTGGGCCAAGTAGCTTGTTATCACGCAGAGTAGTTCATACATGGTCACATCAGGTTATTGTTGTGCCATTGGAAAAACACTTTTAAATGGCTGAGTTAAATATCAACACCTACCTCTAAGTCAAAATACCATCCAAAGCTATCCACAGCTTTATGCCTGATTGAGTTTAGATCGAGCCAATCGTTTGTGGCGCTCCAAGTTAACCCGAGCTCAAAGCTGCAAAAAATACACTTAATATTTTAGAAAAATTGTTAATTTCCAACTGAAAGACAAACAAAGCATGATTCTAATGATTATGGTTTAGTCTTAGGTGATTTCATGTCTTCCACATCGAATGACTTCAATCTTGATTACATGTCTGGAAGATAAAAACAACGTCCTCCATTCCCTTCTTTGGCGGTTTTAAACATACGCCACTAGTTGCTTAGTTTGTTTCAAATCTTAGCTGGTTATTCTAGCCAATATAAAAACTGATATCTCATCTTTATCACATCCACACCTCATGTTCACCTTATTGGTAGATTTCAGGATCTCTATCCTAAATGTTTTTTTTAACTGCAAAATGTAAAAGGAACTTGAAAATAAGTTTGTAACCAGCATGCTTTCGGGTTTTAAGCAACATTCCAAGCCTTCGGACCGTAAGCAAACACGGTGAACGTGTAAACAAAATAAAAGCTACCTCCAAAACCCAGCACTGAGCACAACTGTTGTAGTAGACCCATTCAACAGAGGCATTTCATGCAAGACAAAAGCGATGTCTTCCTTGCCCTCGTTGATGATATGTTCTTTCCACGCCGGTGTAAGGTGCTTAAAGCCGGGGTTTTCCAACCAGAGAAGTTGGGCCTCGGTAGCGGCATCTACAGCAATAAAAATAGAAGTTCACTTTGATAGCAGAGAAGGTTTATTCTTATATTATTTTATTCACACAAAAACCTTCGACCATACCAGGATTATAGTAGTAGCTTGAGTAGAAAGTACTACAGAGCAAATCAATCTTTACATAGAAGTGAAGATGGATTTTTTCAGAGAACACGCGTAAAACTAACCAATGCCAAGCACTTTTCATCTCCTGCAAATGCAGGAAGTTGTAATCCTATTACAAATGCTGGAGGAGCTAGTTTCCATTTTGAAACGAATTGATTATTCCGATTTTGCTTTTGCACGCAACCGCTTGATTGAAACTCGCTTTAATATATAGTGTAAGTCAGGAAAGTGCAGCCTGCGACGGCGAAGTAAAGTTGTGCGGCCGCAGGATGGATGTGGTTTGTAGCCCACGTCCAGGGCTGACCACCCCAATTAAAAACGGTCTTTAGTTTTTAACACTGCTTTTTTGAGTTAATTTTCAAGTACAAAATGCCTTTACGGTAACGATAACAGGGATCCAGAGGAGTATCTTAGGACCCGGGCCCGGAGATTTGCTGATATGCACCTCCTAATTACGAGGTCAATTAGATTCGATAGAGTTGATCTCGAAAAATAAAGATTTTCAAGATAAGAAAGAGGTAAACAATGATTTCAAGGAGTTCATCATTAAGAAAAAAGTTCTGAGAGACTAAACAAATGGGGAAATTAATCGCTTTCAAAAAATTGATCTCCAAAAAAAAATACCTTTGAATAAAAAAAGAGTAAAAGGCAAAGCAGTAGTTCTCAACAGACAGCACTTTGCTTCCCAAAGAAGGACTTATTTTCTCCGGAGGGTAAATTTGTTCTAGGGAGGCATTGGGAAGGAAAAATTCGAGTCTTGGAGAGGGAAAATATTTTGTTGTGCAATTTGCACACTCACTTTGGGCTTGTATATAACTATCTTTACGGTAAAACAATAGATTCAGAAAATTAAAATTTGGCATATTGAGTCTTTAAAAAATATCTTTTTCTTTCGGTTTTTCTCGATTAGGGGTTGCCATAGCAGATGTTTCTGCATTTTTTATTACATGGCATTTGTTTTACGGTTGGATGCCCTTCTTGTCATCAACCCTCTCTTCGGAAGGAAAATTGGGCCATCTGTCTTCCACATAAAGATGGGGGCGTCCCGTTGAGTGCCTTGCCCAAGGACAGAGCAAGCGAACTTGCCGGCTTGTTCACCACAACCTTCCCTAAATGCCAAGCAGAAAAGCTGTGGATACCATTTTTTAAAGTCTTTTGGTATGACTCGACAAGGGGATTGAATTCCAGGTCTACCGACTGCAAAGCGGACGCTCTAAACACTACGCCATCGCATCGACCAGTCTTTAAAAAACATCAATTTCAAAAAAAATAATAAAAATAGGATTTCCATCTAAATATTTGGGATAGTGAAGAAAAGATTTAATCTGGCGTCTTTAAAAGAGGAACGCAAAAATACGTTCAGAGCCAATGAAATTGACAAAAAATTTGTCTTGCTCGCATTGTATAGGTAATGAATAAGTAGTTCAATAAAAGGTTTAAAAAATTATGGAAACCATTCGGCCAACAATAACTTCAGATGTGGAAAATGCAATATTTACCTCCTGTTCCATAAGCTCTTGCTGTTACAGCATCCAAATGTCCATCGTTATTCATGTCATGCCATAGAACTCGGTGGTAAAACCAGTTTACTTCTAAGTCATACGGGGCAATATGCACAACGTCTGTAAATAATAAAATGTCATGCAGGCTACTGGCGTGATTTGAAGTTTAAGTGGACACTGAATGAGCAGCTGCTCCTAAGTTTGATTAAGAAGACATGAAATTTTACTAAAATCCAAGACAAATGATCGCTTTCATCTGTTTTGCAAAACACCCATCCAAGACATGTGGTTGACAACTGCTTCATGTCTCTCAACAAACTCTCCACTACCTATGGGTAGGATAATACTGTGCCATATAATAAATATAAATCTGTTCAATTAACACTTTGATTATGTTGGCAGAAATATTCTCACATTCTTTTTCCTTCAAGCTTAGTCATCAGATAAATATACTCTGCCCGGCAAACCACCAAGGATGACGCTGCAACCAATCTAATCACATACGATCAAACCAGACGCAGATGAAAGCCGTTCAAATTAGTCCTATGTATTTGCCTACGTCAAAACAGCTAAAATATGTAGTAGAATAAAGCCTACTGGATAACCAATTTTTGTCAAATTCTAACATTTGGCTAAAAAAAAGGAATTACTTTGACCTACTTGGGTTTTCTTTGTCAGTCATATCAATAAGAGCAATTGTTCCGTTGTCTTTTCCTGTCAAGAAGAAGGCACTGGCCACACTCCACACTCGCATCTCGAATATTCCATCTGAAAAAAATGTATGACTTGATTAGACACAACAAGGAATGAATCAAAAATAGGCGTTTGAAACACTGACGTATTTTGCAGTGTCGTATGAGGCGGAAGAAAAAAGCAAACGCTTCCCAGTTTGTTTTTGCCATAGTGTCAAAAAGTATTGCAAAGATAAAACTTTTCGAGCACTAAACATTGTTAAAGATTTTTTATGCCATAGTGTACATTTTTTAGTGGCCAAAAATTTCAACTGTACCCAAATTTCGGCATTTTTGCCTTATAAAATTTTTTGTGCAATTTTCCGGAGCTTATATTTAGTCAAAAATTTTGGAGCGTAGCCCCCTCTACAGTTTTTTTGCTGCAAGATTTTTTATAGTGGCCTGATCAAGCAAAGGCTAATTCTTTGATTTGTTATGCTCTGTTATTGAGATTAGCTTGTTTGCTGTTAATGTAATGATGCTGCTAATAAATATGCTAGGAATATTTCTTTTCAAGAAAGTTGCATTTTTGTACTTCTAAAACTATTTTTCAACATTCAGCGTCAATCAATAAATATTGCTAACTATGATTTTAAACGTCTAATTGGCTAGTGCATGTTTAAGAAAATCGGGTAAAAAATTTTGTCCCCAAGGTTTTGATTCCCCTTACCAACGCTTACCGTGTAAAATTTTTCCTAATTATGTAACTCGTGACTGGTGCCTTTTTTGTTCCGATACCAAATTTAAGGCGCAAATATTTACATTTGATGACTCACCTGGTACTTGCTCTACTTCATTGGGCCACACCAGTTGATCGTCCAGCAAGTTCAGAGAAAAACTTTTATTCGATTTAAAGTCATGAACGTCATTAACTGAATAGACGGTGTCTTTGGAGTTTCTAAAATTTATTTTAATAATTATTTAACCATTAAAAAATAACAAGTTCAAAGCTTGTGACCAATTTTCGGGCTTTGGCACATAAATGTGCACTTGTAAACTACTCAACGATGATATCTGTATCGAATTATACTTTTTGAATAGTGTAAGCTAACCACTAGCTGGCAAGATTAAATGTCATAATCAAAAGCGCATCAGAAAAACATGTCTGATAGTCAAGCATGGCTTCGCAGACTGTATTTCACGAAAAAGATTTACACTCGTAGCATAGAAAAGAAGAATTAAAAACTTGGATTCGGATCGCAAAGCACCGGATCTAACCCCTCTCAACCCATAAAAGCGCAAATCTTTAAAGATTTTTTGCGCATTTTTGAAGAGAGGATTAGCCCGACCTTCCTAAATAAGCCTTGGACTTGTAGTTGTGATATGTTTTGCTACTTTTTTAAAACTTTGAATTTCAGAAAATTGGTGTGTCCCGGTCAAAACCAACGTCTTCCGGAAAGTGAAAACTTAAAATTTCGCGTCAGATGTGGGCAACTCGTTTTATGCTGATCGCGACTGTGTCTGTTTTGTGAGTTTGGAGGAGAAAATACTAGGCAAAATAATACAAAACCAATATTTATGTCTTTGTAATTGAATAAAACCTCACATGTTTCCTGTGAATGATGACAGGCCGAGATCGTAAGCAGGCTTTCCAGTACTTGCTGTTTTTTCTTTATTTTCTAGAATGCTACAGAACGCCGGCTCAAAATCTAAAGGTACGTCATAAACAAGTCTGGGGGTAGGCCCCATGACAGCTCCATCGATATATGGCAAACACAACGCAATGACACAAATTAACAGCATGTTTCTGATGACGTAACAAACAATTGACTACAATTGTAATATTTGAAGTGTTTAAACACAAAGTTAATAACAGTAGCTTTGACAGAGATCCTAGGAATTCCCACAAAGCCGGACCCAAAATTTTTTGAAAGCTCTGATGCGCTAATGTGTTCAGTTAAAAAAGAACACAAAATTCGATTTCTTGATGTTGATTTTACAAAAATCAAAGGTTCTCAACTTTGTTCGAAGTGCAAAACCATTGATCAGAAAAAGGAAAATAAGCAAAACAATCACTTTAAAAAAGTTGATCTCCAAAAAAGGGGTTTTTAACTGTAGCAAAAATAGATAAATATTTAAGTGTCTACCTGCAAAAAAAGCGCAGCAAGCTTCCCAACTTTGTTACCGGTTCTGGGTCAGCCTCTCAACGCTTCTGCTCAATCATAAACTAAATCTTATTCCTCTTCCACAACTAAGAAGGTTTGGCAACGAATGGTTGTTCTTTTCTATGCAGTGGCTTCTTGCAGCTGCTGCAATATACTTAATTGGCTCAAACTGCATGAAAATTTTTGAGCTTATCTTTTTTGTTATAAATTTTTTTGAAGCTCAACTGCAACTAGATTAGAATTTTTTAGAATCTTAGCAAGCAAATATATTTTCTTCAAGAGGTGTCATTCAAAAAAATCGTAAGACGGCTCTTTTCGTTTTGCTGAAAATTTACTACCCCTAACCTAGAAAGTTTAGAATCACTGCTTGAAAAAGTTGAAAATTTGTGATATTTTAATATAAAGCAGCAGAAATAAAGCTCAGTGTCCATTTTATGAGAGAAAGCAAATGATTCATGGAAAGAAAACATCATTTGGCAAAAATTTTGTTTTCTGTTTTTTTCTTGTAAATGTTTTTAGGAAGTAATAGTAATGGCATTTCTTAAAAACAGGAAGAAGTACCTCTTTTTTTCAAGATTTCGTGAGAATCACAATGCGAAAAGCTAAATATTTTTTCAAACATTGCTGGGACTTTTCGAATGTTGGTGCTTGGTGAACCTGCACCAATCTTATGCCGCTGCAATTACACTGAAAACTCAGCGATAAAAATTACTGAAATAAGTAATTATCAACGAAATAACTCTCTTGCTTTTTATATTTTTTTCAGTCATAAATTGTTACATAAGCAAAGATGCTTTGCATTGCACAGCTGTCCGTTCCCACAAAGGTTGTTATAGATGAATTATGTAAGTAACTCTAAGGCCACTGCTGAAGCCATATCATACGTCGAAGGTGGGGGGTAGCTGGTTGTTCAAGGTGGAAAAGCATATTGTTTTGAAATGCTATGGCAAAATTTAAATCAAAAGTTGTTACGTATCACGTTAAAACTTAATGAATTTGGGAAAAATAGGTTGCAGTTTGATCAGCATGGGAAGACCTTTTTTTGTAAAGAACACTTTTTAGTGTAGGTTGTTGGCACCCTTTACACATATTTACATTTTAATATATAAGATCGGATCTACCTACCTTGCCCCTTCACTTATCAAGTTCTGCGAATACAATGGCGCTATTGTGTGCTGGAACTGGTGCAGTTCTAAGAAATTGTTGAACATCAAATGTAAAATTATGTAACTTCTGTTAATTGAATCAACTACCAACTCCTGCTGTTTTTCTCACGCTCTTACATAACACTTTTACAGTTGATATTGCAATGAGGAACAGCTATAGCTGGCCGTTTCACCGCCGCTTCTATTTGGGAGATCCTGTCTTTAACTGTCTTGCTCACCAGAGGTCTTTCACGCACTAGCACACACCAACTTACAAAACATGAAGACAGTATTAAAGGGAAAACAGAAATTTTGCTCACAAATTAGCTGTACCACATGCATCCATTGCGACACGTTAGGCGTATTTGGTTCCAGTTACAAGATATATAAGACTACTGAAAAATCTCCTAAAATACAATCCATGCGAATAAAGATATCAAGCGAATGCGAAACAAGCGTATATTAGCGAATTCAGGCTAGCATTTGCTGACAATACAAGCTGTTTCTTGTTTCCCGGTTGATTTAAAACACAGACAAGCGCTTTAGAAATACATACACACCTTGCCACTTGCATTGGTTGGTGATAAAACAATATGTTTTCTATTCGCTACCATCTCACCCTAAAAACACTGCCATAGTAGAGCGAACTAACAAACGGTCAACAGGTCTATTTAAAACCACAAATAAATATGAAATCAATCAGCGAAATTGTCACATAACCATTACCAAGAAACGAGAATGACAGGCGCTAATTAAAGAGAAAACAACTTGCCGTATTAATTTATAAACGACTAGCCGGCTTTGCCGGCGTCGCCCGGCAGAGGCCCTCCATCAGTAATGTCCGGGTTTAGTATTCCGGTTCAACCGGTCAAGCCGGCTTCACCCATCCGGCTCTTGAGTGAGCAGTAGCGAAAAATTAATGAATTTTATGCACTTTCACTATTCTTCTACACGAAATTGTGATCATCATATTCTCTTAATCATGACTGGCAATGCTCACAAAGAATCTTGCCACAAATTATTATTGTTAATACTTGTGAGGGAGCAGAGATTGTACATAATCAAAACTGATTGTAGCGGCAAAATGATGGTTGCTTTCACAATTACAAGAAAAAACCTATTTAATAGTAAGCTTATTTTGCCAATTGGTGCTGCCGATTTCCTATTTATACTTGTGGTATTAAGTTCCTAATTTGGCTGCACTATTGGTCTTGTTTCCAGCATAGCGACAAAAGCGGCTATTGTTCTCTCTATATTCAGTTTTACAAATTGTTATGGTTATGGTTTTATGTTGATTTTTTCTTAAACTTGGGATGTTATTACAATGATGTAGAGTATAAACATAAATGACATAAATACCATAATATGCAGCATATCAGCATAATTGAGAATGACGGTTAATTTGAGAGTGTCAGTTTGGCCGGCCGTACCGGCTTTACCTATCAGGTTCTTGCATGAAGAGTTACCAAACGTTTATGTGTTTTCTGAACATACGATGTTCACGACTTTTTGTGCTCCTTTTCCTAATAATATATCTCATTTCAAGATCCCGGTTATGCCTTATATCTATGTGCTCTGTTCATTGCTGACACAAACCCAAGGGAGCCTTGCGTTTCCCGTAGTTTGGAAGTAGGAATTACATTTTTGATATTAAGCTATTCTAAAGCAAAAAGAACAAAAACGTCTTTCGTGTGGTGAGATTTCACACAGTGACGCTATTTTCTTTTGATTTCCTTTTACACTTTCTCAAGTCCTCGCTGGCTACGCATTATGTAGCATGTTCTTTTTTCCCTGCTCGTCGTGCCTGGAAAACAGACCTTGGTTTTTCTCAAATGTTTGGTTTGATCCCGGTAGCTTTAGAAAGCCTTTATAAAACAAAATACCAATAATATCATCCATGTGGTGCGATTTAACACAGTGACGTTGTTAATTTTGATTTCGCCTCAAACTTTTTTAGGTCTCTGCTGGCTACGCATTACAATTCATATTTGTTTTTCCATGCTTGGGTATGCTCATAGAAGTTAAATGAGTCCTTGCTTTTCCCAAGTTTTCAGGTTTGATTCCGGTAGCTCTATAAAGCTATTATCAAGCAAAATAGAAAAAATGTTTCTCCCAAGTATGGTGCGACTATACCCCGGCAGGCCATATTAAAACTTGTGCCAATTTCAAACGTATCACTTAATGAACCGGATAATAGTATCATTGGAGAAGATATCGATAGAAGAAATACGAAAAAGTATTTCTCCTTGGAAGAAACGGCTTCGTTTAGTCGTGGAGAAGGATGGAGGTCACATTGAGCATAGACCAAAACAAATGAATTTTATTCTGATACCGCATTTTTGAGACGTTGATTTGAATTTAACAATACTGACATAATTTGCGATCATAAAGTTGATTTCCAAATAAAAGGCCTTCACCTTTTCATAAGCAGAAAAAATGGAACTGAAACAAAAGAATTTGTCGAGTTCACTAAATTTTGTGTTTGTAAAAGTGATTTCCAAAAAAAAGGTTTTCACATTTACCTGAACACAAAAAACTTGCAAGTTGACAGCTTGGCTGCGGTGTTTTTACATACAGGCTGCTGCTCGATCTCTTGTGTTGAAAAGGTTATGTCGCCTTGATTTACAGTATATCCCCTTCGGTCACCAGGTACACGATTGTACCACTACTTAAAATGCTTGTCCTATGCGCACGCTTTACAGTGGACTATTCTAGTTGTCGAAGGTACAATTGGACTGAACTGGGTAATTTAAAAACTAGATTTGATCTGTGGTATCAAGGTTCTGGAGCCACTGGTTGTCATTTGAACAAGATGAATTCCAAAATGTATGCACGTGGTAAAGGTGAGTAAAAATAAGTGAAATTATTGAAAATATGTGAGAAGATAATTGGCAACGAAGTAGATAGGATAGATTGGTAACACTCAGGTATTACATAGAGTACTTTTTTAGGTATATAACTGGTAGATATTATCTTAGAGAATTTTTCAAAAAAAACTTAGCACAATTGTTCCCAATGTGTCCCACTTCAACTTTAGCCTAAACGCGTGGTGTGAATGGAATGCAACAATACTCGTTGAAAAAATGTAACTCCTGAATACAATTATGCCCCATTTGTTTATGGAATAATACTAATCTCATACGGTATCCTACAGTTATAGGCGACGCTTTTTGTTATATGTTTTTGTCTGAGTTTTGGGCAAAATTTTATCTTTTACCAAATAGGTTTGCTTGCACTGACAAAAGCTACCCTAGTTTAAGATTACGTAAAATTTTAAGCCGTTAAGTTTGCTTAATATAGGAATTCGTAATTTAACTTCGGTAATTTACAAGAGTAAAAAGAATTTTTTTTTATTTGTGTTTCAATATTGCTCAAAAACCGAAAGAAACGAAAAAATATATCCGTGGATGATACATTGACCCAGTTGGATGGATCCGATATAGATCTTTCAAGCACCGACGACAAATATAAAGATGACAATATTGAGTATGTTCCGGAGCCAAATAAGTCATCATCAACTTCTGAATTGGGATTCAATGATACTGATGGGCCCGACACAATACCAAGTACTAGCTCATCTTCTTTGGCAAAATAACCTAAAGGAAAAAAAAAGAAGAAATCACTGAGTGCTACGGCTTTAAATTCTACAGTGCTACGGCTTTTAAGATCTACGGTGGAATTAACTTTAAGGTCACAGCTGAAAAAGACATTTGTGTCAGTCGCTGGCTTGACAATGAAGTTGTGACAATTGCCTCAACTTTTGCAGGTGTTGAGCCGATTGATTAAGACGTTGGAGCGAGTCTGCCAAGAAACATATCATGATTGACCGTCCCCATTCTATTGGTGTATATAACAATTACATGGGTGGGGTGGACAAAATTGATTATCTTATTTCTCTGTACAGAATCAAAGTAAAAACCAGGAAGTGGCTTGTCCATATGTTTTTTCATTTCTTAGATCTGGCTGTTGCCAATTCTTGGCTGGAGTATTGTGATTTTGAGCTTGAACATGGTACACTAAAGTGAAATATTTCCGATTTATTGGCTCTCCAAAATGAAGTCGGTCGTGCTTTGACAATGGCAACAGTGCTTGCTAAATCTGCAGACAGGCCAAGATCAAAGCTGCACAAGGCTTGATCTCTTGCTTCTCCGCCTCAGAAAAGGGCAAGAAAACAATCATGCCAGTGCAGGATGTGCGGTATGATTTTTTGGTCATTGGCCAGATTGTATTGATGGGCTAGGGCAATATTGCAAGTTGTAAGGTTGGGGAAATCGAAGCAGGGTCAAGTGTGTCAGGTACAATGTTTTTCTCTGCTTGAATACGAGCAAAAATTGTTTTATAAGGTTTCACAGGAAGTAAACAACATCTTGTTGAGTACTGCAAGATGAACAAGATATGAAGTATGGTTGAGAAAATGTGCGGAAACAAACTGCTGTGTGAAATCAAGATTATTACATGAAATCAGACTGCTGTAATTGTTGTGTGTCATTGGGAAAATAAATTCTCTTACGTGAAAACATTCACTTTTTTTATGTCCTATGAATCTCAAAGAAATTATGCTTTCTGGATGATTGAGTCATAGAGAGCACAATTGTGTACCTCAATCAGTTACAATGCGAACAATTGTACGCATGACGTAATTTGTATAATTAATAAGAAAATTAAAAAAGAATATATCCTGGGTTGACAGTTCCCCATAAAGATCATTAGGACAAAAAATGAAAATTTTTCAGCAAAAAATACTATATCGTGACGGAAGGGGATATATGCAGAGATAGAGAGCAGGGTTGTGTTTTTTAGAACGCTACTTCTAACACTACAAGATAATTTTGAAATGTTTTTTTCTGGAATTGGTTCAGTTTTTCTCTTCTTAAAACACCATTAAAACTTGGCTTTTTATGTAAGCTTTTAATGGCGCTATTGCCGACTTCGTTTGCACTCTGCTTAATTGCTTGTACACAGAAGCGCTTTGTCATAGAACACTGCTACAGTCACTTCTGCATAATAGGATACATGAAATTACTTGGGCCTGCATTAAGAAATTTGTCGGTTCATGTTCATCGTTTCTGAAGAACACCAAACTTTAGTGCAAGCGCGTAGCCTCGTTGGGTATCAAGTGGTTTTGGGCAACTGGCCCACAAAAGGAAAAGAAATGCTCTCCAGCAGCAAGGTTTTTGTGAGCCAGACTTTCTTCCATAAGTAGGGGGAGAGGGAATTGAACTCCGGCTCCTACCATGACCTTGTTATGTGTGATTGCGTTCAAGTTTGAATGAGCGTTGGCTTCGGAATACAATGCGGTCGAATATTTGGGAGAACACTATAGCGTGTCAAGTGGAAAGGCAATTGTGCTCTGCCATTTTTCTGTTCCGGACAGCAAAACAAGAAGATGAACTTTCTAAGAAACAAGTCATCAACTCTAAATCGTGGTCAAAAATCCTTCAACAGATCTTGATTTCCAACCAAAACAAAAAAGGCTATCATCTTTTAAAATGATGGTGAAAAGAGGCTATCTGACAAATTTTATTTTCAAAAACAGTCCACAACATGACGTTGGGAATGAAAAGGCACCCCCAACCCTCCTCCACTTTGAAATGTTCGGTACACCATAAAAGAGAATAGATTATTCAATGCCATTTTATTGTAAATTCAGAAAACATTTATATACTTTTTTTAATCTCCTTGATGAATTTACGCTCCAACGGTTGATTCGCGATTTCTTAAAGAAGGTACAACATTTTCTGAAGTATCATCACCCCAAACTTAAATTTGATTATTGTATAGGTGAGGCGCTCGTGCTTTACTCAGGGATGTGGAAGCGCAAGCGGTGGAAGCGGTCCTTTTTCTGTAGAAGCGGGAGCGGACGCGGAAGCGCGAAAATTCCACCGCTTCCGCTTCCACATAGGAGGGAAGAGTCGAGGGAGAAAAGAAATTGGTTCTGATATTCTTCGGAGAAGAGCGAATAGATAGAGACTAAACATTAAGAAATAAGAGCGAGGAGGAGTCGTTTGGAGAGATGTTGACCTCTACATAATCATAGTAGGGGTCAAGCGAAGAAAGAGAGGAGGTAGAAAGCTCAGAGAATGATAAGCCCTGCCTGACGAAAATGATGACGCCGCCGCTAGCGTCTGTGACATCAGTAGAAAAAATACCGGATCGGGAGTGGGTGCCATCGGATCGCAGAGCTGAGAATCCAGGAATCCGGAAAGAGGAAGATAAATTAAGGTTAGGTTCCTGAATACCAATGAGGTCAACGGGATGAGACGAAATAAAGGGTAGCAGTTCATTGCTCCTGGCTTGAAGACCCCCAGCATTCCATTGAAGTACCCTGAGGGAGTTAGGGTGGGGAAGAGGAAGCAGGAGGTAAAGGGAAACAACCAGGAACATGAGGCGGTGGTAAAGGTGCAGAGGGAGAAGATACAAAGTGGGCGGAAAAAGGATAAGAAGTTTAAAGACGAGGGTGGGGTGCGAGTGCTGCATTAGCAGAAGGGGCCAGATGGACCAGATTGAGCAGTGGAGGTATACCAGCTGCAGAAGTCCGAGGAGGAAGTCACTGTGCTGGTAGGTGTAGCATCTTCAAAAAAATCAGGGGTGAAGCAGGGAGGGTAGCTCCAGGAGTGAAAGCTGCCAAGAGTTCTGAATCTAGAAAAGGAGAGTAGTGAGCACTTTAAATGAACCCAATTAGAGCATGTGCAGCATTGCACTGACCTACCCCGCCAGGTCACATTTCCAGCGCACACTGAACAGGGGGAAACCGGACAAGGATTAGGATCAACGTTGCCGCTCATCAGGAGAAGGAGAAGAATGAGAAGACGGGCAAGAGAAAGGCAGGAGAAGAGAGAAGACAGGCCGATTTTAAAGAGGCTGCGTGCTACCCTTCTGCGGTCGTTCAGGGGGCTGCACGGCGAAAAATGGTTTGTGTGAGGGGAGTGCCCAGGTTTAACTGCGACCCTCGGGAAGGCCAACAGCCATTTTAACCCAACCGAACCGCACCACTACGTTGAGGCGGCTGTTGATTGGTGCAGTTCAATTTTGCTCGCTTTACATGTATATACTATATATACGACAGAAATTTCGCACTTCACTATCCAAAAAGATCGGAGTCAATACGTGTTTTGGGGACGGACAGAAGGTCCGTAATGATGATTAGAGTTAAAGTTAACTCAAAGTCAGAATTAGTTGAGGATAGAGAGGGAAAATCTGCTCTATACGATGTAATTTGTTGTTGTAACGACAGGTTATTGTCGAGAGCTGTAATATGTGGTCACACGGTTTAGATCTGAGAAGCATTAAGTTAACTGTTGTAAAAGTAGTTGTAAGTAGTGAAGGAACTTGTAATGACTGTCTATTTGTTGAAGTGTTTAATTATTTTTTGAATTGTAGTAACGAAATATATGATTTTCTTGCAAGCAATTCGTGATTTCTAAATTTTTGTTAGTGGGAGTTCCATGACAAACGCGAAAGTACATCAGAGGTTACGCTATGACAAAAAGATTAAAAAGCACTGTTCTACATTCAATACGAGTTCCAATATCTAAGAAAGAGAAACACAGAGTAGTTCGGAACAATAAGCTCAAGCAAAGTAGGTTAAGTAATAGCAATAAATGAAGGTTTTTGTCTTCTAAAAATGATGAAGTCAAGGAGAAAGCAGGCTACAGACCCACCAAATTAAAAAAATTGGCAACAGTCATTTTTTCGTTTTTTGTTTGTGGAAGCGGAAGCGGTTGAAAAATAACCGCTTCCACGTCCCTGGTTTTACTTGAACCACCCACCATGGATCGCACCACCAGCAAGTCCATTACTGCACAGTAAATAAAATGGAGGAAGTTGAAATGCGATAGTCCTTTGGTACTACAAAAGCACTAATTTTAAGCACGGAAAGTTTAGTTCTTTTACCTTCCCTCAACCAATAGTAATAATTCCTTAATTCTTTCCATGGAATTTTAAAACCACCAGCTCTTATGAACACTATTAAAGAATTATCTTGCAATTTTGCAGAAAAAGGTTGAGCTAGCAACTGCAAACACTACCGTATTTAGTGAGGGATACCCATTTTTTCATCTTTACAACAACGCCAAAAATCAGCTTACTTTGTGTTTATTCAAAAAAATCGGATTAATTTTCCTTAATGCTCTCACCTTATTTCAAAAATCCTCAGTGCGCTAGTGCTTGTAAGACAAGATGTTCTTCTCAATATTTTTCCTACAACTTCGTATATATTTATCAATCACAAGTAGATAAAGAAAGAAAAAAGAGGTCGGATAGATAAAATGGTATTTATACTTTTGTAGATTGCTTCGGTTGATTTAATTTCCCCTTCCCACTGCCATTATATTTTTTGCTAAACACACCGTATTTTATGAATTTTGAGAGACAGACATTATTAGTTTCCGAGCGAACGCGCCGCTTCTCGCAAGCTGATCTAAATCAATCGACCGCCTCTGACAAAATATTTACACAAACCAAAACATTTCGAATTAACTTGTTTATTATTTTTAGATCATGTCAATATAAATCACTTTCCATACGACATGACAACAAGTTCTTTTGTGGTATAAGCTGGAATGAAAACTTCAGCAAGTCCGTCTCCGTCGACATCTCCAACAGCGATGCCTCCAATTGTTCCGCTACCTTCGAAGATCTTTACAAACAAAGCTGGTCACACATCCAAGTAAAAAACTAGCTTTTTTGTTCATCTTATGAATGCCATTTTATCACTTCATTTATTGGTCCTTTTTCACGGTTTCATGTTTCATTTTTTGGCCACTTTTTGTAATTTAACGATGCAGCCAACAACACCGTTTTTATTGCAAAAATAAAAAAAGCAACCGAGCACAAACCATAATTTAGTTACTTCGTCGCGTCTTTAGTTATAATTTTTTATCTGTGATATTTTATCTCCTAGACCAGGGGTTCGTGACTTTTTGACTGGCTGTATCTGTTTGTTTTTTGCAGCATTCTTTGTACCCTTTACGATATATAGTGAAATTTCGCTAACACAAATAAGTAAAAAACAATGATCTTCGTATTTCTTGAAAGCTTATCTCACAGTCTCAAGAGGTACTTGTGGGATACAACGGTGCTTGACAACCTCTACCCTAAACTTACAAAACAGCAATTTTGGTGCTAGGGGCAACTGTCCGGACCTGCTTTGGAGTTATCACACTGCTACATTTTGCTTACGTAATTTGAATTGTTATCAACAATCTTTCTATAAGAGTTCGTCAAGCTGAGAAAGTTATTTAAAAGTTTCTTTTTCAAGCTCCCAATGCCCACATTTTCAACGCGATTGTTGAAAGCTTTAAACACACAGCTATTCCATTGTAGTCTCATATAACGGCATTTTAATTCGCCGGACCATACTAGAGAATAGTTTATGACACTAAGCAATGATTTCCTTTGCTTTGTAAATTTGGGAGTGATGAAAAAAGTTTATTGGGAGTGACGTCACTCAATTAAGTGAAACTCGGACACTTGAAAACCCCGAAGCTGGTCTGAGCAACTTCTAGGCTCACGGTTGGTGTTTGTATTGAGAGAGCAAACGCAACACAACTGGTAAAAGTAATATTTGTATTCATTTTTTTGTGCTGAGTCTTGCTTTTTTCATGTCAAGGAAAACTTTACTCGGTTTTTGTGCGAGCTTAGAACAAGATGAGATCTTTTGACTAAAAATTTGTGAGTTTGAATTTGCCGTCTACGATGTTTTGGGAGGAGATATCGATTAAGACTCTTTAAATGTTTTACAACTTGGCGAGCCAGATGTTTCAATGCAACTCGTAATTGCAATCATATGGTGATCACTTTTCCTGATTAAATGTGCTACTTACCTTTTACTGGTATTTTTGCAGGTTACAGCAGATGTCAAAACTTAACTACCGATTATCTTCAAAATTGGTCGGTGTAGGCTACTTACAGTGGTTTGAGTGTAGGACCAATCAGAAGTGAGCGTGGAATCAGGCGCAAGAACGTAAGCATGACCGTCGTCATCACCTGACACCATGATGAAAGGCTTCCTATAAGAAATAGTTTAAAAGTCAGAAAAAATTATTATTTTATTGCTCTACCCCTGACAAACTTAATCGATAGGTTTTTGCTTTGTTAAAAATACACTCATCACAGCTAAAGCTCGAGAAAATATTAATACACCAGTTTACAAACGTAAAAATAGAGGGTAAAGGGGCTGTAGCCCTTCTAGATTATTGTCAACTCCCCACACTTTGGAAAATAATTACTTTTGAATAGTTGAACACCATTGAAAAAAGGTTTTAACTGCGTTTTGAGTCAAAAATAAGAAAATTTTCAGTTTTGACCTAATGAACAAAGCGTTACACCTATGCACCATCATTCTTGTGAGAAAATCGATCACAGCTTGGACAGATCAACTGGCAAGGTTTATGACTCAAGATTTTGCAAGCGATGTTTCTCCGATTTTTGAAAAGAATTACACTTTCTTTAAATAGGAGATAGTCACTATAGATCATGTTAAAATCAGATCAGCAGCTGATACATTACCCAACCTTCACGGTCAAGAAGGTCTCGAGACTACTTAGCGATATACTGTAGTAAATCGTAAACGCCCTTTGAGAGACAAATACAAAAGTCATCACTAGGGCCCGCTAAAGTCAATAAAGTCAAAATTTTTTCAGGACCTTGTTACATGATCAAACGTGTACTAACGTTCGTTTCAGGTGTTCAGGAATCTGTTTTGGTAGATTTTATAAGTCAAAATTTTGCATAAAGTCAAAACTTGTCAAAATTGTCTTCATCAAAAATTTCCTTACAAAAACGAACAAATTTATATTTTTTTGAATTTTTGAGCTGCTATTAAAATTTTATGTGCAGTTTTATTTGATTTTAAACTTCTCAAATAGTTGCAATGGTAAAAATGCGTGCGGTAATTGAGAAGGAAATAGCACTTAGTATGCATAAAATCGTCATTGTTGATGCATAAACACATAATTGTTAGACAATTAATCTATTCCTATAAAACCTTTGCGTTCTTTACACGTGGTCTTTTTAAGTCGTAGCTTGCAAAGCAAAGAATGCCTAAATAAGCCAAATCTTCTACAGCAAAAGTTAGGCAAATTTTCCAGGAATACCGGATGAGTTTTCGACAACTCCTGCCCGCGACTTGCGATGCAACCTTTGCGACGTGTTAGTCAAATGCGACAAAAAGTTTTTTGTGGAAAGCCACCGAAAAAGTAAGCAACACCAAAGAAAATTGGAGACGAAGAGCAAATCCCAAAGTAAGCAAACCTTTTTACAACTCAATCAAGTAAACTTCAAGGAACAGGTTGTCTCTTCATTCTTAGCTGCAGATATCCCACTTCATAAAGTGAACCATCCTTCTTTAAAGTCTCTGTTTGCTACAATGGGAAAAGTATTGCCTTCGGAGACTGCAGCCCGGGCATGTGTTGCTAAATTAGCATCCCAAAAAGAAGAACAAATTCAAGAATTACTTCGTGGCAAAAAATTTTTTTTAATTGTGGATGAAGCAGAGATTGCTAAACAAAAGTATATTAGTGTGCTTGTGGGCAGCTTAGATGCCCCAAATCAGACATTCCTCGTTGATTGCCATTCACTTGACAGCCGTAGCAATGTTAATAGCAGTATTATTCTGCACACTGTGGATGACATATTGCGACAACTTGAAATAAAACGCAAGAATTTTTCATTGCTTTTGACTGATGCTGCTCGGTAGCCTACATGTCTTTGGCTGGAAAGACATTAAAGGAATTATACCCTTCTTTGAAGCATGTCACCTGCGTTGCGCACTTACTACATAACTGCGCTATGCGTGTGCGTGCTCATTTTAAAAATATTGATGAAATAGTAGCAACGATCAAGGCAGCAACAAACAAAAACAAAGGTCGCAAGAAAGATTTTCATGATGCTGGTCTGCCATCTCCTCCTGACCCTGTAATTACAAGATGGGCAACTTGGCTTAGAGCTGCCTTATATTACAGTGAGAATCTTCCAGCTGTTCGTACCATTGTCAGCAATTGGACAAGTGCAGGCCTCTTAGTCAGCAGAGCAAAAGACGCTATCAATGTGGAAGATTTGGTGCCGGACTTGGTTAAAATAAATCAATACCGGACTCTAGCAGCCAACGTAGAGTTCTTAGAAGGAAGTGCCTGCACGATAACTGAAGCATACGAACTGCTGAAGAATATGCAATTCGATGATGATCCGTGCGCAATTAAAAATTACATTAAAAAACGACTATCCAACTCTGATTTGGAAACAATAATAAACTGTACCAACTTGACAATTGACCCAACAAGCTACGCACTATTGGAAAAAGCCCAGCCAACCTCTGCTGCTGTTGAGAGGTCGTTTTCTATGCTCAATAAATTACTGAGAAAAGACAGAAATTTTGATGTTAAGAACGTAAAAAAATATATGATGCTGTATTACAATAAAAAGTCTTGGTAATTATACTGTGTGGCTTACGTTAAAAACATCATAGACAGACTGTTAATGTACAGTGCAGTTGCGATAACAACGCATTTTTTGTATTACACACTAATTGATACCGGTACACACAATGGCTCGTTATTCTAGGTTTTGACGTCATGCGTCGCTTTGTTGCATTAGCTGCAAGACTGAGTGATTGAGAAAATGTTTAAAGTAGGCTACCTTCTTGTTCAAAAACTTATGTAAATTGCGGATTATAAAACATTTTTAATCAAAAAAGTGCAACAAGACATAAATAATAGGCGAAAGCGGTTAGGTCAAAATAAAGTCAAAATTTTGCTAAAATAAAGTCAAAAATATATTTTTTTAGATAAAAAAAAATGGCCCTAGTCATCACGCTTAAAAGTAGGTTGGATTTGTTTTCGAAAGCTTAAAATGCATTACTTTCATTTCATTTGCTAATATTTTAAATGGCAGAAAACATAAAATTTTTAAATGTAGATCTTTTTGCAGAATTTATAAAGAGAAAATAAACCCTTTTTTCCATCACGGCTTGGCAGCCAAATTACGTCTCATCAAAGTTTCGGTGAAAATATTGGTTTAGTGGTGTTTTTCATTTGATGTATAATCATAATTTCACAAAAATTATCTAGTAGTAGAAAATACCAGTCATTAAAAAATACGCTTTTTTAAACATTTTTAAAGAGAAAGTTGAAACCTTAATGTCGGTACCACTCAAGGATCCATTTACCCCTTACCACATAAAGATCCAGCTATCATCCAAGACTCTCAGCATCATCTTATTGTTTTCCTATCCTGTATTTCGCAGCGATATATAGTATATGTACTGACATGCCGTTTTCTTCCATATCTTTTGATGGCCAAAAAGGCAAAGCAGTTCCAGGAGATCCTGTTCCGGCCAGGACAAATTCTTTGTATCCGTCTTGAAGTATGTGTCTTAAAAACGAAAAAGAATACTAAATGTCAAGAACTCGTGTTTAGGTTTGCTAAATAAGCGATAAAAATTGAAACATATTGATAATTAAACAACTTTTTTAGGAATCTTGTTTCAGAACTTGGACTGCTGCACCCATGAATTCTTGCCTTAGACCCCTAAAATGTTCAATCCACGGCTGCCTGGTTGGTCAACCTTGGGCATCAAGCCCCTCATAAAATCTTGCCTCACATCTATAAATTCCTAAATTCACTACTACCCTTTGTTAATGCGCAATGCGCACCTGACTGCAGTCAGGGAGCTAAATAGAGTTTTCTTCCCAACGCAATACTAATTTTGGAACTTAGATTGTTGAAATCCCCGTGACATAAATTTTTAGAATTTTGATGTTCTTCGCGTCAATTTTTTGTTCCATGGTTATTTCGGGGATTTCTCAAATCGCCCTCTTAAATTTGTGCTCATAAGCCACTTAAACGTATGCGCGGAAAAAAACATATTTGTTCTTAATCTAAAACAAAAATTTTCATTTCAAATAAAAGACAAAGACCAAAAAAAGTTTAGTGAAAAAAGTGTGCTTTATTTCATTACTAGCCGACTTTGCCGGCGTCGCCCGGCAGAGGCCCTCCATCAGTAATGTCCGGGTTTAGTATTTCAGTTCAACTGGCCAAGCAAGCTTCACCCATCCGGCTCTTGTGTAAGCAGTAGCGAAAAATTAATGAATTTTATGCACTTTCACAATTCTTCTACACGAAATTGTGATCATCATATTCTCTTAATCATGACTGGCAATGCTCACAAAGAATCTTGCCACAAATTATTATTGTTAATACTTGTGAGGGAGCAGAGATTGTACATAATCAAAACTGATTGTAGCGGCGAAATGATGGTTGCTTTCACAATTACAAGAAAAAACCTATTTTGATAAGCCCATTTTGCGATGTGGTGTTGCCCCTTTCCTATTTATATTTGTGGTATTAAGTTCCTAATTTGGCTGCAATAATGGTTTTGTTTCCGGCACAGCGACAAAAGCGGCTATTGTTCTCTCTATATTCAGTTCTACAAATTGTTATGGTTATGGTTTTATGTTGATTTTTTCTTAAACTTGGGATGTTATTACAATGATGTAGAGTATAAACATAAATGACATAAATACCATAATATGCAGCATATCAGCATAATTGAGAATGACGGTTAATTTGAGAGTGTCAGTTTGGCCGGCCGTACCGGCTTTACCTATCAGGTTCTTGCATGAAGAGTTACCAAACGTTTATGTGTTTTCTGAACATACGATGTTCACGACTTTTTGTGCTCCTTTTCCTAGTAATATATCTCATTTCAAGATCCTGGTTATGCCTTATATCTATGTGTTCTGTTCATTGCTGACACAAACCCAAGGGAGCCTTGCGTTTCCCGTAGTTTGGAAGTAGGAATTACATTTCTGATATTAAGCCATTCTGAAGCAAAAAGAACAAAAACGTCTTTCGTGTGGTGAGATTTCACACAGTGACGCTATTTTCTTTTGATTTCCTTTTACACTTTCTCAAGTGTTCGCTGGCTACGCATTATGTAGCATGTTCTTTTTTCCCTGCTCGACGTGCCCTGGGAAATGAAAACAGTCTTTGGTTTTCCCAATTGTTTGGTTTGATCCCGGTAGCTTTAGAAAGCCTTTATAAAACAAAATACCAATAATATCATCCATGTGGTGCGATTTAACACAGTGACGTTGTTAATTTTGATTTCGCCTCAAACTTTTTTAGGTCTCTGTTGGCTACGCATTATGATTCATATTTATTTTTCCTTGCTTGGGTATGCTCATAGAAGTTAAATGAGTCCTTGCTTATCCCAAGTTTTCAGATTTGATTCCGGTAGCTCTATAAAGCTATTATCAAGCAAAATAGAAAAAATGTTTCTCCCAAGTATGGTGCGACTATACCCCGGCAGGCCATATTAAAACTTGTGCCAATTCCAAACGTATCATTTAATGCAGCTGCTCCAGCTTAACCGTACGAACATTTTTTTGAGCCACAATGAAATGATTTGCTAAATATTAGACATAGCTCCTGTACATGTAATGTTGATCGTGTTGGTTTATTAATCAAGACTGGAAGTATTCAAAACGAAAAAACGATGACACAAACTATTATTCGTAATTTATAAAAGTGTAAGGGGTGTGAAACATAGTCAAAATTGATGGCGTCGCCCGAAGAGTGGTCGTTTTGACTCATAAAGAAATGAGCTGTTTGGTGGTAGGCATGTTCGACGATTTGGTGGGCCCGCTTTCGTATTATTGGTGACATTAAGATTGTTGCCTGCGCTGTTTACTTTAATTCGGCCCTAGCATAAAAAAGAGTCCTGTCTTTCCTTTAAGTCATACAACCTATTGCAATAGGCGCCTATTAAGCTCTGTTCAAACAAAAGCATTTCCTCTTGATCCAGTGTTACAGATTGATGCTATTATTGTCTAATTTTGATCTTTTCTTCAATTTGGGATTTTATTACATTTAACTTTGCCCTTAATCCAGACCTTCCTACTTTTATATGAAAATTAGTGTTTTGTACCGATAGGCCTATCCTTGGAATTACAAATATCAGTAATAGGTATCACCATTTATGTTTGCTCTCAAATTAATAGTGGATAATTTTGCTGCCTGCTGCTGTTTTCACTAAATAGTGGCAAGCATTGTGATGTCATTTAACATTATGACCTCACAATGCGTTTTAAACCATTAATATATTTTTTGATCAATCAACTCTCTGTTGCAATGTTAATTGATTGTAACAGAGATTTAATCAATTGAAAAACACTAGTAATCTTCAAACAAAATATTCTCTAAATTTAGTTTTCTACTGTAATACCATAATTATAGTGTTTTTCGATCAATTAAGTCTCTGTTGCAATCAATTAACATTGCAACAGAGACTTGATTAATTGAAAAACACTATACTAAGATCGCTACTTAACACTTTTTCGTTACTGTAGGCGAATTAATATGGACTAGCGTCTTTGACTGCGTGCCTATTCCTTGACCCTGGCATAAACGCCGCCATGCAAAGAGCAAGCTAATCCGAAATGAAGCACTCACACGGTTATGAAGCACCCGCTACAGTTATAGCAGTAGCGGGTGCCCCCATTAATAATGTTGAGGTTAAGAACATCAAATCAGCTGGCTGCTGCGACAGTTTTGCCCAATAGCAAAGAAAATTGCTTCAACATTTAGATCATATGTAGCTCGACCCTAACATTTTGTTGCAAGCGATAAGAAAGGACCATCTTTACCTAATCTTCTTTTTCCTAGGTGATCGCCAAGGTGTTTTGCTTGGAGTAGACTACATATTAATACAATACATTTTGTTGATATATTAATATTTGTAGACTTCATTTTTCGATAAGTCTTTTGAAAATTTTGATTGATAATGCCAAAGATCCATGCTATCGAGAACGAATGGACAAAATGTACCAAAGGACTTAGTTTTTCTAGAAATTGGAATTTTGTGAACTGCAGGCACTAAAATTGTGTGTGTTTTTAATCGTTAGACTGCATTTCATAAACATTGGAGACTTCAGTTTTTGATGGATCTATTTGAAAACGTCGACAGATAATGCAAAAGAACCACGCTTGTGAGGAAAATAATCAAGATGCACCACAGAGCTAACTTTGTCTAACAATTGCAAGTTTGTTAGCTCTAGTAGAATAATTGTACAACTAAAAATCAAACATGATGTACGGCAACTAAGTTTTGATCAGCAATTATAAACTAATAATTAGCCTCAAGTAATTGGAGTCACATATTGCTGGAAAAGAAATTTCCTAAGCTTTCAAAGGATAGTACTTGTTATTACTTTGTTATAACGTTTTTGTATTAAAGTCACCTGTTTTTACTAAACTCACCATTTGCGGAAGGGATAAAAAGTTACACCACAGGTCTTAAAGTACAGTTTTTTCAGTATAAAAACTAATATCAATCGTACATATTGTATACTATCCGACTCGGCTTGAAATAACCTTTAATTTGTTGGAAAAAGTTTGAATATCAGTGGAGAAATGAGGTCACAAATCAGTTTTTAAATAAACTGTTTTTGCAAACAGGGTGCAATTTTTAAAAACATTTTGATATCATGATCTGCGTTGGAGAAGATTTGTGTTAATCGTACGAGATATATTATGACAACATAAACCCAGTTTAAGCGTGCAAGCCAAAAAGAGAAGAAGAAATGCATAGAGGGCTTAAAGTGTTTAAATAAAGAAGTGCTCGTAGCGTAGTCAAATAGACTTTAATTGTTGTAAAGTTGTTTTCATCGAAAGCACCTTTTCAATATCTCCTAAAAGAACGTTTAATCGCGATTGTGCGATTAGTACTTTTTGAGAAAGAACACAAAACAGATTGTGCAATGAATTGTCGATTGTGACGTCATTAGACCCCAAACAAATGAAAGTTTTTGAAATGTGGTAAGTCGGAAGCTGGATTTCGTTTGAGCAAAAAGCGGTTGTCCTTTGACAAGTAATGCAAATTCTAAAAAAATTCTTTTGATTATGACGTCATCATGACCTTACAAATACTCTTATGACACTCACCATGGGGTGATAATCAATCGTGGCAAGTTTGATGCTTGTAGCTGGAGCAGTTTCAGAGGAATTAAAACAGACACACAGACAGACAGAGTTGTGCTTTATAAAGATTTTATATTAGATGTGTATATTAGATTTAAAGTTGGATTTAAAGTCTATTTAAAGTATAACGTCTATTAGATTTAAAGTTGGAAATTATTTTAAATTAAAATCTCATACTCCTTTACCTTCAGTGTCTAAGTTCTAGTGTCGTGTATCGATTTACATGCCCATCGGATATAGTAAGACAAACGTTGGTCTGTCATCCAGATATTTAGTCACCAGAACAAGGAAACATTTGAACCTTAATAACGGTAGAAAAAGTGCGATTAAGGATCATTTGCAACAGCTTAAATCTTGTTCTAAAAGTGAAATTATTTTGCACTCGTCATTTACGGTTTTAAAGAAATATTCATTTGAATATACCGCTGTTGTGAATCGTTGTAGACATAACGCTCTTGTAATTATTACCATGACGAAAGCCTTATTTCGCACTTTTTTCTTTGTTGTAGTATTTGCTTCGTCTAAACCAGTGGTTTTTAACCTTTCCAACCCCTGGGAATCCTATTCCTAAAGATATTGGCTTGGGGACCCCTTGTCTGCACAACCTACAAAGGAGATATATGTTGAAAGAACAACCACTAGCATGATAAGATGGATAAGTTGTTTACTACTGGATCTCTAATTAATTAAAAAAAACGCTCTTTATGAAAGCATAACACAAGTGGTTAGTGGAATACCACAATTTACTCGGCGAAACAGAGTGTAAATGATAGTCAGTGTGACTTCTGTTCTTGTCTCTTCAAAACAAGCTCATCAATACGGGGGTTAATATTGCTGAGAGCAATTCTAATGTCATTTGCAATTCTACAGCGATTACGGTAGGTAGTTTTGATATTAACTAGAGCAAACATGGCAGCTTCACAGAGGTATGTCGTTGGAAATGGAATTAATGCTTCCAGAGCTCTTTTTGCCAATTCAGGATATTCTTGCAACATACTGCACCAGAATTCTATCCGTGAGGAGGAGCTGAACTTGGTCTTTGCAGCTTGAGAACTCAGCAATTCCAGATGTTGCTCATAAAGGTTGAGTTGCTCGTTGTTGTTCATCTCAGCAATAAAAGGCTGCTGAATCTATGCTGAAGAAGGTTCAGATGTTGAAAAGTAATTTTCCACTTTTTTCTCGAGGTTGCTTATGCGATCATCAATTAAAGTAGTCTGCCGTTCGTTAATTTCCTGATCACCAATTTTACTGTCCCACAGTAAAAACATAGCAAAATTCTGGTTTCTTACTGTCACGAATAAGTAAATTTTCGTTAAAGAATAGTTTTGCATGTGTATAGCTTTTTTGTGATCTGTTTGTTTTGCTGTGGTTATTTTACTTGTAAATCTGAATGGTTTGTAGCCCTGAACTTGTTAAATTGTTTTCAAAAAAAAGACCTTTTTTTTCGGATTTATAAATAGATTTATAACTCATACGCCTTTCTGACGTCACAATGGCTGTCTACGTGACTCAGTTTTCCAGCATATTCTATCGATTCTTGTTTCTTCTCGAAGGTTTTTTCTTTTTTTATTATTACAGTAGGCGCCGATTATTATGACCACGGATAATATGACCAGCCGCTTATTATGACCAATTTGGAACGGTCCGGAATTTTTCCACTTAAAATTCTCCGTTTAATATGACCAAATTTTGGATAATATGACCAACATTTTCTCCATCTCTCTTATTACAGTACAGTATTTTTTCCCGCCACACACTTGTAACTTCGCCTTTTCATCATATTGTTACATACTGTACTTAGTTTTACCATCACTTATACTGTCACAGTACTGTACTTTGTTTTACTGCCAAGGTCACACTGTTACTTCGATTAAACGATGAATTTGACGGTGTTTGGACTTCTTGTGGCTTACGGTGTCGATTCCGGAGCTGTTCTGGAGGCTTTGGCTTTTATGACCATTCGGATATTATGACCAAAATGGTCTGGTCCCAAGGTGGTCATATTAAGCGGCGTCTATTACCGATTACGTAATTTATTAACGGTGTTTTTCTTGTGTCACGTGATGTTCTAGCAATTTCTAGATTATTTTCTGTCGTATATATAAGGTGGCAAGATTTTATTCATTCAGAGAGAGATATTCATTGAGAGTGGAGATTAGAGTGTTTTAAAAGATGTTGTTGTGTGGTGATTGTTGTAACAGGAATCAAGCGATTATTTTGGTGGCTTAGTTTTAGTTAGTCACTGATATTTAATCATTGAAGTGCTTTACTTCTGTGTTTTGGCGAGCGAAGGAATTTGAAGTTATATAGTAGTTTGTGAATATATTGTTCTGTGCTTGATCGAGAAGTGCGCGGGTTAAAGTATCTTAGTGGAAGCCAATCTTTTCCTAGCTATTAAGTTGCAAACAAACTTAATTATTCGATCGATACTGCAAGTCGCTTCAATTTTAAGAAGTAAATTAAGATTGAGATAGAATCCAAAAAATTCCTATTAAAAACGCGACACTTACTCTCTTTTTCCATAGGGATAACCTCTTTTTGAAAGCGGAGACCTTCTCTGCAGCCTTTATCTGAGATTTGTTTTTTCCCTGCAGAGAATAACTGAGCTCATTCAAAAGACTAAAGATGTCTGCCAAATAAAAGACTTTCAATTCGAATCTATTATCATCAAATAATGTAGCAAGTTCCACTGACCCATGCTCACGAAGGAGCACGGCAACTTTAGTGACAAGTTCTACAACACTGGAGAGCACTTTTCCCCGCGATGACGATTGCACTTTGCTGTGGAAAAGAAGGTACTGATGCTTCTTTCCAAAGTCGTCGCAAAATGCTTTGAATAGTCGGTAATTTACGGCCCTGCCACGAATGAAATTCACAGCCTTGACCACAGAATCAAGAACACTTTTCAATTCAAGAGGGAGTGTCTTTCAAGATAAGACTTATTTATGAATAGCACAGTGACTTGATACTATATGCGGAGCAACTTGTTTCATTAGAGCTGCAAAACCGGATCGATGCTCTGTCATAGCTGGCGCACCATCTGTACATACCGATCCCATTTTATTCCATGCTATTGAATTTTCACGAAGAAATGCATCAACAAGATCAAAGACGTCTTTAGCTCTAGTTCTCTCCTTCATTTCTTGACAAAAAAAATTCGTTTACTATCGCGTTTTCTTTAACAAATATCACCTATGCTACCAATTGGCTTATTGACTTGATATCCGTTGTTTCATCAAAATGAAGACTTATTCTACAAGGGCTCTCTTGGATTTAAGCGATGAGCTGACTCAAAATGTCATTTGCTATATCTGCAATCCTGTTATTTACAGTGTCATCGGACAAGGGAACTGAGTCTATTTTTTTGGCCTCGTTTCGGCCAAGTAATATTTGTGCCATTTTTACCACAACTGGCTTTATTAGTTTCTCACCAGCAGTGTGAAGTGCTTTTGCTTTTGCTATTATCAAAGAAACTTCATATGAAGCGCGAAGGAGTGGATGAGAAGTTAGGCAAAAGCCTAACGCAGGTAGCGTTCTTCTCACATTATAACGAGCTCTTTTCGCTTTGAACATTTCAACTGAGTCCATATTTTCTTTATGCTTCACTTCTTTGTGCCTCTTCAACTGCGAAGGAATCGTTGTCCAAAATGGTATTGCACAATGTAAGGAATGGAATAATGGAAGAAATGGTGGATTTGATCGAGAAGTTGTGTAATGAAGTGGAGACAGTAATTGGATTATGTTACTTGGGAGATAGACTAAATGCTAGTGGTGGTTGTGAAGCGGCAGTTACAGCAAGAGTAAGAATCGGTTGAGTAAGATTCAGGGAAAGTGCAAAGTTATTGCTTGGAAATAGGTTTCCTCTGAAGGTGAAAGGTAAGGTTTATTGTTGCTGCGTAAGATCAGCAATACTGTATGGGAGCGAGGCATGGTGTTTAGAAGAAAATAAAAAAGCAATTTTAAGGAGAAAGGAGAGAGCTATGGTGAAAGCCATGTGTGGTCAGAAAGTTGTAGGCAAAAAGACGACTGAAAAACAGATGGCCATGTTGGAGTTGAAGGAAACGATAGACCGGTTTGCAACAGCAAATGGAGTAAGATGGTATGGACATGTGCTGAGGAGGCATGACGATAGCGTTTTGGAGGTTACTCTGGATCTTGAAGTAAGTGGCAAGAGAAAGTGAGGACGACAGAAGAAAACTTGGAAGAAGCAAGTGTATGAGACAGAAAAGATTGGCGTGAAGAAGGAGGATGCTCTGGATTGAGACAAGTGGAGAGACAAAGTGTGAGCAATTGCAGAAGAAATGGGGGGAATCCGGCCATCTCTGCTAAGGGGACAACATCAGATAAAAACTGTACTACTACTACAATGTGCACTGAGCATTGTCAAGTTTATCACAACCAATAACTTTTGTGAAACCATACTGAACGTAAGAACTGTCCTGTACAGCCTAAGAACCGTTGGTCTAAACGAATGAGTTGTTTGTGGTTTTGTCTAGTTTAGCTTCTGTATTGTTAAGTTAGATATTACGGTTTATTGTGTTTCTGTTTGCAGACGGTAACTACATTGTTAGTGAGTTAATTTTTTTTTATGATTAATAAACATAGCAATACAACGACACAAAAATTCATAAAGCTCTGTTATTAAAGAAAGCTAACCACTACTTAATAAACAGCTATATGCAAATGGTTATTCTTTTTGACTAAAAAAATTGTAAGTTATTTGTCTTATTCGGTCGCTATCATTCTTTTGCATTTGCCGCTATTTTGTTAAGTTATTTGTCGTCATTTAGTCGTTTTTTTGTAATCATTTGTTTTTTCGTCACAATCCATAGTGTTTGGTCTTCCACCACTAGTCGGCTAAGCAGGACAAGTTATATCAACTACATGGTTACTAGCATATGTTGCTGAGACTTCAAATTTCTATTTGTAATCTGACTTGCTCAGGTAGTGTGAGGCAAAACCTATATCAATATTTTAATGCTTTAGTTCTGTATCATACTTATGTTCTAATACTTGATCTTATAGATCAGTGGTTCTCAAAACTGGGGGACTTTGATCTTTGATCCACTGCTTTCTATTGAACAGACAGGGTTCAATCGCGGAAAATTGACTGTAAATCAAGTCACTTGCTTAACCCAGATCATCAAAGACTGTTTCTCATAAAAAAAGAAGGCTGGCTTATTCTTTGTCAATTTGTTAGCGGCTTACGATACCGCATGGCATTACGGCCTCACCTCCAAGTTACTTTGGTTGCACGTGGACAGGCACCAGGTCAAAATGTTTATAAGTTTTTCCGCAACTGCAGCTTCACTCTCAATACCAATAGCGGATAGGTAAGCTGGCTACGATGCTTGAAAAACGATATCTCTTTGGATGGAATCTGTCCCCCTCCTCTTTGATAATTAAACTTAAGATCTGCCAATCACAGCCTCGCAGAAGATAATCTTGCTAGACTGCATAGCGCCGGCGAAAACAGTCACTGGAGGATTACTTACCTTGGACATGCTGACACTAGTGGCACAATTCCAGACCTAGAGATTGAGACTCAGAGTCAACAGCTTTCCATCTCTATACAATACGAAAGCGCCTAGGCAGATCTGTGTAAATGGATCAGTCTTGATCTCCTGCGCTAATCTTAAATGCTTGACTAGCAAATCAATTTCTAATGTAATGCAGTGAACAAACAACAAGGCCGTACGCTAAGCGGAGCATTAATTAGACTTGGAGCTGGTGGATCTGCGTCGCAGAATGATTTACTCCGTTACTGACTCCAGATTCTCAGTGTGCCTCACCAGGTCATGACAGTCGTGGGTGAGACTCAACCGCCTTCACATTAGTATCTGAGGCTTTCACGCAACAATGCACAAATGGGACCTAGCATGTAGACAGGAGTGTGATTGCGATGCAAAGGAACACAGACCACTGTCCAGCCCAAATGAAATACGCGGCTTGGCAAATTTAAATAAAAAATCGAAGGTTTTATGGTTTCTGAAAGTCTATACGGAAATATATCACAGAAGAATTACCTGGCCAAGAAATAAAAGACCCGGGTTTGACGGAAACAAAAAACTCCTTATCCCCCATAAGAAAAAGAAAACTTCAGAGTCTTTTGCGAATCAAACAGTCGCCGCCACTAAGTCCGTGATCATAAATCCTTACAACTTTCTAGCGATCAGCAATCAGGTGGGCAATAATCATGATTTCTGAGCAACCAGCAACTACCAAAATTTGTTCAACTCTGATCGCAGCAGTTTTTTTGATCGCTGAAAGTACAAGCGACCACCGGTATGTCACATTAAGCGATTTTGGAGCGAATAGTCGCTACATTGAACTCGCAACATCAAAAATTGCGTCGCGTAACTTAAGGCTGTAAGATATTAGAGTAAAAAGGCTATTGATCCTACTTACCGCTCCCAAGGTTCAGACCACCAATAAGAAGGTATTTCGTAAGCAATCACTGCTCCAGGTTTACCTTTTTGGCTCCATGTGGAAGTAAGGACGTCCAGTTTATTATCCATGTTCACATCAACAATCTAAATTTAAATTTAATTGAAGTAAGAGAGTAGGAAATATCAAAACTAGACAAAGCCATTAAAAACTGAAAAGCAATCTTACCTCAACATCGAAATACCACCCATAGCTGTCAATGATTATTCTTTTGATTGAAGCTGGATCAGTGAAATCATTGGTTTCACTCCAAACGACAGAGAGCGCATTGCTAAAAATAATACAAATTTGAAAAATAAAATTTTGTAAGAATCATAACACTATCGAGCATCTTTGCATCAGCTTTTCTCCATTAGGTCGTTATCTGTGCTGATACAAGCTTTTTGTGAAACAAGTGTTTTACTGCAGCAATTTTCTACTGTAAACCATACTAGGCTGTTATGCTTTACACATGTCACAATACCGTTGCTACCTCTAGCATGAGCAGTGGCAGAAGAGGCAAGATTGGACCTGCACCCAAGGTACCCAAATAAATGTATATCTAAAAATAAGGAAACGCGTTTCTTTCAAACAGTTTGATGCTGCACCGACTATTTACTTGAAAGCATAGGTACTCTTAGCTTTGACATCATCAGATCCATTGGGTTATACCACAAAAGCGCTAGTCACAAAAAAGCTAGTGCAAAAATACCCAAAAACAGCTAGCCGCCAAAAAATTTAGTTGTAGAAAAAAAGTAGTGCTACAAAATAGCTAGCCATACACCAACCCTAACTCTAACTTCGTGGCCCAAACTCTGTTAAAGTTAGTTCTTTTGTGGCCTAGCTGTTTTATGACTAGCTTTTATAGTATGAGGGGAACACGGATCAATTGTGTTATATTGCAAATCGTTTTGAACTGTTACAAGAAATGCATTGGAAAATAAATTGATTTCTAAAGCAACACGATAACATGAAAATAGTCCAGTCACGCCCCAATACAGGGCAAGAAATCGACTGGCGACAGCACCAACATTGATTGGATAATGTAAACGTAGTTACTATCTCCTCTCGTTTTGCCGGTCGTGATAAAGTTACGTATGAGTAAGAGGAAAGCTTAAGGTATTATTTCATCCTGCTTGTTGGTAAGCCACCTGTAAAAGCCGCTGCTTATCACTGCAGTAGTTGTTTTTCCATTTTACGGAAGCTCGTGAAGACGGAAATAAACGTCTTCCACATCTTCAAGAAGTACGTGAAGAGTCCATTTTGAAGTTAGCGCATAATAAGTTCCTGGATTCTCAAACCAAACAAGCTGCGTCTTATTGGCACTTGCTGCGAGAAAAATAATGCTTGAATAAACGCTGCCACAAAGCAAGACGTGAGAGAAAATTATACCCGATCTGTCAAATACGGTAATCAATATCACCTACACCGGCGCGATGGCGTAGTGGTTAGAGCGTCCGCTTCGCATTCGGTAGACCTGGAGTTCATTTCCCAAGTCGAGTCATACCAAAAGACTTTAAAAAATCGTATTTACAGCTTCCCTGCTTGGCGTTCAGCACAATAGGGATAGTGAAGAGAACAAATCGACAAGCTTGCTTCTTATGTCCTTGGGCAAGACACTTAACGGGATGCCTCCATCTTTATGTGACAGGAAAGTGGTGGGCCAAGCAGTCTACCGTCGTGGTGGTCCAGTCTAACTGCAGACTCGCAAACACTGCTTGAGTGCCCACGAAGTATATGTACATCTCTCTGCAAAATGCTCAGAATTAATAGCTCAAACGACGAAGAATATCATCCACAAAGCAAGAATTTTAGAGCCATTTTTTTATGACGAAAGTTGGTGCTTACTGAAAATTTACACCAAAATTTACAGTACTTTACTTAGAAATATTTTAGAAAAATTAGAAAATTTACAGCACATACATGCCCGCCTCACAGAGCAGGCTTTGGCAGATTTTGTGAATTGCAAAACAGTAAAAATGAGCCTAATAATTATTTTGAATAGCTTTCTCAACGAAACGACCTGGCACAAAGGTTTTCGATTTTACTACAATGAAATTCAAAACTCGTATATCGAGCAAATAACGATTTTTATTTTTATTTTTTTGTCAAATGTGGATTTGAAAACAAAAGCTCTTTTGGCTAGGTACCAATGCAACAGATGTTGTCATTACTAATTTCTTGGTTGAGAAAAAATTTGCTTGCAATGAGATTCTGCATGTCCTGACATATAAGGACATTGCAAATCCACTGCTAGCAAGGAGGTTTTGCTTTGTGACACCAGGAAAGACAATTTGCAGGAATTTTGTGTTTTGACTCCATTATTGTGTCAGGATATCTCAGTGTCGGAAAAACTGGTAACACCAAAGCGAATCTGAGAAGAAGTTGTTTATTACAATAATGACGATTTTGAAAGTTTTTGTTTATTGATAGATCAAACAGTATTGGTGTACTACAATAGCAGTTTCCTCCACGTGACTTACGCCCTCCACCATTGGCTCTTTCCGTCACAATATCTTTATGACCATCTCCGTTCATGTCATGCCATTCAATACGATGATAATACCATTTAATGCCATCAGGTGTGGAGGAAATGTAAACAGGTTCTAAAAATATTTATAAATTTTACATTAAGCGAACTGAAGCAAAGTTTGACCGCCCTCACCCAGTTTATAAATTGATATTTTAGAAAATAAGGTTTTCAACCCACAGGTCAAGTCATGTTTTGAATTTTGTTTTGAAAATTGGGGTTTGATATGCTCACCAAAAACTAATTTTATCAGCCGAAACCTGGGTCTAGGGATGGTTCTGCCTATTTCGCTCTACTAACGTTGTTCGGATCGTGATCTTTTGTAAAAACTAATTTTTGTCCCGATCTGTGTCGCGTCGTGTCTGGTGCCTGTGGGATTCGAACCCGCGTCTTTCGAACTGGTGTCCTCGCGCGCCGAGGCTTGCTGACATGAAACCACATGCTGCCACTATGCCTTAAAGCACCACATTTAGTTTATAACCTTTGGAAAATCTTTCTATGTCAAACCACGTGTTGTGTGATCAGCTTTATGTAAAGATACCAGCTTTAGTTCGTACTTGAACGGTTAGCAGTAACGTCAAAACGAACCTGGTTCAAAAGTAAACGGTAGGTAAGTCTTGTGCTTTGTGTTAGATTGTTTAGGTTTATTTCGTATACAGTCCCATGCTGGATATATGGAGGCCACTTAAGGTGTCTTGCACTCGACCTGAGATCTAATAATGGCAATGCGTTTCAATTGCCCGTACCTTGGGGATGATCCTGCCTATTTGTCATACTAACGTTGTTCGAATCGTGACTCTTTGAAAAAACTAAAAACTAAATATCAAACTTTATAATTTTTAAATTTTAACAGTTGGGAGTAAATGGAATGATGAACCATAACTCGAACCCGTTTCCTAAACACATCCATAATCCTATATAGATTCAGAGAAAAGATGTTTCCGGAAACGATATTTGAAGTCTAGCCTGTGCAAGTACTATCTTGAAATGTAAGGCTTACGCATTTGTGGCGTAAACTTCACTTTACACATTTGTGGCGCAAATTTCACTTGAATAGTGAAATTCTTCGCTAATGATTTTTCCAGTCATTGTCTCACACTGCCTACCTTGTGGGGGAGAGGCGCTCATGTCGATCAAAGCAATCGAGCCGTTGTCTTTACCAGTCAGAAAAAATCCAGTTGATGCTGACCAGACGTAAGGCAAGGAAAAAATTCCGTCTGAGAAAAATCATATTAACATATAAATCTTTTTCTTTCTTTGCCTCAAATTACATGTTTCTACGAGGAGTGTAACTAAACTGCTTTGCTTTTTAACTCCTGACACTTGCTTTATCAAATATTTTTTCCAGAAGCTCACTTAAGCATTTTAAGTGAAGAATATCAAAACATTAATCGGCCTCACCTATTTTTTAGGCATTCAAATGCATTTCGATAAAAATCACGAGGAGAGAAAACAGTAGCCTACAATAAAAAGGCCTCGTCAAGTGTTGCCATTCATTTTGTGTTTTAGCACTTCTAAAAGACAACTACTGTAAACACTTTATTTTGTTTTACGTCAGCTCATGTTCTGTATTGAGCCTAAGCATCAATTAAATCATTGTTTGGTAACTTATTGGTAACTACTATCTAGCTACATTGCTCAGATCATATTTTGAAATAGCAAATTTATTTGTGATTTGTGCAATACAGCAAATACTATCATAGTTTTGTTTAATGAACATCATACCTGGAACGGCAACAACCTCGTTGGGCCAAATCAATTCATCAGTGACGGTGTGCATCTCTTGCGCCATCGCGTTGGAATCACTGTAGTGTTTGCTGACTCCCATTACTCGCAGAATTGGATCCAGTTTTCGACTAAGGTTGTATAAAAAATCGATATGGTCACAAGTCTACACTGCAATCGCAACTCGGCATTGTCCTTTGAGAACAAAAACATTCCCAAAATAAGACTAAAATTTTTGCAGAATATTAAGTCTACATTTAGGAAGCATGACGCTGTTTCGTACCGACTACAGCGACTGCACCCCCTTTCTCAACTGTAATTAATTTTTTTGGATGTGTGAAGCCAAATCTCACAATCCGGATCCACTACAGCGAAAACACAGCAATTCTTACGTAATAATTTTGTAAAGCTAATAGATCAAGAATTTTGTTCGGTGGGTGATTTTTAAAATGTAGTTTGAAAAGTAAAAATCCCAACTTCCAACAAGTTGCGTTTTATTATCAAATTGATCGAGACCTTTTGTCACTCTTTATTTGTTCTGCAAATGATCTATGTAACAACAGCGGTACTTAGCCAATATGCTAGCCAAATAATCTTTTAGAAGAAGCGAAATTTAAAGTTTTTGTTTTAACGATGACGACAACTCTGAATCACCACTGCAGCATGTCCACATTATGGAAGAAGGACACTTCACGTCACTACTTGCGTGCTCCGTTTCTCATGAAAACTAGAAAACGAAAACTGCCTTAATAGCTTATTACGTATGGTCACTTACGGATTCGCAGTGAACGTTGCAACTGAGAGATCGTAGACAGGATCAGAAGGAGATCCTGTGAGGAAATTATTCTTGACAAGGAAGCAGAAAGCGGGAAATTCATCTTGTGGCAAGCTGTACAACAACGTAGGCTTCGGGCTAGTCACGGCACTAAGAACGCCCGGCAACAACAGACACAACCACAAACAAGAATGCATCGTTCCGGTTCTTGTTATAATTGAAATGAAGCAGTGTGTCGGCTACTTCACTGGTCATTGTAGCGCTCAGCTTTCACATGCTGCTTTCACACGCTGCTTTCACACGCTGTAGTCACTTACGCAACGCCAAATGTGAGTTTCCCGTCGAAATCTGCAGCGTTAGTGTAGTGCGGTTAAAATTGCAACAGCTTGATTTCGAGGAAAAACAATATAGACTTTTTTACTGTAATCAAACCTAAACCATTGTTTCTGTAATCCATTCAACGATGCGCACGAAGCGGATCTTTTGTAGAAAGCCCCCGCCACTTGCAATAGGCGCCTATTAAGTGTACACTAGAGGGGTTTTTCAGTAAGGCAAGCAATTCCTGATAATTGCACCCCCAGAGTACACTCCACTATACATTCACATACCGGGCCTCCCCCTTCAGTGTACACTTAATAGGAGCCTATTGCAAGTGGTGGGGCTTTATACAAAAGATCCCACGGAGCTAATTTAGATTCACAAGTCATAAGCATGGCTTGTAGGCGTCGCCCACGAATTGTTTAGACCTGATTTCCGTATGAACCTACTTTTTGATTAAAATAAGACATGTGGTTAAATACGCTTTGAAATGCGATTGCAGAAAAGGTTGCAGTCAAGCAAGATACTATTTTTTCAGGACTTTTTCAAGTTTCGACTGTCATTCACTTATTGCGATGTTGATTTGTAACTCCAATTATTTTGGCTGTCAAAAACATTTCCTGCAAGGTAGAACGTGAAATTTATGCAAACAATTTAAAAAAGCATGGAGTACTATATTATGATTGCGTTAAATTTTCTTTTTCAGAATATCGAAAATTTCTAGAAAAATCTGGCTCCTCTTCACAAATATTTTTTGTGGTTACGCTTTTGCCTGAACATTTCCCCGCACTTACACAAAAAACTCACACAAATCTTGCTCCAGATGCTTCTATTGAACTTTGTTTAAAAAAAAAGCCAAGGCTTGCAAGGTACAAAATTGTGGTGTCATGTTTCAAACGAGATCAGTTCCACTTTGTTATCACTACTTTTTGTTCTCGCATTTGTTAGTACTACGAAGTAAAAAAGTTTTGTGATGAAGGCTGTTGGTCGGTTTGGCTTTTTTTAAACATTTGCAACGGACCAGGTGTGTTATGTTGTTGTCAACCGATTCCTTTCTTGGAATGGAGGCATGGGGGAAGGCTAGGGAGCCCCAGAATCCGAGCAACTTTTCACAACTGTGACCAGAGTTGAAAAAAGAGAGTAGCTAGAGAGTGCGGTTTACAAAGTACGCGACACGATGAAAAAAGTCTCGAGTCGAGTCTTGAGTGAAATGACAGTTTGTCTACAAGATGACAATTAAGTTTGCTACACGCTGATTGGTTTGGCATTGCTTTAAACAAATAACAATACAGCAAATACATATCTATTCCTGATACGAAGTACCATAGATAGTAAATATCTGTCTACATTTAGACTTAACTATTGCACAATTGTTTTACTCTCCAATACTGCGGTCTTGTATATCAGCATGCTAATTGCGAATATCTCTTTCCCGGCTTAGATCACGCTTTTCGACAATCAACTCAACTTGAATTACGTTACAAACAAATACATAGGCGTATAAGCATAATATCTGCGCTGACCGTGTGAATCATAAAAATCTAAATTTTGGTAAACGGGGACAGGGAACCAAACGTTTGAACACGCAAAAACTTTAAACGGTGGCTTAAACATTCAACATCCACGATTACGGACCACCTCATTCTCACAGGGCTGCTCAAATCGTCGCTTTCAAACATACCGAATCACAAAAACAGCAGACGCTCAACAAAGAATCTTTAGTTTTGGAGAAATAAGCAGCCAAAAAAATACTCGCATCTAATGCGGCAAAGACGAGTTAACTGCACCAATCAACAAGCGCTTCAACGTGGTAGTACGGCCCCGACCCCATTGGGATGGATCGAAATGGCTGTTGACCTTTCCAAGGGTCCCAGTTACCCCGGGAACTCCTTCATCTAATCATTTTTTGCAGTGCTGTCTTTTCTTCTCTTCTCCTGACTCTCTCTATTTCCAGTATTCTTATCCCCATTCTTTTTTCTTCTTCCAATGAGCGGTGAAATTCATCCTAACCCTAACCCCACCTTTTCTTGTTCAGTGTGCTCTGGAAATGTGACCTATAGAAGCAGGTCGGTGTAACGCTACATCTGCTTTGATTCGGTCCATCTAAGGTGCTCACTACTCTCCTGCTTTAGGTTCAATGCTCTAGGCAGCTCTCACTCTTGGAGTTGTCCTCCTTGTTGCGTTCTTGCTTCTCCTGGAAGTCCCCAACTTTGCAACACTGTGATTTATTCTACGAGCACAATTTTTGTCTCTGATTTCTTCTTCGGGATTCCCCAGCACATATACCTCCACAATTCAATCTGGTCCATCGGGCTTCCCGGCCCCCGATGCCAATGCAGCGCCCCGACCCCACACTCGCCTACAACATCCTACTCCCCTTAGCCCACCTGGTAACTCCTGTTTCTCTAAACCTTCTCACCCTCCTAAATTTTTGGCTGTTCTTCCACACTTCTACTTCCTCTTCTTCCCCCGACTCCCTCAGGATTCTTCAATAAAGCGCCAGAGTTCTTCGAGCCAGAAGCGTTGAATTTCTCCTCTTTATCTTGTAGATCTTATTTGTATCCAAGAATCCAAACTTAATTGGTCTTCCTTTCTTTGGATCCCTGGATACTCTGTTCTGTGATCTAATAGCACTCACTCCCGGAATGACATCGTTCTCCCGATAACCCACACGCCAGTGGTGTTTTCATCATTTTTGTCAGACAGGGTTTATTCTTTTCTTAACTCTTTACCTCCTCTCTTTCTCTTTGCTTGACCCCTACTCTGATCATCTAAGGGTCAACACCTCATTAAATAATCTTCCTTGCTCTCTTTCCTTGAAGTTTGTGCTCCTCGCATTTGATATTCTTCGACGGAGAGCTGAACTGATTCATTTCTTTCTCCATTATTCCTTTTTCCAGAAATCTCTTCATTCTAGAGGACATCAAGTGCCATCACACCCTCTGGGAACAAAAAGGTACTTCTGATCTTTTTGGTAAGAAGTATATGATTGGGACATCTCTTTGGACCTCCTTACCCTCAATGACCCATACACTCCTTTTTTCTTCATTTCGCTTGATAGTCGCTCTTCTCTTGAGATCTCATTTGCTCCTTCTTCTCTTGCCCTTTTCTATTCTTGGGAGTTGCTTCAAGTCTTGGGCCTTGATCACTGTCAACTCTACTAATCGTCCCTCTTTCTCCTCTCTTTCGCCCCAACGAATGGCCCTTTCCCTTCAATTTCCAGAGACCTCGCTGGAAGGACGATGCTTTTTACTTTATTTCTCACTGCTGTTGGGAGAAGAATATTTCTCTCTTTCTCTTTTCTCTGCTGCTACTCTCTTTGCCTTTCTGGCATTAAATGCGGCAAATTTTTTATCCCTTTCGGCCGCGTCAAATGCCGACCCCAAGCCTGGGGTCTCCTGAAGTGGAAGAAGCTGTAAAGGAAAGACGTAAGGCTTTTACTGCCGCTCATACAAGTGGTAAAGATCGCAGGTTTGCATCTCTGCTTCCCGTCATTCCTCTTCTATTAGCGTCAAAGCCAAAGGCAAGGTATGGCAGGCAACATGGTCATTTCTCTCTCTCCTAAATCCGATCTTAATTCAGTCCATTTTCTCCATCATTTTTTCGATGTTCCTTCTTCCACATTTTCCTTATCTCCAAACTTTTCCAGCTGTTTTTCTCGCAGGGATTCGCCATCGGTCCACGCCGACTATTAACAATCTCACTTTTCTGTCTACCAGACAAAGACCTTGCGTATTAGACACAGAGACTACTTGTCCGAAAATCGACTGGCCACGTAGCCTGAGGAGTTTTATTCCGCTTTCTGATCTCTCTTTTCTTTCACTGAATTTCTCGTGACTGTCGTGAACCTTTCTTCATCCATCAGTGGCCTGCACAAAGTCATCTAATCCCTGTTAAACCATCTTTCTCACTCTGACGTTTATTTTTCACTTTGCATTTTCAATCTTTCCTGGTCTTTGCATTCCTTTCTTTCCATCTGAAAAAAGTTTTCTATTGCTCCCATTCATAAGATTGAAACGTATTTCGACTCTCCTGCTTCCTTCCGGCCTATTTCTTTCACCTTATGTCTCTTAAAGTTTTTTGAACGCATCATTCTTATCCTATTCAAGTCTCTTTCACCGCCAGGCCGTTTCGGCTTTAGACTTTCTCCTCTTGATCAAATTCTATCCTGTTTTCAGTCAAATTTTAAATGGGTTTAACAAAACCAAACTAGGCTCTCGGACAATTCTCGCTACTATCGATTTCTCTAAGGCTTTCCACTCTGTCTGGAATCTCGCTCTTTTCCGTAAACTTATTTTGGCTGGTCTCCCTCCTTGCTTTGTTTGATGGACTCAATCTTTCCTTTCTGATAGGTGCGCTTGAGTGGTTTTCCAAAATTACAAGAGTCGCTTCTTTTGAGTCCATTGAAGTGATCTGCGAAGATCCGTTCTTTTCTCTTTTTCATCAATGATCTTCCTGCTTTTCTGCCTTCTTCCGTCAGCTGCTTTCTTTACGCTGATGACTTGCCCATCTGGTTCTCCTCCCTTTCGGTAACTGCCGCTACGGAGACTACACAGGAAGCACTGCTGTAAGTGGAGCGCTGTTCTGAGCACTGGTGTGTAGTCACTTTCTGTCGCACTCTTTCTTTTCTAAACACGTAAATTCACAGAAGGCGAAGTTTTCCCTTTTAAGGCCATACGCTCCGCTTCTTGGGGCTACACTACGAAGTCCATCTCTCTCTTCTGCATAAAGCTTTTCTTCGGCCACTTCTCACTTATGCTTCACTCGGGCGGTTTCTTTCCCTTGTGTTACCAACGTTACCAAGTTGGAACGCCTTCACAGAGCGTCTCATTGCAGCATCACCTGCTACCTCTCGTTTTCCCCTATTCTTCTTTTCTCTGTGACGTCTCTACTTTGTCTAGAAGTCACTCTAACTCATTTGGCTTTGACTTCTCACGAGCACAACTTTCGTCTACAATCTCCTTTGTCATTTATGGTTTGGCCAGACTTGGAGTAAGATGAAGTTTCTCCAGATCTTCCTGGAGAGATTTTGCGTCCACTCACCCGCTCGCGCTATCTTCTACTTCTTCTGCGGAGGTTTTCTTTGCTTTCCTTCTCCCTCCTCAAAACCCGCCTTCCTTTATTGTGAAGCTGACTCTTTTCACTCAATTCTTCCGCTCAGACCCCTGCTTTCTTTCTAATTGCCTGGGTGTGGCTCTCGCTTTCCTTGAATCTCTTCCATCTCGTGATCTGAATTGATAATTCTGTTCTTTTTTCTTTGGCAAAGGTGTGGTGCTGAGGTCACACGTTACTTTTTGGCAGGCCCATGTGGTTCAAGTATTTCTGCTGAAGCCTAACTCATTCCAAAAGCTCTCCACTGGTCTCGGCAGTACCAACAAGTCTGTCACTTCTCCGCCTCCCGCTCTGATGTTTTCTCAGTATTTTCTTTGCCTCAACCTCTCTGGAAAAAACTGTCTTTTCTCTCTCTCCTCCTTTCCCATTAGCTACAATGGATCTCCGGACACTCATTCCTTCCGGACAACAACTTGGCCAGGCAAGCCATGTCATTTCTGTCTTTGGCAGTCTTTCTCTCCTTTCGTACCCACGCTTCTCTTTTCTCGGACTGGAGGCATACGATCTCCTCCAAATTGCTTGACAGACAGGTCCCCCTCAGTAGGGTGGAATAAAAAAGTTTTTTCGAAATCGAAAAAAGTGTAGTTTTAAAATCTTGACAAATACACTAAAACTTTAAAAAATTGGTTTTGGGGGACTAGCAACCCTTCAAAATTTCTTCCGCAGGGCTAAAATCACCTCAAAACGAACTCACAAACCACTCATCGCAGGAACTTAGTTTTTTGGCTCAAAATTTTCAGAATTGCAGAATTTCTATAAGTGTTAAGAAGAAGTTTCGATCTATCTCTTATCACAAAAAAGTTGTAATCGAAAATCCGATTTTTTGCAGTTATTCACAAAAAAAATTGGTCAAAACTTTTGTTTTTTTGTAGATATCTTGTGTTTTAAAATTTAGATTCCAGTATATTGATATCTTGATTTTGAATGCTAGATCTTGTTTAATGAAACAAACTTGAGTAGCCACCGAACAAGAATAAAGACCAGATAGAGTGAAGAAATTGTCAAAATTTTGCATAGTGGCACCACCTTTGCCGGCAGCAAAAACTTTCGACCTGATGTACTGCCCACAAAACGCCAAGTTTTAAAGGGAATTATCCATTTTCGAAACTTTCGTGTAGCAGATGCAGCCAATAGAATTTATGACCGATAAGTGTGGTGTAACGTTTATCCTCTTCATCGCCTTACCATATCAAAAAATTGCGGTCATTGGTAGCAACTTTTAGTAAACTTGACCAAGAAAAACTTGGCAAGTCTTTTTTGGAAAAAGAAGCAGAATTTTTATCAGATGTTGACGAGCTGTTTTTTTGCGACAACACTGAACAGCGAAGATGTTTAGAGAGAGAGTATAAGTTGCGAATGACGAATGAAAATTATAGCTTTTATGATGATCAAAAAGAGCCGAGCTCTCAAGCTCTTCTGCTTTCCACAGTAAGATGGAAATTGAATCAGCTGCAGATTATATATCTGAGTCTGTATCAACATGCACACATTGCACTGACTCTTCGCAGTCACCTACTGCTGCTGAGTTTGTAGTAGAATTATCAAACATAGAGGTATCTTCTCAGAATTGCAGAAACTGGTCAAATCTTGCCAGAATGTGTGAACGATATCAATTATCGGATAGAGCAGTAGCTGCAGTTGCTGACAGTGTTTTGATGAATGTTGGCATGGCAATTGATGATAAAAAACTTGTGTGATTGATCGTAGCAAACTGCGAAGAGAAAGGGAAAGATGCCGGCTCGAAATCAAAAAGAGGAACAACAAAACTTCAGGATTATATATGCTATATACTTCGAAGGTCGTAAACATGCAACTCAAATAGTCGTCCAGGGTCCAAAGGATAAGGTCTGTTCAACTTGAATAGCATTACACTGTTGTTGAACCAGGAAGTTACTATCTCACCCACTTTTTTCCTAAAGATGATAAAGGCAGACCTAAAGCATAAAAATTATTTGATTCCATACGTGGATCATAATTGAGAGGACAGGCTTTCAATAGTTGATACAGATGGGACTGCCTGCATAACTGTGAAATACAATGGGTGCATTCGACATTTAGTGGAATCAGCACCCGACCACTTCAATGGATTGTGCGTTTGCTCCATACTAACGAGCTTCGTTTAAGACATGTTTTTGCCATCCTTGATGCTTCCACAAGTGGCCCAGATACATTCGCAGGTCTTATAGGAAAATGGCAGCATGGACCAGCATCAGCCTGGTCAATTCGAGCAAATACCAATGCCAATTTCTTTGTTTCCAAAACTTCCATTTTACGTTGTTGACGACTTGAGCACCGATCAGTATTGTGCTTATAGGCTACGCTGGGCAATTATCAATGGATCAGTGTCAGATGATCTGCTGTATTTGGAGGTTGGACCGATTGTGTATTCGAGATGGCCAATCTCGGGATGCAGAACTTTGCGCTATTACGTCACTTTGGACGAACCATCTCCGACCTTAAAAATTTTGGCCCGCTTTTGCTTAAACGGTGTATTTTTGAAGTAGGTTTCACATTAAATTAAACCATTGAATAACGCATTGGATCCAAACATCTGCTTTATTTGATTCGAAGAATTAACAGTCAGTCCAATGAAAAGATTCGAGAAGTTGCTCTAGACACAGTGTAAAGAAATGGATATTTTGCCCATTTTGAAAGCTAATTAATTACAATGTTAGGAGATGGTGACGAACAAATAAGAAGCATGGATATGACCAAGATGATTGCCCTTTGGAAGAAATTGGTCTTGAGTTCTGCAGCTGAAGAGAGTTTTTCAAGTGAACGTCGAAGCAGTTCCATCCGTTTGTTCCAACTTCTAACCACAAATGTGAAAGCAGATGTGTACTACTAGTTAGCAGACATAGAAACTTGTTTTTAACAGCCCCAGCAAAAGCGCATTTGACCAATGACAGCATTGAAGATTGCCGGAAAAGCCTTTGCTTCTGAATCATCCGTGCTGCAATCTTAGTGTCGAACGATATGTAAAACTGATTGCAGAAGCATTCGTACAGGTTGCAGGATTTGAACGACCAGACGGGATCGTTAGACAAAAAATTAAATCTCGCAGTCTCATGAAAAAATTTGACACCAAAATGCAGTTTACACGAGTGTTTATTTGGTTGTTTGACTGATGGAAGACTACCGGTACTCTGTAAATTGAAAACGTGGTGATGAAAGACCACGTTATTAGTTTTCCACATGTATAATATCCATGGTCGATGTAATTGTTATCTCCACTTGTATGCGTGGACAAGCGATAGTGTGGTCTTTCATTTCCACGTGTTTAGGTCGATGCGTAATGTATATTTCTAAGCACAGTAATTAAAATGTCAATATCAGGTTGATTTGTTCCTGTTCGTCCTTAATTGTGCTCGGTTTGATATTTCTTGTCGGTATGCAGAGCAGCTGCAACAATTACAGCATGAACTTTGTTATTTTTGATAGATTTTGATTGGCTACCAAAACGGTTGGTGCCATAGGCAGAAGCAAAGAAGTGGGGTATTGTTTTCTCTCTGTTCACTTAAAAGTGAGTTTACCTTAGAAGATAAGGGCAGGCAATTATATAACTATTCTTGTCGATGACATCAAAAACCTTTGCTTCTGCCAGTATACTATAATTGCACCGTATAACTTATTGATATTCCAATTAAATAGTTTTTTTGCTAAAGTTAATGTTGAGGTTGTCGATGATTTCTATGTGTGCTTCTAAACTTTTGACTATGATAAGCAAAATAACGCTACTCAGAGAAACAAATGCCATTTTAGATCTTGGTTTGGAAAAAAAGGTTTTCCGATTGCAACTTATTTTGTGACGGAGACTGGTAAAAATTTCTTCTCAGCACTTCTAGAAATATGGCAATTCTGCAAATTTTGAGCCAAAAACAAAGTCTCTACGATAAGTGGTTTGCAAGTTATGACGTTTTGAGGTAATTTTAGCCCTCCAGAAAGAGGTTTGGGGGGTTGCTAGCCCCCCAAACCAATTTTTTCGAAGTTTTAGGGTAATTGTCAGGATTACAAAACCACACTTTTTTGTTCCACTCCACTTTATGCCCTCAGTATCTACTGAGGAACTTTTGTTTCCTTGTGACCCTCGCTGTGATCTCTGTTAGCTGCAACAAACACAGCCTCGTGATAAACTCTTTTCTCCATTGACTTGGAAGAAGTGAAAATCTTTCATGCAGCTTTTGCGGTCATCCAACCTAAAACACCTCTCCTCTCATCCTGCACTGATTAGTTGCCGACTCCTTGCGACACTTCCCTTTCTACGACCTCCAGTCCAGTCCTTGGAGAGCTGCCTGGCTTCTGGGGTTCTATGGTCTTCTGCAATGCCTTCATCCCTCGGAAGGGGTCTGGTAACAACAAGACGAGTTAAGGCACGGGGAGCTTGACAAGAAATCACAAGTCAGTTCTTTAGCAAACACTGAAGAGTCTGTGTGTTGAAACTTTAGAGAAAACACTGCGGCTCTTATTCGACAGAGATCAGTGAATAAGAGGGACTACAAAGGACTGCAGATAGTTGTAGCTGGGCACCATATCATTATTAATCTCAGTCCCTTAGTAACAACTAGTCTTGTTGATCCTTCGACAAGCTCTCTCTTAGTTTGATCCATTTTATTGAGTTGTCTTCCAGCAGCGCATTCTTTAAGTTAATTCGATCTATTGTGCTGCTGCCCGGAAAAAGTGAGTGACCAGAGGGGCCCATTGCAGTTTGGGAACAGTGGAAAAGAAGATGAATAGGCAGGAGAGAGCTAAAAATTAAAAAAGAATAAAAAATTAACCAGGCTTATTGGTGCTGCGAAGAATATTACAGATCTTGCAAAATAGTACTGGTTTTATTAAATATTCTGAAGCAGAGGGCCAACCGTAAAGGAATAAGTGACCACAGTGTGAATACGTGAGCAGTTACGAAGGACATTGTAGCCCTTTTAACGAAAATAAATATAAGCGTAGCCAACATACAAGTCACGAGAACGTGATTTTGTGTCAGTCACGGTGAGCAAAAGCAGCGTTTTGTCAAAAAAAGAACGGTTATAGCGAAAGCATGGCGTGGAAAGAACCAGTTTTACCGTAAATAAAAGGTATTTTAGAGAGAGGATCACGCAAACAAAATCTTTGTACGAGCATGAGTGGGTGAAAAATCCAAAATGTTTTTCAGGCAGCCTAGGTTGCACTTTGTGCAAAGCCGATTTTGAAATGTAATCGAAGACTGTAACTGTAAGCGAAGAGCCAGTTCCTAGAATAGGGAGGTAAAACGGGTCAAGGTGGCCCCTGCTGTAGGAGTTGAAAAAAAGTTTCAAAAAGGAGAAACGGAATGCAACAGGAAGCCGGCGATGACACGGTTGATCACTAGGTGAAGGCCCTTTCAACCTGTTTATGTTGGAGGCGCAGACAGAAGGAAATTATCCTGGTAAACGTTAGGTGAAAATGAGCCTAAAAAGTCTTTCAAAAGTCGATAGGAACTTGATTTTCAATCAGGTCCCATGACAGGGCAGAGATATTGCGTAAATCCTTGAGACGAGAAAACAACTTGGCATCCAGCAATAAATATTTTTTAAAAAATAGAGCTGTCAAAGGTGTCTCTAAAGAAAGTAGGAGTATGGTTGAGGCCAAGAGAGGAGTTAGATAAGGAACGCTGGGGCTGTAAATTAGCGTGGTGAAGATCCCGCTCAAGGAAGATTTTACGCTTCCCCAAATTGAGAGGAAGACACCAGTCGTTTAGTACCAACGCTACGTTCTAACAGTGGCCATTTGTGTGGTTTCCGCATTAACAAGGAAAAAGAATACGTTTTCTCCGCACTTCAAAGGAAAGGATGTTGTGGTTGTGCAACAGCAGACAGGTGCGAAAAGAAAAAAATCGCTTCTGTGAGAAGCAGCATTTGATATTCAGCACGATACCTAAATCCAATCAAACAACTGCGAAGTACAGTAATAAAAACACTTGTAACAATCCAAAGTAAAATCGTGACAAAATTCTTAGGACAAAGCACTGATGTAATCTGTTCCGCCAATCGCCATGTAGTTTTTTCTCAGCGATTTAACTTCATACAGCGAAGTCTATTGAGGTGACGCAAACTTCATAAGCAATTTCCTAGAAAACTGATTGATATTGTGGTAAATTAAATGATCTCGTGTTGTTTGTTAGGAATTAAAGTAAATATAGCTTCAAATTAGGTCCCTATAGCGAACCGAACAATTAGCCCTTACTGAGAAGTAACGGACGTTACTACTTCCAAAAACCTTTCTTTGTTGTATTGTCTTTTTTTGGTCTTTGCCCCGTGGTTAAATAAGGCCACATGTTTGACTCATATATATGACAGGTGCATCTGCTTATATATATAGTGACCACGAGTAGTGAATTTTCGTTTCGGCCTGATTATGCTTCGGATTTCTGTTTGGGCCTGAGTGTTGGTCCCCCTGCTTGATTGTTATTAAGGCTGTGTGGTAGCCTTTATCGCTGTGAATTTTCGTTTTGCGCACGCTGGGAGAAGCTGCGCATACATGTAAATAAAAAACTGCAAGAAAGCTTCAACCGTTTCCTGTTGTTGTTCGACGAAGCAGAAAGGATCCGTAGAGCTAATACTACTAGCTCTACAAAGCAACTTTACCGGTTCAGTGCTAATCAACGACGGTACGCTTGGCGCGGGAATCAAAGTGTTAAAATCTGGTGCTGCCGCACCATAATCAAACAAACCACAGGATCTTATTAAACAATCACTAAGTATTTCTCAAAACGATAAAAAAAAGAAAACCCAACTTACAATTAAGAATCTTATACTACTTTTATTTCCAACATAAAGCACTGAGAACAAATCGCAATTGCATGTCGTTTACATCATAAAATACCTGAAAGCGACAAAAAAATGTCTAGTGTAGTGATTACAGTTTATGACAATAATAAGTTCACAACGTCGTTTTTATCAACCAGTAAAAGGCAAGCCAAAATTGCTTCTTGAAATCATTTTAGAAACTGGTGCTTTTGCCAAAAACATAGAGTGAGATAATACAGTAGAATATATCGCCTGTGTTTGACAATGTGACAGTTGGACGCATTTTTTTACATTCGATTACGGCAGTGGTTTGCGAGACTGTACTTTTCCAATTTGCTCAAAAAAAAGCAATTAAAGTAAGGTCACTAGAAGAGTAATATTTTAGAGATGCTTGTTAAGTATTTTTCTTTACAATGTCTAGATAAATATCTTCCACACCTAAGCTAAATAAACCATCTACTTTAGCATTCTTCTAGGCTTAACGGCTGCGTAACCTTTATCGAGTTGCTGAGGATGAGCAAAACAAGTGTGAAAACAATCAATTTTCAGATATATATGCCTCGCTTTTGTATCTAAAATGTGTTTGGAGACGCACGGCTTTAAAAAAACACCAAAACGAAATAAAAATGTAATCAATCAATTGCCTGCTTGAAAGAGTAACCTCAAAGAAGTATAGTAAGCTTAAATATCAAACAGCAGTTTTCAAAGCACATTTTTCTGCAAAATTATGTTTTATTTTGTCTTTAACCACAGTGAATCTCTTCAAATCTTCTTTTCCGAATTCAACTTAAGACCTCATGTCATCATTACGTCACCACAGGTCACCCATCATCGGAAGAAGAACCTCTTAGTTCATCTTCGTCGCCTCCAATCGCTCTCCAGAAAGCTGTCACTACTTGTTCAGCATAATCCATCCGTGAAGATCCGGACTTGGTCGCTGCAGTTTCTAAACAAGTAAAAAGGACTAAACGATCAAAAAAATCCCGTTTACTTTATTTTTAGCCGGCAGTGAATTAGGTTTGCCATAAATGATGCGGAGCATGCACATCACTGACCACTTGCTTTGGCATCGAAGTGCTATTTGTAAAACAGCTTTTTACGGTCAGATCCGATTCCATACGCTCTTTAACAATGATGCTAATAAGATATTTTTTGGTTCGGAGCGCCGAGCAATGGATGGGATGACCGCAAGGTCGCACGTTTAAACCTCACGATGAATGTGACGATAACTCTGGGAATCATTGAAATGATTCTGGGACTCCCACCCCCCTGACTCTCTCAGGGTTCTTCAATGGAATGCTGGAGGTCTTCGAGCCAGAAGCACTGAACTGCTTTACTTTCTTTCGTCCCATCCCGTTGACCTTATCTGCATCAAGGAATCCAATCTTAACTCATCTTCCTCTTTTTGGATTCTCTGCTCTGCGTTCTGATCGCACTCATTCCAGGTCTGGCATTCTCTCTCGTGATACCAGGCACGCTAGCGGCGGCGTCATCATTTTCATCAGACAGGGCTTATCTTTCTCTGAATCTTTTACCTCCTCTTTCTCTCTTCCGCTTGATCCCTACTCTGATTATGTAGGGGTCAAATCTCTTTAAACAACTCCTCCTCGCTCTCATTTCTTAATGTGTACACTCCCTCTATTCGCTCTTCTCCAACGGATGGCAGAACTGACTTTTTTCTCCCCTCCTCCAGAAATCTCTTCATTCTGGGGGACTCCAATTGCCAGCACCCCCTCTGGGACTCAAGAGGTATCTCCGACCCCTGTGGTGAGAACTATTCGACTGGGTCATCTCTTCTAACCTCCTCCCCATCAATGATCCTGACATACCTACCATTCTACATCGCTCCTCTGGCAGTCGCTTCTCCCATGACATCTCCTTTGCTCCCTCCTCTCTCGCCCTTTCCTGCACCTGGGAGGTGCTTCAGGGCCTGGGTTCTGATCACCAGCAATTCTTCGATGTGTCGCTCTCTCTCAGCTCTTTTGCTCCAACAAGTGTCCCCCTTCCTTCAACTTTCAGAAAGCTCGCTGGGATGGCTTTGCTTCTACTTTGACTCCCACTGTCTTTCTGCAGAGGAATACTCGTCTCTTTTTCTTTCTTCTGCAGTCGCTCTCTTTACCTCTCTGGCACTGAATGCGGCCAAATCTTCCATTCCTTTCGGCCACATCCAACGACATCCTAAAGCCTGGTGGTCTCCTGAGGTGGAAGGTGTGGTTAGTGAATGACGCAAGGCTTTCGCTGCCGCTCACAGAAGTGATGAAGATCGCCAGGCTTACATCTCTGCTTCTCGACGCGCCTCGTCAGTCATCGCCAAGGCCAAGGCTGGGCATGGCAGACGACTTGCTCTTCTCTTTCACCCAAATCTAATCCTAAATCTGTATACTCTCTTCTTTGCTCTGTCGCTGGCTCTTCTTCCTCGTCTTCCTCCTCTCCTAATTTCCCTAATTGTTCTTCTCGCGGAGAATCGGCTTCGGTCAATGCCGCTTAACTGAGATCCCACTTTTCTGCTTCTCAGCCAAATACCCTGCGTAGCAGAGCCAGAGACTACCTCTCTGAGCTCCGCCGAGCCACGTGCCCTGAAGAGTCTCACTTGTCCTTCTGCTCTCCTTTCTCTCCCGCTGAATTTCTTGTGGCTACCTCCAACCTTTTCTCCTGCACTGCCACTGGCCCAGACAAAGTTTCCTATTCCATGCTAAAGCATCTTCCTCGATCTGGCATGGATTTTCTTCTTCATATTTTCAATCTTTCCTCGACTTTACATTCCTTTCCTACCATCTAGAAGACATCTTCCATTATTCCCATACACAAGATGGGAAAGCCTCTCGACTCTCCTGCTTTCTTCCGGCCTATCTCTCTCACCTCCTGCGTATCAAAACTTTTTGAACACATCATTTTATCCCGTCTACTCTTCTTTCTGGATTCTAATTCCATTCTTTCTCCCTGTTTCCGGCCGGTTTCCGCTCTGGACGGTCTACACTAGATCAAATTCTGTACTTTTTTCAATCCATTTCGGATGGGTTTAACAAACCCAGGCTGAGCTCTCAGACGATCCTCTCTGCTATCGATTTCTCCGAAGCTTTTGACTCTGTCTGGCATCCCGCCCTTTTCCATAAACTCATTTTGGCTGGCCTCCCTCCTTGCTTTGCTCATTGGACTCGATCTTTCCATACTGATAGGCGCGCTTGTGTGGTTTATCAAAATCACAAAAGTCGTTCCTTTCGAGTCCATCGAGATGTTCCGCAAGGATCCGTTCTTGGCCCTGTACTTTTCTCTCTCTTCATCAATGATCTTCCGGCTTCTCTGTTTTCTTCAGTCAGCTGCTCTCTTTAGGCTAACGATCTGGCCATTTAGTCCTCTCCCTCGGTCATTAATGCGGTGGAGGCCACACAAGGAGCTCTGTTTTGATTAAAGCGCTGGTCCGAATACTAGTGTCTTCCTCTCAATCTGAGCAAATGTGAGGCCTCCTTGTTTTCAGTGGATCCCCACCGAGCTAATTTCCAGCCTAACCTCCTCTTACCTAATTCCCGCCTCCGTTTCAATCCAACTCCAACCTTTCTTGGGGTCACATTCGACCACACTCTTTCCTATTCGAAGCATGTATCTTTGCTGAAGGCCAAGTTTTTCCCACGTCTCAAGGCCTTACGCTGTATCTCTGCTTCGTCATGGGGCAAGTAAAAGGAATCCCTCTTTTTTTTGTATAAATCTTTTCTTCGGCCCCTTCTTACTTATACTTCACCTGGATGGTTTACTTTTTTAAGCGTTACCAAAATCATCAAATTGGAACGCCTCCACCTAGCGGCCAGTCGCGCCATCACCAGCTGCTTCTCGTACTTCCCTATCCCATTTCTTCTCTCGGAGGCTTCTCTACCACCACTACGAGTCACCATGACTCATTTCACTCTTTCCTCTTACGAGCGGGCTCTTCGTCTCCCAATCTCCTTCCCTATTTCAGATTTGGCCTGGCATGGAGTGAATTCAAGACTCCGCAGATCGTCCTGGAGAGCTCTAGTGTCCACTCATCCACTCATGCTTTCTTCTACATCTCCTAGGGAGGCTCTTCTTGCTTGCCTTCCTCTCCTCCTTGAAATCTGCCTTCCTTCATTGTGGAGTCCACCCTTTCCTCTTCATGCTCTCACTCTAATCTCCCTCTCTTTTGTCAAAGGTGCGGCTCTCGCTCACCTTGACTCTCTCCCCCTTCACGATCTGGTACTCTGGACTGATGGCTCTGTTCCTTTTCCTTTTGGCAAGAGCGGCTCCGGCGTTCTTGCCAACTGCTCTCTCTGTGGCACTGAGGCCACTCTTTCCTCTTCAGCAAGCCCAGTATGCTCAAGTTTTTTTGCTGAAGCCTGCACCATTCTGCATGCTCTTTGCTGATTTCGGCAGCACTAACAAGTCTGCCACTTCTCTTCTCCTCCTATCTGACTCTCATTCTGTTCTCGCCATTCTGTCCTCTCCTCCATCTTTCCTTTTGCCGCAAACTCTGTGGCAGATCTGGCAGGAAATGTTTTCTCTCTCTCCTCCTGTTCTATTAGGCTACAATGGGTCCCCGGACACTCGTTTCTCCCAGGGAACGATGCAGCTGATGAGCTAGCCAGACGGGGAGCGCTACTTGCGGCCTCTGCAATCCCTTGTAGTCTCTCTTCTCTTATCTCTCGTATCCACTCTTGTCTTTTTTCCAACTGGAGGCATACTGTCTCATCGACATTCTTCGATGCACAAGTTCCCTCAATTTCCACCGAGGAACTTGTGCTCCCTCGTCACACTCACTGTGTCCTCTCTCGTCTACGCTGCAACGGACACAGCCTTCTTTTAAGTTCTTATCTCTCTAGAATTGGCAGAATTGAGAATGCTTCCTGCAGCGCCTGTGGACACTCGTCCCAGGACACCCCTCATTTCATTCTGCACTGTCCTGCTACGGACTCTTTGCGCCGCTCACTCTTTGTCTGTCTACAACCTCTGGTGCAGACCCTGGGGAGTTGCCCGGCTTCTGGAGCTCCATGGTGTTCCGCCATGACCCCCATCCCTTGAAAGGGGTCGGGTAGCAACAACAACATGATTCTGGGAAAGGCACTCAACCAAGATTTTTTACTTGGTAGCAACGTTTGTAATAGAACGCTTTGCCAAAAACAACCGGTAACTTTATAGCGGAGTTGAAAGCAAGATTACTCTTATTTTAGCAAAATCTTTCCACCATCTTTGGATAAACTTGGAGAAACAACACATTGATTACCAAGCAAAAATCTACAGCCTACCATACCTTTGAATAATTGCATTTTTTGAAAAAGACTTTCAAAGTTGTTTTCTGCATCGTCGCCAAATTCTTCACTTGGAAGCAACGAGTTTATTCTTTCCTCAATTGATGCTGCTGATGTTGTTTGGGCTTCAGATTTCGTTTCTGACTCTTCACTGAACGGAACTTTCTCAGAAGTTTTGGATGGTGTAGCTTCCAATGCATTTTCCTAAAATCAAACTATTAAAACACTATCCTTTACGATGTCCAATCGGTACAACAACGGTTACATCTTGTTCATGAAGTGCTTATTAATAGAAAATTACTAACCACAGACGCTTATCAGATTTTAATAAGCAACCAAGCTTACAGACTTTGGATGCATTTTCTAATAATTACTGATCGAGTTTATGAGGGATGCAATTCACACGAAATGTCTCCAGGAAACACATCTATTTCAACACAGTGTAGTTGGATGTGTCCTTGACCAAATATCGCTTTCTGACTTGGTACATTTTGTGCGATAATATCAAAACAAGAGAAGGAATTTTAAGTTTTGGACATGCTCTACAAAATAAAGTAAATCCAACTCTCTTTTCCATTTTTTGTGGTTAAAAGTAAATTAAAATACTTGAATTATCAAAAATACTTGCGTCTTTTTCGACTAAACTTGATTTGCTGTTCAAAGAATTTTTCTTCATTTGCATATGAGGCCACATATGAGCACTCAAAGCTTGCCTGATTCTCACTATGCCAAAATCTTCATCTGCATTTAAACATTACATTCAATTTTCCCTTACTTACACCGTGCTTTATTGTTAAACATCGAACAGCTTTCCTTTACTTACACCGTGCTTCATTGTTAAATATCAAACAAACATATTTAGAACCGCTTCGAAATCACCAGCGTTGCAAGCACCAAGCATTTCTACCATTAACACTACAACTAAAAAGGACAAGTACAAGCATTTGCTCTACTAAAGTTAAAACGACGCAATGAAATAGTGTATTGAATAGCTAAAGTTTTGAGGTCTTTTCAAGCGCATTATAGAACAGACTAAGGAAGCATGATGCCTTTTTTCCAAAGATAAAAAATAGGTCAACTACAAGCATTTACTAAAAAATAAATTCTTTAGGACATGTCATCAGATTAGATAGCCTTTGGAAAAGAACTTCAGACCCTCAACACTTGGCAAATCCACTTGCTTCACTGATAAAGATATACATGTAATATCTTACCAATAAATCTGATTCTTTTATGTACAGATTATTTAAACCAAGTTTTGTATTATTTTAAATCATAGCTAGACTATCGCTAATTATAGAAAAACACCTTATTATGATTGCAAAAGATGCAAATTTTTAAAGCAAGGTTTATTCAGGAGGACAATTGAAATACAGCCTTAAATATGCTCAATGCAGCTCTAACCTTCATCGTAGTCTTCAAGAATAGGATCAAGCTCAACCAACTCAAAACCATTATCCAAACACCAGCTTAGTACTTCTTCTCGATTCATATGAACACTTTCTTTATCATCTACTGAAGCACACCTGCACACACAATAAAAGTACTGCAGTTCATTTATTTTTACTAACCTTGCCTAAGTAATTAAAGCCTTGTCTCAAACATACCTTGACCTTGATGCTGAAATTGCGCCAAAGCAAGTGGCCAATTTGTCTCTCAATATGCCCTTCGGAAGTTTTGGAGAATCAAAATCATTGGGCCGCGTTAAGTCTTGAGTGTAGCCTATGTGGTGCCTCTTCCGTTCTTGATCGGCCAAACCTTGGCATCGAGCTGGATACTACTAGCAAAAGCGTTTAAACTTTAAAGTTACTATAACTTTTGGTCCAAAAGTGCCACCGTTTTGCCAAAGGACAAGTTTTACCTCTAGTAGACAGGCCACTTCAAAATAAAAGGATGTAAAATTATCTAACCTGACGTGAAGTTTACACTTGCAAACAGTTTGCTAAACAAGTCAGCTAAGGGAAACTACCGGCTTTTTGGGTGCAACTACAGACTTGCCCAAATCCTAACAGAAAAAATGATATAATCACCAGTCAGCTCTAACCAACAGGGGTATCAGTCAGTTATATCAGGTTAGAAAAATCGGTTCCGCCAGTAACACCAGCTTCACCCAACTCAAATTGCTCGAAGCAACAACGATAAGTTGGCACAAATGAGGGCATTGCCCTACTCCCATTCCATTTGCTGTACAGATAATTTGAATAAAGATGACTCATACTTATAAATTCTATCACTTTCTTCCAATAAGCAAAGGGCACAAAAGTCAAAATCGAGGATGGGAACCACATTTGTTTTTATATTGCGATTATAGAAATAAGGTACTTGGTGGTACGCTTAATTTGCGACTTGGTGCAACCCCCCTTGTAATGATACTTGTGATCCCTGGCTCGTTGGCTGCACCTATGTTCCTTGGTCCCAAAAATAGCAAAAGGAGCTCATCCAGGAGAGGATGTGGGATTTCATCTTTGCCACCACCCTTTCTTAGTCGTGGCTTCGTGAATTTTTTGTTTGAAAAAAAATCGTTTTAAAAAAATTAGACTTTGAAAAGTTGATCATCAAAAAAGGAGGATCTTTACTTCCAGCAATGCGTCAATTTACACTTTTCACCTTTACCATCAAAAATTTTTGGATCCGCTAATGCTACACCTTTTGAATCCCATCACCCAATAGTTTTATAACCCATTTTCAAAAAAATATTGTTTCCATAGTAACAATTGTTTATTTGGTGATCTACTATTTCACACAGAGGTGTAAACATACTGACTTATTCTTTTTCTATTGATTTCCTCCCAAATTTTAGATTTCATAAACTATTGCATGCCTATAATACCGACCTCACAAATTAAGGCAGTGCTTTCTTGCAATCAGCAAATAATTTCAAAAACATTGATGTGGTCATTTGATTAAGTGCATGGGGGCATAAAGTCAAAATTGCAAAACAACGCTGAAGAGACTGATGTGTTTACAGGAATTAAGCTATGAAGTAATTGGCCTGCTATTGAGAATTTTTTCGTAATTGTAGGCATAGTTCTAAAACTTAAAGCATCTGGCTGCGCAAATGCTTACAGCCCCAGACATAAAACCGGCCAGGGAAGGGTCTTACTAGTTAGGTTGGAGCTCAAATCGATAATCTATCGACCAACATTTTGGGGTAAAGGAAAATATTTTTCTACATTCTGCAAGATTTAACATTATAATTCTGCATTTTATTCCACTTCACTACACGTGATAAAAATGTCTTGAATACAGCACTTAGGCGCGTGACGTGACTGTACTGCAAAGATATTCTAATCAGTAGTCAACCTGATGTTCAATTATTACAATTTTCGTATTTGTATAGCACTAACAAAAGGACAGATTTACACCTATATGTAACTACTGTAATATATCATCCTACTTTAAAGGCAGCAGATCAGTAATAGGCTGTACTGTTTACCTTTGTTTTCAAAATCAAAATTTTTTAAAGACAGTAGACGCTGCAGCTGTTTTCACCAAAATGGTACCAAACAGCATTATGACCCACGTTACGTCATGACAAAACAGTGCTTTCTAAAAGCGCTCGAAGTTACACTTATGTACGCCGAGTAGTTTAGGAAGAGCTAAAGCACAAAAACAGACAAAATTGCGCTTTACAATCCAGATCAGAGGTGTGCTACCGTGATTGCAGGCAGGCCAATTTCTAACCATTTTGCAGGCAAATCAAGAGTTTGTAAACCAAACTTTTTGTACGCAAACCAAACTTTTTGTACGCAAACACAAGCTTTAAAGCAGTGAATGGTTGCACTTTTGATCCAAAAAAATGGGGGAAGGTCTCTTTTTCTTTATATGAGATCAATAATTTCAAAGCAGGATTTTAGGTATAATTTCCAGATTTAAGATGCAGATCTTTCTTTTTTTAAGAGATTGATTTTTGGCATCGACTTCGTACCACAAAAATTTTTGAAGAGCCAAAAAGTTTACGCCTTCAGTCATTTTGCCCAGTGGGCTACAGTTAGTACACCCTTGGTCTAAATATACAACCATCTAGAACCCCAACAATATAAGATAAATGAAAAAATGGTGCTAATACTGTATAAATGGAGCCAGCCCACTATTGATACATTTCAGTACTTTTTTGGATGATGAAGTTACCGCACATGCACCAATCTACAGAGAACAAACACTGATAAGTGACTTGAACGAGTCGGCAGCTAAAAATTATTTAAAGAAACTTGCTTTTTCACAAGATTACAATGTATTGCATTACCTCTGGCATACTGCTAGTTTTATTTCTGGCTCCCAAATATCAAAGTATGACAACCAAGACTCCAAATTAGGAATTGATTTCGCTTCCTAATAAATAACAAAACATAGTAATTTCACTTGAATTAACTTTTTTTGTATCGTAATAGCTATAAAATTCACTTTTGGTTCGCAACCATCTAACTAGCTTGCTTCCTGTTGTTTGAGTGTAATATGTGACTTTCACGTCATGCTCTTTTATACAAAATTTAACTTCCTCTCTTCGTTTTTCTTTTTTTTCTCTTTTACTTCTTCTTTCCAGTCTCTATTAAGTTGTTATTTATTGCTTGTAATTTATTTGTTGTTTTTTTTGTTATTAGGAGGCACTGACTAGAAAACCTTTGGGTTATTTCAGAGTCTCCTGTCCCATACACGAATGTACTATTTTATCTTATTACTATTTTATGTTGACGTTTATTGAATGTATTGGGCAAACAACAATGACAAACTTACGAACTTTGAGTGGCATTTATATTTATATGGAATGTGAAATAGTTACCTAATGACAGCGAAAAATTACATGAAAACAACTAAACCATCTACTCTTATATGATAATACTTGAAGGATTGCAAGCTACAAATGCCGGACAGAAAACTACATTTGATGGAAAAGAAAACTGTAGCTATGAATGACTAAGCATGCAAGCATCTAGCAAAGTCAAATTTCAAGCCAGCCAAATTCGCACCAAACAATCACCTATGATTTCATATTCTTTTATTTCAATATGCTAAATTATCACCATGATATTATAAATAAAATCAGGATACACTAGATCAGCTGAGCTACTTTATTTTAAGAAAAATCGATTTCGACCTATACAGGCATTTTCAATTTCTATGTAAAACGAAAAAACAAAAGGCATAAACGAACCTACCAAAGTTGCGTTTTGCCAAAGTTACCATCGGCCAAAGTTGCCATTACCAAAGTTGCATTGCATGCATTTTGTTTTTCGTTTTTCATAGAAATTGAAAAAGCCTGTATAGGGCAAAATTGATTTTTCTTAAAATAAAGTAAGCTCAGCTGATCTAATGTATCTTGATTTTATCTATTATATGATTATTAACCTGGATCGCTTCGAGCAAGTTACTTCACGGGTAGATTCCTGGTAGTATATTTACTTCTGCTGTCACACCATGGTATTACTAATACATTGAATTAGTGTACAATTGTGCACAGCCTGATTGACTTATGCAGTAAAGATTACAGAGTTTAGCAGGAAACATTTTTCTAACAGTACATGATAACACATTCAACATTTCAATCATGTATCACCACCCCTGACACATAACCTTCGTTTATGGAGCATTTTGAGTATTTATTATTACAACAAAAAATATTTTCAGATTGCAATAGAAATGGGCTTTTTATAATACTAAATCCAGGATTTAGATCCTAAGCTCTTTGAATACCAAAGATCAAATTAAACCAAATAATACGATGTGATTTCTATGACCCGTTAGCATGTAAGCACCAACAGCAAAAAGTTTTACATTTACATGACATTGTCATCACTGGTACTGGCTGACAGATTTGTACTTTAATTGTACAAGTATTTTATCGTTGCTTTGACATGTTAAATAGTAAATTCTTTTTAAATCTGTTTGTCTGTTCTTTTTTCTATGCTGGAATCCCAATTAATTCAGAATCCAATTAGATATTCTGGATTTGGTCTAACTATTCCGAATTAAATAGGAAAAGTACATTATTCTCAATTCAGCATCTCTACAACATAACTTTCTTCATTTTTTGAACTGGCATAATTAAATTTCAGGCGTTCTATCACTTGGCTACTTTTTCCAACCTAAGCAAGGCAAGCAAATTATATTTTTCAACGTAACAAGCATACTTTTTCTGAATTAAAAATTGCTATGACAGCTTCTACTTGTTCTGAGAATTCTTGTCCAATCATGTTTTTCTGTTGTACATGGCAAAGATCAACTTTGGCATCATAATATTTATTAGAAATAATCCAAGTATAAGTGGAATAAAAATCACTTATTGAAGGAGTTGAGGAAAGTTTGTCATTATTCAAGATACCTGAAATAAACGATGCTATTTGAATCAGAAGCAATTTTTGAACTTAGGTATATGGTATAATTGGTAAAAAACCAATAACTTGATTCCGAAAACAACAACCAAACAACTTGTCAAAAACATACTGCAAACGTTTCGGCCCTCAACTGATGCTATTTTCAATGCAAACAATGTGCAACAAAAGGTCGAATATTAACTAAGCTAATATGACATCATTGTGTGTTCATTTCCTTAGTGTCAGTATGGCGTAGTTGATAATCAACCTTATTGTTGTACATTATTTGCGCTAAAAATGGCACCAGTTGAGAGCTGAAACGTTTGCAGTATGATTTTGACAAGTTGTTTGGCTGTTATTTTTGCAAATAATATTGACAAACTGTTTTGAAAAAAACTATAATATGTAAACTAAAGTGTTTCTTTTACAATTTGCACACCATTTTTTGGCATGTTTTGATAGTATATTCACTATCATTTGTTTCAATTTAGTGGCCTATATCAAGATTGTTGCACATTTATTTTTGTTAAAACACAAACAAATATAAGAAAATATACACCATTTATTTTACTTTACTTATTTTGAAAATTGTAGGCGAAGATATGGAAATTGTAAACTTTGCACCTAATTGGCAAAGCAGCATACGGGCGTATTCATTTTAATAAATTGTTAATGCCCCTTACGCTCGTATGCTACTTTGCTAATTAGGTGCAAGGTTTACAATTTACTTATTTTATTTAGTGAAGCTACACAAAGCTTCCATCATTATGGATGTAGTCTAAGTCATTTGAGGAGGAGGTAGGAATAACATAATGAGACCATTTAGTCGACTGCCACCATAACCAGTAGAGCAGAAGTTGGTGATAAACAAAGTCTATATTTCCAATCTTAATTGAGGCCCTCAATTTGAGGGAAAGACCTTTTTTCTGAGATCAACATTTTTGTAGTCTGTTTGTCAAAACAAATAGGGATGGCATGCTGTCTAAACATCTCTCCCCAGTAGAGGTCCTACTATTTGGCACATGTGCGCAATGTTCACAATGTCCATCATACTGTCTTGCTATATCAATTAACATTAAATTTAACCATAACCTTACAATTCATACACTAATTACAACTACTGCCATGATTGTGTTCCTGACCTCCACTATCAAAAGCTTGTGATATCGGTAAAAAATATGAACAATAGTAAACACAAACCAATGTAAAACACACAGTAAACAACTACTAACAAACAAATAAAGCAAAAGAAAAAAAATTACTTTAGTTTGCAAAGCAGCATGCCATATTGATCAACCTATGCCATAAAGGGTAATTCTTTCTGTGTGTTTTAGCTCCTCCGAAACTACTGGGCATACAAACATCAAACTAGGTATGACTGATCACCACCCAGGGTGAGTGGAAGAAGGGGGTTAGTGACGTCATAATCACAGATAATTCTTTTAATTTGCATTTCTTGACAGAGGACAAACATTTTTACTCAGGCAAAAGCCAGCCCTCAGCTTACCAACTTACAAAACATTTTATTCCTTCACAGGTCTCAAAATCAAGTCACAGCCAATGCTGGCTTGCACACATTGTTTTCTGTATTTTCTCAAAAACTACTCATAATTATGATATTAGCTAGATGCTTTCGATACACTCAACAAAAATTAAAGCTCAATAGATGATCCAAAAACAGATTTTTTAAGCCTTCTAAGCATGTTTCTTCTCGTTTTCTCCAGCACGCTTTAAACTCGCTCTATGACGTCATAACGCATCTGGTACGATCAACACAACCTTTCACTACCAGAAAATATTATATAATAATTTTTTCAAAAATTGCCAAAGGTTTACAAAATCAGTTTACTTAAAAACTGATCTGTGACCTCATTGCTTCAACGATTTTCAAAATTCACTAAACAAATTTGAGTTTATTGCAAGGCAATTTTGACAATATATCATATATATGAACTGTACCTTTACAATTTGTTTTTGTACAAAAAAAAATTGAACTTTAACACCTGTACTGCAACTTTTTACCACCAAAAAAGTGGTAAGCTGAGTAAAAACACATTAGTTTAATATATCGCTCACTTAGATTAAAACCACTTTTTTTCAAAAATGCTTTTTTTAATTTTTTGCAGTAATGGACACAGCTCTATCACACAGTGGGGTCAAAATGAGCTTACATCTTCTGTACCAGATTTTCTGGTTGTGAAGTCCAGTGAATTTTGTAAAGTTTTGGTACCGCACTACTGTAACAATAATAATCTTGGGAATACTCATGCTATTATCCAGTGTCGACGTAGTTTTTTTTGTTTTGGAAATTATTTACGATATTCCTCCATATACAAATTGTTGCTTATTAACTTTATTCTCTAAGCAATTTTTATTGGTAGTTATTCCAGGTACTCCCTCCGTAGACAAACCTTTTCTGATTTATTTTCTTAGCATTTTATTGGTTGTTCTTTGGGTAGCAGTTTCCGGTATTCCCCCGTTTTCAAACCTTTTCTTGTTAATTTTTAGTTTCTAGTAATTTTGATTTGCTAAAATATTTGGAAACTTTTTTCAGTTACCTACAAATGGGAAGTATATATACGAATGGGTAATTTTGAAAACTCAGAGAGATGAAAGAAAAGAAGAAGGGAGGTGAAGAGACAAAGAAGAAGTGTGAAGAATTAGAAGGCAAGGGCCAAGCACAACTATAAGGAAGGGGACTATCGGCTGCTATAAGAGTGGTGTCGGTGATTGTCTGCATGCAATAGCATATGTACTAATAGAGTTGTGTTGTTAAAGAGTAGCCTGGCAATCTGGCTTCTCAAGCATAAGTCCTTAGGCCGAAGGCATAGAAGGTAGTCATTGAACTCTACCGATCAGATTTTCAAGTTGCAGAATCGTCATCTACCGGTCATTAAGGTACAGGATAGATGACCTAACCATATTCGACGACAACTACCTTATGTCTTCTATTGATTTGGACTTAAGATGTTGTGTCTAAAATAATTTGTCGAACATAAATTGCTTTAAGTAACTGAAGGCTGCAGACTTGGTGCAATAGTTTAAAAAAACTTGCCTTGGCAGTGATAGTAAAAAAAAACAATGAAACAACAAGAAACAAAATTTATATACTCTATCATCAGAATTCATTCACATTAGTTTAATAAAGGTGCTAACGTGTTACAAAAACTTTTGATAAAACTGGATAATGTGGACATGAATGTTATCTCCATAGATTACATTCTACAAGAAATTCTGAACTTGTTGCCAAGCTTCAATCTTTAATGAATTACAAGATAAAAAAAAGATTTTTATGTCAAATTGAGAGATAAACAGACAGAAAATTTCTATTTATGACCGTGTAAATGAAAATTGCACACTGAGTTGCACTAAAAGATAAAAATTTGGCATATTTTGGCACTCTTTCTGCTCATTCGGCATTAAAAATTTTTAAAGCTTGGTGACCCTGGAGCATCCTATTTCTATTTGTGAAATTAAAAAATTTGAAATGTGGCAAATAAAAATAAAATGCTTCAAGGTTTGAAAATTTGAGATTGTGAAAAGGGAAATTGCAGACAAAGTCACACTAAAAGATAAAAATTTAGCATTTTTCGGCACTTTTTCTATTCATTTAGCATTAAAAAATTTTAAAGCTTGGCAACCCTAAAACATCTTAATTTTGTGTTAATGAATTTTACTAGCATGCTGTTGAAATTTTTTGCTCACAAAGATATACATCCTCTGTCTTTTTGTGAACAAAAAATTATTTTTAAAGTTGTCATATACAAGGAGTTAGAACTAGAAGAAAAATAATTAAAAAAAGATAACAAAAATGCACAAGAAGAACGTATCATACTGCAAAGCACATGACTCTGAAAAACACAGTGCAGAGTCATTTGTCACATGTAGGGATGGGCAATTCAAAACAATATACTATAATTTTAGAATAGTTAAACCGAATCCTTTTTTTTGCAATCAGCACAATCAACATGAAAACAATTATTACAAGTTTACAACAACACAAGCACAATCAGAGAACAAGTTTGTTGCAGTGCAATACATTTAAGCTTTCTACATGTTTGCCTGTGTGTGCGAGTTAGTTTTTGAATCATTGCATGCAATTGACACTTTTACAAAAAGAAAATCTGTGACCAAACAACGTGATAAAGCTTGTAAGTAGGATATATGCCAAATCCTATTATCTGCTTTAAATTGGCATTTTGGATTCGGATAGTTTGGGATTCGAATCCTTTGGATTCTGTATTCTGAATTGCCCATCCCTAAACACATGAGAAAAAGCTAAGCACAAAAATTAAATTGGTTTGTGAAAATGAAATCAATAAATGACAGGGGTTTGAGGTTAATTTTCCAACAACACTGCAATACAAGAAAAAGAAAATACAAAAAAGTGGAAAAAAATTAGCATAGGAAAGACGTAACAAACAAGAACCTTTTCAATAGACATCAAAACATGGTGAAAAAAAGTCCAGCATGCAAGATGTGAGCAGCCATGAGGCACAACAAGCTTTAAAAAGAAACATAAAAATATTTCCATAAGGGAGCAAACCACAATTCATCAAAATTTCTGAAAGTAAAGCACATAGCAGAGAAAAAGATTAAATATGTTGTAACTGGTGAAGATGCCAAAACTGAGCAAATCAACAAAGAGGAAGCACAATGACACGGAAGACAAATTTGTAAGGCAGTATTTGTAACAAAAAGCAGATGATGGCAAAATGATCAACGTTTGTTTGTTTTCCTTTGGGAAGACTTTGGACATTTCAAATCAGATGGCAACCACAGCAATGTCCAAACTTTAAGACGCAGAAACAGTTGAGCCTGATCTGAAAGAAGTGATCAGCAATCACAATGCATTACCTGATAAAACTGTTGAATTTGTAGTGAAGCACATCTGCTAGTTCGAAACAGTTGAAAGCCATTACTGCCGCAGTGATACAAAATATAAACAAATGCCACAAAATTTAAATGTAGCAAAAATGGATCAACTTTATGTTCTTTGGTGTGACAAGCATGATTACACGAGCTTGTTAGTAAAAATACGAATTGTATCATATTCCATGAGAAGTTCAACTTAAATTTAATTTTCCAATGAAAAACGTTTTCAACCGTTGTAAAACTTTAAAAGCACTCTCACAGACAATAAAACGAAACTATGATAAAGGAGCACAATAAGCATCTAAATAGGAAAAATTTAGCTTGTGAACACTTGATACCCAGAACCACGCCAAGCAAAAGAAGCATGTACATGCAGCAGCATTTGATTTCCAAAAGACTCTACAAACGCTAGAAGGAACAAGTATCCTCATTTAATTATCACCAGTGACTCAAAAACTACAATTTTACTTTGACATCATTATGTAACAGGCATCATGCTTGTTATTTATAGAACAAAACACATGGCAGCAAGTGATGCCTTGAAATTGCTTTTACTTTAATTTCTTACTTAAATAATCTGAAAAACCTAGGTGTAACGATTATTTTCCTGTTTTGTGATTGCTGAGTTGGGCAGAACTCACATAAAAATGTTTTTGCAATACTGTCATGTGCTCTCACTGTTCTCAAATTCTCTGAAATTGTTTGAATTTCTTTGTAAATGGGTGCAGCTAAAATTTAAATGACAACAACCAAGCCTGAGAGGAAAAAATGCAAAAAAATCTCAGGTAATTACAAGTGCACAGTGGGAAACTTTGATCCACCAATCATTTAAAACAAATCCAGTGACAATCAAAATTCTTTAATTTGGCCGAGTTATTGATTTCAAGAAAGTTGTAAATGATTTTTCCGAATATTTGCATATTGTGCATAGATCTAATTTTGATTTTAGCAACAAGAACTTTGGACAAAGATTATGCAAATGAAATTCACCAGTGAAAAAACTTGACAACTTTATATCATGCACATACAAATATTCCGATGAAATTTACAGCACAGTGCTCTTCATGTAGAGCTGAAGAAGCAACCAACATCCTAGTAGTAAAGTTTCTCGATCAACCGTATCAGAATTACACTCCCTGCACAAATCAAGCTCACTGTTTACTAAGAGAGCTGACATCAAAAAGCTGTGTAAGAAAAACATTATACCATCCCATCATTACCAGTTTTATGATGACATTTCTGTATAACAAAAACTTTTGTTTACTTCTTGTGTGGATTAGTGAGTTTTGTGAATTATTTGTGAAAATCATGACCGTTTAATTGACTGGCTGACTGTAGTGACCTTGTTGTTCTTATTGCCTGAGACTCTACATTACGTTGATTTTTGGCATCTGACTTCATGTTTGTTTTTAAGGGTTGTAGTAAACAGCTTGTTTTTTTTCCACAACGAATGAACATACTCAATCCAGAAGAGCTGACCAACTGACTTCAATTGCTTAATTATTATTATAAGCAGTTCAAAATGACTTAACTACAGAAAAATAGAGCTCGTTTAGGATGCTTTCAATAAGTTTGAAGGCAGTTTTTTGCTCATTTTAAGTCCAGACTTTTTCTTACATTTTGTTATTTGCATTGGGAACCATACAATGTCATGTCTAATTCATAGCCAAAAAAAATAAAGCCCCCCAAATAATCAGAGATGTTCTTTGTCGTGGGTTGAATTAAGTTTGTTCACGGGATCTTAATCGCAACTGATAATATTATGTTTAAAACTTCTATCATTAAAAAAAAAGCAATCTCAAAAACTGTTTTTGCCTTTTTCTCAAAACTTAGAAAAATGATGTAAACTAGTTTGACTTTAGAAGAGTGATATAAAAGTTGCAATAAGGTACTACAAATTAGTGTCCTTTGAAAGCCTCAAAAATTTGTTCTCCACCAATACGTAACTTTAATTACCGTAAATATTCGAGTATAAGTCGCACGCGTGTATAAGTCACATCTCACTTTTTGGGTAAATTTTTAGTACAAAAAATTGCGACTTATACTTGAATATTTACGGTAATTATGGCTAAAGATTGGTTCATAATGGATAGTCAAAACTTGATTGTCATGCATTTTTTTTCTAGTTTTGGTCGAAAAATTTTCCTACTACACCTAACAAACGTGCAATTTGAAGGAAAAGTTAGTTCTTTGGCACATTTTGACCATCAATTTCTACAAAATCCAAGTCGTCCAGTACATTTTGACTCTTTATCGTCAAAAGCATAGTTCTTTGGCATTATCAACTTATATCTGTAAAGATTCATCCCAAAATAAAGTCTTTAAAAATTTTAAAAAGAACCTTACTGCAAGCACAAGAAGTGGTGAGCCCCAATAAAAAGAGGGGAGTAAATAAGGTCCTATTTTATCTTTTTGCAAAAAAATATTAGTGTCCACTTACATAGGCGTCGATCTGGCAGGGGCAGGGGGGCAGCGCCACCTCGGGTCTAACACCGAAGGGAGTGACATATGTCTGGCCCCCGCGGTGTTTTAAAAATTTTAAAAAGAACCTTACTGCAAGCACAAGAAGTGGTGATCCCCAATAAAAAGAGGGGAGTAAATAAGGTCCTATTTTATCTTTTTGCAAAAAAATATTAGTGTCCACTTACATAGGCGTCGATCTGGCAGGGGCAGGGGGGCAGCGCCACCTCGGGTCTAACACCGAAGGGAGTGACATATGTCTGGCCCCCGCGGTGTTTTGATAACTATATAAAAAGTTAAATGCATGCACAGTAGCTAAAACAGTTCCGAAATATAACAGCGCAAAGAAAACTCCATCAGCGTGTGGTCAGCGTCGACGGCGTGATTTTACGATCAAAGCAATCGAGTTAACAATTACCACACATAATTAAAGCAATTTGTGATACGTAACAAAAGGAAAACTTGAATTGTCATTTTCACATGTTTTGCGCTATCATCGAAGCAACCAAAAGAAAAAAAAACACGTATTTCAAATCAACAACTTTTTTTATCAAATCGCTTCAAAAGATCAAAAAGCTTCTATCAAATTAAAAACTTTTTCGCAAACTTGAAAGCAACTATATAAAAAAAATTATGGTATTGTTTTATTTTTAATATTCCTAATCTGAAAATAACAAAATCAAGCGTCAATCGGCTATCAGCGTACTTTTTTAGACTGGTTTCAAGAGTTTTGGAAGTAAATGCACCTAAACTTATATTGTTCTTCCTAGCTCTGCTTATGAAGCAGAACGATCGTTTTCTACACTTCGCAGGTTGAAAACGTACGTGCGATCTACGCAAACCCAGCAACGTTTGAATAATTTGGCGATTCTAAACACACACCGCGAGCACGCTAAAGCCCTTGACCTTGCCGAAGCAGTAAATGAATTTGTTTCACGATCTCAAACCCGTCGCAACAAATTTGGATTAAGTTCGTAATAGAGCATTTTAAGTTATGATTGAATAATGAGTAATTTTTATTGCAGAAAACGTAAACTATCATTTGTGCATTTTGTTTTTCGGTACATGTATATCACAATCGCATTCTTCGTCTTTATTCTTTATGCATCCATATTGCTTGTTTATATCATTAAGATAATGTTATTTTTAATATCGAATTCTTGTCATAATCATAAAAATAACAATCATTTAAGCATAAAGCATTTTTGTTGTGTTTGAAAGCAGTGAAAGATAGAAAACAAAGTTCACATAAAAATTCTCACCCCCCTGCTATTTGCCTCTTTCAAGAAAAAATCGATGCTTATGTCCACCTATGTATCACCTAATTGTTGAAGCAATTATTTTTCCAATTGGCTGAAACTGGCTGAACCAATATTATTAACCTCATTATTACTGATGGTGGTCCTGCTATTGCAATTACTTAACTGTGAATGCTTCACTTTGGCTTAGTTTGCTTTTTATATGGCTGTGTTTATGCTAAAACCAAGCAGTAAGCGCTCAGTTGGAGGCTTTAGATCATACAAATAGGCACATAGTTACAAAAAAGTTTTAAGTAGTGATATTACTATTCAACAGATACTAGCTGAAAATGCATATCAATCACCTTGGTGCCCTTCCACAACTTTGATATGCTTTGAAGCATTTGCTAAATTGAACAACTAAAAGTTTGCCTAGTTTAAGTATGCCTTTGGTGTAGTCAGGTGCTAAAAGAACTTGGGAAACATGAATTGGATATGCATAACCCCCATAATGTTTTTTTTAATTAATTGCATTTTAAGCAATAGTTTTGTTTCAGAATGAGATTTGGCTATACAAAAAACATAAGCTGTTCATTACTGTTCTCACAACTATCCATTGGGTGAAGCCGACTCAGCCAGCTGAACCAATATTTCTAATCTCAACATTACCGATGGGGGGCCCAGCAGGCAACGCCAGCTGGTTAAAAATAAAGAGTACAAAGTATTACTTATTGTGCTGGTATTAAGTATCCTTTTGTTTTAGCTATTAACCCAAATTTATACAAACCTTGGAAAAAAATTTCAAATAACTTGATCAGCAATGACGTATTTTTGGTAAAGCCAACCCTGTTACTGCTTACCTCTGATTATAATTTCAGGAGAAGTAGAAGAAGTAGAAGTATTGGTACCATTACATGATACTACAGCAACACATTGTCCCGACATCATTGACAGAGTATTAATATGTTAAATAGCCTCAAAGATGAATTAATTACTTTTAGAGGTTGTTAATGATAAGTAATGAAAAATGCTAAAATACAGAAATCCAGATTTACAAAATTCATAATGAAATTTGGTATCACTGAATTGCAAAAATACAGAAATTCATACCAAAACATAGAATTACAAAAATGTGAGTTTGCTCTAAGCAAGGAATTGCTGAATTACAAAAATATGGAAAAACCACCAAATGAAGTAAACAAAATACTGGTATGGAAATTTACATAACACTAAAAAATAAAAATTTACAAAATTACAGAAATTCTTAGAAAAATATGAAAAACTCCAATTATATTTATCACAAAAATATGGAAATGCTTACTTTGATATCACTCAATTAGGCTATCTAATTTTACTCTATTTGGGAGATATACTTTTCATTTTATCCACTTCTGCAAATTTCTGTACTTCAACAGATAGCCTACTAATTTTTCGGCTATTTTGCCATCAATAACATTCTACCCCTGGAGGCTGTTTTGCCATCAGACATTTGTGATTGATCAATTTTAATAACATATTGGACTTTTGGTTGTTGCTGATTGGTCAATTTCATTGATAAATTAAGAAAAATTTGCACCCCCAGTGTACATTTCCCAACACTGCACTCTCCCTCCCAATGTACAATACCCTGTAATTCACATACCAAGCCTCCCTGCACTGTACACTGCCTTTGTATAAGTGCCATGCCAGTAAAATGCCATTAACAGGAAAATAGCCCCTTCCTTTTATATATTTCCATAAGGCAGTTATGTCTTGTTTAGAATGAATTTTCATAATTGCATGTGTACCGTAAGATGGGGCGACTTCGATCAGCGAGACGACTTCGATCAGGCGTAATATAAGGCTTAGCTACTTAGAAATTATTAATTTCACTCAGCAAGATGCGGTCAAAAAAATTGCGGTCTAAGTTTGCGGAAGTGCAATGTGCATTTGCGGTTATGGAAGTGCAAAAAGTTGCCGCAAATCTATCGCAAATTTGTGGTTGCGGAACACCTCTCGCAGTTTTGCAGAATTTGCGGTTGCGGAATTGAGTTTAAATTTGCAGTGCCCAGCACTGATAATCACTCGGCATTCCACATGCAAAACAATTAAAGTATTTTTTATTTAAACTTTTGTTTAACATTTTTTATTTAAACTCATTTAACCCTTTGAGGGACATTAGCAACCTAGCCATTTTTTTTCTTTAAAAATGTTTGTTTTGATGTTCATTATACTTCTTTAAATCATTTTCGTAACAATTTTTGAATGTCTTTTTTTTGTTTTGTTTTTATAATATGTAACACATATGTTACATTGTCCCTCAAGGGTAAATCTTGCAAAAATTGGCCGTTTTCAAGAAAATGCTTCTAAACTTCAAAATATCACACATGTGCTTTACTTTAATGATTTTAATTACATAATCAGTGCAAAATACAACAAATATTAAACACTGCTAACCATTACTTGAAATGAGTATATGAATAATAGCAAAAATAGGTGATGTATTACACATCAAGAGCAATGTTATTTTACACGTTTTTGACAACAGCATTAGCAAAACTATATGGAGCTCATACAAGTATTTGACGTTATTTGCATGGACAAGTATCCACCTCAGCATGTAAAACTTAAGGTGTGTCATTGTGGTACATTTGAAACCGATCACGACCATTAGCATAGCAGAGATAGATCTTGCACTTAACACACTTGTTGTTGGTCAAGTTCTGCAATTTTCTGCGAGTGCACAGTTTGCACCTCTGTCACTTTATATCTTTGCACATTGTATGCTGGGTTGTTCCACAGGAGTTGTTGGTGTACTTGGACCTTTTCTCATTCAAAATGGGGGCCATTTGCAAGGCTCGTTTTCTGTTGCAAAAGTTTGCAATCAGCGAGCGTGCAATTATTCTCATGAAAAAGTTTTTGCATCAACAACATCTTTCTCATTTTCTTGAAACTGTCCAAAAATAATGTGGGCATTGTTGATTGCAATGTCAAATTAAGTCATGGACAATTTTGAGATAGTATTTATACTTCGACTTGTGATTATACTGGTAGGTCGCTTTTTTCTGATCTACGATATCAACTCTGCCCATATAGCTGTTATATTGCTTCACAACAGCAGAACAGCTAACTACCTCACTTGTGCTGGATCCTTTCTTCTCTTCACATTGTGCAATGAATGCACAGACAAAAAATTTGAAAGCATCTGGACTGGCTTATTGTCCATCCACTTAATGTAGTGAATGTTGTTGGCTTCAAAAGCCACAACGTCTCCTCGTTTCATTGACTTGTCACATGGAACTTGTGGAGCCTTTGGCAAATGCTTTCGATTGGCCCTGACAGTCCCAGCATTTAGAATGTTTTGTTGTGACAGCTTCCACTGCAGCAGAGGGGAATTTAAAAAATTGTCCATATATAGTTGGCAGAAAAGGCCTTGGATTTTCTCAGTTAGTTGGAGGACAACACCTTCACCCAAACCGTATTCAATTTGGCCAGACTTATTTTCCTGCGTAGAGGTCGTACTCATATAAGTATCCAGTTTTTGCCGCACATCGACACCACTGTTTGAATCCTCATTGAATAGGTTTCCCCTTCACATACTGCCTGAGAATGTTGTGGCCTTTGCACTCAATCATGCACTGAAACTGCGATGGAGCCATAGCTGCTATGAAAGAAGCATTAAAATGGTCCAATACTGGTCGAACTTTAAATGTTCTGTCATGACCTGGGTCTGATTTTGGTTTCATGAGGTTATTGTCATTGAAATGTAAATATGAGCGTATTTCCTCAAACCGTTTCAATGGCATTACTTTTGCAACATAAGGAACACCAAGATCAGATTCAGTAGACCAGTAGTCTCTTATACTGGGAAGAACATCATACCCCAGTACCACATTGATTCCAAATAAAGCTTTTGTTTCTTCAGCTTCAATGTGAAGGATATGATCTTTCTACTGACTATAGAGTTTTGTTTGGGGATCACAATTTCCTCAATAAAGTTGTTGAAGTTGGCAACTTTTTTAAAAATCTCATATGGAGTTGCCTCACATGTTACTGGCAGTAATGCTTTATCATAGTCCGTGCTAATATGTGGAGTGCACTGATCACTGTTTTGTTTAGCAATGGTTTGATTTTCTTTTTTTTCATTCAAAATTTCATTCAAAACTTAAATTTTGTTATGATGATGATGTTGGTGTAGTACGATGATCACTTGATCCACTGGAGCATGGCTGATAATTTAGTTTCCTTTCGTGGTTCAATAATCACTTCAACTGGATCAGATTTAACACCAACTATTTGTTCTTCTACTGCAGTTACATCATTTTCTAAAAATCCTATATCTTCTTCATCCAGTACTAATGCATCTTCAGTGTCACTATTATCACAAAGCAGGAGTTGTTGAATTTCAGTTTCGTGTAAATGAAAGTATCTTTTAGACCAGGGGTGTCAAACTCATGGCCCTCGCAGCCTTTCAGTGAGGCCCGTGAGACAATTTTGAAATTACCAATGAATATCGGCA